>CALSFV010000052.1:0-719628 GCA_943737045.1 Parapristionchus giblindavisi | reverse complement strand
TCCTGAAACCATTCCGGTCCGATCTATGTATCTCGCTAAAAATATTTTTGACTTTGAGAGAAATTCCATTTTTGAAAATTTATGAAACTTTTTCATGAAAAATGAATTAGACAGGCGTGATCGCCATCAAATTCTGCCCTTGGGGGCATAATAGACAAATTTTAGCAAGATCGGATGACGAGAAATGACTAAAAATGCGATTTCAACGAGACGTCGTCTGGCCTTAACGGTGTATCTAGGTGCAAAATGAACATCACCATCATCATCAGCACCCTTGAGAACCCCGATCTCCAAATTTTGATTTTTTGACTGTGCCAGATTTCACATATTTTGGTCGAGTCTTAAGCAAACGGTCTCATATTTTTTAGTGAAGATTGTGTTTTTATTGAACAAGGTGTGATCCAGGCCAATTTAGTGACGGAAAAACTCGAGGGTCCTTCTCTAATTTAATTAAATGATCACATGTATGTTGTGACTTTTCAACGTGTATAAAGCAACGTTTGCTACATCCACACTGGGGCACCTTTTTCTCTTGATTATGCTAGCTCCCGTGAAAATTACATGAATAATTCATTCGGGTCACGGGTACTATCGAAAGCGAGGGCGGTGAAGCGAAGGAGGTAGTACAGGAGGTATGACATGAGGTCAATAAGTGGAATGGAAATGAAAAAAATGGATTTCACGTAATGAGTAGTTGTTTTTTTTTCAAATGAAGATGCGCGAATAAATACAACATAACAAATCAGAATCAATTCGATTAACTTTTTATATTGTTTTCTAATCGGCACTACAATACTAAATATTCATCAAATTTAAAAGAAAAAAATCATGTTGCGAATGATGAAATTAGAAGAAGCGAAAAAATGTAACAGGTTACAGATATGAATATGAAAAAAATTCATTTCAGCCATGCGCTTATCCAATGGAGGTCCGGGTCGCACTATCAACGATATCTTCTCAGCGGCGGAATATCGTCACTGGGCTGGAGATGCGAGAGTGCCGCCGCTTGGAGCCGGTTACTCGGATATATCAAAGTAAGTGTTTTGGCACCTGGAAATCGCTATAGTAACAATAAACCGTTTATTGGTACATCATTAGAGGAAATTGAGGGGGACAATTAAGCAAATTTTCAACCTGTAACTTCCTTTGTGTTCAGTGTGAAACTGTCGAGTGCCGGGTACGCATCACCGATGGGAGGTCCTCCACTTGGACAACAATACAGCACCTCAACACTTGGTGATTACTTTAATGTCATTACTATTAAGTTATTTTAAATATTAACAAGAAGACGCGGAGTCTTGATATCTCACATTATTTGTCTGATGAAGTTGGTAAGGGAGATAAAGAGAAATACCGTTGTGAGGAAATAGACCGTTTGAGAACTCTTAAATAATCAAGTAACACGTGATGTGATCTGAAAAATTCTATGATCATATAAAAAATAAAAAATAATCCTTGTATGACAGGCCGTCAATCGCGATGGAGTCATACTTATGGTGAAGGAGGAGTGAGAGGACCACGATCGAGTAGTCTGACTGGAAGGAGTATTATGGCTCAGGCACGTGTATCTAATAATTTTAGTATAAGAACGCGAGCGATAATTCATAATTGACTCTTTCGAAAATAAAAAAAAAAATAAAATCCAAATGTTGTTTCACTGCAATCACATAACAATCCAATGAAACCTTGGACAGGTGAAATATCGCTTTTCAATAGAAATGAACTTTTCAGATAATATTTTAGCTTTTATGAAATAGGAAATACACGCGAATAGAGAGAATGAATAAATGAAAGTACAATATAGTGTACACATTACAGTCTCTCGTCGGTTCTCCTCTCGTTGATCGACGAATCATTCCTTCTCAACACATCGAACGACCGTCGGCCGTGCTCGATAGGTATATTGGTTACACAGTATTCTTGCAAACTTCTTAAAAATAAAATGGATTTCATTGTCAAATATTTGTTTTTATTTATGTTACATCGTAAAGACCAATTAAAATACGATTGAAATGAAAATATTCGCAGAAGGAGAAATAAATATTGATGTAAATCTCATAATGCTCTAAAATTGATGATATTGTTCAGTTTTTCATCTGAAATACAGGTACCACGTATCTCCACTAATGAATCGTCGTGCTCCTTTACGAACAGCCGGTCCGGGTATCAATGTTGATCGACTCAATGTGAATTCGCTCAGTGGAATGCTTTATGTGCAGGTGAGCCCGATTTTGTCTTTTCCAGTGCTCTGCTGGACTAATCGAAATTGAAAATTTTTGCTCTGCCAATGTCTACGAGAGTTGCTTTAACGGACAGTAAAATTAGCTTGAGGTGTACCTTTAACGTAGTGATGTTAGTTATGTATCGTTAGAAAAATGATCATGATTTGTGAAATATACGTAGATTTATTTTTGTTGTTGATTTAATTGATTTATTTTGTGCCCTCTACATTTTGTATAATTTGAGGTCTACGAAGGTCGCGGTCTACGTATACCGGAAAAGCATCGCGCAGTCACTGAGGAGATGTATTGTGTACTGGAAGTGGATGAGGCCCACAGAGCGAGGACGGGTGTGAGCACGTCGGAGTGTAAATATAGGTAGGCAGCATGTTATAAAGATACTGTAATTATGTGTCCAAAGATGATCTAAGATCTTGTTGATAAAAAACATCGAAATCTTTGATCAAATTTCAACGATTCCACCAGGGTATCAAATACTACTAAATTTTATCAACGGTCTCTTCGTCGAGAATGATTTATCGTTGTCAACTAGCGAGAATCAGTATCGTCCTAATAGATGAACAAAATCTAATAATAATAATATTAATAATGCTATTATTTTTCAAGAATGTATTACATTTTTCATTTTCAGATGGAAAGAGACGTTTCATATCGACATTTTCAACGCAACGCAACTGCAATTCTTCGTTTATAGCTGGCATCCGCAACACAGGTCATACCTTTCTCAAATATTTCGACCTAAAATAACTTGAACACTTGAAGAAAAGCTCTAAGTTTCCCTTGAGGTATGGAATATATTTACAAAAGTTATTGATTTTTCAGGCATTCTCTATGCCATAAGGGTCAATTGAAGCTATTGGAAGCGTTCGTCGTTGACCAATTGAATGGAGAAAAGGTTTTTTTTATTTCAAAATTTTCTTTAATCTCATCTTCTCCTTTCTTTTCTTTAATCTCTTTTCTCTGTTCTTTTTTTAAAACTTCTTCTTCTTCTTTAATCTCCTTGCGAAAATACCTCTTTGAAATCATGATTTCAAAACAGAGACTATCCTCTCCGAACTCGAAAGAAGCATCCATATGTTCACTTTAAAAAGGAATTTCATTTCATTTGGAAATATCCATTTAAAATTGAATCACTTTCAGATGTTAGCCCTGAATCTCGAACCTCGAGGCCAGTTGTGTGTACGAGTAGGCTTCCACGATATGCAACAAGTATTCCGACGAACTGTTAATCCGAGAATTGACGGGTATGAATACTATATAATGCTATTAAAATGTTACATATATTCTCAGAAAAACACTAACAAGTAGCTTTATTGCTTGGGTAGTGAAAGAGTTGTGCATATACCTCAGAGGATAAACGTGCCCTTTTTATTGTTAGCCGTTATCTGCCTCAACGAAACGATTGCACAAATCATTAGCCCACGTTGTGCCCATATTTTAAAGTTTGCGATGATAGTTTCGGCGATTTTGTATATTCCTGGTTTCAGCGTCTTCGGAGTCCCTCTGGCTCGCCTTCTCCAACGCGAGCACCGAGATACCCCATTGGTCCTTGCTCGATTGATATCGGAGATTGAGAAGAGAGGAGTCGACTATGGCGGATTGTACATCTGTAAGTTGCATATTATGGAATTAGTTTCATAATTATCTTTTTTTGCTCATTTTATAGACATATCAAAGATGTGATCAAGAATTACCTATTTCGATATATGCAAAAACTGGATTTAAAAAAAAACTATATTCTGATTTATACGGTTTGTGTATTCAATGCGTTTTCGTCCGAAAAGAACTATGAACTATGAGCTATGTTTACTCTCCGCTCTGTCAATGCTCTCTCGTAAACAAAAAAAAACGACCTTTGCCAGAGCGTACAGCTTCAAATTAGTTGGTGATGCGCCTTTAAAATATTCCATTTTCAGTGTGCGGCGCGGTGGAGAAGAAACGACAAGTCAGGGACGATCTCGAGACAAACGCGGTAGATGCTGATGTCACAGTGGATAGTGTGCCGGATACTAATGTACTGGCGTGTTTGGTCAAGGTAAGAGCGATATAGTTTCGCTTAGTTTCTATTAGTTTTTTTCAGTTTTTTTTTAGTTTTCGCTTAGTTTTTTTACTATTGTCCTGTTATGGTTCTCCCTTGCGAATGTGACTTGAGTGATCTGGATCGTGGCAAAGGTCACTTGTTATGATGTTACATAGGCCGTAGCATAGTCCAGGGGGCTGGGCCTAATAATTACATGAATTCAGTGTGGGTAATTTTGACACACCCTATCTATAAACTAATTGTTCAATTGTCGTTTTATCCCACTTTTTTGCTAAAAAAACTGTTCTTATCAGGATTTCCTCCGTGAGCTGCCCGATCCTCTCATTCCTCCTCACATCCACAATATGCTCGTGGACGCGGCCTCCATGGCCAATCCAAATGACACCGATGGCAATAGGCAAATGGTCTTCCGCATCATCGATTGTCTCTCGTTGGCTAACAAGGTTTGATTGCCTTTTAGTTCATTTTTATTAATATCTATGGTATATTCAAAAAAGCGACTATGTGCCTGTTTAATAGCATATTAAAAATACTTGAAACATATTTTATATTGCGCACACAATGCATTTTGAACTGTAAGATGATAGAGAGAGCCTAACAACAATATTTATAAAAATAATAATATTCATTCCTTACAAAGAGATTGCTTTATGGACCAAATATATAGAAAGATTTAAAACAAAAATATCAAATATGATGTAATGTAGTATAAACTGTAATTACTTGATCTCAGCGAAAACTGTGTTTTATCATCTAGTTTTTGAGCAAAAAAATATTTAACCCTCTTCAACATCAATCCCAGTTGAGAGTTTCTGAGATTTATTTATTATTGCTATACCCACATGTATTGTTTCATGGTGAGCATATCGATAAAATATATATTTAAAATAAATTCTATTCCAGAACACTCTTCTTCTGGTGATGGATCATCTATCTCTCGTTCTCTCCTCATTCATTCCTCCGGCTGGAGTACCGAGAACGATGATAGTGCAGACATTCGCTCCGCTAATCCTGTGCACTGCTGACTCTGCGATTGGAGGTAAACTTTTCGACATTATAGGCACACTCCGACCTATTTTGTGGGAATTTCCGCTCTGACAATGCTCTCTCGCTTTCTTTGTTGACGGGAAAGCGTTGTAAGAGCGGAGAGAAAAATCGATGATGTACCTTTAAAGATCCCGGAGATAATGTTCAAGTCCATTTACGAAACTGAAAAGCGTCTGACTAATACAATTTTGTACGAGAAATGAAAAGAGTCCATTCATTGTATTGCGAACTCCAGAATTGTATTTTGATAGTTAATGGAAATGGCGCAATGGCCATAATGGCGCACTAAAAAATAGTGGAAAACGTAAAATGGCGACTTTCCGGGGTCTAAAAAAGTACACTGGAAAACCGAAAATGGTAACTCGAAATTTGAATTCGCGGGCGCGAATAAGGCGCGGGAATTCAAATTCTGACTTTCTAACTGGATTTTCTGCGGTTATAAAACTTATATAAAACCGAAATTTCATTTTTCGACCTTTATGAAGCGTAAGAACTTAAATTCCTACTTTACATCCTTTTTAAATCGCAGAAAACCGCAGTTGGAAAGCCAGAATTTGAATTCCCGCACCTTTTTTCGCGCCCGCGAATTCAAATTGTCGAGTTTCCACGTGCTTTTTTAGACCCTGGAAAGTCGCCATTTTCCGTTTTCCACTATTTTTTAGTGCGCCATAATGGTTCGTGCGCCATAATGGCTCAAAGTTCGTTAGTGAATGATGCTTGATATCTTGTAATCCAGGTTCACTGTTTCGGGTACAGGTTCTAGGCAATGAACCTTTTCTAATGGTTCACTGTATGTTAATATATTATATTATTAGTGACAAATCGTATATTTAGGAGTGAAGGAACCTCTCGTCCGTCCATTGGACGTCACTCAGGCAGCACAGACGCTCCAATTACTCTTTGATGTGTGGCCAACCAGAGTTAGTAAGTTGTCCTGGTGCCCGTAGGCACTGCTTTTGTCACTTCCAGGGATCAATAATGATTTTGGTCACATTTTCTCTTCTCAACTCTTTCAAACAAATTGAAAAATGCTTTGTTGATCTATGATTTCTTTCCATTCTTGCACTATGCTTCTTAAAATTTATATCACTGTCCGCTTCTTCTCCATCTATCAGTCAATATTACACCTAGAACACAACTTCTTTTTTTTCTTTCTTTAATTTTACCATTATTTAATTTTGCTTAATTTTGTTTCGAAGCACTTCATTATTTTTTTTAAATATTCAAAAATCTATTTTTGAAAATCATTAAAATTAATCAACTTCAGGTGAAAGCGGGAGCAGCAGTGGTGACTCACCCAGTGGCCAGAATCGGCCCTCCACGAATGCAGTATCGGAATCTCAGTGTTGACTAGAACCTTAGCCCTTAAAGCCACGCCCCGTGCTAATTTGAAAATCTCCGCTCTGGCCACACTCTCTCGCTGCGGAGAGTAAAATTAGCTTGGGGTGTGTCTTTAAGAACTTACATAAGTCCCCAGATAAGGCGACGAACTTAGTGCTAAGGCCCCCATAGTTAGCTTAGTGAGATAGCAAGGAACAAGATATTTATATTGATTTATCTCTAAACGGTGTTCGATCGAGTTTTATTGAACGGGTCTAGATTATTATTATTATTATTATTATAAATTAAAAAATTACATATATTATTGCAAATTTGTATTGTTCCTAAGATTTTTCTTCCCGCTCACTTTGTTTCATTACGGGCTTCCTTCTTTACCTATTTTCAAAGTATTTCTAGTCACCAAAGCCTTTGAAAAGCGTTCGGGTATATTCATTCATGTATGTCTTTGATCAATTGACTTTTAACTATTTTTGTCTAACATTGAATATTGATTAAGGCTTTCAAACACGGAAAATTCACTTAAAATCGTTCTCAGATATTTCATGGAAAATACTACTAAGACTAAGGTGAATTTTCTGTGTGATTTTTCATTTGTTTACCCGGTTTTGTCCTTGTCATAACTTTATTAGGAAAATTTCTCTTTTCGATTATCAATCAATTTTATTCCTAAAATACAATATAGGCATTGATATCCTTGAAAAGCACTTAAATGTCTTTCCAAAACCACAAATAACGTGCTTTCACTCGCGATTTTAGCTCTGTGTGAACTCTTTTTTTTTCAGTTTCACTCCTTGATTGTTATGATTCGTTGTCGTAAAGGCATTTTGAACTCATTCTGTTAATTCTTGTATTCATACAATCAGGGTTGGGATTTTGTGTTTTGTGTTTTTTTGTGTTTTTTCATGGTCTTGGACACAAAAAATTTTGTGTCAAAATTTTGTGTAAATGAGACACAAATAACACAAAAAAAATTCGGCTCGCGTTGCCTGCAAAGAAAACCAACAAAATGAACCTAGAATATTGACCGCATAAAATACACTTGTTTATATGGTACGAGAGTAGCCAACCACTGCCACAATGAATTTCTATGCCTAGAGAGAGAGCACCGGTAAGAGAGTAGGTAGATCAGAGAGAGCGAGGAAGGAAAGGAGGAAGGAGTGGGGAATTAATCGACAGTTCTTCCTCTGTTTATCAGCACTAGCAATGCAATTATGCATGTACATTTTAAACGGACAATATCAAGAATTATAGTCGAATCGTTTAACTCAAGCATCACATGCATTGTTGATCCTAATTACCAACTGTACAAAAAGAATTCTTTCGTCTTATTGACGGGCGCTACGTCTAATGAGAACCGATGAATAATAACCGACTGGATGATAACCATTTGTATACTTTGTCTATTCATTAGCCCTTGTCGGTTCTTAGTCATCATAGTGCCTGTTGTCGCTGTTTGACCGCAGACCACTACACACAAGTTGATCCAATTGTAAGTTTTCATTAAATCCCATTCTTTAAAATGAACATTCATCGTACAGATTGAATTGATTCTGACAAGGGAATCCTTTCAGCTCGAGGAAAGCAATCCAGATGAAAATTTGCCCAGGCATTGTTGAAAGCAATGGAAAATGATATGTGAAGTCGGAAAATGCAGCAGGGCAATACCCGAGCCGCAGCATCCATCCAAACTTGGTCAATTGTTGGCGCGCATTCGCCGCCAACAATGTGAATTTATTGTTCCTATCTCTGAAGAATGGTATCAATTTGATTGGTGAATGCATTGGAAAGTATCTCGTACATTACAGACAAAAAGATTCCGAAAAGATAACATCAAAGCTGTTGTACGAAGGAACTGCGCCACCAATAAGGTTTCATTCATTGCTTCAGAATGCGGCGAATGCGCACTAAGTTTGACCAAGTTTGGATAGATGCTGCGGCTAGGGTATTGCACTGCTGCATTTTTCGACTTCACATATCATTTTCTATCGCCTTCAACAATGCTTCTGCAAATTTTCATCTGGATTGGTTTCCGCGAGCTGAAAGGATTCCCTTGTGAGTGATAAATACCCTAGTCATAGCTGGGTCAGCTCCTTGAAACTGATTTGATACAGGTTGGCAAATGATTGGCACAAGGAGGGAGTCGAACCCACGACCTCTGCCTATCCGGGGCATTGCTCGGACCACAGCACAGGTAGCTTAGTGGTTAGAGCAATGCCCCGGATATGCAGAGGTCGTGGGTTCGACTCCTTCCTCGTGACAATCGTTTGCCAACCTGTATCAAAAACAATCATCCATCGTGTCATAATATAGCAGTGAATTGTTCACAACAATAACGTTGAATGTTAGATCCTCTATCGCTTTGTATTCTTTATCACTTATCCGCTCACAAATTTAATTTTGTATCCTTACTTGGTAAATAATAAAAAAATAATATTGATACATACATTGTATGATAATAATCACGCGATTACAGTACCACATGTTCTCCTTGTCTCCATGTTACCCACGTACCAACTCGAGATTTTTCTTATCGATTTAATCGTATAGTATTGTTAAGAGCACACAAACTCCGGAAGTATGGAAGAAAATTCAACGATTCGCTACAATTTCAACTGGGATCGTGACTTTGCTTTGGACATTTCAATGAAGTGAGATGTGCTAAATATATACAAATTATTAATTATTAAATTCTTCTTTGTTTCACTTACAAAAAATACGTCATAACTTATGCTTCATTAGGGATCGGCTTTGTGGGACTTGCCCCCCCCCCCGTCTTCTTAGAATGGACGCTTTATTATTGTGCTAGAAACACTATGTACAACAGTATGAAAAACAAACAATAACGGTGAACGAAAAGAAATGAGCATGTGCCTCGAAGTCAAAGTCGAGATCGTTGTGGGAATCATTGCCGTCGTTGCTTGTGCGAAAATAATAATAATAATACTAAATATTTATCGCATCTTTCATTTGATGACGGAGTTAAAGGAAAATAATTGATAGAACTAATGATAAAATAAAAAGAAGCGAAAAGAACTGTAACAATTAGGCCACAGTAAAAGAGATGTGATGATTTTTCTTTGAATCTTGTTTGTTTTCGATGCAGCGAAATCCGCAGGCCTCATTTCAAAACTTTCGATCCGTCTGGGATATACTAATTGCTGTATGAAGATTTGGATCTAGTATGACAAAAACCTAAAATATACTTCTTTCTATATGCATACTTGCAAAAATAAACGCACTGTTTCACTTATTTTCGCATACTAACCATGATCTCTACATGAAGAATATGTATACATTAATAATACTAATAATACTACAGTACAACCCGGTCGTGTTTTGTACACATTCTGCGCTGCGCGCCGCTGCGGGGCGCATTTGGACGCATCACTTATTTCCTTTGCGTATGAATATTTTTGAATTCTCAAAGTCTTAATCATGAGTTTCCGTGATAAAAAGTTCTTTTAACGACTAAAGAAACTGAAACAAAATTTTTATTAATGAGAAAAAACAACTAAAAGGCAAATCACACTGGTCCGAAAATGATCACTATTAATTTACTGGAAAGGTATACTGTAATATTGCGTATCGATCGCACGATCGCCGTAAGACCTATTTTAAAATTTACAGTACCCATCATTTTCGGACCATCATTTTTGCCTTTCAATTGTTTTTTCTCATTAATAAAAATTTTGTTTCAGTTTCTTTAGTCATTAAAAGAACTTTTCATCACGGAAACTCATGATTAAGACTTTGAGAATTCAAAACTATTCATACGCAAAGGAAATAAATGATGCGTCCAAATGCGCCCCGCAGCGGAGCGCAGCGCAGAATGTGTACAAAACACGACCGGGCTGTACTGTATAATTCCAAAAATATTTTTAAGTGATGATAGATTCATTATGAAAGGATAATTTTTACAGTTTTCAAAAGTATCTTCCATTCATATCACTACTATCCGTTCACCCGATGACATTCTTTATTTTATATCGTACTCAATACAGTACCGGAATCAAATGGGGATACTTCGTAAATCAGGTTTTATTTCTGCTTCGTTTTATTGCATATAAACCCTAGCATTCGCTTCAGCACAGATTATGCCTTATATGATAAATGTGTATTATTAAAGCGACACCCCAAGCTAATTTGAGACTCTCCGCTCTGGCCACACTTTCTCGCTTTCTTTGTATACGAGAGAGTATTGCCAATGTAGAGAGTAAATTATCTTGGGGTATGCCTTGAAATAGCTTGGCAATTTTGATTTTAGGTTATTCTAGCTCAATTTGAGTTCACTCATTCTTTCCTCTGTCGACCTTATCTTCTCATTCCGTATGCCGCGGTATACATTGAAGGGCTTTTAAGCACTTCGGGAATGGACAATACAATAATATATGTATGCTTTGTTTAGTTAAATACAATTCAGGGCTAACATCGTTGTTGATTTGCCGTTGTTGTTATTGTTGTTGTTGAAAATGAAGTTTGACTTTGAAAATGTCTGCTGGAAAGCACTGAAAAAATACAGCAAAAGAAGTTGTAGTAGGGGGGATTCGAACCCACGAAATTCCAAAAGCTAATCCGTCACTTTAACCCTTTGGCTACGGAGGAGACAGACTGTATTTATTCTCTGAGTGTTTGACACTATTCCACGGGGCTCGCGCCCATATTTCCATCACATTTTCATAATCGATTTTCGGTACCAAGGAAGCAAATATCCAAAAAGTTCAAAACAGTTCCGTGACCCCCTGGGGGTCCTAGTCGACCTATGTCAACGAATTTTACACTGATCGTCCCCGCCATTCTCGGTTCCCTTGTAAACTAAAAAAGCTATCCTTCCATAGTCTACTGAAATTATGAACAATAGGCATCCGCGTAACGTGCATTTGAACGACCGGTTCGGTATAGTTCGATACTAGAATTCATTCAGCGCGATGTTGATGAACAATACCGTGCAATGTCGTGCATTGGGGCATCATTTTCAAGCCATTTTCAGGCCTTATATCGGTTGTTTTTAACCGTTTATTCAATGGAAATGAATGAGAATGAGTCGACTGCGCGACACTGCACGAATCATTTTTTTAATTATCATATTAATAACGTGCGCGCGATTTCTCATTCATTAATTAGTGAGATCTCATTTCTGAACGACCGCACGTTTGCGCATCTCTAATGAACAACATTATTTTTTTATAAATGCGTCAAAAGCCGACGAAATCTCGGCTAGTAGATTAAAACCATTATTACTTGCATTTTACAATTATAATAATAATATAATAATATATTTATCGCATCTTTGAGAAAAGAGACAAGAGAGATTTTTTTCATAAACAATTAAAATACATATTAAAACAAGAAGTAGCGACGATATAGGTGCAATTACTGGATTGCAACCTTTATAGAATTGCTAAACACTTGAGGAGAGATTGATGTGACAATAGTTCGATCTAAATTATTCCGTTTTCGAACAACACGATTTGAGAAAAATGATAGATAGCGAGTACTAGGTGAAGGGTTCATACAAATTCTAAGTTGATGACCTCGAGTAAAATTCAATGTGTTGGAAAATATAAAGATGCTACGGGGGTCAATATCAATAAAATTATGAATGATCTTGAATGTTACAGTAAGATCAATAATTGTTCTACGGGTTTCTAAAGTAGGGAGGTCCAAGGCTCGTAGACGATCCTCATACGAGGTGTACGGTAGACGACAGCGTTTACATACCAATCTGGAGTATCTGATAAGTACTGATTCAATTAGGGCATTCAAAGACGACGACATGGGGTTCCACACTTCAGAACAGTATTCGAGCAGTGGACGGACATAAGTGCAAAATAGACGGGTATAGACAACTGGGCTTTTTGATGTGAAAGAACGAAGGATGTAGCAGGCGCGAGCTTTAGCTTTTTTCACTATGTTGCTAATATGTTCAGTGAAATCCAAAGAATTTGAATATGTGACACCGAGATCTTTGATCTCAGTGACGCAGGGTAGAAAGGTATAGTTGATCGAAAATTGAATGGGGGGGGGCCATCCACATTATGACTGTTTTCGTGCGAGACATTGTGAGTCCCCACTGGGTACTCCATGCATGAATTGAATCTAATGCAGTTTGCAAGGCGATAGGGTTATTGACAGAGAAGACTTTGAGATCATCTGCATAAATATAACATTGAACATTTTGGGGCAACACGGATGCAACGTCTGAAACATACAATGAGAAAGATATAACGTTTTTCTTATCTAGGTTCTTGTGCCACGAGGAAAAGCTTGAGAGAAGGCACGAACTACATGATCTTCTACCTCTGAACCCATGTTGTTCAGTAGGCAAGAGATCATTGGTCGTTAGATACGTAGTGATATCTTTACAAATCAGTCTTTCCATAACCTTGCAACATGCACTCGTAATAGATATGGGGCGATAATTACTAACATCATGCTTAGCGCCTTTCCGTTTGTAAATGGGGCAAACAATAGCGGTAAGCCAGGCAGACGGGGAACAAGAGTGAAGTATGAACCAGTTGAAGAGAATGGACAATGGAATAGAGATTTGAGATGCAGTTTTTTTCAAGAAAGCATAGGTAACACCATCAGGAGATCGAGAAATCTTATTAGGTAATTTGCTTATGACGTTGGTAATTCTGGCTGGGGAAAATTCGATATAGTCGATGCGTTGTGATCTTGGGTGGAAAGACGAGACAGGTGTAGGATAGGTAGAATGATTAAAGAATTCACTGAAGTGATCAGCAAGTAATTGGGCTTTAGCAAAGTCAGATGTTTTTATATTACCAGTATTATCCATGAGAGATTCTACCGGTAAAACGAGATAAAGTGGGAAATCGACGTTAAAATGTGGTATTTTACCGTAAAAATAGGTAAAGTGTTCTAGCGCATTTTTCCCGGTTTGAATATACTCCAAACACGATGGATTGCTCAGTTATGCCACGCAGCTTCGATATGATGAACAAAAAACCATGGAAAAAATGCACTGTGCTCATAAAACCGGCTTAGAAGATCGTGGTGTGGAGCCGTTGTACGGTAACAATTCAAATTGATCGGCAGAAAGCGCGCGCTTTTTGAATGCTACCGTGTATCACGGCTCCACACCACGATCTTCTAAGTTGATTTTATGAGCACCGTGCATTTTTTCCAAGGTTTTTTGTTCATCATATCGAAGCTGCGTGGCATAACTGAGCAATCCATCGTGTTTGGAGTATATTCAAACCGGGAAAAATGCGCTAGAACACTTTACCTATTTTTACGGTAAAATACCACATTTTAACGTCGATTTCCCACTTTATCTCGTTTTACCGGTATGGTATGATGCACATCTTTTATACGATCGCCTGCGAACTTATAAAACTTCTTAAGATTTGGATTATTGAAAAGAGAGCGCTCGCGTTGCCTGCGAGTTTTTTTTTGATTGAGAGGCGGAGTCTACGACTAGTCGCAAGAAATGGTTCAATACCAATTGAGAAGCGGTTAAGATATTGAGATCTGCACCTACGCAAGAGGTTAAGAGACTTGCACGAAAAACCGTTTTTGGATTTGGATGGATTAATCTTGCGAATTGGAATGAGAATATCAATAATTGATTGAATAAATAATTGATTGAATAAATAATTGATTGAATAAATAATTGATTGAATAAATAATTGATTGAATAAATAATTGATTGAATATATTTACTGTTTATAGTTTGAAACAGAGAATTGTTTTTATTAGGCGATATATATGGTATCCCTGGCTGCATGTCTTCCTCCATATATTTTCCTCCTACTCCGCGTGCATTCTATGATTGTTGAAATTACTGTTGGAAATGCAGCAATATTCAAGTTCAGCAACAGGTATCTGATACTTTTTTAAAAATAGATTGTGAACTGATATTTTCGTGTTTTTGCCCGTCCATTATCTTCTGACCGGTTGACGTTTTGAATCTTAAAAGCATTAGGGGTGATGCTTTCCCCTGCAATGGCCCCTTCGCTACATCCATCAACTAAACATATTTAAATTGTTGGAATACTTCGCATTCCCTAGTTCAAAATGATTTTTTTTTTAAATATGCTAAATGGTTGTTTTCAGGGCACAGTGTGTTATTATGTTCATAACCGTCGTGACTTCTGTATCAGCAGCATTACAGTTTGCTTATTTATCGAGAGAAGATGCGGAGAGATACGAAGAAGTTGCAAGTGTGAGCCTATTTCCCTGCTTTCACAACTCTCTGATAGGTCCACGATTGAGTGGCTTTTCAACAGAACGCTTACTTATGCTATGTTCAAAAGTTACGAATGGAAATGAAAAAATTGAAAACTCTCCTCATTTTAAACTCACGCCCCTTTTTCTATTTTCCTTCCGTAAATTTCAAAAATACATTATTTTATTACTATTTTCATAAGTTTGGATTTCTAGAGTCCCGACTTATCATGGCTCCTAAAACGAGGTGGTAATATTTACTGTCAGGGAAACCATTTCGACTTCTCAAGTAAGATACTTTTCAGCAATTAATGTTTTAGATTATACACAACTTTGCCGGCTGATATAGTGATGTTATCTCGGCTGGTTTGATATGAGATTTCTCTATTTCTTGCAATTTCGTTGCAAGCGACTTGAAGAAATTGAGGATCAGCAGCTTTTTTTTTCAAAGCCGCAGAGACGACTTTGGAACATTACTCGTATCCTCTTTCCCCTCCGGAGTCCATTCAACCAACTTTAGACTCCACCTACCATGGCAACAGTTCGAAAGGTTCTCAGGACATATCCATTTGCGCTTCCCCTCCTCCCAAACAACATCCTTCAACAAAGTGTCCGTTCTTTGAAAATGCAATCAAGTACGATGGTTCCGAAAATTTGGACTATGCTGACAATCGGTAACGGAAAGAATTCGTTGTCACGTCTACATAGGCGCTATATTTCGTACCCATTAAGAAATGCGAAGAGTATTACATCTTTGAAGGTACACCTTTTGAAATGCATGACATGAATAGAATATTCAGTTCGCACTTCTCCCTCTACAGTTCAAAATTACTGATTAATATTCAAAATGAGCCAGAACACAGGGAGGCATGATATATTATTATGATCAATTTAGATTCGATGTTTCTAGCCGCTTTTCTCTTGTTTCATGTAAGTCTTGGAGCATTTCTGATTGGCCACTCGATAATAGTCATAAGACGTCAAATTCTGGTACATAATTTAATAATATTATTACATATTGTCATAGGTAGTTGTACCGATTCGTACTTGATACGCAACATTCTATTTCACCTAATATTATTATACCAAATATCTAAGAAAAGATTAATGATCGAACCATGTTAAGAGGCATGTTCCCTAAGACTAGATCATATTCGACCACCCCCGGACACGTGCGCTAGCAATGGGAACTGGGGGTCCATACTTGGGTGTTAGGAGTGTCACCGGCCCTTATTACACAAAACAGCAGAAATTTCCTGTTTGTGCCCTCAGGCTATTAGAAAAATTAATTTAAGTGCAAAAACGTTTAAAAATCATAATTTCTCAAATTGTTGAGATAAATTCCAAATATCATTTGCGATGCGTCTGGGGTGCACAGAGCTTGCTAATTGACTATTAGCATCGAATGTGCGTTGACTCCTAAACCACTTTTTTGAATCAAAATTTTTGTTTTTTCGGACATATTATCGCTTGTTGTAGATTGCTGCAAAGATTTCCGACCAGGTATTGTAGCCTAAGCAATTCTGCATTGATTTCACTTAAAACCGGGTTCTTCCCGTTAGACCATCTTGCCGAAATTTTCGCTCGAATTTCCGTCATCGATGGTTTTCCCGAACAAATGTATTTTCCAAACGTATTTTCCAGACTATTGGTGCGGAATTGTGGTGTTCACAAAGTTTCGAGGTGAGACGAGTAAAATGACACAAGAAGCCCATCACTTGGATCACTTTGAAAATTTCGATTTTCATGACCCCGGGGTCATGGTCTGAAAATTTCAAAATTTCTCAAGTTCGAAATGTTTTCATTTATGTGACCTATTGTGAAGTACTAATGATGTGAATAATATTCAGCCAATGCTCAATGGCTGATCTCTCCTTTCAACCATTTTTTTGAAAATTTTCATTCTGATTGCGTGCGAAAAATCAGAATTGTGTTTGAATCAGTTTCCAACTTGCTTTCTGTAACATTCTGTCACAGTACTTTACAATATACATAATCAATATGAAAATAGTTCATTTTCGAAAATTCAGAAAATTAAATTTGGGATCCTACTTTCACGGTAATTTTTTAAAATATTGCAGTTTTTGACTCGAATGCTGCGACAATGAGCAAATGACAATGACAATGTGATGTTTCATGATGAGTAAACATATTAGAACTGAAATCCCGGCATTCGGCTCACTTTTGAAAAAATCGATTTCCATGACCCCGGGGTCATGGCAAAAAAAATTAATTTTTGAAAATAAACGATTTTCATATTGATTATGTATATTGTAAAGTACTATGACAGAATGTTACAGAAAGCAAGTTGGAAACTGATTCAAACACAATTCTGATTTTTCGCACGCAATCAGAATGATAATTTTCAAAAAAATGGTTGAAAGGATAGATCAGCCATTGATCATTGGATGAATATAATTCACATCATCAATACTTCACAATAAGCCGCATAAATGAAAACATTTCAAACTTGAGAAATTTTGAAATTTTCGGACCATGACCCCGGGGTCATGAAAATCGAAATTTTCAAATTGATCCAAGTGATGGGCTTCTTGTGTCATTTTACTGGTCTCACCTCGAAACTTTGTGTAGACCACAATTCCGCACCAATCGTTTGGAAAATACGTTTGGGAAATACATTTGTTCGGGAAAACCATCGATGACGGAAATTCGAGCGAAAATTTCGGCAAGATGGTCTAACGGGAAGAACCCGGTTTTAAGTGAAATCAATGCAGAATTACTTAGGCTACAATACCTGGTCGGAAATCTTTGCAGCAATCTACAACAAGCGATAATATGTCCGAAAAAACAAAAATTTTGAGTCAATAAAGTGGTTTAGGAATCAACGCACATTCGATGCTAATAGTCAATTAGCAAGCTCTGTGCACCCTAGACGCATCGCAAATGATATTTGGAATTTATCTCAACAATTTGAGAAATTATGATTTTTAAACGTTTTTGCACTTAAATTAATTTTTCTAATAGCCTGAGGGCACAAACAGGAAATTTCTGCTGTTTTGTGTAATAAGGGCCGGTGACACTCCTAACACCCAAGTATGGACCCCCAGTTCCCATTGCTAGCGCACGTGTCCGGGGGTGGTCGAGTCTTAACGACCATCTCTCTTAAAAATGCTATTATATTATTATGCTGGACGCCGAAATAAGTAAGAAATTGAATATTGTTTTCTTAAGGCAACAAGAGATTTCGCTGCATCGAAAACAAATAGGATTCAAAGAAAAATAGCCACATCTCTTTTCGCACAAGTACCATCAGCTTATTTTACAATTTTAATCATTTTTTTTTCAGTTAACCGCGACTATTCTAGAGTATTTAGCTTGCTTAACCGCTCTTTCGTCGATGATAGTTGAATCGCAGGATTTCCCCCCGTTTCTGATGTTTATGCTAAGATTTCTCTGTACGGTGAGTTTGCTTATTGGTGCTATAGAGAATGGAAAGAAATGGTCTGTGAAATGAAGAGAATGTTTACATTTTCGATATCGAATATGGATGATAATCATTGTACATGTGCAATGACACGGTACAGCCCGATCTCCTTGTGTAGACGAGTACCACTGCGGCGCTCATTTGCGCTCATCATTTATTTCTGTGAGTACTGAATATTTTTCGATTCTCAAAGTCTTAATCGTGAGTTTCCGTTATGAAAAGTTGTTTTAATGACTGAAGAAACTGAAACAAAATTTTTATTAATGAGAAAAAACAATTAAAAGACAAATCACACTGGTCCGAAAATGAACACTATTAATTTACTGGAAAGGTATACTGTATTATTGCGTATCGTAAGATATTTTCGCACACCGTAAGATATTTTTGAAAATTTACAGTATCTATCATTTTCGGACCAGTGTGATTTGCTTTTGAATTGTTTTTTTTATTAATGAATATTTTGTTTTACTTTCTTTAGTCATTATGAAAACTTTTCATGACGGAAACTCATGTTTAAGACTTTGAGAATCGGAAATTGTTCAGTACCCACAGAAATAAATGATGAGCGCAAATGAGCGCCGCAGTGTTACTCGTGAGCAAAAGGAGATCGGGCTGTACTGTATTCTCGAATTTTTCAAATTTCACAGTATTGATAAAAAAAATAAATTTGAGAGAGCAATGCTAGAGCGCAATAATTATGACAGCGTATCTGTGATCACGTTAGTTCAGCCTCTGTAATAGCGGGGCAGCAATGAAGGAAGGGCGAATCTCGTTTTCCAACTAATTAAGAGGGCGAGGCGGATGCCAGGCGGGTTTGGTGGGCTGCATTAGACAGGGTGTGCGTGCGAGATAGCATGCAGTGATTCGCTCTGTTGTTCTCTCCGCCGCGCTACCAAACCTGTCTGAGGTGCGCCGCTCTTACTAATGAACTATCTTCCTGTTATTGTGAAAACACTCCAAATCGCACACCTTAGTGTTGGTAAAGTCCCCTGAGCGTCTCTGTTGCCCCGCTATTCCCATCTCTCTCTCACTTTGAATTAACGTGTGATAAGCCTCGCTTCTCGCTTAAAGAAGGAGGCCCGCGAACATTGTCGTGAACAAACTGTGAAGACAGAAAGATAGCAAAAGTTATTCTACATATCGTACATACATTATTTTATGCTAATTCAGCTTATTGATCGCTAGAACAATGAATGAATCATGCATGATGTACAGGCAAAGGCGCGAAATTTTGAAAAGAGGAAAGTTCGGCAATAGGTTTCGAACCCGCGACGTTACGCTTACTAGACAGCGCTTTTACCACTACGCCAAGGCCACGCTAATGTCTTGCATATCTCTTATCCCTTGCATGATCGTTATGTTACGCATTTGCATAGACATTCGAGGGCCCCCATCTTTAAAGGTGGAGTCCGGCGAATATTTTCGTGAACAAACTGTGAAGACAGAAATATAGCAAAAGTTATTCTGCATAACGTTCATAGATTATTTTATGCTAATTCAGCTCACTGATCGCCAGAATCATGAACGAATCAAGCTTGATGTACAGGCAAAGGCGCGAAATTTTGAAAATAAGAAAGTTCGGCAATAGGTTTCGAACCCGCGACGTTACGCTAACTAAACAGCGCATTTACCACTACACCAGGGGATAGATGCCTGGCAACGCTAATTTCTTGCATACCACTAATCTCTTGCACAAATGATGTTACGTATTTGCATAGACATTCGACGGCCTCCATCTTTAAAGAAGGAGGTCCTCGAATATCTATGCTAATAAATAAATAAATGTAGTTGTACAATTACAATTAATGTGACATGCACTATAAAATATAAGTTTTAAGATGCAAATTTTTTATAAAAATAAGTGTGCTTCATGGTGTTTCGGCCGCTACGTCTATATGCAATATATCGGCTATACAAGGGATAAATGATATGCAAGAAATTAGCAAGACCATTCATCAATCCCGTAGCGCAGTGGTAAAATTAGCAAGACCATTCATCAATCCCGTAGCGCAGTGGTAAACTCCACCTTTAAAGTTATAGACCCGCGAATGTTCATGCAAATCTCTTGCATCTTGCTTATGCAAGTGTCAAGTGATATAATAAGATAGAGTGATCACTCATCATTCCCTTAGCGCAGTGGTAAGACTTCTGACTACACGTCGTGGGTTCGAATCCTATTGCAGAACTTTCCTATTTTCAAAAAGCGCGCCTTTGCCTGCGATTTCAAGCATGATTTATTCTTCATTCTAGCAATCAATAAACTGAATTAGAATAAAATATATGGTGTACGGTATGTCGAATAACTTTTGATATCTTTCTATAATATCTTCACAGTTTGTTCGCGAAAATATTTGCGGGAGTCAACCTTTAAAGGGAGGACCTCACTCAATGGTCTCTTCATTATCCACACTATTTCTCTGTTCTCTAACAACGAGAGAGCATTGCGGGTCGAAGAGACCATTGAGTGAGGTTACGCTCCCTTTAAAGAAGATTAAAGGTGGAGACCCTCGAGTTTTTTTCGTAATAAGACTGTTCGGATAGAATGAGACAGATTCATCGCACGAATCGAAAGAAATATCTGATATTGATTCCCGATACGTTTAAAGCTCACTATGCGCATTGAAAGTACAACTTTCAAGGCATGTTGAGAGTGCCCATCCGATTTGCATACTTGGCTCTCTCATTTTCTCATTATCCCTTACGCAAATTACCATATAATATAAACAATAGTCAACATGCTTATCGTGGTGGGAGTCAGTCATGCCAACTCAAGGGTCTCCTTCTTTAAGAATATTGTAAAACATACCTCCAGACCCTTTACAGCCGTTGCTATCGCTAACAGCTATACTATTTTCTGTTGTCTTTATAGCGAAGAATATCAAACCGAAGGTATGGAATATCCAAATTTTTTAAACTGTTTATTTTATTTTTGCGTATATTGTTTTTTTTCAGAACTCTCCAAAAGTAAAGAATTCTCTTCCTCTTAATTAATATAACATATTAATTTACTTGTTATTATTATCTTAATTTAATCATATTATTTGCAAACGTGAGAAAATCAAGATAAACACTTTTATGGTCCTTAGGAAATTGATGCGTAGTGTCAGCTAATAGTAAATGTTTCTGCATAGCAAAAACTTGGTATAGCCAATACGGCTAATTGTAAATCGGAAAAAAAGCTAGACACACAGCGAGGAAATATACAGATAGTAAGGACACGTGTTCGTTGGCGTGATGACTTCAAGAAGATTGATGCGAGATGGTGGTCGATGCCAACTGAGGAATTGGAGGACGCCTATCCCTTCATCTAGTGTTATCACTTGATATGAATAAAGTACATTCCTGAATTTATCATATTGTTTAAACATTTAATTATGAATCTTAAAATACCCTCCGAGGTCAGATAAATTCATTATTATTATTATTATTATTAGTAACATGAAGAACATGAAGTTAAGAAGGCCATCGGATATATCTGTTATAACACCTTCGGAAGGAAGCATACATTTTCATACCCTCACAAGGTGAGGATCGACCCAACATACGGCTCACTGTCAGCATCTACCCACTATGTAAGGGTCCTTTTTAAGCTAAAAATTACAATATAAGCGAAAAATCACGATTTTATATGTAAAAAATTAAATAGTGAGGGTGCCGAAAATGTATGGAAGGAAGCGTAGTTGAACCGGTTGGCAATGGAGGAGAAATGTCCTTTATTTGATACAATGATAATGTATATAAGACAATGATATTATTGATCTATTTATTATCGAAAACAAAATATAAAATTTCGTCTGCACTTTCTCGTCTCTCACTAAATTAAATTGTCACAACTCTTCTCGTCTTGCCCATTTCATTCCTTCCATATCATCTAATTCCTAGTGGTCGCTCGATGCCTCGCAAGCCTCGTCTCGTCAGTCTCTCTGATGATGATGTAATTATTTATTACTTATTGTTTCATTAAATTATTATTTTATAGGAGACCGAATGTGTTCGAAGTGATATGAAAGACTCACTGAAGGTAAAGCGATTTGGCACATCTTTAGATCGGGCAACTCTAAAAGTATAGTACAAGTCTAGAAAAAAGGCCCCTCTTTCGGACTGGTCAGGTGTTCTGCAATAAGGCTAGAGATTTTTGGGTTCATACAGTGTAAATCCGAGCTTTTCTGATTCTTCTTTGCCAGAGAGCGCTGAAAAATCTCATTATCTCCGCTCAAAATGAATAACCCAGTCGAATTCGTCGTTCTTCAAAGTAGAGAATCGAAAGGCTCAATTCATTTCAATGTTTTTTATTCATTTGTCGTACATACAAAGATGTGGCAACATTTGAAACGACGGTTTAATACATGTGAATGGGGAAGGTGTTTGATAATTTGTAAATTAATTCAAAATTAGGCGGTTCGTCAACTACTTCATAGTCGCTCGGTTGCATCTTCTGAAGAATGCGAGGCAGATAATACACTTGACGTAAGTTCGGACCATACTCAACTCTATGAGACTCCGCCCACTTTACAGGACGTTAAAGAACTTCCATCAAGTCGTGATGTAAGACCGCCGGTGTAGTTTGATCTTTGGACTTTGATCTTTTAAGGAAAGCATAATGGAGAACACATCTTCGACTGACCTCAATCAGATCAGAACCGAGACGTGAGTTCCGGAGATCAAAGATCAAAGGTCAAAGAGTAAAGATCAAATATCAATGTTCAGAATCAGTTCATCTATTGAATCGTATGATCCTCCTCACATTGAGCATCATCACTTCTCCGATAGTGGAATTCAGATGACTGTGACGATTGTAGATAGAGATAAGTACGAGATCAAAGTTCAAAGATCAAAGTTCAAAGATCAACGATCAAAGGCTCAATTTAGATACTTCTCGAAGGGAAGCTCCAAGTGAATTCGCTCTGCACTCATGAGTACTCTAATTCGCACGCATCTAATTCATTGAATAAAGATAAAATATCGCTATAGTATATTGTGCGTATAAAATGTACTTGCATAAGAAAATGACAAACGGGCTCTAAAGAACGGAAGTCGCTCAAAAGCTAGATCTCGATTGTCTATCCGCTGCCTCTCACCTAACCCGGCCGATCTTCGCCGCGCGCTATTTGATATATAAAAGAGATTGGCATGAACCATGCAAAACAAGAAATAGTCTCTTCTACAAATAAAACAAGTGATTTTTATACGCTCAATATCATCGTACGAGACCACATCCACTCTACACACATAGAGAAAAAAGTTTTGAAACATCACCTACCCAGTTGGCACTACTTCAGAATATGATACCAGTCCAGAATAATAGTATAAATGTCTAATATAATTTATACTTGATGGTAGCATGCAATACTTGTGAGTTACGAATAAGAGACTTAAATACTTTACATTAAAACAACTTTATTCAGCCGATTAGGGTCAGCTGGGTCGCCATTAGGGTTCTCCATTGAGCGAATCGTATCTCGTGAGCCCGCATCTATCCAGCTTATCGACTGTCCAGTCGTCTTCCTCTTTCTCCTTCATACGAACTTCACAAAGATCATCGGGTTTTGCTCTAATCTTCACAATGCAGTCATCGAATTGAACTGACCTTCCATCGGCAATTGAGACGTTCATCACTTGAGACTATTGAGACTTAAATACATTGAACTGATAATCATCTGCATTGTTATAAAGTATGAAAGAAAAGAAAAACAAAATGGAAGTGATATGAATATGTAATTTGGTCATAACGGAGATAGTAACTTTGAACATTGAAGGAAAATGTTGTATTCGATACTATTATGTAGTTAGTCACGAGTGCGACAATTGTATTGACGTTTAATGTATCACCTGGAAAGCGCCTGAAAATAGTGAAGTCAAAGATCTTTGTTAAGTAACTATGTGCGTCTTGAATTGAATAACTTACTCTATCTAGCAAAAAAAACACGCGCCATTTTTTCTTTAAAAGCAATAGAATTTCTAATTAACTGAGAAAACTCTCCTCGTTTTTCACGCTCTCTCGCCTCATTTTAATTTTTTTATGATTTTTCAATACCACATAACGTATCTTTCTTCATGGATATGTACGACATAGCAACGACAATTCGGATCATCCACGTCATAGTCGATGCGCCCGCGATCATTCTAAATAGTCTTCCGCCATACGCCAGCCAGCATCCGGACATATTCGATAATCAACGCGTTTCAAATATTTTGCGAACTCCTAGCTTCATTCACTACATTTGCCATCATGCAGCGGTATGCATATTTCTTTCAATCCCTTATAGTTTAATTATAAACGGAGATTCCATTTTATCGCAACAGCTCTATATGGAAACTGTAAAAAAGAGGGGTAGGTAATAATTCGACATTTCGGCAACGATACAGAACTCAGCTTGCCGGGGTCCTAGCACCGTGCTATTGGTTTCATTGTGAGCAGTATCAGTAAAAATATCATATAACAAGCTATGTCACTAAATTGTCACCCCATCCATGAAAAAAAGCGTTTCTAAGCAGTTAGATACAGTATCGGCCAAAAAGAATGCAACATAAGAATGGAACATCGTGTGTTTTTAGTGTAACTTTTTTCAAAGTTGATGAGAATCGTTCTGAATTTTTTCTGGTGTGCCCTACCACGAGTTCACAAGCGAGCGGTTTTGGTTATGATCATCGCTATCATTCTGTCGTCTTCTCCGATTATGGTGAGGACTTGTACTCAAAAATCAGGAAAAGAATAAAACACGAAAAATATTAACTGTATTTCTTTTCGTTTCTTCGCAACTTTTCAACAGAGCGGAAAAATTGATGTTCTGGTGTCAAATATACGTCTAATGTGTACAAGAAAAGTCTGTTAAAAAACTAACCGACGCGCACGATTATCACAAGTAAATAAGCAAATGATAAGACGCGGAGAAAGGATGGGATGTTTTAGACGGGAAAAATATTTTCGGAAAATCGGAAGATAGGACAAATCCCGGCTGCTGAATTGGAATATCCACAGTACAACTTGGAAGGACTCTCGATTCACGGTAGATAAGTTTGGCAAAATACTAAAATCAGTTATTTTAAAATTTTAAAGGGAGCGTAGCCTCTCTCAATGGACTCTTCGACGCGCAATGTTTTCTCGTTGATAGAGAACACAGAAATAGTGTACACAATGTAGAGACCATTAAGAGAGGTTTGCGCATATTTCATTGTGATGAAAGGCATTAGCTTATTTTGGAACGGAACGTTCCGGAACGGAGATGTTTCAGAATTTTCGGTTTAGGAAGGCTACGTCAACACAGCTACTAAAGGATGTTTTATCAAATTTAAAGTAAAAGATCCAAAATGTTCCCTTTCAAATCGTAGCTGTTCCTAAAGGGATACTGTAATATTATGCGTATAAAATGTACTTGCATAAGAAAATGACAAACGGGGCTCTAAGGAACGGAAGTCGCTCAAAGGCTAGATCTCGCCCAACTCTCGATTGTTGCTCCGCTGCCTCTCACCTAACCCGGCTGACCTTCGCCGCGCGCTATTTGATACATAAAAGAGAACGGCATAGTTTCTGAACCATGCAAAACAAGAAATAGCCTCTTCTACAAATAAAACAAGTGATTTTTATACGCTCAATATGAGGTAGTGCCGCGGGGAAAACCACCATTTTTTTCTAAAAACTTGACCTAATTTGTCTATCTCCTTTTACCATATATTAGACATATATGTCTATATTACAAATACAAATAGATCGTAATATGAGGCCGTTTGCGTAAGAGTCGACTAAAATATGTGAAATCTGGCACAGTGAAAAAATTAAATTTTGGGGATCGGGGTTCTTAAGGGTGCTGATGACGATGGTCATGTTCATTTTTCACCTAAAGCCACCGTTGAGGCCAGATGACGTCGCGTTGAAATCGCGTTTTCAGTCATTTCTCCTCAACTGGTGGTACTAAAATTTGCAGACTATGCATCCAGGGGCAGAATTTGATGACGATCACGCCTGTCCAATTCATTTTTCATGAAAAAGTTTCCGAAATTTTCAAAATTCGAATTACTCAATGACCATAGTGTGTGAGTGAGATACATAGATCGGACCGTAATGACTTCAAGATCCCATAGAAAAAATTTCAGCCAATTTGCGGAAGATGTTTTCGAGAAAATGAACTTTTACTAAATATGCGAGCTTATTCGAATCACTCCGATGTGTACGTAAGCTCTCGTTAAGAGACCGGCTCGGTAAGACTCGAGCATGGTCCGGACATTCGCGAGGATTTTCGATCTGGGGCTCAATACTTTCATCATAGACACATACCGGGGGCAGACCGATGGGAACTTTCCTGTTTTTTGGCCCGGGATAATTTACATAAGTTCTGCATTTGCAGAACTGCTCCCCTGCTAGGGGGAGGCATGTCCTCCCATTTTAGGGAGGGCAGTCCAATGGGGGCCCGTGCTCCCCGCCCTCTCCTCCAAATGGGAGAGCGCTGGACTGAAACGAAGAAGGAGGAAGACGGCTTTTATAGATATTTGTAATTATATTAAATTTTATTAGGATTTGAACGAGATAGTGCGAAAATAGAGAGAGAGCGCAATACTTTATTTTGACTTCACATTCCGTAAAGGCAGGGCCGGTATTTACACATTTTACATCACATTTAGACCGCTCAATGGAGAAATAGAAACTAATTAAGAAATAGCGAGTGGTGAATGATAGCGAGTTTAATGCAAATTCTCCCCGGGCCAAAAACCAGGAAAGTGCCGACCGATGAAAGTTATAGCGAAAACGCCCTTAGGCTCAAACCCGGCTCACATATGTCACATTAAGTAAAAATTTTAAAAAAATCATAACTTTTCAATCGCGATACCTAGGACTTTTATTTCTTTTTTTGGTGAATAACATGTCATGCACTCTTACAAACACAGCTGAACAGTAATATCATATCGTTCTGAATAAGTTTTTTCGTGTCTGATTTTAAGATTTTTACTATTCTATCCTCATTGAAGAGAGACGGCAAGCACTCACTGACAAAGTACATACTGTAGCCCTGACAATTATGTACATGATGGTCACATTCCCGTAGAAATCCAAGTTACTGAAACTTCGAGAATTGCAGCTGAATGTGAGATACGTGTAATTTGCAAAAATCGAAAATTAAATTTCTTGTAAATCGCAAGAGTAAGAGGTAGCTTTATTATGTCATTATACTCGTAGTAATGCGAGTGCACAGGAAAAATATAAAAGTAAACTCGGACTACATTTTAAAAAAATTTAGAAAAATCATTATTTTATTTTTTCGCGTTTTCAGTCATTTCTCCTCAACTGGTGGTACTAAAATTTGCAGACTATGCATCCAGGGGCAGAATTTGATGACGATCACGCCTGTCCAATTCATTTTTCATGAAAAAGTTTCCGAAATTTTCAAAATTCGAATTACTCAATGACCATAGTGTGTGAGTGAGATACATAGATCGGACCGTAATGACTTCAAGATCCCATAGAAAAAATTTCAGCCAATTTGCGGAAGATGTTTTCGAGAAAATGAACTTTTACTAAATATGCGAGCTTATTCGAATCACTCCGATGTGTACGTAAGCTCTCGTTAAGAGACCGGCTCGGTAAGACTCGAGCATGGTCCGGACATTCGCGAGGATTTTCGATCTGGGGCTCAATACTTTCATCATAGACACATACCGGGGGCAGACCGATGGGAACTTTCCTGTTTTTTGGCCCGGGATAATTTACATAAGTTCTGCATTTGCAGAACTGCTCCCCTGCTAGGGGGAGGCATGTCCTCCCATTTTAGGGAGGGCAGTCCAATGGGGGCCCGTGCTCCCCGCCCTCTCCTCCAAATGGGAGAGCGCTGGACTGAAACGAAGAAGGAGGAAGACGGCTTTTATAGATATTTGTAATTATATTAAATTTTATTAGGATTTGAACGAGATAGTGCGAAAATAGAGAGAGAGCGCAATACTTTATTTTGACTTCACATTCCGTAAAGGCAGGGCCGGTATTTACACATTTTACATCACATTTAGACCGCTCAATGGAGAAATAGAAACTAATTAAGAAATAGCGAGTGGTGAATGATAGCGAGTTTAATGCAAATTCTCCCCGGGCCAAAAACCAGGAAAGTGCCGACCGATGAAAGTTATAGCGAAAACGCCCTTAGGCTCAAACCCGGCTCACATATGTCACATTAAGTAAAAATTTTAAAAAAATCATAACTTTTCAATCGCGATACCTAGGACTTTTATTTCTTTTTTTGGTGAATAACATGTCATGCACTCTTACAAACACAGCTGAACAGTAATATCATATCGTTCTGAATAAGTTTTTTCGTGTCTGATTTTAAGATTTTTACTATTCTATCCTCATTGAAGAGAGACGGCAAGCACTCACTGACAAAGTACATACTGTAGCCCTGACAATTATGTACATGATGGTCACATTCCCGTAGAAATCCAAGTTACTGAAACTTCGAGAATTGCAGCTGAATGTGAGATACGTGTAATTTGCAAAAATCGAAAATTAAATTTCTTGTAAATCGCAAGAGTAAGAGGTAGCTTTATTATGTCATTATACTCGTAGTAATGCGAGTGCACAGGAAAAATATAAAAGTAAACTCGGACTACATTTTAAAAAAATTTAGAAAAATCATTATTTTATTTTTATTTTTTCAACCTCCACATTCAGTCGACCGTCAAGGCAAGTTGATTCATAGGGCGGATGGTGGCTGTTGCATGTGCGTTTGCAGAAACGGGCGCTTGTTCCGCAAATGTGCACACTTGCCACGCCCCCTTTAAGCCCCGCCCCCTCCAACAGTGCTATGCGTACTCTCTCATATCTGAACGCTCTCTCACCTCTCTCTCGGCCTCTTGGGCAGTCTCTCTTATGTCAACGCTCTCTCGCACTCTCTCGCTTTCGATTAACTAATGATGACCTATCGTTAGGTATAACAAAACAATAGCAATAAGCGGGGTCAAACAAGGCTTATCTCTCCCAATCAGTCTAATTATGTTATTATCCCCGGCTCCAGAGTCGTCTCCCAAGTCCCCTAGCCCGCTTCTTCTCTTCAGTGATGTTAGTTTTGGATCGAGCGATTCTTCGGTCAAACCTACCGTACCAACGCCATCACTCCATAACCCTTTGCCGGCTGGTAGTTGCCCAGATTGGGAGGAAGGTTGACCGCCTCACAGCGAAGCTCTTTATGTATTCAAGGAAGTGAATGCTCGACAGTTAGAGAAGTTCCTGTCTCTTCCTAAGGAAACAGACATTGAACAAATGAAAAGTATGGGTTTGCTGCCATCAAGCTAGACTTGCATATGCGGCCGTACGATGGCTCTCAAGAAAACATAAAGGAATCAGTTCTCACGAAATCAGCTCTCCTTCATTAATTATATTACGGATTAGCCTATTCTTTTAATTAACAACCGATTAGCCCATTCCTTTCATTCATTACTGATTTCCATATTCTTATTACCGATGAGTTCATTCTTCATTCTATACCAATTTGCCGATTCTTCATTCATTAATATTTATTCATTTATAAATTTAATAGCGCGTTCTGGTTAGAGCACAGGCATACAGGCAGACCTGGTCAGACACGCAGGGGAGATGAGAGAGAAGAGAGAGTGAGAGCGAGCGAGATAGTGCGCACAACCTAGAGAGTGCACATGCAAGACTTGTAGTTTGTATGACCCACTATAAATAGCGCTCAGCCTGCTCATTCTTCGCCTCTGATTCATCAGTTGCGCCTCTCTCATTCGAGAGCATTTTGGTTTGGGGAAGGGCCTTCGCGATGAAGTCCCTTCCCTGCCCCGGACTTCTCCATCTTCTTGGAGAAGTCGCCGCGCAGGAGCCGGCTGGGGCCTCTCCCCCTTCCAGGCTCTCTGCCTGGAAAGGGCGCTTAAAGGGGGCGTGGCAAGTGTGCACATTTGCGGAACAAGCGCCATTTATATGTTTCTTTCGTATAAATCGGTTGGAAGGTAGCGTACTGCATCCAAAGCTGTATCATTTTTATCAGTAGGAGTATACGGTATTGAACTACCGTAATCGCCAGGAATCGCGAACTGACTTTTTTCAGTCGACCCATGATTCTCAACCATGACCCCGGGTTCATGGTTGAGAATGGCTGAGGTCGAAAAATTCATGACGATCCCAGACCAAATACTATGTGGCATTATATCAACAGTGGTCAAATTTTATTTTTATGGATACCATAACTCGAATTAACGTAATAGTAATGCACGCACCTGAAGTTTCCGAGAATTTCACCACATTATTATAGGATACGGTAGCTAGATTACGGTAGTTCGGATTACGGTATCCAGTAAAATAAAAGTTGGCTCACTGTTGATATAATGCCACATAGTATTTGGTCTGGGATCATCATGAATTTTTCGACCTCGGCTATTCTCAACCATGAACCCGGGTTGGTTGAGGTTCATGGTTGAGAATCATGGGTCGACTGAAAAAAAATTAGTTCGTGATTCCTGACGGTAACAGTAGTTCAATACCGTACACTCCTACTGATAACAGTGGTACAGCTTTGGATGCAGTACGCTACCTTCCAACCGATTTATATGAAAGAAACATATAAATATTCAAGTTTGATAATTAAAAAAATAAATTCGAGATCTGCGAAACGACGATTCTTCACGTTGCAGTCGTTTCTGCAAACGCACATGCAACAGCCACCATCCGCCCTTTGAATCAACTTGCCTTGACGGTCGACTGAATGTGGAGGTTGAAAAAATAAAAATAAAATTATGATTTTTCTAAATTTTTTTAAAATGTAGTCCGAGTTTACTTGTATATTTTTCCTGTGCACTCGCATTACTACGAGTATAATGACATAATAAAGCTACCTCTTACTCTTGCGATTTACAAGAAATTTAATTTTCGATTTTTGCAAATTACACGTATCTCACATTCAGCTGCAATTCTCGAAGTTTCAGTAACTTGGATTTCTACGGGAATGTGACCATCATGTACATAATTGTCAGGGCTACAGTATGTACTTTGTCAGTGCTTGCCGTCTCTCTTCAATGAGGATAGAAGAGTAAAAATCTTAAAATCAGACACGAAAAAACTTATTCAGAACGATATGATATTACTGTTCAGCTGTGTTTGTAAGAGTGCATGACATGTTATTCACCAATAAAAAGAAATAAAAGTCCTAGGTATCGCGATTGAAAAGTTATGATTTTTTTAAAATTTTTACTTAATGTGACATATGTGAGCCGGGTTTGAGCCTAAGGGCGTTTTCACTATAACTTTCATCGGTCTGCCCCCGGTTTGTGTCTATGATGAAAGTATTGAGCCCCAGATCGAAAATCCTCGCGAATGTCCGGACCATGCTCGAGTCTTACCGAGCCGGTCTCTTAACGAGAGCTTACGTACACATCGGAGTGATTCGAATAAGCTCGCATATTTAGTTAGAAGTTAGAAGATGGTTAGAAGTTAATTTGAAGATGGGCGCGACTCAAACAAAGTCACTGACAACCGTACCTCCATTGGTTCCGAAGATGAATGATTCTTTACATAACAATAGCTCTATTATTTGCCCCACAGTTAAAGCTTTCCGAAAACGTATTAATTTATCCGTGCTTGATAAATGTTGTGTTATGTTATTCATCACTACATTATTTGTTCACTATATCTAATTCTCATTCTAACGCATAAATTTAATATTATTTAATAATATTAATCTGATTTTTCTACTGTTGCGGGTGTTGCCGTCGTTAAATGATTTATTCAAGTCATCTAGCAGGTTATCATAATTATCAGTTTTTTTTTCTTTTCTTTCGCAGATATTTCGACTTTTCTATACGAAATCTGTGCCAATACAATTATTAGAGTCATTTAAAGTATTTATTTTATTAAAATTATTATTTTTAAAATTTTGATGTTTTTTTCAGTGAAGTTTTAGTGGTGGTAAATCAAGTTCAGTGCGCGCGCGATGACTCTCTGCGTCTCTGCCCATCGAACAGGTCTGACCATCTGGCCACTCTATCACTGATCTAACACTGAAACGAAACGACTTCCTATCTTGTAATCACTACTATATTCATCTTGTAATCAATTGTAATCAATACCATAGTCACATTTCAAGCTTTTAAGTGTTAGATTTATCTTCTTTTAACAGAAAATAACAAGCGAAATTCAGCAACTAAGAAAACTCTCGAAAACCCGTTATCTTCGCCCATTTTTCGGAAAATTGTTGAGAAAGATCAAAGAACAAAGATCAAACTTCAGCAATAGAGTAACAACTTTGTGAACATGCATCAAGAAAAAATGGCAAAAAGAAATGGGTTCTGTTGGGAGATGTCTTCTTTTGCCAATCCTTCTCGGGGGATCGAACTTGCCTGTCGACCAACCGATCGGATTGACAGTTCCATCTACTACGCTCCCGTACTTATAAAGCGATGAATGACTCCGCCCATTTTCTACGAACCTTACTTATATAACGATGCTGACCCCGCCCATTTTACTTCGCGGGCTTAGACACCGATTCCAAACATTAACAACCCCAAATTCTTTATTTTTTCGGAAAACAGGATCCAGCCAATGCTGGAATGCGCCGACAGAACGCGGACATCGGAGCTTGACGGCGTTCCACTTCTGAAGAACACATCGAGGAGACCATCAACGATGAGGACGACGTGGTTCCGAAGGCAGTGACGATCCGCCCTACAAAACAGCAAACTACAAAACAACAAATTACGAGATTCAAGGATTCGAGCTTTGTGAACTTTGTATAAAACTTTGGTTACTGTCAACGAGACAGATCAGTGAGCAGTGAAGATTACGTTGGCAAAGGCAAAGGCAAATGCAACGGTAGAGACAATGAACAAAGGTTAAGTATAGTCTAACAGAGATTCTGTTCAAAGTAATCAAAAAAGACCTCCACAAAATTTTCGTCTTTTCGAGACTAGAACACAATATAACAGGGAAAATAATCCAAGGACGGTTCGTACCTTCAAAGAAGCTTCAGAATCCAGAGTCCACCATGTGATGTCATCTAGGCAGTGGCGAGAGATGTCATCTTAGTCGATGAGCAGAGGACGTCAATTGAAGACATCTCATGGGCATGACTGCTGATTCTGAAATGGATTTGACATGATTTATATGATTATGTAAACAAATTGAGACCACTCTCCAGACTGGCCACACTGCCTCGTGGGGCAAAGGACAGTCGTGGACAGAGTGTAGTAAATACAATTAAGGATAGGAAGCACACATTGCGCACATCGTCTGAGACCGTATCCATGGCGTAAGGCGTACAAGTTGACATGATGCCTACGTCTACGCTCGTAACGTCACGTTTATCGACAAATTGTTTGTAACGCTTTATGGATACGACCTCCGAATTATTATTGAATAAGGGGCAGAAGAATATGAATAAAGTTGAGAGGTGGTTAGAAGAGAGAGAAATGCAACATAAACAGAAAGGTACAATATATCAAGATATAGACGCACAAAAGGATGGTATGCATCGAGAGGAAGATCACTTCCCTTCCTTCCATCTCTCTCATAAACATTATCGATTGATGGTCTACTCTCTTCCTTAGTGATCGATTGGTATGATCATGGATGTAAGAGAGATAGAGAGGAAGAGATGGAAAAGGAAGAATGACTGATGATAAACGAAAGACAGAAGATTAGATTAGCTTTGAACGATGAAAAGGGGAGATTGAAAGAAAAAAGAAAAGACAGGAACAAAACGAAAAGAAAAGAAAATAGGTCACGAAAATGACAATAGCATTCGCTGCATTTCTTTTCTTTTCGTAGCTTTTCAACCATTAGTGGTACATACCTTACAGTGCCATCGCTGATTGATCGCCGACGACATCGAAGATATGCCGAAGCTGGAGTAGTAGAGCGAAGAGATACGTTGACGGAAATCTGAAAATGAAAAGAATAAGAATAATATCACGTAAAACGTGATTAACATAAGCAATTTAGAGTATGATAGACTAAGGATTAAAGCGATCACATATATGTACAAATGAACAAGATTTGAAGAAATAACGATTAAAAACGGGGTATATAGTTGCAAATCAAGTGTCCTATCACAACAAAGGAGAGGTTGAGAGAGGTAGAGGTAAGGTAGAGGAAGAGAGATGGTGAGGTCAGGGAGAGGTAGAAGGAGAGGTAGAGAAAGGGAGAAACATCTAGACGGAGAGAGTCTAAATTGAAAGAAGTTATACGAATAAAGGCAAAGCGGCAGGTTGTTCCAATGAAAATCCAATGGAAAAATGGCGGGAATAGAAGGAGCCAATGAATGACAAATAATATCGATCATCTCCTTTCCTTCTCTGTACTCTCTCACTAACCCATACTATCTCGCGTTCTATCTAGACATCTTCTTCCCTCTCTTACATTTGCACACTTTCTCACTCTGCTATGATCAAAGAACGATCACATTATTGCGTGTGATCATTACAGGACTGTTACAGTCGAAGTACAGTACGATAGTTATGAAGTGAAATAATGCATTTATCATATTATAACTGAATTCACCAGTTTACATGACAGTAATTTACTTTTGTAAGTGAACAAGGTACATTAAGATGGAACTGAAACAGGTGAGAAATAGACAACTATTATTTTTCTTGGCAACGTGCCAAATTAAGCTTTATAGTCATATTCGAAACAATTCTCCACAAACAGAAAAAAGTGTACTCCACAGTACACAAGACCTGATAATTGTTACATTGAACAGGGATCTTTGATTTTTTTGAAAATCTTTGATCTCTAACCTTCGCATATTGTTCTTTGACCTCTTTCATTTGATCTTTGATCTATATAATTTGATCCTTGTTATGGATAAATTGTTATGGATGGATATGTTATGGATAAAATGGAGAAAGATCAGGTTTATGATCGAATATGAATCTACAAAGATCAGATCAAAGATCATTTCCTGTTGTGTGATTGTCTTAGGCTAATATTCGCTAACATCAATCGATATTGTAGACGCTCAGAATAATGGCGACCTTTCCAGCGTTCGATAGTCGGGTGCGGCGGTACTCTTGGTTGTGTCGCCGGAGTTTTGCAGCGATCGGGCATCAACTGGCGTCATTCTGGCTGAAAGTGTGGCAAGGAGAGTCCAAGTCACTTCCTTATGTGCAATTCGCATGCAACTATTTGAGTATCGAATAATGCATCACCACAGCCTGAATCTGAAATTTGGTTAAATTTGGACAATTTTTTCATTTTGAATTATTTTAGGACAAGTAAGTCCCCGTTTTCTCCTCCCCCTCCTCATCCCATTCTCTCTCCTCTTCTTCTTCTTCTTCTTCTTTCCTTTCTCCTGTAGAGAGAACGGAATGGACTCTCTCTCTCTCCGTGCTCTCTCACTTTTGCACACTCTCTCGTAGTGTCTACGCCATAGAACCTATCGGCCTTAACTTAGCCCTTAAAAGACCTTATCCGATAAGGTTCCTAAGCTCATAATGGATGGACAGAGCAAGGGGAATAATGTGATCCAGTCATCTGACTGCATGCATGTATCATGTATCACTCCCAAGGGAGCATAGTTACTTAAGGACATTTACTTTTGTAAGTAAACAAGTTACATTAAGATGGAATTGCATCAGGTGAGAAATAGACAACGAGTTTTTTCCTTGGCAACGTGTCAAAATTAAGCTTTACGGTCACATTCGAAACAATTCTCCGCTAACAGAAAAAATTGTACTCCACAGTAAACAAGACCTGTTAATTGTTACGTTTAACATTTTTTTGCGAATAGAGTGAAGATACCAACAATCTTCCAATTTGTCATCAGATTCGTTATCAAAACCTCAAAATTTAAAATTTCCATGATTTCCATATATGTATCATTTTAAAGATCTCGTTACGCTGATTTCAATGATACATCATTACTCCACAATACACAAGTCGAAAAAATTTACAGTATACCCATCGTTTTCGGAATTTACAGAATCCATCGTTTTCGGACCAGTGTGATTTGAATTTTAATTGTTTTTTCTCATCAATACAAATTTTGTTTCAGTTTCTTTAGTCATTAAAACAACTTTTAATAACGGAAACTCATGATTTGATGATGATGATGAAAGACTTTGAGAATCGAAAAATATTCAGTACCGACAGAAATAAATGATGAGCGCAAATGAACGTCGTAGCACTCGTGTACAAAAGGAGATCGGGTTGTACTGTATAAAGATTACGAAATGGAAAGAGGTTTTATTTTGAATTGAATTAATTAATTTAGTAATTAAATCAATGTACAGGAGTGATATGTATGCACGTTTTAAAAATAAATTAAGTCAAAGGAAATATAAAGTGTATTGAGTTAGCAACTTATAAATATTGACAAACTTTAGATCGGAAATTTAGTTCCATAAAGAATTGATAGAAGATCGTGAAGGATTGTACTACAATCTTATTAGTAGACAAGTCCAATATGGAATCTAATCTGGTGTTCAAATTCATGAAACGAAAAAGAGAGTCACTCCACTCCGATTTTTCTCTTTTTCGTCCACTCCGATTTTCCTTCACTCCGATTTTTCTCTTTTTTTTACTTTCTTTCCATTCTTGTATAATATTTTCTTTTCACGACTTTGTACATCCCACATCGAATATGGTTTTATCTATTTCTCGTATTTAAAAAAAATGATCTCGATTTTCATTTATTAGAATAACTAGTACGAAATATTTTCTATTGATGTTTTAATTCATTGTGTCAACTTTTTAAAAGTATTGCAATAAAGCATTTCATTTGCATGTTTGTGCACTGCTTGCTTTTCTCAGGAAAGTTGGATCGGCGATTCGCATGAAGAGATCCCTCCATCTTACTGGTGGACCTCCGCGTTCCCGTTTAGGTCCTCGAGGAGTCCAATCGATCACAACTGTATAGTAGATCGATTATTGATTGTTAATTATTGTGCTCCTTTCATATATTAGCATAGTTATTATTCAAATCACCTTGTAGTTTGTGCATAGCTTCCCTAATTAATGTCTCTATTCAATCACTAATTTATGCATTATGTAAATACTGTTGTTACACGCGTCCTTTCTCTTTATGATTTGTGTTAGTTGTTAGTTCGTGAGTGAGTTGGCTGTCGTGGGTCATTGTTGGTTCTGGTCTGTGTCTGGTTTAATAGTTGTTGTTTGGCTTAGTTGTTGTCTAGTCGTGAACGAACGGCTGTAGTTCTTCGACGAGGTCGATAACCTCACCTTTATCTTGTCTTCTTCTTCACCCTCTTGTGTATAGTCTCCGTCTGATCTCTGGTCTTTGATCTTTATCTTTTCTCAGTCTAGTCTATCATCATCCGTAGTTGCGATTGAGGATCCTTACAGTTGCGATTGTAAGAAGTATACTTGCGAGTATAGTGTTGTGGTTGCGATCACAAGCGCGTAGTTGCGATTACGTGCAAACTTGCAGTTGCGATTGTGAGTGTTGTTAGTTTACTTGCGAGTAATCTTTTGACTTTTGGTTGCGATCATTAGTAAAAGGGTGTCGTCCCCCTGGTTACGTGTACTTGGTAGCGGTCAAAAAGCTATCAAACATTGGCAAATTGTGACCGTTTGCTATCAAGTGCAAGTATCCAGGATCGGCATTCCTTACACAAATCCAAAGATCAAAGATCAAAATATCAAAGATCAAACTACAAAAGAGCAATTAATTATTTTTTTCATATTTATTATTCTTTTTATTGACGTGCAATCGTTGCAATTTTGTGATTTCAATTATAAAGGTTCCCTCTCCCTCTCCCTCTCCCTCTCCCTCTCCCTCTCCCTCTCCCTCTCCCTCTCCCTCTCCCTCTCCCTCTCCCTCTCCCTCTCCCTCTCCCTCTCCCTCTCCCTCTCCCTCTCCCTCTCCCTAAATTCTGTCCCTGGGTCTGCAAAATTTAGCATTCTCGGGTGACGAGAAACCACTAAAAACGTGATTTCAACGCGACGTCGTCTGGCCTCAACGGTGGCTCCAGATGCAAAATGAACATGACCATCGTCTTCAGCACCTTAAAAACCCCGATCCCCAAATTGTATTTTTTCACTGTGCCTGATTTCACTGATTATAGTCGATTCTTACGCAAACGACATCTTATTTTTATCGACTGAACCTCCGATGGACCGCTAATGAAAGAAAAGTTCACGAAAATTGAAAATTGATTAGATAATGATTAGTGCACTCCAATTCGAATAATGATCTATTCGTTTTGCACACTATTCCTTTATTATAATGCATTCATTCTAGTGTTCCGCAAACGTGCGTTAGTCGTGCAATTCGTGCAATCGTTCAAAGTCGTGCATTTTCAGTCATTTGAGACTTTTAGCGGTCGATATTTTTAATGCTTTATTAAAATTTGCATTTATATAACAAAGAAAATACCAATAAAGCATTAAAAATAGCAACCGCTAAATGTCGCTGATGACTGAAAATGATGCAACGATTGCACGAATTGCACGACTACTGCACGAATGCGGAACACTAATTCATTCATCATTCCTCTCCCACATCATTGCCATTAATGGTCATTCTCCATTCATTCTTTCATACTGCAGTTTGCTTGAGCGGTATGCGACGGGATGAATCGATGAAGAAGTCTGGGGTAAGTGAAACCCTGTCTAATTCTTTCTATGGCTCTGAACTTCAGAGATCAGCCAAGTCAAGGGGACAGACACATCGCTCCCATCGCATCCAATTCTTCGTCGTCGTCTGCCAAGGTCATTTTTCATAACTTTTTATTATCTCTATCTCTTCAATTTCAAAAGCATTTCAAAAAATTTTAAATGTATTTAAATTTCCGTTCTAATTAAAAAACATTCTGACGCTCTGCAAGTAGCAATGTAGAATGTTTTGCAATTGAGATAAAAACTGACTAAAGCATACACACAGGTGAAATCTTCGTACAATCTTCGTCCGAGACGAGCGGCTCCATCATCACAGAAGAATGTAATGGATTATTTAATATTGTTATATTAATCAGCTATTAAATTAAACTTTTAAATATCATCATAAGCATTTCATTTATTTATCGCCCAACTGTACTTATTTTCATACAGGTCTCGAGGAAGTCGACGAAGCCCGTCAAGAAACGAGTAGTTACAGAGAAGGAGAAGAATGAAAAGAAGAAGGATGAGAAGAAGAAGGATGAGAAGGTATTAATTACATTACTCCGAGTTGTCAATTCATAGTTTCATTTCAAATCAAATCTGAATAACCAAGAATCTTATCTAAAAAACTCTTCTGTTTGGTTGCAGAAAATGGAGAGAAGACGGAAAAGAAGAAAGAAGGAGAAGAAAGAGGTGATAAGGAGAAGGAGATGGAAAAGAAGAAAGTTGAGAAGAAGAAAGAAGAAGGAGAAGAAGAAAGAAGAAGAGGAAAAGAAGAAGAAGATGAAGGCACTGGACGACGCAACCCTTGGCAGTTATGTGAGTATTTCTTCATTCTCCGGCCCGATCATTTTTTTATATTTGTCTAAATACATATATTTCGGCAAGCCCATAATCAGAGCTTAAAATTTTCTTAGACAAATATTTCGCAATTGCTTCAATTTCTTGCGATTGAAAGCTCGTTATTAATGAATGAATTTGAAAAATGGATACTAATTAGTTTTATCGCATTGAAATTATTTTTTCTATTTTTTAATTGATACTTATTAGTTTTATCGCATTAAAATATTTTTTTTCAGGCATCTGTCGATGCGCCCCCGCCTTCCTCCACGATATTTTTATACCGTTTCCCCGTCTAAATTATCGTTGACATTTGATCTTTCATTATTATCTTTCATCTTGTCAGTCTCCCCAAAGAAATAAGGAATTATATTGATAAAGTGATTCTGCATACATAACTACAACTATCTTCTTTTACAATTTCTTGGTAAAAAAACTAAAAGTATACGTAATTAACTCCTGATATCTACAACTGACAAAACAGATACAAGTTTGCCTGATGGATTTCCTCATCACTTTGCTCACATTTCATACAAGGGATAGAGTGGAACTTTTCTCATTGTGAGCCATGATATAGTAGTATTAGATATAGTAAAACTCTGACAGTTTTTCGAAAAGTCTCTCACACACTCAAGAAGAATGAAATAGCTCCATTTTGGAAAAAAATCAATCGTGTAGTGGAATTGACAAATTTTTATTAATGAATTTTATTTTGCAAAGTTTAATTTATTTGTACGGCCTCATTTTCGGACGTGTATTGATTGAAAAAAAATATAATGTGACCTCCGCGTCCCCGTTTAGGTCCTCGAGGAGTCCAATCGATGACACAACTCCAAAGATCAAAGATCAAAATATCAAAGATCAAACTACGAAAGAGCATATCAGGCATCTTTCCTAAGAATTGACCGATTCTACTACACACTTTTGATTTGACCCCCTCTTTTCACCACTGTTTTCGATGCCCCTTGGGTAGGACATCCCAGATCCAGATTAGCAAGGATGGTAGATCAAACATCTCTCCAGGAGCCCATGTCAAAGTTCGTCGTTGAGGCTCCTTCCGATGCGATTATCACGGCTCACAGTAGAGCTATGAAAAAGTTTCCAACAGATGAAATGTGTATTTTCTCGAGTACTTTCAGATAAAAATGTAAAAAGGCAACTTTTTAATTTTTTGTTCCCTAAGGAATTGATCGCGTTCCATAGTCCCGGGTAAGATTTTTTCAAAAGCTCAATCGATAGAGCTCGTTCACAGCTTTCATTTAAGCTCTTGAGAGACGATTTTCATGGGGATTTGACTGAACTGCGTCCAAAAAACAGCATTTGAATGCTGGTAGATCACAAATGAAAGCTTTGATCTACTCGAATTTGTCGGTTCCTTGACAGGATTGTCCTGTAACATACCGGAGGGGGGCTGAGGATCATTCTGACGTTGATTCGCTCATTTATGTTCGTGTTGCTCTCTCTGCAGCCAAACCAGCGAAAGGAGTCCCTTCTGATGGTTCCTGGTATTGATTGACCGATGAGTACTGCAGATATGAGAGAATATCCCAGTTCGAACCAGTAAATGAGCATCCAAGATGGTTACGTCGAATGGGATAGATTCAGACCAACGAAAATTCGCTCTGGAATTCTTCGAGGAACATCGATCACATGGCCAGTGAGCCGGATAGCTTTAACTTGAGAGAGTGTGGTGGTGTCAGAGAGCAATGAGGCGGGTGAGGAAAAATAGCGCAAAAATAATTCCGGTCTGATTCGTGTAGATCGCCTAATACCCTTTTGCCTATGAGAGAAATTCCATTTTTTTAAATTATCAACATTTTTAAAGAACAAAATGAATGCACAGGCGGGAAAATTCACAGGCGTGATCGCCATAAAATTCTGCTACTTGGGGCATAGTTTGATAATTTTAGCACCATCTGTTGAAGAGAAACCACTTTTCAACGCGAAAAACAAGATTTCAACGAGGCGGCGTCTGGCCTCAACGGTGGCGGCTCTACGTTCAGAATTCACAAGGCCATCCGTAAACAGCACTCTTGAGAGCCCTGATCCCCCCAAAAATTTATTTTTTTGCGGCTATAGTCGATCTTCTCAAAAGCGCACTCATGTGGCCCGTTGCGCTTTTGTCGTTTCTGTGTGAGAGATCAAAGATCAACTGGTTCCATAATAGCGCAGACCGAGTGGGTTCGGATAAACCCATCCAGAGGTCCGTACGATCATCCCCGACCGAGATATGCCCGTTGTGCTTTTGTCGTTTCGCTATCAGAGATCAAAGATCAACTTGTACCATAATAGCGCAGACCGAGTGGGTTCGGATAAACCCATCGAGAGGTCCGGACGATCATCCCCGACCGAGATATGCTCCGTTGCGCTTTTGTCGTTTCTGTGTGAGAGATCAAAGGTCAACTTGTACCATAATAGCGCAGACCGAGTGGGTTCGGATAAACCCATTAAGATCCCGTACGGTCATCCCCGGCAGAGATAGATATGCCCCGTTGCGCTTTTGTCGTTTGCGCTGAAGGAAGTGCTGTTGCGCATTTGACGTTGCGCTTCTGTCATGCCCTCTACCATTGTTATCAGTGGGAGTGTACGGTATTGTGCTACCGTAATCGTCAGGAATCGCGAATTGACTTTTTTCAGTCGACCCATGACCCGGGGTTCATGGTTGAAAATGACAAAAGTCGAAAAATTTATGTTCATGGTTGAAAATGACAAAAGTCGAAAAATTTATGATGACCCGAGGTCAAATACTAGTTGCCATTATATCAATAGTGAGCCAACTTTTATCTTTATGGATACCGTAAACCGAACTATCTAATCAAACCTGGATTTGAATTGCATTTCGTTATAATATTGCAGGTTACGGTAGCTAGATCACAGTAGTTCGGGTTACGGTCTCCAGAAAGATAAAAGTTGGCTCACTACTGATATAATGGAAACTAGTATTTGACCTCGGGTCATCATAAATTTTTCGACTTTTGTCATTTTCAACCATGAACGGGTCATTTCAACGGGTCATGGGTCCACTGAAAAAAATCAGTTCGCGATTCCTGACGGTTACGGTAGCACAATACCGTACACTCCCACTGATTACAATGGTACAACTTTGGTTGCCCTGCGCCACCTCGCGACCGATTTATGATCCGTTGTGCAAATGATCGTTGTGCAAATGATCGCCCCCCGTAAATCAGTGGATTTTGGTTAATTCTTAGGAAATATGCCTGATATTTATTCTTCTTTTTATTGACGTACAATCATTGTAATTTTGTGATTTCAATTATAAAGGTCATTGATTGATAAAGTGGTGCAGTCTTATCAAATTTCTACGAATAATTCAAAAATCTAATCATTCAACCTTTACTGTTCCTGAAAACCCCGGTGGTGTACAGGTTAGCAAGGATAAAGTACACCCTCGACTAATACAATTGTCTAGAATCATTTCTTCTCCATGTCACCAGCAAAGAAATCATCGTCAGGATGTGTTAATCGCTTTATGTGAAAACTGCAATGAAAATTGGCTGGTCAAGATGACAACAGTTGCGCTACTCTGGTATTTCAAAACTTACAGTCTACTTAAAATACGTCACTGACTTAAAGTTTACTTTAAGTAAACTTCAAGTGAGTGACGTCACATTTTCACTTTAAGTAGACTTGCGTCTCACTTTAAGTAGACTTACGTAGTGACGTCACACTTTAAGTAGACTTACAAGTCTACTTAAAGTGAAAGTGCAAGTAGACTTTAAGACACCTGCTCAGTAAGATTCGAGGGCTGTGCCAGTGACCCCGAACATCGACCTCACCGATTTGGCCCAAAAATTTTTTATGGATACCCCCATGGGCCCCATCACAAAATGGGTATTTATTTTGGCTGGTTCCTTGAAAAACAGATGTGGCGGTTTTTCGAATTTTGAAAACTTGATTTTCACCGAAAAAAATGGAGCGACCTAGGACCAATGTTATGTCGATTAATTATAAATATAAATAGACAACAAAAACTGGCTATACGATGGTCCAGAGATCCGATCGCAAACTGATTTTTTTACCTCCTCAAAACATTCTAAAATTAATTAAAATTTTAAAACAAAAAAGTGCAGTCCAATTTTTGCCTCGTCTTATAGAGCAAAAAATTCCGCGTCGAATATGGAAAAAAAATCAAAAAAAGGGGTATCTCTTTTGAGATATATGGACCTGAAGTTGACCCGAAAGTAATTTTGCTTTCAAACCCCTTCATGTTTGTACTCATATTGAAGGCTCGTCGATTAGAACAACATTCGTGTTGAACATTTTGTCTGATACTCATGTACAAGAGAGTTTCACACGTTTTCCTGCTAATTTTGAGTAAAAGAAAATAAAATATTTTAAAACAAAAAAGTGCAGTCCAGTTTTTGCCTCATCTTAAAGAGCAAAAAATTCTACGTCGAATAAGGGAAAAAATAAAAAATCGAAGGACCCCCCTTTTGAGATGAATGAAGTTGACCCGAAAATATTTTTGCTTTCAAACCCCTTCATGTTTGTACTCATATTGAAGAGCTCGTCGAGTAGAACAACTTTCATGTTGAGCATTTTGTTTGAAACGCATGCACAAGAGAAATACATGAGTTTACTTTATTCACATGGTTTTTCAGACAAGTTTGAGTAAAACAATAGTAAAATATTTTTTGTGCACAAAATGCTTTCGCCTATATTGTAGAACTCAAAAATCCATACTTAGTTTGTTGTTTCACGAAAAAAATTTTTAGTCCGTTATGCTGAAAAATAAGGACTCGAAAATTGTCTTGAAAAAAAGTTGTCGGATCCTTGCCATGTTTATACTCATTTTAAATAACTCGTCGAGCACATCATTTTTGATGTGCTCGACGAGGTCGTATTGTATGAAAGTCGTTTGTTCTCAAGATACAAGCGATCGAAATGATTTGGATCCAATAAATCTTAATTCATGTATTTCTCTTGTACATGAGTTTCAGTCAAACCGTTCAACATGAAAGTTGTTCTACTCGACGAGCTCTTCAATATGAGTACAAACATGAGTTGGTTTGAAAGCAAAAATATTTTCGGGTCAACATCAGGTCCATTTATCTCAAAAGACTGGTCCTTCGATTTTTGATTTTTTCCCTTATTCGACGCGGATTTTTTTGCTCTATACGACGAGGCAAAAATTGGACTGCAATTTTTTGTTTTAAAATTTTAATTAATTTTAGAATGTTTTGAGGAGGTAAAAAAATCAGTTTGCGATCGGATCTCTGGACCGTCGTATAGCCAGTTTTTGTTGTCTATTTATACTTATAATTAATCGACACTAACATTGGTCCTATATCGCTCCATTTTTTTCGGTGAAAATCGAGTTTTCTAAATTCGAAAACCCGCCACATCTGTGTTTCAAGGAACCAGTCCAAATGATTACCCATTTTGTGATGGGGGTCCATGGGGGTATCCATAAAAATATTTTGCGCCAAATCGGTGAGGTCGATGTCCGGCACTTCCTGGAATCTCACTGAGCCGATGTCTTAAGTCTTGAAATACCAGAGTACGCGCGAGCTAAAAATAATGCAACATTTTATATAACAATCCTGACTCTCCACCAGATTAGAAGCAAACCACAATGTAATTTTACGCTCCACTCTGTCAACGTTCTCTAGTAGTCAATGAAAGCGAGATAATTCATTGAAGGATTTTAGAAATATCCGCATGCTGAATCTCTTTTCGTTAACATCTTTGTGAGAGTGTCAAACTTCATTAGCAACTTTTATCCACATCGAAGAAGAAAGATTTGCTCTGTGCTTATTCGTATGAACATGCAATCGCACTTCCAGAATACGGTCCATGCAGATCTGTGTCTACATAGTATGGTTCGCCAGTCGGTGGGAAGTAGCGATAGAGCTTGTTTCCAGGAACCTGAACAAAAAGTATACTATGCTTTTCTGGAGATTGTATATTTTTTACCGCAGTGTATGTGGTTTCTTGATCGAATTGCGCTTTCAGAACTTGCTCGAGGTCACCGCAAGAATAAATGCAATTCTTGAGTCGCATTGAGTTGTCCATGCCGCCCTCCTGATCGGGAACATCGCATTGTCGACAGCCGATGCTTGATGCGGTGTAAGTATCGTTAAAATCACTTTTCCACAATCCAGATCCCGCACATTTCGGTGAAAGGGTTGGCTTAAAATAGAATATTCAGTTAATTTGTTTGATTACGGACACAATACATAAATCGACCCAGACTGAGACTTCCAAACATTCACGTTGTATTGTTTTGTATTGTAGGTTCATCACTCATCTAACAGTTAGCCCATCTATTATTGGTCTCACCCCTCTATATATCTATTTACATTTGTATGTTTCACATTTGATACTACCTCCATTCTACATATATGGAATCAAGTTGATAATAGAAACGGTGTAGATGCTCACAATGTCTCCACTATTTTCTGTTTGAAGAGTGAGAATATATTCGTCCGGACAGGAAGGCTTGTCACCGGTAAAGCTGGCAGGTACAAGTTCACCAGCAGGAGATTTCGAACAATCGAGTTGGCACATGACGTATCGATACTTAACATTATTGTCGTCCTTCCATTCTCCGCTCCCGGTGCAACTCAATTTTGTTGTATCGAACGGTGTAGTCATATTATCCTCACTGATCGAGTAGTAATTGCCTATAATATTGATTGCCAAATTTTGATTTCATTAGATATTATAAACCTGATGAGCACGTAGCAGTTGTGCAAGGAGATGAAGACACATCTTCTATTGTCAGATTCCCGAAATCAGATACGCCGGGTTTAGACGACGGACAAACGCCTTTCTTGCAAGCTGAATGATTAATCTTATCATGATGGCATGTTTGGATAAGATGAAAGTAAAACGTAATGTTATTCCGTTATTCAAGAAACACGAACTCCTGAGGGAGATCATTGCTAGGTCAGTGATAATTCGAGGTCAATGCAATGTGGACGGTCTAATATTTGCTTCGGACCTACATTACCTAACGGGATAACAGTGATGATATATGGTGATATGATATGTAAATGGAATGATGATAATGAACATACATCTGGCACAGACAACTGAAGTTGCCTCGGTGATCAAATCCTCGCTGATGTACCATTTCTTATCACGACAGGTAATCTAAAGTAAAAATTCAAAATTCTTTTCCTGACTTCTTTTCGATATTACATTTTCAACCTCGCTGTTGTGCAGTATTATATATGTACTAATGTTTTCATTCTGTATTTTTTGTCTTGCAATTAGTTTTTTTTTTACTTTCTGAAACCCATATATCCAAATATCATAAATAAAGTTATTCTTACATTGCGTACAATATCTCCTTCATATGATAATTCATAGCCTTCTCCTATACATTTGAGCTGGGCACAAGTTCCTTCGCCTCCGCTGCAACCCTTTTTCACTAAATTAAATAAAAACTAATCGATATTGAATTTAATCGTTCGACTCACTGTCAACAGTGACCTTTTCACTGTCTTCATCATCGCAATCATATCCAGATAAGGGACAATTTCCATCTGCTTTCACATCTATGGAACCGCAAGCTTGACAGTCTGAAATTAGACATCTTGCGGACATCCCTTTGGAGTTCTCTAAAGTGACTCAAGCACAGTCCCACTTTGTTAACTTTGGGAGCATAAAAGATAACACTTTCAACGTAGATCATTTGCATTTGCGGAAATGCAAGATACATTCACAATTCTCGCTTAAAAGATTGAGAATTTAAGAAAAAAAAGAAAAGTAATTTTCTTGTCCTCTCTCGCTCTAACCACTTTTGATCATTTATTTTCCATATTTGTGGATCGTAAGATACATTATAACCCCAAGATACATCAAAAGCCAGACGAGAACGGGCTTTTTTTTCAGGTTTGAATAGTATAAGATTAGAACGAACCATGTAGTGAACAGGGTTTATAGGCGAAGATAAATCCCAAATTAAGAAGTAAGATAAGAATCCTCATAGTCAAGTTAAGACAATGCATTGTTCATCTCCTTCTTAAATAGTCTGTGAATGGAAATGCCAACGGAGAAGACAAAACAGACGAAGTCATTCTTAATCGAATTCATTTCTGCTTTCATCTTTTGTATTCGAAAGGATTTGAATTTCAACTCACTATCGCAAAAAGTTTTAAATATATTACGCCAGATTTCTTGTGCCCAGTGTATTACAACTCTAGTAGCGATCTTTTAAAACATGTTTCCCTGTGTGTCGCGAGAGTAGCTTCACTCAATATCACTTTAAATTCTTCAATTTTAGAAAACATGAGGTAAAAAAATTCTGAGAAATATTTATTTAATCTCACAAATATGTATATAATAACAATTAGTAATGATCCGCTCCAAAACGGGTATTTCAAATGGGCTAGTGTAAACCAAAGATTAGCACATCATTAATCAATATACATTGATAGCTTAGTTTCATTATGTTGCCGACTTCCATTTCCCAATCTGAAACGAGACCAATCATTATTCTTCATACTTGAAAATAGTAATCTTACCAGTATTAGTACTCTTGCATACTTTTCTTTCAGACTATCCATTTCCATCTTCGCTTCAGTCTCGTTCTTCTTCAATTGCTTCTCCAACTCTTTACATTTCGCACTTTCTTGTCGCCGTTGCTGTTCAAGCTCTTCAACCTTCTTTGCTAGCTCAGCTCTCTGTAGAGTGAAGCAATATTTTATCCACAAAATGATAAATGATAACCTTGAAAACGTTCTCAACGAATCGCATTTTCATCAATTTCACAGGTGACAGAGCTGGATCTGATTGAACGATGAGCAATTCGTTTTCCGAAAGTTCGACAAAACGACATCCCTTCGCCAAACTAAGAATATTTAAGCAGATTTTTTAATATGCTAATTACATAATTTCCAGGGTGTTGGTCATCAAAACTTTAAAAAACGTACTTCGTTTGGAAAACTTTCACTGCAAGAGTGTTCGCATCAATAGAAACCAGCGAATTCTTGAGAGAAAAATAAAAGATAATATTATTACAGACGTAACACTTTGATGATGGGGGCTGAAAATGTTCTACTTATGAAATCCGATTTTTTGAGTGATCATAAGTGCAATGTTAATAAAGACACACCCCTAGCTAATTTAACTCGCCGCACTGGCCACGTTGTCTCGCAGACAGAGAAAGCGAGAGAGTGTTGCCAGAGATTTAAATTAGCTCGTTGTGTGCCTTTAACATTTGCCATTAAATGGAAACGTACAAAATCAGGTAGTTCATTTACTTCATCAAAATACTCTGAATCCTTCACATAACGACGAATATACCCTTTACTCTTTCCCTTATCTTTGTTTGAGCCAATGAACAACATTTCTCTGAAAGAAATAGAGTAATAAAGTGTTGATTTCTATGAAATGATCTTCTCAAGAGAACATTAACCTATCCGCCAACCTTCCCTGTTCAGCGAAAGTGTAGAGCAAAATATTCAGTAAAAAATACTGAAAGACTCACTCATAGACTGCAATTCCTGTCGCTGTGGCTAGTTCATCAATCGATATCGCTAGTTGAATGCCTTCTGAGGTTCGATAATCTTCATTAATCGGGATTGCACATGATTTTCCTTCTTTTTCAATGAAATAGTGAGTAAGTTCATCAATAAACAAGAATTTCACGTTTTCTTCGATCTGAAAAAAAACAGTAACAATGAAGGGAAAAAAATACATACTTCAAATAATTCAGCCACGACGATGTCATCATCCGAATGTTCAGCTCGAAAAACAGTATTGACTTCTTCCTCAATTTGAGAAAAGTAATTTTCATTTAAATAAAAATAGATCTTACCTGTTGCTGAAAGTACAACTTTCCTTCGAAAACTCCAAAGATTTTGTACCAATTCGTAACCATTTTGACGTTCTTTTCTCTGAAACAGTATTGATAGATCGCGTTTGAAATAACTTTTTACTTTATTTTCCAATGAAGAGCCTTTTCGGGCAAAGATTGGACAAATATGGTCGTGTCTGAAACGGTTGAAATGAGAAAAAATATAAATAATAATAATATCTAAAACTAGAAAAAATATGAATAATAGTATCTAAAATGAGTAAAAATATGAAAAATAGAATCTAAAATGAGTAAAAATATGAATAATATAGTTCATGTGCCTTTGTCGATTCGAAACTGATATCCTGCTCCTTCAATGGTCTCTTTCACAAGGAAATCCATACAACCTGTAGCTGGAAATTAGTTTGAATTGACAAATTTATGCGATATTTTAAGTAAAATAAGACTAGTTATACCGAATAGTGAAGTAACGGATATCTTTGAAATATGAAAACAGGTAAACGGTGAACAATTCTTAACATATGCAAATGGGAAATTCACTACAATCAATGCTCAAGTGAAGTAAGCGAAATCTTTTACATATAGTCACCTCGTTGCTCTATTGCTATCACTAAATTCTATTACTAAATTATTAGTAATATTACTAAATTGCGTCGACTAGACATTGTTGTAGATATATTAGTATGTTTGTGATTCCACGCACGATCCATTAGTCATTCCTGTTAAAATTATCCCTAGTTCAGCAACGAAATAGTGCACACAATCAACAACATTGTTGTTATATTTTGTTATATCTTGAGTCTCTGTGGGTGAAGTGTAGAAGGCTCGGTGTTGATCAACGATGTATATTAGCAGGGAGTGAGAGGAAAGCACAGAGTAGGATAGGATGACTGAATGAACAGGGCTATTGATCTATGATGGACCGTAGCCATGACTCACAGCGCCTATGTTCGAATGTAAAGATTAGGGAATGCAAAGGCTGCACCCCCTCTCCAATAATGGGTAGTGAAATTAAATAAATAAAAATAATAATTATATTCTATGATTATATTATATTTATATTGTATTATTGTATATAATTGTATATATATTGTATATATAATTGTATATATATAATTGTATATGTATATATATTGTATATATATTGTATATATATTGTATATATATTGTATATAATTATATTGAAAATGAAAACATGTTTGTCTGTATGATTGTTTATTTTTTTATCTGCTTTCAACTTTTCCCAATAAAACACAGAATCGTAAAACTCTATCAAATCTTTTTGTCATATCCATGTACTCCAATAGTAGAACTAAACTATACAAAACATTTAGCAAAAACCCATAGCTAACAATAAGCGAATAAAAAAATTAATGCATCGTCATCAGTATAAGCGAAAAGATAAACTGTGTTCGATAAGGAGATGTTGTTTAATATTTTATTTATTTAATCGTTTAATCATTAACTTTGAATACTGCTTCTTCTTTTTACCGCAGCGATCGTTAATCGATCAGCAGTAATATCCGATGATTGATTCAATGAACGAATCAGTGACCATATTGCCTTATCAATCATGTCTTCGTCATATTCGTTTTCGATAACTCCACTTGCAAACAAAGATTCGAGTCGATCTACAGATACACTTGAACTGAAATTGTAATTTTCGATATTTTTTAGTTTTGAAAAAAAAGACAAACACTAAGGCTTCGATCAGCTCTTCAGCGATGTGAGTTGATATTCTGTCGATCGATGCAGTCATATTGTTGAGAATTTTGACGAACTACAAAATTTATTGATATAGAAATAAAGGAAACTTTTGCTCCCAACTGGAACGGATGTAGCGACCGACAGCTAGTCTAGTTCGGGTCTGTTGTAATGTTCTATTAGTGATACACACCGAGAACTAAGTGCTATCCACGGGGCATACTCTGGTATTTTGCCACTTAAAGTCTACTTAAACTACGTCACAGACTTTAAGTAGACTTTAAGTAAACTTTAAGTGAAAGAACATTTGACGAAATGCATTACAGTATACCACACCACTTTAAGTAGACTTACGTCTCACTTTAAGTTTACTTAAAGTCTACTTAAAGTGGGAAAGTTTAAGTAGACTTTAAGTGGCAAAATACCAGAGATAAGAAGTGAGAAGTGTTATATTTAACTTCTCAGGTGTTATGCTCCCTGTATAGCACTTATTTCTCCGTATGTACACTTACACATTCGGTTATCTTCATTGAGTAGATATTCGATTTGCGAAGAAATAGACAAAGCATGTACTGTAGGCCATTCCGAGTAGACAACCCAACACACACCTCTTCAGAATGGCCTGTATATAATATGTAAATATGGTGTATAAATATTATATAACATGCAATATAGAACTAGTTAATTACCTGTGACAGCGACAATGATAGCCAACATATTCTCAGCTATCGCTGCATATTTCTTGTCCATATTTTCTTGGCCAAATATAACTGTTAGTCGGCCAATGACATGGTTAACATCGCCCATCAGAGAGTTCATCGTTGCTAGAGTCAGCTTAGGCATGAGCGTTGTTAGAAGATCAGACCTTGTTACACATCTAAACAATTAACATAAGTGAGTCCAGAAATAGTTAGTAATGAGAGCAGATCGTAGAGCATCGTTACATTTGCCTTACGTGCCTACGCTGTAACCTCCTCCGCCGCGTCTCCGTCGTTACGGTGGAGGTTACGGCCATACATTTTCCGACCCATTTTCAGGTTCGACCCGCTATATAAAGCTCAGTTTTATGCGAAAGATTACAATTTAGGCGAAAAATAACGATTTTTCTAGATGGCCGACTATACAAAAAATCCGGTGAGGGCGCCGAAAATGTATGGTTACGGCGTAGGAACGTAAGGCAAATGTAACGATGCATAAGAAGGTTTTCTCACGGTTCGTTGATATTATTCAATCGATATCTGAACGCAGCTCGACAATAAACCACGTAATCCAATACGCAATAGTCGAGTAAATCCTTGTTCGTGACCATGTTTCGCAACTGAATTACATGTATTTTTTAAATTGAATTATTTGATTTGAATCAGCAAAGTTTACTTTTGGCAAGTTGCTTGCGTAATCGAGAGCAGTCAGACATCTACTCAGAAGTTGAGGTTCCAGTCGGAAAACGTTCTTACTGAAATTATACATTTTGTTGAAACATACTCCCAAAGGAGGTATAGGAGATCCTATGATCAGCTCTTTTCAAAAGTCATAAAAGGAAAGGAAAATCAGAGAAAACTCTCCTAATTTTACACACTCTCGCATCTTTTTCTTTTCGCGACCTTTGAACAGCTTTTTAAATACCTGCACATCACTTGTACGATAGTCCTAGCGTTTTCTCGAATACTTTCTTCCCAAGGGGGAATAATCTTGTCGATTCTCTCAATTGTTCTTAATATTTCGTTGAGATCGTCTGTACTAAGTTCATCATAATATTCCTGAAAGGAATTAATTATTATTAAAAAAAACTTCAATTTTCTAAAAAAACGTGCAATTCATCTCTATGTTTGATACTGTATTGTGCTTGCTTATGCATACCTACATTAATATGTTTATATACATTAATCAGATTTATAAAATTCCTTAGTACCGGTATTCTAGACGCGATCAGATCAAACGATTGAATAGATGAAAAGAATAGTGACGAAGGAGTTCTGGGCATTCTTAGCGAATTCATCAACTTCCTCATACTCGCTCCGTTGGCGATCTTCACTGTTGTTGGGAAAATCGGTGAGAACCTCCAGAATGGGCGGACTTGATAATGGATAAATTAGGATACAATGGTTGCATCTGACAAGGGAAGCACAGGTCTATACAGAGGAGATTCTGAAATCGACCGATATGGGCATGTACGGGGCATTATTCCCAAAAGTAGTTTCAAAAGTTGCTGAGTCAACATATCACACCCGGAAAATCGATAGGAACACCAGCAACTTTTGAAACTACTTTTGGTCATCCCTCACCTTACATGCCATATGGGTCAAATTCAGAATATCTTCCGTATAGTTTGGTGCTTCCATTGAGAGGATTTACTTGCCTGATATATCAATATATTCGAGATTCGTATGGCGTTTGATGATTTCTTCCATTATTGCATCGTCTTCAACGCGTCCTTTCACGCCCAATGAGTATGAAAGGTCTATTGACCGTAATAGAGGCCACAATGGATCCCTGTTGTTTCTGAATGCTTCCCCCAACATACTCAACCTGAAAAAAATAAAAATTACTATTGTCAAAAAAATTGAAAATTTTTTTGTAGTGTTTGGTGCTCCCGGCATGCATACAGAGAGAATTTCAGGGTCTATCGAGCTCAAGTACCGTGCAAAAGTCCGGAATCTATTTATAAAAATGCAAATAAAAATATCGACATGGCAATGATGAACGCGCATTCCTTGTCATTTCAGGAAAATATTCTGTTGACTGCTCGATACCAAAACCACTCCCGATGAGCTACAGAGCGACTACCGAAAAATGCGTTAAAGATGGAGACCCTCGAGTTTTTTCGGAACAAGACTGTTCGGGTAGAATGATAGAGATTTATCACATGAACCGAACGACATCTTTCATATTGCGTGATGATATAAGAGGCCTTAGAATAAGAAAGTGGCGTAGAATGAGATGAAGAGCGTTTTTTGCCAACTCTGACGTCGTTGAATTTGGCACGCCAATAAAGCAGTGTGCAATGTTGCCATGTGTATGAAATTGTACAATTGCCAATAATGAATCTTTATTTATTGTCTTCCAGTGAGAAACAAGAAAATGACAAATAATCAATGATCAATGTTGGCAGACTTTTTGTTGCCAATAATGCATCTTGAATAATTGGCAAGTGGGTGAGGTAGGGGATGTTGCCAAAATTGACGGTAGCCATTTTGTCACGGGAAATGGAGACAAATTTGACGATGTAAATGTTGGCATGACCAATAATGATCCATTCGTTTTTGGCGCATCGAACGTTGACAATATTGAAAGCAGCAAAATTGGCGGAAACGTTGAAAATCATTTCCGCCAATAATTCTGTGATCAAATTTGGCAAATTACATTTCCGGACAGGATGCCAATAATGCAATGTTCTAATTAGGCAAGGTCAGGAAAATTCGGAAATGGCATTTTTGATGGCGTCATTATTGGCAGAAAAGGCTTCACTCGGATTTTGCCAACATTGACGCCGTCATTATTGGCAGAAAGGGTCACTCAGAATTTGCCAACATTGACGCCGTCAATAATGGGCCAAAAATGACGCCGTCATTATTGGCCCAATGTTGTCGCCGTCATTATTGGCAGAAAGGGTCACTCAGATTTTACCAACATTGACGCCGTCATTATTGGCAGAAAGGGTCACTCAGAATTTGCCAACATTGACGCCGTCAATAATGGGCCAAAAATGACGCCGTCATTATTGGCCCAAATTTGACGCCGTCATTATTGGCAGAAAGGGTCACTCAGATTTTGCCAACATTGACGCCGTCATTATTGGCAGAAAGGCTTCACTCAGATTTTGCCAACATTGACGCCGTCATTATTGGCAGAAAGGTTCACTCAGATTTTGCCAACATTGACGCCGTCAATAATGGGCCAAAAATGACGCCGTCATTATTGGCCCAATGTTGACGCCGTCATTATTGGCAGAAAGGGTCACTCAGATTTTGCCAACATTGACGCCGTCATTATTGGCAGAAAGGGTCACTCAGAATTTGCCAACATTGACGCCGTCAATAATGGGCCAAACTTGACGCCGTCATTATTGGCCCAATTTTGACGCCGTCATAATTGGCAGAAAGGGTCACTCGGATTTTGCCAACATTGACGTCGTCAATAATGGGCCAAAAATGACGCCGTCATTATTGGCCCAAATTTGACGCCGTCAATATTGGCAACTTTGACTATTATCAATGGTTAATATCTAGAAGATCACAATTTTGGGTAGAGATATTCCAAGTGGTTTCCGTGAGCAAGAAAAGGTGGGGAGATGGAATTGGGAGTACGGACTGATAGGAAAATCAATAATAAATAATACAGTAAGACAACATAAAATCGTGATCCAGGTAATATTCAATAAAATATTATACTGTACAAGGATGCGTTTGAACGGCGAGCTCGCTTCGTTGGGTCAGGGCAGGGTGGGAAATTTAAGGTCGTCCGAGCGAAAAGCCGAAGTAGGAACTGCGTCTAGTGGGCGCCCATGACAAGGTTGTCCTGAAACGAAAAAAAACATTTGATTACCATAGCCAACAATTCGAAATTTCAATCAATAAATAGATTGCACAAATTTACCGTACCGTGACCAACGATAATCGCGTCTTCTCATTCGTGAATTCGCCATTAAAGTTGGAAGCGTTCTCCTTCTACAATGCAATATTATTAATATAAATCACTTGCACTTGCATATAGTTGATGCATTAACGATTTGCACTTTATCGGTACATTTACATACCCTCATCATGTGAGGATCCACCGCCCCCCCCCCAACTCATTTTCATTATCGACTAACTAACTGTCACGGATCTCCTGTAAAAAAAGTAGGAAAATGAGACCATTTTGCGACAGAAAAAAAACTGTTCAAAATAATCGAATCGCTCTGAAATTTTTACTGATTTTTATGGTCAGGTACGAAGCCGGAAAAATGACCGGAAGGACAGATATCGCATTCCAGAATTTCTTACGAATATTTTATCGAAATTCAAAAGGCCTATTTTGCACTACGAATTAAAACATTCTAAACTTTCATCTAAATGCATTGTAATGAGGAATATTGGTATGGAAACAGTGAATGAGGTCGTGTACAAAAGCGAATTTTGATTTTTACCGGAATTTTGCGAATTTTTAAAGAAATACTTTCAGAAATAATCCAAAAACGTATTTTCCGCACAGCCCTGGTATATGAGGCCGTTTACTTAAGACTCGACTATGTACCAGCACAGTGAATATCAAATTTTGGGGATCGGTGTTCCCTAGAATGCTGATGACGATGGTCATGTTCATTTTGCACCTAGAACGACCGTTGAGGCCAGATGACGTCGGGTTGAAATCGCGATTTAGTCATTTCTCGTCACACGTGGATGGTAAAATTTGCTGACTATAACCTCCGGTGCAGAATTTTATTGCGATCACGCCTGTCTAATTCAGTTTCCATGAAAAAGTTTCTGAAATTTTCAAAATTTGAATTTCTCTCTAAGGCAAAAGTGTACTTTGCGAGATACATTGATCGGACCGGAATGGTTTCAGGGCCCCATGAAAAAAATCAGAAAATTTAAAAAAAGGCAGGTGAGGCGACCAATATCGGAAGTTAGGGAGTGGACGGAAGACAATTCCTCTCTACTCTCTCGCACCACCACACTCTCGCCTTTTGCCTCCACCCCAGCTCAAAATGATTACACTTGAGTTGATTTTGACTAAAATGTCTTCCGGAAATTGGCCGAAATTTTTTCAATGAGGCTATAAAACCATTCCGATCCGACCTATGTAGCTTCGCAATACACTTCTGCCTTTGAGAGAAATTCAAATTTTTAAAACCTCAGAAAATTGTTCATGAAAAATGAATTAGGCAGGCGTGATCGCCATCAAATTCAGCCCCGGAGAATATATGAGGCCGTTTGCGTAAGACTCGACCAAAATATGCGAAATCTGGCACAGTCAAAGAATCAAAATGTGGGGATCGGGGTTCTCAAGGGCGCTGATGACGATGGTCATGTTCATTTTGCACATAGAGCCACCGTTGAGGCCAGACGAAGACGCGTCAAAATCGCATTTTCAGAATTTTCTAGTCATGCGATCGCGCTAAAATTTGTAGATTATGCCCCCAAGGGCAGAATTTGATGACGAACATTTTCAAAATTTGAATTTCTCTCAAAGTCAAAAGTGTTTTTTGCGAGATATATAGATCGGACCGGAATGGCTTAATGTTTCCATAGAAAAAATTTCAGCCAATTTCACTACTTCATTTCCGAGAAAATCAACTTTGAATACAGTAATTTTGGCGTTGGAATGGAGGCAACGGGCGAGAGAGTGTGGTGATACGAGAGAGCAGAGAGGCAGGCGAGGCGACCAACATGGGAAGGAAGGGGGTGGACGGGATTGTATCTCTCTGCTCTCTTACACCATCATACTCTCTCGCCTCTTGCAACCACTTCAACGGCAAAATGGCTGCACTAAAAGTTGATTTTCTCGAAAATAAGGTAGTCAAATTGGCTCAAAAATTTTTATGGAAACATGAAACCATTCCAGTCCGATCTATGTATCTCGCAAAAAAACACTATTGACTTTGAGAGAAATTCACATTTAAAAAATTTTTGAAACTTTCTCTTGAAAAATGAATTGGACAGGTGTGATGATGGCCATCGAATTCTGCCCTTGGGGCATAATCTACAAATTTTAGCACGATTGGGTGAAGAGAAAATTCTAAAAATGCGATTTCAACACTACGTCGTCTGGCCTCAACGGTGGCTCTAGGTGCAAAATGAACATGACCATCGTCATCAGCACTCTTGAGAACCCCGATACCCACAGTCTGATTTTTTGACTGTGCCGACACTTAGTCGAGACTTACGCAAACGGCCTCATATAATAATCTACAGATTGTACCATCAACATGTGACGAGAAATGACTAAAAACGCGATTTCAACGCGACGTCGTCTGGCCTCAAAGTGGATCTATGTACAAATAAAAATGACCATCGTCATCAGAACCCTTGAGAACCCCGATCACCAAAATTTGATTTGTTGACTGTGCCAGAATTCACTGATTTTAGTTGATTCTTACGCAAGCGGCCTCATGCATATAAGCAGAGTTTGTCGACGTAAATTTTCGTGTTAAAAACACAACTCGCGCGCTCTCTACACTCACACAATATCTGTCCGCCCCCCCCCTCTCTCTCTCTCTCTCTCTCTCTCTCTCTCTCTCTCTCTCTCTCTCTCGCTCTCTCTCTCTCTTCCTCTTTTCTCTCTCTCTCCCCCCCCCCTCAAGAATACAGCACCTGGCAGCGCTTCTAGAAGAACCCAGGACGTTTTTCGAACATTGAGCTCCCGCCTATGCAGGAGGCTTTTTAACCGAGGGAGTTAGCTCTAGCCAAACCAACGAACGAAAAAGAATACCATAGGGCAACCTCGTTCCGCAAAAAAATCGCATATTTTTTTCGCATATTCGTAGTTATGGATAGAGCCAACACTTCAGTAAAACCAAATAAAAACAACAAAATTGTGACGTCGTCCTTTGTTACCTTGGTAATATTGGCTATGTAATAAAATGTTATTGCAGATAATATATGATTTTTTTAAAATATATGAATTATATATAGCAAATCAAAATTTCAAGGTCTTCTATAAGTGATTAACTTCTTTTCGTTTCCGGGTCACTTTAACAGTGGCCAGTATCGTATAAGCAATGTCAGTTGATCGATGTGCTACTATATATCGATTAATTACCTTATATCATTGCCTTCCGGACGAGAAGAAGCTCTCTTCGTATTAGCGAAGATGATGATGAAGTCGATAGGGCATGGTTGACGGAAAGCATGCTGAGCCAGTCACTGGAAAAGTATATTAAATTGGGGATATATTATGATAAATAATTTGAATCCAATAACTCCCTGTAAAATTAGGGCTTCTTTCCGAAATTGGGTGTAATGCATACGTGGGCAATCTTTTCCGCTGGAAATTAAAATCGGGTGGGCCGGACGCAAAAGTCGGGGGAGTGGGAAGCAAAATATCATTTTCGAGTTAATTTTGCCTAACAAGGAGTCTCATTCGCTTTAATTCGGCGAAACGCGACGATTCATAGCCAATAAGAAAGCCCTTTCTCCGTAGATTAAGAAGGTGTGCTTAAAAAATTCTGAACGGCTCTGCACCCGGACTTTAAAAAATTCAAAGTTTGTGCAATTTTTTCAACGAAATTGTCGTGTAATGGCCATGCAATTACCGTGAAATAATGTGGTAGTTCTGCGCGCTGCCTCTCCGAGCTAGTTGTGGCGTAGTGGCAAAGATGCCGCATTCAATTTTTGCGCGGCGAGTTCGATCCCGCCGACGCGACTTGTTTAGCACGATTTTTACACTTGATTTTTTATGTTTATTTTAAATCATATATAATTACTACTCAACCAAGGGAAAATTAGCTTTTTTTAATACTGTTTTTAATACTGTTTTAAGAAATATCCTATTGTTATCATGCCTTAAGATCTTATTGCTATCTCTCATCCATACATTATTATATAACAGAGAATTCATTTATTTAAAAATTATATATGGAATATAAAATGGATATTAGTAAGCACATTGGGAATTTTTTTTAAAAATAAACATAAAAATTCAAGTGTAAAAATCGTGCAAAACAAGTCCCGTCGGCGGAGATCGAACGCGCCGCGCAAAAATTGTAAGCGGCATCTTTGCCTCTACGCCACCACTAGCTCGGAGAGGTAGTGCGCAGAACTACCACATTATTTCACGGTAATTGCATGGCCATTACACGACAATTTCGTTGAAAAAATTGCACAAACTTTGAATTTTTTAAAGTCCGGGTACAGAGCCGTTCAGAATTTTTTAAGCACACCTTCTTAATCTACAAAGAAAGGGCTTTCTAATAAGCTATGAACCGTCGTGTTTCGCCGAATTAAGGCGAGTGAGACTCCTTGTAAATCATTTTCATTTATGATCGAAATTCGGCTAAATTGGGTGGTTGTGTGCCGCTAGCGATAATGGTGTAATGACACGTATGGTGTAATGCCCCCGTAAAAATACGTTTAAGTTGAAATTTAAATTTTTTTGGAGTGCCACTCAAAAATTAGCCTTTTTTAAACAATTTTCAGTTTGAATGCCCCCGACCCCTGTAGAATTGTGGAGCATTTTAACTCCTCTCTCTTTCTTTCTTTATAATTCAATTCATGTTTCACGAGCATGTATGCTGCAAGTCATGCGCGGACATTGAGGTTTACTAGAAGTCATACATTGGCGGGTATTGCCGCTGGAAATGAAAATCGGGTTGGTCAGGTGCCAAAATCAGGTAGGTTTGACACAAAAATGTGATTTTCAAGTGAATTTTGCCCAAATCGTTTTTAATTTTTCAGTGAATTTTGGTTTAATCGGGTGGGTTTTGTGCCAAAATCGGGAGGGTATTGCTGTCCACGTATGCTAGTAGTAGTAGTTTTACTGATAAATTGGATACAAAGTACATTCACAGCTGATTTACAAGCAGCTACACCCTTATAATCTGTGGCCGTATGCAAGAACAATTGGAAAACCGTTTTCCCGGAAAATGTGACAACATTAGCATAGGCGGAGGATTTTTGGAAAACGCCTCCGCCTACGCTAATGACGTCACGTTTTCCCGGAAAACGGTTCTTGCATACGACCACTGGTCTAGCCCATATTAACATTCCAGTATAAACCTCTTTGGCAATTGTTTCTCCCGCCTTTACACCATCCATGCCATGAAGGGTTGATCCACCGAGGACTACCACGAAGTCGCCCGATGCGACGATCTCCACACTGCAAATTGATATGAATATATTTCAAAGGAAGACAGAATATGAATCAGTACTTAATGATTTATTCAAAAGAAGCAGAAAAAACGAAAATCTAAAAAAAACCCAACATTATGTACTAGATGTGTTTGACACGATGCCAATATGACGCTACCGTACCTTCATGAAGTTATCCACTGTAACGATCTCGTGGTTCTCCCTGTACTCGATATCCTTGAGGCGGAGTCTGTAAACCACACAATCAGTTAAATAAATAGGAAGAAAACGTATGATTAAAGGTATATTTTAATCTCGAGATAAGATTTTCCCGAAATACAAAGAAAAGTACAGTGTACATATTTTTGGCGAGTATGATTCCGATAACAAGTTCTCGTATTACAAGTTAAAGTGACACTCCTAGCTAATTTGAAAATATCCGCTCTGACCACACCCTCTCGCTCCTGGTTGTCTACTAACTATTGTGATTGCGGAGAGTAAAATTAGATTGGGGTGTGTCTTTAGCAGCTGTAAAAAGTTAACCGCTACAAGTCTGTATAGAATAAGAGTAGAAATAGCTAACCGATTGGTCGCAGGCGATATTTTGATGATGTCTCTGTAGAGGACGAATGCACTGTTTTATGGTCTTGGGCATAACGGGGCTCACGAGAGCCTAAATTTTAACTACTACATTGTTGTAAAAAGTAAATAACGAAGGTCCTATTAGAATAATCAGTAAACCGATTTTCCCGATTTTGACAGTGTACCCCATACAACGCATGCAATTCAGACTTTTATCAAAGCCACATTTTAGCAGCACAATATTAACAAAGATTGACCTAGATTAATGAACAAATACCTCAAAAAGTAGACGAGGGTATTTCGATAAAACAGCCCTCGCGGAGAGGAAAACGGCCTCTCGACCAGCGAGGCTCGAGAGTGCGGAGAGAGCGAGCATCTGAAAAACAAATTTACACTGCAATACACACTAAAATCGTTGTAATTTAAATATTTTTAAAAATTTAACGAAAGGAATTATGGTGTAATAGAGTGCGGAACGCAAGTCTAAATAACGGAACAGTCGGAACCCATCAACGCACACTTTATACACCATAATAGACTTCATTTTTTTCGCTATTTTGCGTAAATTTAAATTACAACGATTTTAGTGTGTATTGCAGTGTAAATTTGTTTTTCAGATGCTCGCTCTCTCCGCACTCGCGAGCCTCGCCGGTCGAGAGGCCGTTTTCCTCTCCGCGAGGGCTGTTTTATCGAAATACCCTCGTCTACTTTTTGAGGTATTTGTTCATTAATCTAGGTCAATCTTTGTTAATATTGTGCTGCTAAAATGTGGCTTTGATAAAAGTCTGAATTGCATGCGTGTATGGGGTACACTGTCAAAATCGGGAAAATCGGTTTACTGATTATTCTAATAGGACCTTCGTTATTTACTTTTTACAACAATGTAGTAGTTAAAATTTAGGCTCTCGTGAGCCCCGTTATGCCCAAGACCATAAAACAGTGCATTCGTCCTCTACAGAGACATCATCAAAATATCGCCTGCGACCAATCGGTTAGCTATTTCTACTCTTATTCTATACAGACTTGTAGCGGTTAACTTTTTACAGCTGCTAAAGACACACCCCAATCTAATTTTACTCTCCGCAATCACAATAGTTTGTAGACAACCAGGAGCGAGAGGGTGTGGTCAGAGCGGATATTTTCAAATTAGCTAGGAGTGTCACTTTAACTTGTAATACGAGAACTTGTTATCGGAATCATACTCGCCAAAAATATGTACACTGTACTTTTCTTTGTATTTCGGGAAAATCTTATCTCGAGATTAAAATATACCTTTAATCATACGTTTTCTTCCTATTTATTTAACTGATTGTGTGGTTTACAGACTCCGCCTCAAGGATATCGAGTACAGGGAGAACCACGAGATCGTTACAGTGGATAACTTCATGAAGGTACGGTAGCGTCATATTGGCATCGTGTCAAACACATCTAGTACATAATGTTGGGTTTTTTTTAGATTTTCGTTTTTTCTGCTTCTTTTGAATAAATCATTAAGTACTGATTCATATTCTGTCTTCCTTTGAAATATATTCATATCAATTTGCAGTGTGGAGATCGTCGCATCGGGCGACTTCGTGGTAGTCCTCGGTGGATCAACCCTTCATGGCATGGATGGTGTAAAGGCGGGAGAAACAATTGCCAAAGAGGTTTATACTGGAATGTTAATATGGGCTAGACCAGTGGTCGTATGCAAGAACCGTTTTCCGGGAAAACGTGACGTCATTAGCGTAGGCGGAGGCGTTTTCCAAAAATCCTCCGCCTATGCTAATGTTGTCACATTTTCCGGGAAAACGGTTTTCCAATTGTTCTTGCATACGGCCACAGATTATAAGGGTGTAGCTGCTTGTAAATCAGCTGTGAATGTACTTTGTATCCAATTTATCAGTAAAACTACTACTACTAGCATACGTGGACAGCAATACCCTCCCGATTTTGGCACAAAACCCACCCGATTAAACCAAAATTCACTGAAAAATTAAAAACGATTTGGGCAAAATTCACTTGAAAATCACATTTTTGTGTCAAACCTACCTGATTTTGGCACCTGACCAACCCGATTTTCATTTCCAGCGGCAATACCCGCCAATGTATGACTTCTAGTAAACCTCAATGTCCGCGCATGACTTGCAGCATACATGCTCGTGAAACATGAATTGAATTATAAAGAAAGAAAGAGAGAGGAGTTAAAATGCTCCACAATTCTACAGGGGTCGGGGGCATTCAAACTGAAAATTGTTTAAAAAAGGCTAATTTTTGAGTGGCACTCCAAAAAAATTTAAATTTCAACTTAAACGTATTTTTACGGGGGCATTACACCATACGTGTCATTACACCATTATCGCTAGCGGCACACAACCACCCAATTTAGCCGAATTTCGATCATAAATGAAAATGATTTACAAGGAGTCTCACTCGCCTTAATTCGGCGAAACACGACGGTTCATAGCTTATTAGAAAGCCCTTTCTTTGTAGATTAAGAAGGTGTGCTTAAAAAATTCTGAACGGCTCTGTACCCGGACTTTAAAAAATTCAAAGTTTGTGCAATTTTTTCAACGAAATTGTCGTGTAATGGCCATGCAATTACCGTGAAATAATGTGGTAGTTCTGCGCACTACCTCTCCGAGCTAGTGGTGGCGTAGAGGCAAAGATGCCGCTTACAATTTTTGCGCGGCGCGTTCGATCTCCGCCGACGGGACTTGTTTTGCACGATTTTTACACTTGAATTTTTATGTTTATTTTTTAAAAAAATTCCCAATGTGCTTACTAATATCCATTTTATATTCCATATATAATTTTTAAATAAATGAATTCTCTGTTATATAATAATGTATGGATGAGAGATAGCAATAAGATCTTAAGGCATGATAACAATAGGATATTTCTTAAAACAGTATTAAAAACAGTATTAAAAAAAGCTAATTTTCCCTTGGTTGAGTAGTAATTATATATGATTTAAAATAAACATAAAAAATCAAGTGTAAAAATCGTGCTAAACAAGTCGCGTCGGCGGGATCGAACTCGCCGCGCAAAAATTGAATGCGGCATCTTTGCCACTACGCCACAACTAGCTCGGAGAGGCAGCGCGCAGAACTACCACATTATTTCACGGTAATTGCATGGCCATTACACGACAATTTCGTTGAAAAAATTGCACAAACTTTGAATTTTTTAAAGTCCGGGTGCAGAGCCGTTCAGAATTTTTTAAGCACACCTTCTTAATCTACGGAGAAAGGGCTTTCTTATTGGCTATGAATCGTCGCGTTTCGCCGAATTAAAGCGAATGAGACTCCTTGTTAGGCAAAATTAACTCGAAAATGATATTTTGCTTCCCACTCCCCCGACTTTTGCGTCCGGCCCACCCGATTTTAATTTCCAGCGGAAAAGATTGCCCACGTATGCATTACACCCAATTTCGGAAAGAAGCCCTAATTTTACAGGGAGTTATTGGATTCAAATTATTTATCATAATATATCCCCAATTTAATATACTTTTCCAGTGACTGGCTCAGCATGCTTTCCGTCAACCATGCCCTATCGACTTCATCATCATCTTCGCTAATACGAAGAGAGCTTCTTCTCGTCCGGAAGGCAATGATATAAGGTAATTAATCGATATATAGTAGCACATCGATCAACTGACATTGCTTATACGATACTGGCCACTGTTAAAGTGACCCGGAAACGAAAAGAAGTTAATCACTTATAGAAGACCTTGAAATTTTGATTTGCTATATATAATTCATATATTTAAAAAAAATCATATATTATCTGCAATAACATTTTATTACATAGCCAATATTACCAAGGTAACAAAGGACGACGTCACAATTTTGTTGTTTTTATTTGGTTTTACTGAAGTGTTGGCTCTATCCATAACTACGAATATGCGAAAAAAATATGCGATTTTTTTGCGGAACGAGGTTGCCCTATGGTATTCTTTTTCGTTCGTTGGTTTGGCTAGAGCTAACTCCCTCGGTTAAAAAGCCTCCTGCATAGGCGGGAGCTCAATGTTCGAAAAACGTCCTGGGTTCTTCTAGAAGCGCTGCCAGGTGCTGTATTCTTGAGGGGGGGGGGGAGAGAGAGAGAAAAGAGGAAGAGAGAGAGAGAGCGAGAGAGAGAGAGAGAGAGAGAGAGAGAGAGAGGGGGGGGCGGACAGATATTGTGTGAGTGTAGAGAGCGCGCGAGTTGTGTTTTTAACACGAAAATTTACGTCGACAAACTCTGCTTATATGCATGAGGCCGCTTGCGTAAGAATCAACTAAAATCAGTGAATTCTGGCACAGTCAACAAATCAAATTTTGGTGATCGGGGTTCTCAAGGGTTCTGATGACGATGGTCATTTTTATTTGTACATAGATCCACTTTGAGGCCAGACGACGTCGCGTTGAAATCGCGTTTTTAGTCATTTCTCGTCACATGTTGATGGTACAATTTGTAGATTATTATATGAGGCCGTTTGCGTAAGTCTCGACTAAGTGTCGGCACAGTCAAAAAATCAGACTGTGGGTATCGGGGTTCTCAAGAGTGCTGATGACGATGGTCATGTTCATTTTGCACCTAGAGCCACCGTTGAGGCCAGACGACGTAGTGTTGAAATCGCATTTTTAGAATTTTCTCTTCACCCAATCGTGCTAAAATTTGTAGATTATGCCCCAAGGGCAGAATTCGATGGCCATCATCACACCTGTCCAATTCATTTTTCAAGAGAAAGTTTCAAAAATTTTTTAAATGTGAATTTCTCTCAAAGTCAATAGTGTTTTTTTGCGAGATACATAGATCGGACTGGAATGGTTTCATGTTTCCATAAAAATTTTTGAGCCAATTTGACTACCTTATTTTCGAGAAAATCAACTTTTAGTGCAGCCATTTTGCCGTTGAAGTGGTTGCAAGAGGCGAGAGAGTATGATGGTGTAAGAGAGCAGAGAGATACAATCCCGTCCACCCCCTTCCTTCCCATGTTGGTCGCCTCGCCTGCCTCTCTGCTCTCTCGTATCACCACACTCTCTCGCCCGTTGCCTCCATTCCAACGCCAAAATTACTGTATTCAAAGTTGATTTTCTCGGAAATGAAGTAGTGAAATTGGCTGAAATTTTTTCTATGGAAACATTAAGCCATTCCGGTCCGATCTATATATCTCGCAAAAAACACTTTTGACTTTGAGAGAAATTCAAATTTTGAAAATGTTCGTCATCAAATTCTGCCCTTGGGGGCATAATCTACAAATTTTAGCGCGATCGCATGACTAGAAAATTCTGAAAATGCGATTTTGACGCGTCTTCGTCTGGCCTCAACGGTGGCTCTATGTGCAAAATGAACATGACCATCGTCATCAGCGCCCTTGAGAACCCCGATCCCCACATTTTGATTCTTTGACTGTGCCAGATTTCGCATATTTTGGTCGAGTCTTACGCAAACGGCCTCATATATTCTCCGGGGCTGAATTTGATGGCGATCACGCCTGCCTAATTCATTTTTCATGAACAATTTTCTGAGGTTTTAAAAATTTGAATTTCTCTCAAAGGCAGAAGTGTATTGCGAAGCTACATAGGTCGGATCGGAATGGTTTTATAGCCTCATTGAAAAAATTTCGGCCAATTTCCGGAAGACATTTTAGTCAAAATCAACTCAAGTGTAATCATTTTGAGCTGGGGTGGAGGCAAAAGGCGAGAGTGTGGTGGTGCGAGAGAGTAGAGAGGAATTGTCTTCCGTCCACTCCCTAACTTCCGATATTGGTCGCCTCACCTGCCTTTTTTTAAATTTTCTGATTTTTTTCATGGGGCCCTGAAACCATTCCGGTCCGATCAATGTATCTCGCAAAGTACACTTTTGCCTTAGAGAGAAATTCAAATTTTGAAAATTTCAGAAACTTTTTCATGGAAACTGAATTAGACAGGCGTGATCGCAATAAAATTCTGCACCGGAGGTTATAGTCAGCAAATTTTACCATCCACGTGTGACGAGAAATGACTAAATCGCGATTTCAACCCGACGTCATCTGGCCTCAACGGTCGTTCTAGGTGCAAAATGAACATGACCATCGTCATCAGCATTCTAGGGAACACCGATCCCCAAAATTTGATATTCACTGTGCTGGTACATAGTCGAGTCTTAAGTAAACGGCCTCATATACCAGGGCTGTGCGGAAAATACGTTTTTGGATTATTTCTGAAAGTATTTCTTTAAAAATTCGCAAAATTCCGGTAAAAATCAAAATTCGCTTTTGTACACGACCTCATTCACTGTTTCCATACCAATATTCCTCATTACAATGCATTTAGATGAAAGTTTAGAATGTTTTAATTCGTAGTGCAAAATAGGCCTTTTGAATTTCGATAAAATATTCGTAAGAATTTCTGGAATGCGATATCTGTCCTTCCGGTCATTTTTCCGGCTTCGTACCTGACCATAAAAATCAGTAAAAATTTCAGAGCGATTCGATTATTTTGAACAGTTTTTTTTCTGTCGCAAAATGGTCTCATTTTCCTACTTTTTTTACAGGAGATCCGTGACAGTTAGTTAGTCGATAATGAAAATGAGTTGGGGGGTGGGGGGCGGTGGATCCTCACATGATGAGGGTATGTAAATGTACCGATAAAGTGCAAATCGTTAATGCATCAACTATATGCAAGTGCAAGTGATTTATATTAATAATATTGCATTGTAGAAGGAGAACGCTTCCAACTTTAATGGCGAATTCACGAATGAGAAGACGCGATTATCGTTGGTCACGGTACGGTAAATTTGTGCAATCTATTTATTGATTGAAATTTCGAATTGTTGGCTATGGTAATCAAATGTTTTTTTTCGTTTCAAGACAACCTTGTCATGGGCGCCCACTAGACGCAGTTCCTACTTCGGCTTTTCGCTCGGACGACCTTAAATTTCCCACCCTGCCCTGACCCAACGAAGCGAGCTCGCCGTTCAAACGCATCCTTGTACAGTATAATATTTTATTGAATATTACCTGGATCACGATTTTATGTTGTCTTACTGTATTATTTATTATTGATTTTCCTATCAGTCCGTACTCCCAATTCCATCTCCCCACCTTTTCTTGCTCACGGAAACCACTTGGAATATCTCTACCCAAAATTGTGATCTTCTAGATATTAACCATTGATAATAGTCAAAGTTGCCAATATTGACGGCGTCAAATTTGGGCCAATAATGACGGCGTCATTTTTGGCCCATTATTGACGACGTCAATGTTGGCAAAATCCGAGTGACCCTTTCTGCCAATTATGACGGCGTCAAAATTGGGCCAATAATGACGGCGTCAATTTTGGCCCATTATTGACGGCGTCAATGTTGGCAAATTCTGAGTGACCCTTTCTGCCAATAATGACGGCGTCAATGTTGGCAAAATCTGAGTGACCCTTTCTGCCAATAATGACGGCGTCAACATTGGGCCAATAATGACGGCGTCATTTTTGGCCCATTATTGACGGCGTCAATGTTGGCAAAATCTGAGTGAACCTTTCTGCCAATAATGACGGCGTCAATGTTGGCAAAATCTGAGTGAAGCCTTTCTGCCAATAATGACGGCGTCAATGTTGGCAAAATCTGAGTGACCCTTTCTGCCAATAATGACGGCGTCAAATTTGGGCCAATAATGACGGCGTCATTTTTGGCCCATTATTGACGGCGTCAATGTTGGCAAATTCTGAGTGACCCTTTCTGCGAATAATGACGGCGTCAATGTTGGTAAAATCTGAGTGACCCTTTCTGCCAATAATGACGGCGTCAATGTTGGCAAAATCTGAGTGACCCTTTCTGCCAATAATGACGGCGTCAAATTTGGGCCAATAATGACGGCGTCATTTTTGGCCCATTATTGACGGCGTCAATGTTGGCAAATTCTGAGTGACCCTTTCTGCGAATAATGACGGCGTCAATGTTGGTAAAATCTGAGTGACCCTTTCTGCCAATAATGACGGCGTCAACATTGGGCCAATAATGACGGCGTCATTTTTGGCCCATTATTGACGGCGTCAATGTTGGCAAATTCTGAGTGACCCTTTCTGCCAATAATGACGGCGTCAATGTTGGCAAAATCTGAGTGACCCTTTCTGCCAATAATGACGGCGTCAACATTGGGCCAATAATGACGGCGTCATTTTTGGCTCATTATTGACGGCGTCAATGTTGGCAAATTCTGAGTGACCCTTTCTGCCAATAATGACGGCGTCAATGTTGGCAAAATCTGAGTGTCCCTTTCTGCCAATAATGACGGCGTCAACATTGGGCCAATAATGACGGCGTCATTTTTGGCCCATTATTGACGGCGTCAATGTTGGCAAATTCTGAGTGACCCTTTCTGCCAATAATGACGGCGTCAATGTTGGCAAAATCCGAGTGAAGCCTTTCTGCCAATAATGACGCCATCAAAAATGTCATTTCCGAATTTTCCTAACCTTGCCTAATTCGAACATTGCATTATTGGCATGATAGAATTTTCCGAAAAATGCCAATTCCGACATCGAATATATTGGCGAAACGGCATTTTGAGAATATCGCCAACATTGACGGCTTCGACTTTGGCATCTTTCAAATAATCTAGTTGAACTTTTGTCTGCCAATTATGATCCCTTCACTATTGTCAATTATCTGTTCCCACCCTCCGTGCCAATATTTCAGTGCTCGTTTTTGTCCATCGATTGTATTTTACAAAATGCCAATAATGAAGCTTTATAATTTGGTTAGCATTTCACGAGCCAATAAAACACTTTGCATATTTGGCAAACAGACAGCTTTATAGAAATGCCAAAAATGAACACGTCGACATTGTCAGTCACCTTCTGCCACATTCGACGTCGTCAGAATTGGCACAAATCATGATTTTTTCATTCTACGCCACTTTCTTATTCTAAGGCCTCTTATATGTTTGCCTGTTATGCGCATTGAAAAGTACAACTTTTCAGCCAAGTAGAGAGTGCTTATCCGATTTGCATACTTGACTCTCTCACTTTCCCATTGTCACTTACGCTAATTTCCATACAATATTAACATTCTATCCCATGTTAATCGTTGCGGAAGTCAGTCATGCCAACTCAAGGGACTCCTTCTTTAATATGTGGGGGTCAAAAAATGTGCCAACCACCCCCGGATTTTACTCGATTCATCAGTGACACGCGTGATACAGTGTTTGGTGCTCACTACATGGGATTTGTGTATGGAGAAATTCAAGGTCTATCAAACTAACAATCAAATCCAAAATTTACGCGTAAGAGTGATATATCATACTAATAAATTTCAAAATGATCGAGATTACCATACAATTTATCCATTTCCAAGTTGACGGATCTGAGCTTGCTCAACTTGCGTAGAACCATGACCATCTTTTTTTCGTCCATAGTAGAATTGATTATGAATTGTAGCGATAGTGTCTCCAAATTGGGTACTTCTTCCAGAAATGAAATGTCCCGAAAATACTCATCTCGCGATAATTCCAGATATCGAAGGTTATGTCTCCCCTGATGGAATTTAAAAGTTTATTAAAAGCTTGCACACACAAAAATAGAGGAAGAAACCTTTAAAATGGCTTGCAAGCTTTTGTCATCATCGTTGGAGGCACAATATACTGTTAAGTATTCCAGATGCGGAAATTTACCATTCTTAAAATATATTTATTTTTTTTAAATTTTGATTAGCCAAGGTGCACGAATGACAAACCTTCATGAGTTGTGTGAACCAATGTGATTGTTGAAAACGCGATGTATCTAGAACGACCAAAGTAGGCGAGAGCAATGGCAAAGTTTCGAGTAAATTAACTAGATCATGTTTGTCTGCAATGATTTTCGTGAGATTATGCATAATTTTCTCATCTTCTCGCCTGATTCTTCAACTGTCGTTCCATATAACGTTAGAAATCTCAGTTTGTGCTCGAATATTATTGATAGGGACCGCAGGGACACCTTGCACAACGACAAGTCTGCCTGATCATGAATAAATTAATTATATATTACTATCATTTTTAAACGAGCTAAATTACTTAATGAGTGTTCTTAATTTCAACTCTTAAAGGCACACCCCAAGCTACTTTGACCCTCCGCTCTGGCAACATTCTCTCACAGGCAAAGAAAATTAGCTTGGGGTGTGCCTTTAAAAATATTTTCTTTGAACAAAAAAAAAGAATATAAACCTCAGTTATTGTGAATTTCTCGTTATTCAACAGTGCTAGTGTAAGAGCATTAAGTGACGATTGACTTTTTAGAGATTTTAGAATATCATTGGACAAAGACACCGGAAGAGGTTCTTGAATATGGGGAATGCGATTCTTCGAAATGAGCACAGCTGTTTTCGATACAGTAAGTTGCCTCAGGGTAATTGAGCGTTTAGGCTGATCGCGAAACTCACACATACCTGAAATTGAAGAGAAATGGTTCGAAGTGGTTAGCATTAGAAAGCACATATCGAACCGAATATATTTAAGCAGAATAGTAAATTCTTGCAGTTTTTTTCCTACCACAATTCATATAATAAAATGCAATTATGAATTGACTGAGACCATAAGAGGTCAGAGGAGACCGCTGGGTCACGAATAGATACATTAGAAGGTAGAAGAGTGAATAGAATATAGAAGAGATGGTTTGCCTATGTATGGTACAGTGCAGTCTTTCAACTGCTATAAAACAAGCATATCTATAAAATTTTAGGATAGATGTAGATGGCCGGAAAGAGGCTAGGACAAAGATGAGGAAGAATTCTTATAGAAGATAGAAGGAATGCAATGGGAGTGCAACGATCGAACAGGGACCACAGATTGTGGGGCTACCTATCAACTCTAAAATTTTTGAAATGGTTGGCATGCACACAATATAATTGAGCACGACAGAAAATTCTTGCAGTACTTCTTCCTACCACAATTCAAATATTAAAATAAGCAGTAAAATCATGAGACAATGAGAGGTCAAAAGAGATTCGATTTTAAATGTGACACAAGGAACACACGCAACGCGAATAAACGCAGCGCGTGCAACACAAGCTTGAACAGTTTCAACGATTTTCCAACTCAAATTTCGAATCGCTTTGTTTTGGTTCGTGAATAGGCACCGCAAGTTTCTTATTGTTAGATAAGCAATGGAACAAGGAAATGAAGAAAAAAACATAGATATACCTTTGATTGAGCAATGAAATATAATAGGAAGTTAGAGAAGACGAGAAAGGTCAGAGACAGCTAAAGTGAATGGATGCATTAAAGCGACGCTCCAATCTAATTTGAAACACTCCGCTCTGGCCACACTCTCTCGCTTTCTTTGTCAACGAGGGAGTATTGCCAATGCGGAGAGTAGAATTAGCTTGGGGTGTCCCTTTAATGACTCACTTGTTGAGAACGAGACTAATAGAAATGGATAGAGTAAAGGGCTGAGAGGTTGTAGGGTCACATATCTACGTGTGTATAGCTTGATTTCTCGACAGGACCTCAGTTATTCGCAGTTTCATTTTGCGTCTGAGGAACCTATATATGGAGAGAAGCATAGAAAGTGAAAAATGTATAATAAAGAGCAAAGAGACCTTTGTCAACGGCCTCAACGGTCTACTCCCTCTTGTTGTTAGAGAAAAGAGAAATGGTGTGATTGAGAATAGTCACTCTCCCCTTTTTCAAAATCTCCAGATTTATCCGAGACAAGGGCGGTTAGGAGACTCTTCAGACAATCCATCATCGACAGCTTCAGAAGAACTCAGAATTTTCGCTAATAAATTACTCAATTTCGTAGAATGATCGTATTGCTCCATCATCCAAAAGGACTTCGTGAGGGGACGGAGAGGCTGAAATGGATGAGGGTTGAGATACTTTCGAAATCGAGCTATACTCTATGGATTCTAAAAGTGTTCGAATGGAATCTGCGTGCAAAAGTAAATCGTGGAAAGCTGGCCAAGAGATGGAGCGATGACTTCGCAACTTGCCAGATAATCAACTTTGCTACCACCTTCGCACCATCGTATTTATCTCATATTTATCAACCTTCAATTTATCAACCTTCAAAAAAGAGTATGGACAATGGAATAACTTTATATAAGAGAAAGTCGTGCGGATTATGAGGAATTCCAGAAACAAAGAGGCAAAACAAGGAGACAGAAAAAATTGAAAAAAAGTGCATTTATAAGAGCGCCTCATGGAATTAGATATTCTTAATTGGCCGACTGCCCTCTATCATCTCGTAGGTAACTCCATGACTCCTCAGATATTCGTATATGCGAGTCTCACGGAATGCACTGGCCGTAGTGTAGACGCCTCCTCTGCAACAGACTACTTGCAATGAGTAACAATAACCATAAACAAAAAATACATAAGTAAATCAAAAATAAGTAATCATAAATATAATTAAATCTGATGTGAGCATACTGTTTAGGCAGCTTGTCCTTGTCGTCTAGGATAGCGAGTGCGGCTGATACAATACAAGCAGAGGTGGCAAAGTATGCACCGTCAGGTCCATGGCAAACTGCTGAACCCTGAATGGATAACACTCACGACAAAGTCGCTTACAAGGGAATCAAATAAGCTTTCGGAAACCAATCCGATTTGATTTTTGCATAGACATAGCCTAAGGTTCTATAAAATGATATGTGAAGTTAAAAAATGCAAAGGGGCAAGAGCCGAGCCCGAAAATCGGTACACATCGAAAAGAGATAATATATATACGATTTTAGTTGGTCTCTGTGCATCCACTGTCTCATCTCTTCCCCATCCACGTCCATAGATAAAATAGTCGAATGATGTTTCTTTGATCTGTTGTTTAGTAGGTCCAGCCTTCTGAAAGTTTCAATAATTTATTTTAATTTACCTAATTTTTTTTGGCGCAACGAAGCATGTGGTAATTTAAAAGGAAAGAACATGATATGATATTGATTCTCCAGAGATTCGAATGGGTTACAAAGGGGCGAAAATCGTTTTCGATAGGGCTGTAAAGGACGTAAATTAAACCTCGACGAAAAAATCAAACCTTGAATATATTGAATGTGCATAGATCAGGATAAGCCAGCAGTAGTTTTCTCGTTGGAGGAATCAGGCAAAAGACAGAAAAGAAACTCAGCCAAACAGTGACAAGAATTGAGTTTATGAATGATCCTATAATAATTCATTGTTCAATGAATATCATCACTATATTGGGATATGATATAAATGCATCACCCATCTCCTATTCACGCTCCTTTATTTCTCGCTTGTCATTATCCTGATCCACCCTTTCGCCTATACCCAAACCTCTGAGCAATATAAAATCGATACTTCAATCGTATTATTACTTTGTGTTCCGCTTACCCATCATGGCGTCGATAAAAATATAAATGATACTCACCAACGGAGACATACGTCGAGATAGCTATTGGTTTCTTTCCATTTACGTAGTAATCGTAGTATTGAGAACGTTTCACGATATCCTCAAATCGAAAGATAATATTCAGATAGTATGGAGAGGAAGGTATGGTGTTGCTTTCTTCTCTTTTTTTTCTGTCTAATGGTTGATTAATATTAATAAAAATATGTCATAATATGTAGACACGAAAATGTACTCTTGGTCATTAGTAAATCAAACGTGATTATTAGTAGCGGTGAGATCTACTCTTTCGGTCAATAATGTTCATAATGTTCATGATGTGTTGATAGATTAGCAAGTGCACCTTGTCAACTCCAGGGAATGGCAGTGCCCATCCACTAAGAGATCGTTCACGTATTCTCGACGGTATGCACCTGTGTATTGTGCGTATAAAATGTACTTGCATAAGAAAATGACAAAAAAAAAAGAACGGAAGTCACAATCGAGAGGCGAGCGAGATGTAGCCTTCTACATCTCGCCCCGCCTCTCGATTGTCTCTCCGCTGCCTCTCTCTAACCCGGCTGACTTTCGCCGCGCGCTATATTATATATAAAAGAGATCGGCATAGTTTCTGAACCATGCAAAACAAGAACGTCTCTTGTGGGAGTGGTTGGCTACTCTCGTACCAAATAAACAAGTGTATTTTATACGGTCAATAGAAATTACTTCAGAAGCGCTATGGAACGTCACAGTACCTCCTTGGCGGTTTGTACTTGGCTTCTGGTAGTTTTTCAGGCATGATGGCTCTTCTCAGTGCTCCCAGATTATCGCTGAAGAAAGAAGCGATGGCTAAGACCAGAGATTCGTACGTTCCTGTGTAGATTGCATAGCCCTTAAAGGAGCTAATTTGACTCTCCGATATGGCAACACTCTCTCGTAAACAAAGAAAGCGAGAGAGCATTGCCAGAGCGGAGAGTTTCAAATTATCTAGGGATGTGAATTTAAAGTAATTTATGAATTTGATATTCTTTCTCACTCCATTGTCACTTGGTGCAACACTATACTGTATACACTTCAACTATATCAGTGCTTTATCCCCACACAATTTGCTCATTCTTCAATCTACAAGGTTTATACTATTATTAAATGTTCCATATCAATCTAAATAATGTAATTATTTATTCTGTACCGGGCTTCTTGTATGCGCATAAGGTAATATTTATTATTATTAAGACACCGGCTCAGTAAGATTCGAGGGTTTTGCCAGTGACCCCGGACATCGACCTCACCGATGTGGCCCAAAATTTTTTTATGGATACCCCCAAGGGACCCCATCACAAAATGGGTATTCATTTGGGCTGGTTCCTTGAAACACAGATGTGGCAGGTTTTCGAAATATGAAAACTCGATTTTCACCAAATAAAAATGGAGCGACTTAGGACCAATGTTAGTGTCGATTAATTGAACATTGTCGAACAAAAACTGGCTATACGACGGTCCGAAGATCCGATCGCAAACTGATTTTTTTACATCTTCAAAACATTCTAAAATTAATTAAAATTTTAAAACAAAAAAGTGCAGTCCAATTTTTACCTCATCTTATAGAGCGAAAAAATCCGCGTCGAATAAGGGAAAAAATCAATAATCGAAGGACCCGTCTTTTGAGATAAATGGACCTGAATTTGACCCGAAAATATGTTTGTTTTCAAATCCCCTTGTGTTTGTACTCATATTGAAGAGCTCCTCGAGTTGAACAACTTTCATGTTGAGCATTTTGTTTGTAACGAATGCACAAGAGAAATACATGAGTTTACTTAATTCACACGATTTTTCAGACAAGTTGGAGTAAAACAATTGTAAAATATTTTTTGTGCACAAAATGCTTTAGCCTATATTATAGAACTCAAAAATCCATACTTAGTTTGTTGTTCCACGAAAAAAATTTTAATCCCCTATGCTGAAAAATAAGGACTCGAAAATGGTCTTGAAAAAAAAGTTGTCGGATCCTTGCCATGTTTATACTCATTTTAAAGTACTCGTCGAGTACGTCATTTCTCATGTTGGTCGTATTCTATGAAAGTCGTTTGTTCTCAAGATACAAGCGATCGAAATGATTTGAATCCAATAAATCTTAATTCATGTATTCCTCTTGTACATGAGTTTCAGACAAAACGTTCAACACGAAAGTTGTTCTACTCGACGAGCTCTTCAATATGAGTACAAAGAGGAGGGGGTTTGAAAGCAAAAATAATTTCGGGTCAAATTCAGGTCCATTTATCTCAAAAGACGAGTTCTTCGATTTTTGATTTTTTTCCCTTATTCGAGGCGGAATTTTTTGCTCTATAAGATGAGGTAAAAATTGGTCTGCACTTCTTTGTTTTAAAATTTTAATTAATTTTAGAATGTTTTGAAGATGTAAAAAAATTAGTTTGCGATCGGATCTCCGGACCGTCGTATAGCCAGTTTTTGTTGTCTATTTATACTTATAATTAATCGACACTAACATTGGTCCTAGGTCGCTCCATTTTTTTTCGGTGAAAATCGAGTATTCAAAATTCGAAAACCCACCACATCTGTGTTTGAAGGAACCAGCCCAAATGAATACCCATTTTGTGATGGGGGCCCATGGGGGTATCCATAAAAAATTTTGGGCCAAATCGGTGAGGTCGATGTCCGGCACTTCCTGGAATCTCACTGAGCCGATGTCTTAAATTGAATTGTCGAGAAATATACATGAAATGTTCACGATAAAGTTACAGTTGTTCTACTAACTATAATGTTGCCCTCTTCGTAGATGCAAGTAATGTAGTACATTGGTAGCAAATATACTTACCGAGGGTCCAGTGTTCTGCCTTACGAAAGTCTCCACATAACCGAGTGTTCCATCGAAGTTTCGCTTGAGGAAATCAGTTCCGAGATCGCAAGGAATGGAATCAAAACTGGGCGTTGAAAACAATGAATCAATGAATCAACGAATCAATCAATCAATCAATCAATCGATCGATCAATCAATCAATCAATCAATCAATCAATCAATCAATCAATCAATCAATCAATCAATCAATCAATCAATCAATCAATCAATCAAGCAATCAATGGTTGCCAGATGAGGATGGGGAGAACAATGAATGTATTTTAATAAAAGTGTATTCTAAATAGAATGTATTCTTAAAAGATTAAACCTCACCCACAGGCTCCCACGACATACACTCCCATATCCTGCGCTTTATCTGCATAATCTTTCTCCATCTGCTCTAAGAACTGTAAAACATAGGATGTGAAAAGATCAAAGATCAATAATTGATTCTAACAGAGGGTTCTCCGGAGATGTCGACATGACTGGCACCGTTCTCTACAGCAGCACGAACAACTGGTTCTCCGTGAAGGCGGTACTTTAAGAAATTATTTAAGGCACACTCATTTGACTCCGCTCTGGCAATGCTCTCTCGCTTTCTTTGACTGCGAGAGAGTAGTGTTGCCGGGGAGGAGAGTAAAATCAGCTCGCGTTTGCTATCATAATTGGGTAATTAAATATTTTTTATCGGATTTTATTATTATTTTGGAATTTTCAGTTCCATTATCATCCAAATCATGCCAAGTTCATAAGGCAGACAGACATCTGAAAACCAACAAGGTATAGTTAGTTCGTCCGATTCATTTAAACGCACTTATCAAGAATAGGCTCTTATGTGCATGGATGTCATCTCATGATTGTCCGGAGGTTTTTCATGATGAGTTAGTGCAGATTAACAAATACAGTACTCACGGGTCCCACTGCATTGATGATAACTTTGGCCTGCTTAGCCATAGCAGCCAGGGTCGAGTCATCTCCAGTATGCGCAATAATTATGGGATAGTCTATGACGGAAGTGATTCCTGCAAAGAAAAGTGGTTACGGTAGTCAATTTATAAGTATTGCCGATGCAATGAACTTTCAGCTCGGATTATGGTATTCCAGTGCATTCATAATTCTAGCGAAATATATTTTTGTATTCGGTGAGATGTGATCTATACAGTATACAGTAGCAGTATTAATCTAAATTTTATAGGTGATAAAAGGGGGTATTAAGTACTCCCGCATTCCTTCCTAACTGAGAACGCTTAATTTAAATCTTTACTACATTAATATTATCTCACCGGTTTCGGCTGCCACATCTTCCAAGGTTTTTCTCAACTTATCCCTACTTCGTCCCGCAACAGCTATGGATTTTCCCTGAATAGAATCACTACTGTAACGTCCATCAATTCAGTTTCGTACACTGTACAGAGCTGAGGTGGCGATGACTTGAACTATGTGCGCTCCGGTGAATCCAGAAGCGCCATATACAACGACATCGTACCGAGACATACTGTACTTTTTGAGGATACTGTACTTGATTGAGGATACTGTAAGTATTTCACTGATTTGATATGAATCATATCACTCCCTATATATATCACTCCCTTATTGCTTCATTCATTCATTATTCTTGATTTTAACTGATGGATAAAGAAATAAATAAATAATAATATCAAACATGGAGAGAGGGAAACATAAGAAAAAGGAAAGAGGAATGATGACTTGGTACGTTCCTGGTAAGAGCAATATACTGTGTACCACATAAACATTTTAAAAAATGACCAATATGAAATGGGTGCATACAGAACGCTTTAAAAATATACGAATGAGACGAAGACGAAATAGAACTAATTTATATGTAAACATAGAAAGAAAAAAGTAGAGAAAACAATGATTTTGTGCTAAATGGTGCGCACGCACAGAATGGGACACTTTAAAATAATGGTGTATTATGATCCAAGAAACTAGAACTAGAAACTAGAACCTACGTGCAATATGGGAGTTTGCTGCAATTTCTAGTGCATTTTTTTCAAACCTTAATCAGAATCCCGAATATTCGAACAAGTGCTCGGAAACTTATTCATGGTTTAAAGGCAAACCCCAAGATAATTTAACTCTCCGCATTGGCAATACTCTCTAGTAGACAAAGAAAACGAGAGAGTGTGGCCAGAGAGGAGAGTTTCAAATTAACTTTTGGTGTCGCTTTAAGTTAAATGTTAGGGTGCAAAAAAGATTTGTGTGTGTGTGTGTGTGCGTTTCAGAAGAGAATAGGAGATCGATTCGATCTTTGATGCGTGCGAGAAAGACAAGAGGAAAAACAATGACAATAGTGAGGATGCGAGAGAACGGACTCTGTGTATGTTGTGGTTGGTGTTCTCCATTCAGGAAGAGACAGGTGATAGATGACGAAGTGAAACGAAATAAGTGATAAGAAAAGGTACAGATATAGGTTTGCATGCACATTAATGTTGAAATTAAATAGTGTTACAAAAATAAAATAATTAATGTGCCTTGCTCCTGACAAGCATTCTAACTACTGGCTAAGCTGCCTTTCGTGGCACCTTCTGGGATATCCAAAAATGTATCACAGTGCCAATTTTCTCTGTCCGACACCTAATATTACGTTAACGGGCTCTTTTTTTACAAAAAAAAGAGCAACAAAAAACATTTAAAATAAAATGTTCTCGAAAGCATTGTGACTACGGTAGTGCACATGAATAAAGATGTTTTTATTCGTTCAATAGTTCAATGGATAGTATAGACTACAATTCCTGGACTAGTCTTCCTTTGGTTAGAGGAAAATTTACTTAAGGTCACTGCAGATGATCGTCCGAATAACCAAAGTACGAGCGATCTAAAATAAATTTATTGTAAAAATATTTCGCTAAAATTAATAAGATTACGCTTAAGCGATGTTCTTTCTAATTGTAAGAAAAGCTCTCATCGTACTTGAGAAACGTTCCATCGCTTCTTGTTCTTAAATTATCTAAATATCAATATGATTACCTTCGATATGAAGGAAGGAATACGATATAGACGATTGGAGCGAGAAGATTGTTCACATTAGGAACCTGAAAATCAATCAATCAATCAATTTATCATATCAGAACCTGACAATGCAGTGTTGTTTAAAAATTGAATATACTCAGAGAAAAATAGTGTACTATACAGTACACAAGGTCTTTGGTGTGCTATATTTATCACTTTTGTGTTGTTCTCAACACCTTGTTGGTACTTTTTCACCCGTTTTTGTTTACACAGGTGCTCTATCTCTGGTATTATATTTCCAAACTAGTAGTCTTCTTAAATTATGTCAGATACTAGAAGTTTACTGCAATTTTACTACAAGTGAAAAAACATTTGATGAAATGTATTACCGTATTTATTATGCACCACTTCTAGTAAACTTGCGTTTAACTAGCCGTAGACTTGCAAGCCTACGGCTAGTGGGAAATATAAGTAAACTACTAGTTTGAAAATACCAGAGATGTGCGGTGATCCTTTTCAATTGATGAACAGAGAATTGATAAACTTATTTTATTTTCGCTCTTACCGAGTAACTTAAGGATTCCGCTATCGGATAATGAGCGATTCCGAAATTATTCAAAATCAATATCGATACTCCTATAACTGTGAAGATTGGTAGCACGAGTTGAATAGAAAGAACCTGGGAAAGAGCAATGTTAAAGCACATACCGAACTAATTTTACTCTCCGCTCAGCAACGCGATCTCGTAGACAAAGAAAGCGCGAGAGCATAGCCAGAGCGGAAAACTTCAAATAAGCTTAGGTATGTTTTTAACGGGAAGCCAGAGGCAAATTCGAAAGTAAGCTTTTTCAACAAGTTCTTCCGTAGACATTGTGGCGGCCAGAGAGGAGAGTTTCGAATTAAGAGAGGTAACATTGAGCTCACTTGAATATATGTAGTATGCATTTGTGTCGTCTTTGCACTGATAATCCTCTTTCTCAGCTGATGAATTATTCGATATCTTTAAGTGGACGTGTATAATATCATGTTTTTTTCTTGCTCAAAATTATATAACTTCTAAAGATAATAGTAAATACATGAAAACTATCCATTTTTGCCCATTCGAATATTGTTTGTATATTTTCGTTGCTTTATATAACCATGGAACATGGAATACTACGTACATATATAATACAACTTCTCAACCTGTAAGTAAGAGCGAATGCATAGCATGTCGAAAGACTTCCTACCATCCAAAAATAGTGCAGACTTGCAGGCATTCTAGTAACGTCTTCAAATCCTGCAATTTTATTTCTACAAATTTCTATTTGTTATCATAGAAACGTTTGAACTACTCAGAAAGGTGGCAACACATATAGAACGATCATTGAAAGCTTGACAAAGACAAAACAATTAGATTATAAAAAATAAATGGAAATTTAATCATCTGTGCTCTATCACTTCTGCGTGCTCCCTCTCTTTTCGCTCTACTTTTTTCTCTGTCTCACAATGAAAGCTCTCGAAACAAAGTGCTTACCATAAACCATTCCCCCTTCCAGTAGATCTTCGGAACGGTCTCTTATAAGTGCGCTGAGAAGTATTTCAGGAGGAGCCTGGCCCAATAAAAAGGTTGTCTGAAAAAACAATATTAAAAACAATGACTAACCGTTAAAGGATATAAATCGATATTGAGAACAAAGACTAACCGTTAAAGGACTTGCAAGTACAACACAGCAAAGTAGCATGACTCTCACGGTGTGCATTGTTGGACTGTCGAAGAGAACATGATGCCGATACCATACTGAAGCGGTTACTATCAGTCCCTGCAAAACATGTCACACAGAGAAAATTGTTCTACACATAGGGGCCGCAGGCTCCGCCCACTTTGTGCGCACCCAAAATCGGCGAAAAACGAGACGAGTAAAACACAAGCTCAATTCTAAACGTCATGACCTGTGTTTGGGCTCGTTTCGTAGCTATCAATGAGCTCTATTAAAGGAACCCCGGCCGGAAGTGGTTTGTTCAGCTTCATTACGTCAAAATCGAAAAACAAAATCACGAAAGACTACACAGTACACACAAGACTTGTGTTCCCGTGTAGTATATTCAGGTTTGTTCTCTGTATTTAAGTTATTTAGATATGATGGATTGCACACAATTGTTTCGATAGAAAAGTCTGATAAAAACACAAAGGGGGGTTGGAGCGGTCACTGAAATCTTGGAAACATGCCAATAAAATTGCAAAAGTAATTTAAAAAGTCTCTCACTTTTGAGTACTCTCTTTATTTCGCCCTAACTTTTTTCTCTGTCGCACTATGACTGATCTCTAAACGCTGTAAGCATAATAATAATATAATAATACTAATCTAAATATTATTATTATTATATTATTATTATTATATTATTATTATTATAAGTACGAACAATGCTTACGGCCGTTTCCTGTCCAGACTCAAAAGAGGAATGTAAGAAGGCATTGAATTGTGAGGAGAAATAGGCGCAAGGCCCGTAACCAATGTAGACAACCGTCATTCCAGATTGGATGGATCTAGAATGACTACAGATTTCATACGAACATCAACTGATTTTTTTGTTGATTATTAAATAAACAATATGAAAGAAATGAAGGAGTCATTGTGATGTAAAGAATAAAAACAATTTATTTGAGAAGCCAATTGAATAATAATTTTTGAATTATCTATGCTCAATGGCATTAACGACCCATCTCAAGCTAATTTGAAACTCTCCACTCTGGCCACTGTCTCTCTCTCTTTCTCTTGTCGACAAAGAAAGCGAGAGAGTGCAGAGCGGAGAATTTCGAATTAGCTTGGAGGGTCACTTGAAATATTATACTTCGAAATGAATAACTATTATACTCAGTGCGATTTATGAGCTATCAAATATGATTGTTGAATCGTACCTTGACATGAGCGCAAAAGATGATGCCACACCTAGCGCCTCACAGGAAACGTGCGCGGCAACAAGGAATCGATAGTGTCCTATAGGCGATGGAGGACAACGAATGATCGATATGAGAAGAAGAATATTTAGAGCAAACGCTGGTATATCGATAATGACATGAATCATCCATATAATACCGATTTGTAAGCTCTCATACGGGGACATTCTGAAATATGAAGATATCTATAAGTGCATCCACAGAACAGTTCTTTACCTATAACATGTTTAGAGCGTAGAATAAGGGGGAAAGAGAGGCTACGGGTGAGTCCGTTGGGAGTTCAAAAATTCGTTCGATCTAGATAATAATAATAAATATTTATCGCATCTTTCAATTTGATGACAAAGTTAAAATAAAATAATTGATAGTACAAGTGATAAAATAAGAAGAAGCGAAAAGAACTGTAACAGCTAGGTCACAGTATTAAATTACGAACATAAGAATTAAAGTACACAGGGTTTTGCACAGTTACAATTGAATTATCTAAAGAGTTCCCAAAGGATGGACAGTCAGTCGAGTTACCATTGGGCTATGAGCACATCTTTCGTTTTAGCTGCGCTCACTTCAAAGTTGAGTGTTCTGGGATGTGAAAAAAATGAACGAGGCGAACGCCAGAATGGTGAGATAATTCGCAAATATTTTTTTTTCGATTCTTTTAGGGTATACTCTTATGATTGATCTAACGTAATAAATGAGGTATTCCAGTTGGGAACCATGAGAATGAAACATTGCCAATAGCCTAATATTAAGTGGGTTTTGTTTGTATTAGCCAGACTGATAGTCTTAACTAGATTAACTGATAGATGAAAATGGTACACCCACCGCATATTTGAAATTCTCTATTCGGTCAGCGCTATCTCGCTTTATTTTTTTACTAGAGTGTGTTGCCATAACGGAGAGAATAAAATTAGGATTATGCTTTTAAAGGTCTATAACAATGAAAATGAGTACGATTGTACACTTATTCTTGCTGGTAGGACACGACTCGTAATAATTTTAAAGAAAAGAAGAAGCATGAAAAATGCTGGGCACTATTTTCAATTATCGATGTCTAAGGAGATAGAACTGGTGAAGGTGATGAAAAGCCATTATTCGTGACATATTTACCACATAAAGGCGAATGACCAAACAGCAAAGAGACAACATCGATCATGTATTATTTAATTCCATATTAGTAGTATTTCTATTAAATAGATCTATTTTTGTTGCAAAAAATTGCGATTTCATACAATTATCAGGTTTCCTGTTAGTTAGATTACAAAGGAAAAAAATATTTCAAGAAACACTTGATGAATAAATTTTTATAAATTTTTGAATACTATTTTGGTCATGAAAAGTCAGTTCATGGTAATGTGTGAGAGTGAAATTCAAAAGTTTCACCTACAGTATACATTCCAGTGCTTGTGATTGGAATCGATTTCCTTTCGTATTTTTCTCCCTTTATATTTCTTTTCAATTGTAATTTGCCTAATTTAACATCGAAGTGCAATCGCTTCTAGGGCTGACGCTACTCTGCATGTTCTGGAGAGTGGCATTCGTGGTCTAACCTGTAAGTTACATATCGGAATGAAAACGGTTGATCTATTGCTCATTTTCAGCAGCCACTCCCCACCCCTTCTGGCTATCGGTCGATGATCAGTGACTCGGATATATTTTTCAGGTATGTTCAACGTATAACAACACTTGTTTGTTTTGCACAAGCCTAATTCATAGGACGGACAACCAGAATGTCTTGGTTGTCCGTTCTATACCACTCTAATTCATTGTTGCGAACGTTGTGTTGCTAGTAAAATAGTCCGATGACTGCAGTCACTATATGCATTTCACAATTTCGTTAAAATCTAAGATATTCAGTGGAATCATTTGCATGTGGTTTCATCAGCTGACTTAATTCCCCTCCATAAAGGCACACCCGAGCTAATTTTACCCTCCGAACTGACAACGCTCTCTCGTAGACAAAGAAAGCGAGAGAGCATTGCCAGAGTGGAGAGTTACAAATTAGCTGCGGGGCGTGTCTCTAATTGCACACTCCTATCCCCCTGCGCATGTCTTTCTCTCACACATCTCACTGGGCGAGAGAGTATGGCCACTGGAGAGAGCGCGCTAGACAGCTAGAGACATCGATGAGAGAGCACTGTCAAACGAGAGAGACGGCCCTCGTCTCTCTCTAGTCAGTCAACACAGTGAGAGAATCGATTGGAGCGGAGAGAGCAGTATACTCTCTCATACTCTCCCCCTCTCTCTCACTCTCTCACTCTCTGCTCTCTCTACTCTCCCACTCTCTCGCCCTCTTTGTCCGTAGAGAGAGCCACTCTCACTTGCGTGGTAGAGGGAAAGGCGCGGGAGACTAACTCTCTTTCCTCTATAGCTTTCTCTCTCATTTCAAGTTGCTTTCTTACCTTTTCTCTTGCAAACTCGCTAGTTTCTCCATGTGCATAGTTTTTTTGTCGCTGTAGGACTCTATGAATTCCTCTAATTTGGTGAACTTTGGTAAAGTTGTGATCATAATAGATCGAATAGCGAAACTTTTAATGCCATGTTGATAGGAAACTCTCCGCTCTAGTCATGCTCTCCTACTTTCGCCATATGCGAGTGCTTTTGGACAGAGCGGTGAGTTTCAAATATGTATGTTAGGTCATAGTGATCGTTTTAAATGGCACATAATTTCTGTCAGCGAGTGATGTTGTAATGCAGTTACCGTATCCGATATTATTCTTATTCCTATTCTTATTATTATTATTATTATTATTATTAATTATTATTAAGTATTATTGATCGGTGTATCGTTCAGTGCGATGACATCGGCTCCTCGATACGCCTTCATCTGTCTCGAGGGCAATCTCTCCCGGAGAGAGCTGCATGCGAAACTGGTAAGCGCTCTCTTCTCATCCCTTCTTTTCTTCACTTTTCCTAAAGACACACCCCGAGCTAATTCCACTCTCCTCTCTGCCAACACTCTCTCGTACGCAAAGAAAGCAAGAGAGAAGGGGAATTTCAAATTAGTTAGAGGTGTGCTTTTTAACTGTGAATTGGCAACAATTCAGCGCATCCTTGAAACTGTCCGCTCAGTTTTGGTATCCGTGAACGTTAACAAACCGTTTGCCGGCAAACGGTTTGTACCATATGCGGAGGCGTTTACCAGAGATTCCGCCTACGCTTGTGACGTCGCATTTGCCGGCAAACGTTTGCAAAAAAAAGTTCATGGATACGGTCTCATATCCAACTCTCGTGCACAGAGTGAGAGTGAGTGTAAGCAGATCCAGTCGGTTCTCGTCCTAAATTTATAATATACACAAGACGACTTCACATGGTGTTTTTGCAATAAGTTCTTGATCATTTTTTCTGAAATTTTAGGGATGTATGGTGTTTGGTGTTTCCCGCGGTATACCGTATGCCGCCACCTATAATAATAATATTTATACGTATTCATGAATAAACAATGAAACGTGTGATGAAAGAACGACCTATTTTCAAATTTTGAAACGTTTGGGCTAATTGTAATCGCATTTCTAGGATGAATTGGGCGAGACGACGCTCATGTACCGTCTCTCGGAAGCTCTCCATCTATTCACGAAGATGTTCTCAGAGATTGAGATACAAGCCAGTCAGGCATCATCATTGGGACTACTCAAGGGTGCACCTGCCATTGAACAAATTGATGTGGCGCCTACGATGGTTACGGTAAGAGTTGTACTGTACTGTTTAGTTGTGGTTACGGTAGGGGTAATACTGTACTTATTAGTGGCGGTTATGGTACGGGTAGTATTGTACTGTTTAGTACTGGTTACTGTAAGAGTAGCACTATGATTGGGAAAAGTGGAAGTGGTGTAATGTAGGCATAAGGGCATACTGGGTTATCTTCTGCAATATTTTTGATGGCTTGAATAACCGAAACGCATCTGACCGACAAAATAGTTGATCGAACTATCCATGACTTTGGTATAACTAAGTCCAATATTATCATAATGAATACTTGCGTAACTGATAATTATTCAGCCTCCATTGATGAATCAACTTCTCAAAAGGGCCATGCTCAGAGATCCGTCCGTTGAGGACCAGGAACGGTCCAGTAAGGTAACGATTACGGACACCCACGCCTAGTTAATTTTGAATCTCTTCGCTCTGGCAGGGAGAGCATTCAATGCTCAGCATTGTCACAGCAGAGAGTTCTACATTAGCTCGTGGTGTTCTTCATTTCATTTTTCTTGTGACTTTTTTATTTTGCATGTTAGTAAGAGTACAGTAGCTCGACAATTTTTCATTGATAAGCATACTGTAGTTAATGTTAAAGTGATTATATTTTGGGCGATGAATTTTTAAGACTGTCAAACTGTCGAAAGTGATAGAGCGCATATAGTCGCAGTACCATTACCGTAACTTATTCTGCATTCTTTCTTCTATTGTTAGAGGGCAAGAATCGATAAATCAATATTTAATCAATCAATATTATTGATTTTCAGTCACTATCTTCTACTCCCATCATAACTGAAGGATTGATCAACGAAGACGAGAATGGAACCTCATCCAACTTCGCCTCCCGATTATTCGGTAACGTTGATGTCAAGGAGGAACCTGAGGTATTAATGTTGCTATTAATACTATTATTATTATTTTTTTTATTGCACAAATTTTGTATTATTAGAGTTTCGAGAGTGTATATGGTGTGCCAATAACACGATAAACAGTGAGTACGCAAAAGTGAGAAAGGGCAGATAGTGACCCTACAAAATGGTGCTCCAGATCGTTACCGCTCTCACTGTGTGTTGAAGAATCGCTATGTTAGTTATCACTGGATACCTGAGATATTCCTAGTTCACTGGTTATGCAAGGTTATCACAACACAGATTTTCTCGCTGATAGTTGTCGCGATGGTGCGGAAACACATAGGAAAGAGCGAAATGTATGGAGTTAGGGTTACTGTAGATACGTTGTCCTTCCAGGATTCTGAGGGCTACGGTGGAATTGACGCAGAGGAGAATTCGTTGAGCGATATTATGGATGACGACGAACAAAATGTATAATTTGCCCATATTGCCAAGCTTATTTGAATCTCTCCGCTCTGGCCGCATCCACTCGCCTTACTTGTCTGTGAGAGAGTATGGCCAGAGTGCAGAGTCAAATTGGCTTAGTGTGTGTGTGCATTTAACTATTTTTATTTATTTATTTAGCATACAGTATAAAGCTGTTTCAACAAGTAAAAAACGATTAAAATGAAGAAAAATATTGATTTCTATATTAAAGGGAGAGGGAGACAATGACGGCGCTGCCATTGATGAGAAAGATATCGTGCCTGATCAGCATGGAGAGGTTGGTTAATCTGTGATTTATTAGCAAAATATTTTTCAATAACATACATTTTCGGTGCCCTAACCGAATTATTTTTATATAGTGGGTCGAGTTAGACAAATTGTTATTTTCCGCTTAAATTGTAATCTTTGACATAAAAATAAGCTTTATATACTGGGTCGACCCTGAAAATTAGCCGAATATAGTGGGTCCATCCTCACACTACACTCACAGAAAAAACCCTAGCTCATGTACCCCTGTGCACCAAACACTAAACGGTTAGTGTTTGAAACACTTGTATTTAAGGGTTTTAAAGCCCTATTCTGAGAACCCTTAAATACAAGTGTTTCAAACCCTAACCGTTTAGTGTTTGGTGCACAGGGGTACATGAGCTAGGGTTTTTTTTTCTGTGAGTGTGTGAGGGTATGAAAATCTATGGTCAATAAATGGTAAGTCCAAAAATTGCAAGTTCCACACACCCGAGATAGTTTACCTCTCTGCTCTGGCAACACTCTGGTAAACAGATAAAGCGAGAAAGCATTGTCAGAGAGGAGAGTAAAATTTGTTCGAGGTATGCCTTTATTGTGTGGAGCGAAGAATCAATCTTGATGTTATATCCCAGTTGTGAAACCTGATGTGCGTACATTTAAAAAAATATTCATTTCAGGGATCATCTTATGCAAAGACGAGAACATTCTGCCACATTTGCCGCAAATGGATTTTGAAAACGTGAGCAATTTCACATTAAAAATAATAAAATAAATTTAAATATTTCAGGAACTCTAAGAATCGTCTGAACGCGCACATCGTGATGCACATGAAAGCGAAGCAGTACCATTGTCCGTATCCCAAGTGCAACTACAGTAATCGGAGTCTGCGAGTGGTATGCTGCTAGCTTTCTTTCTTGTTGAGAATGGTATGCTACTAGTAGCTTAATAGCTAGGGCTAGGTACATGATACATCACTAATCCAGTTGCAATTTGTACGCTACAGTTTTATGTTCGCTTTAACGTATGCTTTTGCATTATGCGCTTAACTCAAAGTTTTATTTGAACTAGATTAATAAAGATGAATATTCTTTAATTAAATTAATTATGCTGAGATTAGTTTCTATTTTAGCATTAATAATATAATTAGGTGTTTATCTCTAATTAAATTAAATTAAATTATGTGAATATAAATTGGCTCTATTTCAGGCTCAACATCACATGAAATCCGTCCACGAAGATAGAATCACTCCGCTGGTGAATGTATTGAGGCTCACGGATGAGAGGTACAGATTATCATACTGTACTATACCGTAATCCTGAACTGGGTCATTTTGAAATCACTACTTCAATGTTGTGTACATCGGAAAACACGACCATTTTTGGGTAAAAGTATGTGAGTTGAGCTTCACTGATAAGAGGTGTGGTGCGTTTTATTTTATGCCGTAATCCTGAATTCCGAAATAGGTTTCGAGCTTAAAAATGTGTTTTCAATCAACAAATTCTTGATTGCTGAATTTTTCGATCGAAAATTTGGAAATTTCAGATTCCTTACGCAAATGCGCGCATTTCATCGTGAGCGTGATGTGATGTTGAAGAAGGGATTCCCCGGTCATTACAAGACCCCCGCTGATCTACCATCCACATCTAAAGCATTCAGAGAGGTTAGATTATTGATTTTGCTCTAAAGACACAATTGAAACTCAGACACAGTTGAAACTCTGAAACTCTTGTGGTTATTCGATTTTTGGCAAATTTGGCTCAAGATGCGGTCGGGGTTTTCGGTTTTTGGGAAATTTGGCTCAAAATGCGTTCAGGCTTGGTACTTTGTAACATACTTTTCGACCTATGACACTTGTCGTGGTTTTAACGTAATGAGTTATTTGATAATCCATTCCAGAAGCCGAAGGTGGATCCGCAGATCGCTGTGATGGCCCTGTTGAAAGCACAGGCTGACATGGCCGAGGCGACGGAGATGATGAAGAGGATAAAGAGATCTGATTGATCTTTGATCATTGATCTTTGATCTTCATTCATACTGTCAAAATGTTTGAATATTCCTCAGCTAACTAAATTTGTATGAATCGCAATTTCACGCAATCAATCGATAATTGAGGAATATTCAAGCAATTTTCACTGGTTCTTACAATATAATATAATATATATGATCAATTAATATCGATTAATGTGGCTTCGAATGCCGCGAGAAGTGATCAAAAATTCTAATTACTTTTTTTTCGATTTACGTTTGTTTTTTCGTCACTTGCACATACCATCCAGGATTGTGCTTAAATCTTTCTTAAGTTCTTAATCTTCCTAATCAACGTTATTATGTTCAGAATTTTGTATTTATCGGTTCCAATGGATAAATAAAGAAGTTGAAATATTTGATTTCTCTTGTTTCGCACGATTTTTTTAAAAATTAATTTAATTTTCATTTACATTGTGGTATCTGATCAAGTTCGACTGAAAAAGTTCAACAACGAATTTCATGGAGAACTTTATCACTTATTTGAATTTAGTCTGAGTTTTAACTCGGCAGCTCCTTGAAACATAGTTGGTACAAGTTTGCAAAATTACACTCCTGTATTATGTTCTCCACATATTTCTCGCAGCTTTCAGCGAAAACTCATCAAAGAGTTCCAAGAATTAGCTATGCGGTTAAAATCTTAAAGGCACATCCAAGCTAATTGAAAACTATGTTTTGTGGAGAGTAATGGCTCGTTAAAATTAGGGGAAAACCGAAATCGGCGACTTTCCTTTAGTTCAAAAAGTCGAGGAACGTCGAAAATGGAAACACGAAATTTTGAATTCGCCCGAGCCCAAAGCCCACCCGGAATTTGAATTTCCGCACAAAAAAAAATAATTCAAATTTCGTGTTTCCATTTTCGACTTTCCGGCGCGTTTTTAAAGGGTGGGAAGTCGCCGATTTCGGTTTCCCTCTTTTTTTAACGAGCCATTAGGGTGTGGTTTCAAAGTCTTTCCGTTTATCTGGATGTTACTCAATCTAGAAATCTTTCAATTCCAGATATTCAAAAATTGCGTCATCTACATATGCTGCAATCGAATGAGCTGATTTCCAATCATGTTTGCGTCATCATTTCTTGTCGCATGGCTACCGCGCATCCACATGTCCGCTTTTCGCCTTTTTTCTAAATGTCAAAGCGACACAATTGCGAATTGTGTCGATCAACTGCGAATTACGAAAAAACGTTAAAAAATAGTCAACTTTCGAACGCAACCGGAAAACGTATATGTAGATGTAGGGGTTCTTGTTTCCTGTAAAAAGATTCCTGTAAAAAAAAGACAAGATGAAATATGTTTCATCAAGATCACATAACATAAAAGTATCACAATTGCTCAATGGATGTATCGAATTCTTAAAATATCAGCATCAAAATAACACATTACAACAAGGTCCAGAACAGCATACCATACAAAGATCAAAGTCTATGAACTTACAGTTTTTAACCATTAAATATGTGCAATTTTCGTCTTTTGTTTTTTCTCTTCTTTTTAGTTGACTGTTATTTATTTCGAAATTATTTTCATGTGGGAAACATTTATATCAGTAACAATAAGGACTAAAATAAATTCACAGTCATGTGAAACTCCCACCATATAATGGGACTGTGATGGACATAAAAATACTATCGTATCGAGCCAAGACCAAAATCCCTAATACTCGACGTTAATCCTTCTTCCCTCTTTTCCTTTACCATTATTTTTATGAATATATATATATATATATATATATATATATATATATATATATATATATATATATATATATTAATTAACAATTATTTATTTATTGGAGTTCATATTTATCTTACAATTTTAAATCTAATGTGCATTCAAACTTAAACTTGTACATTATAATCTATTGATTTATTTGATGGAACAAATAAATAAATCGTTCTTCTCACCATCGTTTCTATTATATTTCAAGCTGTTTTAAATGAATTTATGTGGATCGTCTGTTTGACCTCATCATATCATACAAATTATGGGAAAAAGTAAAGATCAGTGAGGGTTCATAGCATCTATCATCTATAAGTTATGGTCCTTTGTGTCCTGGGAGCATATTCTCCCATAACCTTCAAATCCAAGCTTATTCTCACATGGAAGCTATCAATATCATCAAACGATTCAAAAGATTTAGACCTTTTTTCTCTCTTCATCGTCATTTGTCTCGCTTCGTGTACTTCGACAAAATCTATCATCTATCGTTATTGTAGATGATGTATGAGAATTGTATGAGAAAAGGAAGGAAGGCCACAAACATAGGGTTAACAATGGGAAGTTATCTGATTCATCCTCTCTCCCTCTCTCTCTCTCCCTCTCCCTCTCTTCATCTCCCTCTCTCCTCCATTCAAAACATTGTAGGCGAAAGAGTGATAGTATGGATCATTGACGAAAGAGTGAAGGAATCGAAACGATGACCTTTTGAGAAGAAAGCCATTCATGGTGGAGAGAGAAGGGAGAGGGAGAAAGAAGTTATAGAGGGAGAGACAGAGAGAGAGAGAGAGAGAGAGAGTGAGAGAGAGAGAGAGAGAGGAGAAGGAGGAGGAGGAGGAGCAGGAGGAGGAGGAGGAGATAAGACGAGATATTCTTTCTTCTGTATTTCCGTCTCCACATCTCTTCTGGTTCATTGATCAATCGTGGAAATCATTGAAAACATTGAGAAGAAGATGAAAAGAATTGGAACAAATTGAATTGTTCATTAGCATACCTAGATGATGGTTTGAAACTTTTCTTTGCGTTTTCAGCTCAAAATAATCACTTCTCTCAATATTTGCAATAATTCGCATTTTTCATAGTACGATGGTCAACTCTAATACCGAAAAATGATGAGCGAAGAATCTTAGCATAGCTTAGTTATTGTCTCAGAAAAGTGATTTTTAAAAGCCGTTCGTACCGGGTTTTCCAAATATCTGTCTTTCTTTGTTTCTGCTCAGAACCTTCTCACGTGGATGCTTAAATCTTACTGTTAATATAATTTTTAAGCAGGAAACCTCATGTATATTGTTCATCTGAACTAATTCATCTTATTGTGAATTATTTAGAACGGGAATTCAACAGGGTTTAAAATATAGTACGACAAAAGTTCTCTTACTCTCTCTCTCTCTCTCTCGCTGTCTAAAAGCCTCTGTCTTTTTTTAAAATTTGGCGTAGAGAACTAATGTAGGCTTACGAATCAATAGGGCCAATCTGATAGGGGATACAAATGGACTATTTTAATATCAACGTGCATATGCACAAAACGAGAGAAGTGACGGTCGCGAGAGAAAAGAGCTAACAAGTATATTTTGTGATGGAATGCACAGAGGAGTATTTGAGGATATGATACTTGGGCTGGGAGGAGCAACACGCATCATCAACATACCCATCTTATGAATCAAAATAATTCACCTTCGAAGATTAAAGGGAGCGTTACCTCACTCAATAGTCTCTTCATTGCGCACACTATTTTTCTGTTCTCTAACAACGAGAGAGCATTGCGCGCCGAAGAGACCATTGAGTGAGGTTACGCTCCCTTTAAATATTTTCTTATCAGATGGTGAATAAAATATACTTCACCGCCTCTTTCTCGTACGCATAGTATTCTCGATAAACAATTCGGAAGTGTGTTTTGATTATCATCGATGGAGATGAGATTAGGAATATTGTAACGATACGAGGGATTTAAACTCTAACGGAAGAATGTTCGAGCGATTTGTTCTATGCTATTATATTCTGGATCATTGGCCTAGCAGTGATCACCCGCAGGACTTCGTGTGCCTTGAATAACGGGTTGTACCTTTAACTTTACCTTATTATATTCTGGATAAATAGCGTAGGTTCATTTCAGTTTAAATTATGTTCCTCTCCCACACTCATTATCTTGCTTTCACTCCATCCTTTTCACTATCTACAGGAAGGTTCTCAGGCGCTTATCAATGCTGATTGGGGGATTAGGCGAGAAGAGGAGAAGGAGAGATGGTATGCCTTGAGGGGAGGAGAGAGACGGATAGAAGACGACTGTCGATAGCAAATCAATCACTTTCCTCATTAGTGATGTGACCATCTTCTTATGACATAAACATTCTTCTTTGTTACACCACCCATACATCATTCTATTCAAATACTATCTAGAAAAATGTTGAACTGTCTCCTTTTCCCGCTTCCAGCTCCTCTACTTTCCAGTTTTTGGAATTTAATTTGCGACCGTAACTCCAATTTTTTCATAATTATTTGAATTTGCATCGCATCACCGTGAATGTAGTTCACCCTACCTTGCAATCATTACTGTACTAATAGTATACTTACAAGGGAATCCTTTCAGCTCGCGGAAAGCAATCCAGATGAATATTTGCACATGCATTGTTGAAAGCAATAGAAAATGATATGTGAAGTCGGAAAATGCAGCAGGGCAATACCCTAGCCGCAGCATCTATCCAAACTTGGTTAGGCGCGCATTCGCCGCCAACAATTTGAATTTTTGTCCCTATCTCTGAAGACTTGATTGGTGAATTCATTGGAAAGTATCTCGTACATTAGAGACAAAAAAATTCCGAAAAGATAACATCAAAGCTGTTGTACGAAGGAACTGCGCCACCAATAAGGTTTCTCTCATTGCTTCAGAATGCGGCGAATGCGCGCTAAGTTTGACCAAGTTTGGATAGATGCTGCGGCTAGGGCATTGCCCTGCTGCATTTTTCGACTTCACATATCATTTTCTATCGCCTTCAACAATGCCTCTGCAAATTTTCATCTGGATTGGTTTCCGCGAGCTGAAAGGATTCTCTTGTTAGTTTAATAAATGGCACATTAAAAGTGGCTTTTGACAGAACAGAAAATGTCTACTAAATTTTAAAGATCACACTGGAGAATATTAACTCTTCATTCATTTTTTTGTAATTGAGACATGAACGAAACTTATCTCGCTCAGATCAAATCTTCCGATTTAATCTCGAGAAGAAGTTTCTCTAATGCCGGTTATCACAAGTTTTATGCCTCCTGCACTTATCTGATAGAAGTGAAGAAGATAGAAGGAGAGGAAGAGAGGAGATAGGAGAGAGTGAGAGTCAGAAGGAAAGATAGGCTCATAGAATATCTCATAAAAATTCTTCTTATTTTTATTCGTTCAGTTTTCATTGAATTTTATGTGTTACACCACCACAATTGAGAATATTGTTAAAGCTTATTCCCCTTCCTCAACCCCCTTTCTCGCTCTCTCCCCCTCTACCTCTTCCTCTCTCTATCTCTTCCTCTCCCTCTTCCGCTCTCTCCCTCTACCTCTCCCTTTCCATCTCTATCTCTCCCTCTCCCTCTCATTTTCTCCTTCGATCTCTCCATCCGTACTATCCACTACAACTTTGAATAACCATAGCTACAACAACATACAAAGTATGTTCATCATCCAACTACGACAAAGACAAACGTCTTCCACAATTCATCTTCCTCCACTTCTACCTCTCATGCTTTTCTACCTCTCTCCCTCTCTCCCTCTCTTTCTCTCCCCCTCCTTCTATCCCTCTCATTCTCTCTCTCTTCTTCATTCCCTCTCATTCTCTCCCTCTCCTTTTCTACCTCTTTCCCTATCTCCCTCTCCCTCTCCTTCTCCTTCTCTCCAAGACGAACAACTCTTCCTCTCTAATAATTCCTCCTCTTCTCTTCCATCATCGTAACTTCTTCCTTGTCATTATCATCGATTCGTTCGTCTTTTTGATATCTTCAAACGCAGACCCGAGCTCTCCGCTCTTCATAACACTCGACTAATCCCCTTTGCATAATCCGTTCCAGTAGATTTTCCCGGATCAGAGCATTTTATTGATTTATTGATTTATTGATTTTTGTTAGCTAGTATTTGATCACGGGAATATAAATAATCAATATTATTTATTTAATTATCTGACACTTCGACGATGAAATTGTCATCAATAACGATTGCGAGTCCTTTAGCAAGTGGTGAAACTCATTTCATTTCTCTCAGAGAGCATGACCAGAGCGGAGAGTTTTGGATGTATCTTGTTCACAGTCTTTTCATTTCCTCTCAAGTGTTATGAGAAATCCCATAATCTCAAAATATTTTTAGTATTTATTCCGAAAGTGCCTCTCCAATAATCATATGCGAATTAAATTAGTTATTATAGATAGACATGGATCATAATAAACATGCAAATGTATTATACTAATAGAATTGGGTATTAGTGAATCAAAAGTGGTATTTCCTAAAATCATGAAAATGAAGAAAAAACTACGAATAAAATGATTGCAAGATCATACAATTGTTGTTTTCATTCCATTTCTTGAATATCTTCTCAAGTTCTTCTCTTCATCTCCTTCTAATTCCATCCTCTCTTCTTCATCTTTCTAAATACTACACTAACCATGGTATTTATCCACTTTTTGTTAGAACATACCACAAGGTTAACTTTCTGAATGACCATCTGTTGATTTCTTCTTACTCTAGATACCTTTCCGGTCTCCTCCTCTTTCTCCCTCTCCCTCTTCCTTTTTATCTCTCTCTCTCTCTCCCACTCCCTCTTCCTCTCTTTCTCACTCTCCCTTTACTCTTCCTCTTCCTCTCCCTCTCCCTCTTCCTCTTCCTCTCCCTCTCCCTCTTCCTCTTCCTCTCCCTATCCCTCTCCCTCTCCCTCTCCCTCTCCCTCTCCCTCTCCCTCTCCCTATTCTTTTCAGACCATTTGTACATCTTTCTATTGATAGTTAGAGCCCTTCTTCTTCTTTTATTCTCCAATCCATTTCTCCTTTTATCACTCACATTTCTACAATACAATGAGTCATCTCTGTAACTATATACCAACTACATGGTATCGTATCTAGGGTTACTGTAGACATCATTACTGTAGCTAAGAATACTGTAGATTTGGCTGCACCACTTGGTATTATTGTGATATTGATAAAAAATAGACAAATAAGAGATTGATCAGCTCGTGCGCATTTGCACTAATCGAATCATTAGATGGCACAGATTTCTTGATTTTGCGTCGCATTACAGTGATAATAATAATGATAATATTTTTTTTTTGTTTCTTTGACAATAAAAATTAACGAAATTACTTCATCGGTTCGGAGGTTCAAGATACGTGCAGTTTTTATCATTGCAAATTGCACAAAAAGAATGAGAAGAAAATCCGTTAGCGACAGCCATCAAATGTTCTTGCCTCAACTTTTTTTTTACATCGAACAAAAACCTCTGCCCTCCATATCGCTTCGCTCTCGCTTCTCTGTATTCTCCTAGTGAGAGAGAAAGAGCGAGAGAGAGAGAGAGAAAGAGAGAGGGAGAGAGGGAGAGAGAGAGAAAGAGAGAGAGAGAGAGTGATATCAGAGATTTACACTAACATTTATTGAATCATTGAACATCTAACAGTCTAGAGCATTCTTCAACTAAGGATACTTCAAATATTGATTGAAGTACTGTATTATCATTATTATGTTTTTTTGTAATGTCTTTATTGCTCACTTATTGTAAATAGAAGTTGTTATGTTTTGATGCATCGCAGTCAGTCATTAATTCGATATTTTCATAAGTAGCGCCATTACTCATTCGTTCTTTCAACCGTCTCTACCTCCATCGTCCTCTCTCCCTCTTCCTATCCCTCTACCTCTCCCTCTCTCTCTAACTCTCCCGTTTTTTCCATCATCTCAATTCTTGTCTCGATTCACATATAATTGTCACACCTGTTGTCGTTAAAAACACCAGTCCTTCCGATCGAAATCGTCCGTCATTCACTATTTTCAACAAGAACAACTTTGTATAATTTTTTTTGTTTGATGAAACTAGAATTTCATTTTTTTTTCTCAACGAAAATACGGTGCGCACGTGACAGTCTGTAATAGTGGGATCGAATACAAATTAAAATTCCTTCACTTAAAGTCATTCCCTTCCAGAAAAGACCGGAAGATGTTTAATGAACTAGGAAAACTCAAGCGAATACTTTCGGCAAAATCTATTATCATTATTGCGAAACAAATCAAGGACATCATTTCTAAATAGAAAAGGAAACTGTGAGTCAACTGGTAGATCGCAATTCTGCTGAGATAAATGGTAAGAATGATGTGACAAGATCGGAGAGTAAAATTAGCATGGGGAGTGCCTTTAGAGACATTTTCTCATAGAAAAATGGCTAATTTACATACCTTGCACCATTTCTGTTTAGCTATGCGTACATATCTCACACCTTTCTAACTCCTTCAACCACTTTACTCACCTTTCTCTCATCTTACCCAGAAGCCGCGCTCTCAGCCTTGCACTTTTTGTGTTCTCCCTCTCCCTCTCTATCACTCCCTCTCCCTCTCTCCCTCTCCCTCTCCTTCTCATCACCACCAACTGAGAAGTCGCTCGTGGTCCTATCAAGTGTCTCACAATGAGAGTTGCTTTTGGGTCCAATCAATTAGTGTCTCAGATAGATGAGAAACTCATTGAGAAGCTTAACCTGAAGAGGAATCTCAGTGGACAAATGATAATGGAATTGATTGATAGATTTGACATTTAAGCTTACAACAATTATGGGTTTATTATATTGACAAAACTTCGTACATCCACTGGAAATCTATTGATCGCAACAATATGAATGGTGATTAGTATATCAATATTGGGTATGCATTTTCCTTATTAGTACCCAGGGACTCATCATGATCTCTTCATGTAATTGTTGTCGTCTAAAACAAGTCAACGATCTCTTATATTTTCACACGTTTTCTTTCATCATTGAAAGAGGTGGTCATAGGCAACAGTTTTTACTCACTTAAAATCTTTTTCATGTATTTCTTTCTGAGAATTCTTTCCGGTTTCATGGACCTAATACATTGTCCTAATGTTTAGCAACACCTGCATGGTACTTTTAATGATCTCATTCCCGTACAATATCCCTCTGCTTCTGTCAGATTATCTACCTCTCTCCCTCTCTCCCTCTCTCTCTCTCCCTCTCCCTCCCCATCTCCCTCCCTCTCCCTCTCCCTCTCCCTCTCCTTCTCCCCTACATATTCAATCATTCTAATCCATCATCTCGATGTTTTATTCATAACACTCGACTAATCTCCTTTGCATAATCCCACACACCGTTCCACAATATAGTAGATATTCCTGGATTAGAACATTTTATTGATTTATTTATTGATTTATTTTATTGATTTTATTGATTTTTGACAGATAGTTATTGATCACGGCAATAACAATATTATTTATTTAATTATCACGGCGTTATGAAGATGATACTAGTCATCCATGACGATTGCGAGCCTATTGGGATGTGGTGAAACTCATTTCATTTCTCTCTTTCCTTACAATTCATTGTTTGTACTGATCGTATTATTGCTATTCTTATTCTTTGTTCTATGCTATTATGCAGAATAGGAAATGGGATGACAAGAGGGATCGACGGATCTCCGTCGCTAACATTAACAGTCCATAAAATATAAATATCGTTAACAAAATAGAAACTATTCCCTAGTAGATGGACTTCTGATGAAAAGACGCTAAATCCTATACAGTGTATAGTTCCTTTTTTGCTATATATTGATACGCTACAGTATCCCTCATGTACCGTAACCAGATGAAGTGTTCAATCGGGTCGAATTTCTGATCGACGAGGGATAAATATCGCTTACACAGCAAAAAGTGATCATTTGTTTACATTCGAGATTGATCATTAGGTCCTATTAGAGTGATGAAGATAAGGTAAACATTCCCATATACTATATCTCTCCCTCTCCCTCCCTCTTCCCCTCTCTCTTTCTCTCTCCCTCTCCTTCTCTCCCTCTTTCTCTCCCTCTCTCTCTCTCTTCCTCTCTCCTCTCCCTCTCCCCTCCCCTCTCCCTCCCTCTCTGTTCCACTTAGTTTATAAGTGATCTATTTGATTGCTTATTTACGAACACACTCCAAGACTGTAATCTATCTGTACAAGAAGACTGTCATATATTTTTTCATATCTCTTATTGACGATTCATATACGATTTCGTATATTCGATCCATCTATCCTAGTTATCACCTCCACTTCTCACCTTCTAAACTATCCTCTTCAAGACCACCCATAATGGTCCTCCTCCTTCTACCTCTTCCTCTTCCCCTCATCTCCATATTAGACACCAGCTTTCTATCCTCCTAAAATAAGTAATCACTTCATTTCACGCATTACTTCTCGGTCAATAAGAGAGCATTGAATCTGTCAGTAAGTACAATTGGAAACGCTCCACTCTGGTCCCACTCTCTCGCTTTCTTTGTCAATGAGAGAGAGGGCCAGAGCGGACAGAAACATTAGCTAGGGTGTGGGGTTAACCGTGACTCTTCACTCCATTATGTCGTTGCATTTACCTTCCATACACGGGTGGGGGTTGGGGCAAGTGAAAAACACTGATTGACCATTTTGCCGTGGCCTGCGGAAAGTTGTCATAGGTTACAGTAGATCTAATCATTATTGATCGAGTATTTGATCATTTATCCCGAAATGCATTCAATCCAACAATTTATCCCTCTCCTAGCTATCACTTTCCTCTCCTATCTCTTGCTAAATGGTCCTCAACAAGGCCACCCATTATGGTCCTCCCTCTCCCTCTTCCTCTTCCTCTTCCTCTCCCTCTCCCTCTCCCTCTCCCTCTCCCTCTCCCTCTTCCTCTCCCTCTTCCTCTCCCTCTCCCTCTCCCTCTCCCTCTCCCTCTCCCTCTTCCTCTCCCTCTTCCTCTTCCTCTCCCTCTCCCTCTTCCTCTCCCTCTTCCTCTCCCTCTCCCTCTCCCTCTCCCTCTCCCTCTCCCTCTCCCTCTCCCTCTCCCTCTCCCTCTCCCTCTCCCTCTCCCTCTCCCTCTCCCTCTCCCTCTCCCTCTCCCTCTCCCTCTCCCTCTCCCTCTCCCTCTTCCTCTCCCTCTCCCTCTCCCTCTCCCTCTCCCTCTCCCTCTTCCTCTCCCTCTCCCTCTCCCTCTTCCTCTCCCTCTCCCTCTCCCTCTTCCTCAAATGTGATATCCCACCCATATATGGAATAGGATATATCACATTTCATGTTCTATTCTCCTTCTCCGTTCCTTCATAAATGAATATATCCTCCATATCCTATATCACCCCCCCCCCCCCAGACCACGCCCCTTTTCGTCAAATTCACTTCTATGCACTCGGACAGAGGAGTAGAGAGACAAGTGGGCGTGGCCTAGCGTCTCCTCTCCCTCTCTATCTCTATCTTTTCCTCTTCCTCTAGAACCCATCACAGCATCCGTGATGTGGCTGATCAGTTTATCATATATCTGATTGTTTTTAATATAATAATATTAATCACTTATGCGGTGTTAAAATCTTGGAAAAGTAGATGGAAAAGTGAAAAGCAGTGTTAATTTTGTGACTGTAAAAGTAGGTGGAAAAGTAGTAATCCAACTCTCGCGTAAGGGGTTTTTATTGTAAAAGTTTGTCAATTAAGAAGATATGCTACTTTTCCAACTACTTTTCCAATCACAAAATCAACACTACTTTTCACTTTTCCATCTACTTTTCCAAGATTTTAAACCCACATTACTTGTACATGTTCATATCAAAAGTTGGTCAAAGACAAGAATAGAAGACTCTCCAGCTTTCACGCACTCTCTCGTCTCCTCTTCTTTTCTTTTCTTATATTCTTTTCGTGACGATTTTGAGAAATTGCTTTTATATAATTCGCTGATTATGTTCTACCGTAATTATAATTTGACTAATAATCAATAAACTTCAGAATGCACCGGATACTGATCCTGCTCACTTTTACCGTATCCATCCAATCCAAGCGATTACCGGATATCTACTGGAACAGCACAAATGCACTGTGAGTTGATCTTTGATCTTTGAACTTTGAACTCTGATCTTTATCTCTGGCGCGCTGTAGAACTTGTCTCTGATAATGTATGTCGCGCTTCTTGATTTCATGTTTCATGTGCCTCTAATCGCTAGAATTCCTCTCTTCTCTTCGATGTCCTCTTTCTTTGCTTTCGAAATAAATTATAATACTTTTATTATAATCTTTAATCACCTTGGCACGCGTCCTCATGGTCTCATTTCATTATCATATCCTACTCTCTCTCTCTGCCTCTCCCTCTCTCGTTCTTTCACACTCTATCTCCCTCTTAATATACAGTCCCTCCTCTTTTTTCGATTCTTTGGCGGTCTTCCCTAATCCTCTCCCACATGAGACTAACTTGACCGTCGCTACCTTGTTCCTCTTTTGATATCTCTCCCTCTATCCCCCTAGAGGGAGAGGCAGAGGTAGAGGTAGAGGGAGAGGTAGAGGTAGAGGTAGAGGGAGAGGGGAGGCCTAGAGGTAGAGATCAGTGTTGTCTATCAGTAGACAGCTGATCACTAATCAAATAGTATATCTTCTTCTTCATTTGCCGCCCTTGTCCCTATATTCAATCATTGATTCTCTTCCCTTTGTGACCATCCGATCTGTTGATAGATCGAACCTACGTGTAACACAACCTAGGCCTATCCCTCAAGAAGTATGTAGAAAGCCTAATAACACCACCAAGCCCTTCGCATCTGTACCTTTCCCTCTCCCTCAAGAACTATTCATAGGTACGCTGAATCGTTCAAGAGGTACGTGAAGCGTAACCATGTCCTCAAGTAGTCCCTGTTCATGATTTATTCCGATTTTGCTTTGTTGCGGGAGAGGCTAGTTTATACAGACACTAATATTGTCCGAGAGGGTGGGGGGGGAAGAGGTAGAGAGGTAGATCTAGAGGTAGAGGTAGAGGGAGAGGGAGAGGTAGAGAGGGAGACGTAGAGAGGTAGAGGTAGAGAGAGAGGTAGAGGGAGAAAAGGTGTGAAACACGCTTGCGCAATCAATTGAAATTCTTCTTGGTCATTCATTTTGTTCTCTTCTCCAATTTCATTCTATGTATAGAAAGACGACTAATTGTAGTGAATATGAAGAAGAAGAGGAGTGAGAGAGTATGGAATATGAGGAGAGTGGGTAGAGAAAGAGAGAGATACTATGTTTTAGAGGGAGAGGGAGAGGAAAAGGAGAGGGGGAGAGAGAATAAGGAGAGGGAGAGATAATAAGGAGAGGGAGAGATTGAGATCTCAACATCAGATGGCTACAACATCTTCAATAGAAGGAAATGAGCATCGTTAGAAGAATGAAGACTCTTTCCTTATTGAGAAGATGTGCACTATTACTTAGGGATAACTTAGTACTTACATGAAGAAATGGGCCGATGAATGATGAGTTACTTCTCATTTGAAAGTAATTATTATGTAGATTAACATGTGCTTTAATTAGCAACAGAGGTCTCAAATACGGGCTGAAAGCCTTCCAAAGTTAGGGTCATAAACCTAAAGACAAACGCCCTGTCATTTCCATTGAGGATCAAGCTTCGGGTTGAATTTGCCTAATCCTACCAGCTGATACATATCATGTTTCAACCATATTGAACCCTGAGGGTTTGAGACTTAAGAGATTTAAGACCCTAAATGACCCTAAGGACTTAAGCTCTTAAGGTCGTTTAGGGTCATTGTGAAGTGACCTTGTCAGGCTTCTCATTCCATATGTGACTGTTTTCTGTAGAGAATTTGATGGATCATCCATCTTTTGTCTCAGATTTAGGGTCTCCCTCTAGACAGATGAGGTTCATGATTATCATAACAGACGGTTTATCTCTCTCCCTCTCCTTTTCCCTCCCTCTCCCTCTACCCCTCCCTCTCCCTCTCCCTCTACCCCTCCCTTTCCCTCTCCCTCTACCCCTCCCTTTCCCTCTCCCTCAAGCCCTCCTTTCATCTCATCTTCATCACTAATACACAGAAATCATGTGAAATAGGATAAATTTGATGTAGACAAGGCAGGTAATACGAGCTGTTTTCTATGTGATTAAGGAGGGATGAGAGAAGGAGAGGGAGAGGGAAGGAGAGGGAGAGGGAGAGGGAGAGGGAGAGGATTGAAGAGGTAGAGATGTACGAACCCATCATTTCATCTTCACAACAGGTGACATAAAACCATTCGAGAGTCCATTAAAAGAAGAGAAAAAGAGGACAAAAACGGGGAAAAGCCATCTATTTCTTACAGGTGTGTAGTAGAAATGAAAGGGACCTCTACCTCTACCTCTTGAATTCCTCCCTCTCCTTCTAGGATTTCTCCCTCTCCCTCTAGAGGTAGAAGTAGAGAATTGAGACAGTGGTCATTTGTTGTAATATCTTGTAGCTCATCTCTCCTTGCAACAGCACTGATTGAGTGACGTCCTCCTCTCCTTCTAGACTCGCTTCTCCCTCTCGCTGTCTCTCCTTCTCCCCCTCTCCCTCTCCCCTCTCACTCCCTCTACCCTATCAACCCTGGCAATTTACGATGCCCCCTCTACACACGAATTCATCTTCTGTGGCATGGCCCTCACGATTTAGAGTCTCTCTAAACAGGTGGACTGACCAGATTCATTGTCATTTGTATACAGTCTGACAAGAGCCGGGAATTAGTTTACACTCCTCTCAAGACCGTAAATTAGGCTATCTCTTCACTGGTTACGGATTCCTTGAAGGGGAGAAAAGCAGATTATCTTGCCTCAGAAGAAATTGTGTCTGTTTTTCGATACGATAGCTGATGCGCAAGAGGAAGAGGGAGAGGAGGAAAGGGAGAGGTAGAGGGAGAGAAGGAAAAGGAGAGGGAGAGATAGCGAGGGATGGGAGAAGGTTGTAATTTCGTGTTCGTCTATATATGGAATAGCTTCTTCTTCTTCTTCTTTTTCCTTATTGGAAGAAGAGAAAAAGATATATTATAGACAAGAGAATAGTTGATTGACAAACGAGGCATGATGAGCCTCTACCTCTCCCTTTATACTTCTACCTCTCCCTCTACCTCTCCCTCTACCTCTCCCTCTACCTCTCCCTCTACCTCTCCCTCTACCTCTCCCTCTACCTCTAGACTCTTCTCCCTCTCCCTCTAATATACCTCTAGAGATGGCGGGAATTGGATGCTTTCTCATTATCCTCACATAGAACGTTTCATTTGGTAAAATGGAATCAATGATTGCTCTCTATGATGACTTTGTCTACAATGAGCGAAATGAGAACGTCCCTCTCTCCCTCTCCCTCTTCCACTCTCAAGAGGGAGAGGTAGAGGAAGAAGAAGAGGAAGAGGGAGATGGGAAGACCACCAAAAGGTTTCGAAATTTGATCTGACACCTGTGTGGTCACTCTTACGTCCATATCCGGGAAATAGATGAATACTACTTTATACTCTCTCACACAAAGGTCTTGTAGGTATTCCAAGACGTATATCACACTTTCTCATAGCCTCTACCTCTAGGGTCTCTCCCTCTCCCTCTCCATCTCTCTTCCTTTCCCTCTCTCTCCCTCTCCCTCTCCCTCTCCCTTTATCACTCTTCCCCTCGGGCTTCCGGCTGACCAAAACAAGAGAGAGCTGAGTATACATAGAGATATGAGAGCAACTGTCTCTACATAAGAGGGATGAGGTTAGTACCGGTCAAATAATGAGATAAGTACACAGAATAGTGATATGGGGGGAACACTAATTGACTTAACGGGACTTACCGAAAGTCAAATCGACTTAGTGGATTAGGACAACCTTACTTATCGTGACTTACCGTAACTATCAGGGGCTTAAGTCAATGAAGCCATAGGGTATGGATGTAGGTCTTAATTATTTGATAGATTACCTCACCGAAAGAGACCAAAAAGAGACACGATTTGTAATCTCCTTATGCTAGGTAGTTTATTACTCATTTAGCTTTTAATAACGCGTTTGGGGCCTACTTATCTTGTCTTTGATGATTGAGGCAGAGTGAGAGGGAGAGATCCAGAGGGAGAGGGAGAGATCCAGAGGGAGAGGGAGAGATCTAGAGGTAGAGATCCAGAGGGAGAGGTAGAGACGCTAACATACCGACGGTTCTCTTAATCACTACATTAATTCCATTTAGTGGATGGCCTACTCATTAGCCTTTCTTCTTCTTCTTAGCAATCAAAGTCAAAGTGAATTAAGTGGACTGATTGCGCATCCTCACAGTAGTTCCATTATGGGGATTGGAACTTAGAGGATGACTTAAGCCTTAATGAATATGTCTTATAACCTTAGTCCATAAATAGACCAAGGACCTATACTTATCACCAATCTTATGCCCAGAAAAATTAGGTTTAAAAAAATTCCTATCGTGAGACTGATTGCGCATCCCCTGCCATTAGTTGCATTATGGTAGCAGTAACTTTGCATCAAGACTTTTAACCTTAAGAACTAAGTTCACTGACTTATTAAGTACTTCAATAATTGAAAGGTCTTATAACCTTAAGTAAATACAGCAATGACTTATAACTAAGGATATCTCCAGGATTAATCAATAGTATTGATGTAATAATCCTCTGATTATCAGTGTCACTCAGATGGGATAATGATAGAGGTTGAGGTGTTACCCAATTCGGACAATTTTCGTCCTTTTATCATTCTCTCTCTTTGATCATAAAAATGCCATCAATCAAAGTCTCACACCTGGGATATATTCATCATCATCTTCTTCTTCTTTCTTGTATTACTTTTCTGTACGGGGTCGACAACTGATCAATTAATATCATAGTCTCTATACATCAATCAGTTATTTGCTATACTGTCCTCAAAATCAGAAAATAGATGACCAAATTGCGCAAAATTTAAATCTAGTATTCGAACTACCGACTTCGTCGAGAACACTAGCTTCGTGGTTGAGAGAACGGCGTAATTTGCATAATTTGTCACTAATAGATTATATGCGATTAGTCAACTTGCCAGTTCTAAATCACGGACCCATTGGAATGACAGAAGCCAATGAGTTAGAGTATATGGTAATTAGAAATCTCTCCCTCTCCTTTTCTCCCTCTCTCTCCCTCAATAGCCCCTCCGAATAAATGTGAAGTGTAGTGTTCTTGTCATGAGATTAATAGAGATGTAGAGTGGGAGAGGGAGAGGGAGAGGGAGAGGGGAGAGGGAGAGGGAGAGGGAGAGGGAGAGGGAGAGAGGGAGAGAGGGAGAGAGGGAGAGAGGGAGAGAGGGAGAGGGAGGGATAGGGAGAGGGACAGATTCTAGAGGGAGAGTGAGGTTTATAACCAATTTGGATATCTCCTATATAGATAGATACTGGATAGTTTGGGATCAACCAATATATTATATTATACAAGTACTCCATTCACAAAGGAGAGTTCATTCATATCTCTCAAGTGATCCCTGGTCTCTCCCTCTCCCTTTCTGTACCTCTCCCTCTCCCTTTCTGTAACTCCACTTCTCCCTCTCCGTCTCACTTTCCCTAAGACTTCCGGAACTTCCCCCTTGGAACAGTTTCAAGGTTGACCTGAGATCGAGACTGAGAGGAATAATTCTACAATGTATACAATAGAATACAATCAAATAAGGGTAGTCGATGTCCCTTATTCAGACCAATTAACAGTTCTAGACCATTATAGTAGTACTACACATCCAATTGAGGGATAGGGCTAAATATCCATAGTCACACCTATGATTAACATAATCAACGGATGCCAGACGTCCGGGAAATAGGACTGATCCTAATCAACGGATACCAGACGACCGGGAAATGGGACCGTTAAATAAGAGACTAAATGCCGGCTCCAGTCGGGGAATTGCGCCATAGAAACGGTGCCGACAACTTTATATGGGGGAGGTGTGTTCACATTACATCCTAAAACACGATACAAAGGTCTGAGTTGTAAATGTAGAGGTCATACAGTCATTGGAGGGATAGTGGTTTGGGGAGGAGTGATCTTTGATCTTTATAAACACCGCCCAATATAACCATACTTTCATTTGGTGTGGGAGGACTATGTTTACTATATTAAATATGTCAAACTAGGAATGATTTTCGAATGTTATCGCTTTGATTTTATCTAACAATAAGATCATCAATCCCTTTATGTTGACTGAGACCGGTGAGATAGTGTGTGATTAGAAGAGAGCGCAGACAAAGGATTGTCCATTTAAGGAACTCTATTAAAGGGAGCGTAACCTCACTCAATGGTCCCTTCATTGCGCACACTATTTCTCTGTTCTCTAACAATGAGAGGACATTGCGCTTCGAAGAGACCATTGAGAGAGGTTACGCTTCCTTTAATATCTCTTATATATTTCAATCTTCTCTATCATTTTCCATATGTTCCTCATCTGCCTCCAAATGTTCTTACACCTGCTCTTCAATCTTTGTCTTAGTCTTCTTCCGTTGAGTAACTGACCCCTTCTCCCTCTCCCTCTCCCTCTCCCTCTAGGGACAGAGGGAGAGGGAGAGACTTCTAGAAGGAGAGGTAGACTGATCTGATCTTCTATATGACTAATTACTCGATCTACTCCACCTGTATGTTCCCTTTTTTGTCGTTTCTCTTTTTCTCTGTACTCTCTCATATCTATACACTCTCTCTCCATCTTCAGATCTTAGATTGGTCTCATATTTCATTAGTCAAATCATTAATAAATAGAAGGCCACTAATTAGCCAGTACCGTCCTTGCGTAAGAAACAATATATATCGTATTGGATATAACTGGGACTGCACCTAATACACTAGGGTAAAGTAAAATCGGTCTCCCCTATGTCTGTACCCTCTTGAGATCACACACTATTTCTCTCTTATCTCTGTCTGCACTCTCTTCACAGTACCACTTTTTCTTCGGTCAGTGACCACTAGATAGTTTTCAACAAACCAAGCGATCATTATTAGTTGTGACTTTAGTTAAGAGCGGCAGATCAAAGGTTCATAATATAGTGACTAACAATAAGGTGCAATAGACACCGTAGCCAGTATCTTTTGCTTCGATCCTCACAAGTACCTGTGAGATTAGAATGCTTGAACGCGTCTCAATAGTCAGTCTCGTCCTCCAACTTCATCTCTACCTCTCCCTCTACCTGTCCCTCTCTCTACCTCCCCCTCTCCCTCTCCCTCTAGGATCTCAAATCGCTTATCTCCTCTTACGTAACGGTACGGATGCATGACCCGCGCAGAGCTTAGGATGAGGAATATGGAGAGGGAGAGGGAGAGATCCAAGAGGGAGAGAGAGGGATAAGCATTACGGTCTCCTGCAGGGACAGTATGGATATAATCGCAATATTGTATGGAAACTGTATAGGGTTGGGGATTTTGAGGTAAGGGAACAGTATAAGGGGATTTGGTTGGGATGACTGACCGGAACTGTTTCTATCTCTAGTACTCATAAATACTCAAGTCAAGAGGGAGAGGGAGAGGGAGAGGGAGAGGGAGAGGGAGAGGGAGAGGGAGAGGGAGAGAGAGGGAGAGGGAGAGAGAGAGAGAGGGAGGGAGAGAGAAGTCATCATTAAGTGTCCACTTCTTCATTGTCACTAATCAAATTTACTCCTAATCTGAAGAATAGAAGAAGGCTCATTAGAATTTATTAGAGTTCTATTTATTCCCCTTCCTGAACAAAGCACACTTATCCTGTATATTGATGGTATTAGATGATCGGTGAAAAAGGAGAGGGAGAGACTTCTAGAGGGAGAGGGAGAGAGTTAGGGTGACTAGACCGCCCAAGGCGTCAATTTTATGTGATGGTTTTCTTTGTGTGAACAGAGAGAATATGAGTATAATAATGATATAATGAATGAATATCCAATGAGAAACTGACAGAGGACTGTGCGGGATGCTTTGACTATTACGTAAACTATGATCTACCCTCTCCTTCTCCTTCTAGAAGTCTCTCCCTCTCCCTCTCCCTCTCCCTCTCTCCCTCTTCTTCTCTCCCTCTCCCTCTCCCTTAACCGCCCTTGACTCATCATTGTTGCGTGATCTATATTTACTTAGCGGCACCCGACTCCATATTCTCAGTCTCGGTGAAGGCTTGACATGTATTATATAGAAATGAGTGATGGGAACTGTATCCCTTTGATGTGTGGATTAGACTCTGTTATGTGATCTATGATGAATTATTGATCTTTGATCTTTGATCTTTTCAAATTATTGATCTTTGATCTTTTCCAGAATGGAAACGTGTGCAGCCGTTGATGATTTCGTAGACGTTCACTGCCCCTACACTGGCTATGGAAAGACAGAAGAACACAGCGTTATCTACAGAGTAAGCGAGAATTGATCTTTGATCTTTGATCTTTAATTTGATCTTTGATCTTAGGATTATAATCTTTGATCTTTTGTAGGTATCAAAAGAAGAATACGATGAATGCCGATTGGGTGAACATCCAAAAGAGATCGGAAGATGTTCGGAACCAGGAGTTCAGATCAAATTGAAGGTTATTTATTTATATATTTATTTATTTATATTTATAAAGATCAAAGATCCAAGATTAAAGATCTTAAATCAATCAACAATCATTCCAGATATCATTCCGTTCATTCCAACCGAATCCTTTCGCTCTGACGTACAAACCTGATACTACATACTATTTTATTTGTGAGTTTTATTTATTTTTTCTAGTTATGAAAGAATTGAAATTGAGATCAGTCTTGATTTGATTTAAAGAAGGGAACCCATGAGTTGGCATGACTGACTCCCGCCACGATAAGCATGCTGGCTATTGTTTATATTATATGGTAATTGGCGTAAGGGATAATGAGAAAATGAGAGAGAAAGTATGCAAATTCGATGAGCACTCTCTACATGCCTTGAAAGTTGTACTTTCAATGCTCATAGTGAGCTTTAAACATATCGGGAATCAATATCAGATATGTCTTTCGATTCGTGTGATGAATCTCTATCATACTGTCCGAACAGTCTTATTACGAAAAAACTCGTGGGTCTCCATCTTTAAAACATATTTATCAAGAGTAGAACTCTAATGTCGGATGAGATCAGTATAAAAGATATCTATGACTCCTTTGAACAAAATGTGAAACATACATGAAACACATTGAATCTATCGTTTTTTTTTGCCCTAACATAGCGAAAAGCAGAGGAAGCTCTCCCCTTTTTAAGCACTCTCTCTCTTTTCCTGTTCTTTTCGTGACTTTAGAGTGGAAAATTATAAATCCAATCAATAAAATCCATTACAGCTACGTCAACTGGTAAAGTCGATGGAATTGCCAACAGAGAAGGAGGATTATGTACTACTCATGCACTCAAGATGAAGTTGCAGATCGTCAAGAGAGGAGGTACTGTACCGGTCAATATATTGTGCCTGATCAATCAATAATTTACTCCCAATCAATCAATATCAAGTATTGATCATTATATTTTCCTGAATCAATCAATAAAATGTTTCAATCAATATGTTCAGCTTCGTGCGAGAAACAACCTCATGGCCACCGTAAGCATCACCATCATCATCGATCGTCATCTACAACAACAACAAAGCCGACTACAGTAATCTCGAATCTTCGTGTCGAGAGTCCCTTCCGTCCACCAGGAATGTTGGAGAGAGTACGCGATCAATGGAATGTGCCTACCGTACCCCTCCCTGATGATCAGGATGATTCCGTCGAAGACGCCGCTCTATGGGAACACTTCTATCAGAAAGTAAGTTATTTTTAAATAAGCATACTATATCTTATCGATATTGATTTATGAATGGCTTATTATTTATTAATTCAGGTCGATATGTCTCCCGTACTTCCTGATGTTTTGAGATCAAGAGGCGAACGAGTTGCACTGGATACTAAGGTGAGATCGTTGATCTTTGATCTCTAATCTTTGGAACCATAATTACGGTATCATTATTACAGGCATCTGAATACAAACTAATGGATACATATGAAGCGTTAGCACAACAATTGGATCGAGAGGTCAAATTCGAGATTCACGAGATTGGAGACGGTTCGTTCATTTATTCGTGCTCATTACGATCATAGTCGATTTTTAAAATTCTTAATTAATAATATTCCTCTTTTCAGAACCTGATTATCTTCCATGGAGATCGTCTACATCCTCTCCATCTTCTTCTTTAATTGTGATTCTGCTCCTCCTGACTACCGTAATCTATCGGAGGTGATCTTCCGCTCAGGAGACACTAATCAATCTTTGTCACTACGGGTTACTGTAAAATCAAGTCTCAAATTGTTCCCATTATTGTTGTTATTTACGGGTAGTTCTCTTTAATAATTTATTGATCGAATAGTAGTTAGTAACTCCTCCCATTTTCGGCAGGGATAGATCGATTGATATCTCTATGATATCCACATATGGCCACAGAGTACTAATTCTCCCCTACGCGGTAAACTCCCTTCACTTAGCTAATTTTGTGTGTTTTTTCAGTTCTTTCAAACTAGCCATCGATTGTTAATCTATTTTTGATATATCATGATATACCTCGGTCTTATAATTATTTATACGCGTAATTGTAAATATCAATATCGATCAATAAAGTGATCAATTATTATATAAGGTCTTGGTTTATTACATATAAAATGGTTACTACAAAAAAACAATATTTTAATGATAATAAGTAGTAATATGTATATTGAGCAATTGACAAACAACATAATAGCAGTCAAAGATGGTGAGCCAGGAGATTTGAGGCGCGCTATTTTCATAAAGAACGAAGTACCAACAAAGCGGCGTTCTGTTCTGTAATTTATTCGAGAGGCAGGAAGCGAAATCAATTTTTTCCAATAATCATCTCTCTTAATTTGTATGATAACTAGCTTTATTGCTTTTAGTCGTCTATACACTTCTTCTCTAGAAATGCAATTTTTTTTATTATTTCTTACGACTAATTGTCTAGACGACTATTTCATATTTCAGCTTCAGTCAATTGAGAATGAAGTGGTCGACATTGAAAATTAGCATTGAATATGGTACTATCATACATTTGCCCATAATTATCATTTTAAAAGTTCATAATTTTCATTTTCAAGTTCTGCTGCAATATGCCGAGTCTATTTCAGAGTAATAAGATGCATAATATATTATAATAGACACTATTTTAATGAAAATAAAATATGGAATAGAATTGCTGTATTTGGTCTTTTCAAACATAAAAATTATGTTCAGAACAAGAGCACAATCTAGCCTCTCCGTAGACTTTGTTTTGATAGAATTGCTTTGACCTTCCCTGAAACATCAAACAATAGGGCGGAGATTGCTGTGTTAGATCTGCCTTACGTGCCTCCGCCGCAACGACGGAAACGACAAACTTTGCAGAGTGAAAAATTTAATTTTGGAATATTTGCACCATTTCCATATGATGCATTCATTCCAAAAACCCACTGCGTCGCATAACGTCCGTATTAAAGGGAGCGTTACCTCACTCCATGGTCTCTTCATTGCGCACACTGTTTTTCTGTTCTCTAACAACGAGAGAGCGTCGAAGAGACCATTGAGTGAGGTTACACTCCCTTTAACATCGCATAACTCTATGTTTTCGACTGAAAATATTACTAATGAAACTCCCAAATCATATCGTCCTCCTATCCAGAAAGAGTCAAGAGTAGAGAAAGAGTAAAATCTATCTGCGAAGAGGGCCGAGATATGAGGAGTGTAATTATAAGTGAGAGAGACGATGGTGACTATAGAGAATAGAGGGAAGGAAAGAGGGAATGGAATTTGACGCTGGGATTTGACGTTTGACGTTTTGACGGGTTTGACGGATTTGACGGTTTCCATCCGTCAGATTTTCGTCATTTGATTCCGTTATTTTTATATTTCTCTCTCTTTTTCTCTTTTATATCATGTGTTGCCTGCTGTTTCATGGCTTTGGTTTGATTCGTATTTGCAGCGCATAATGTTCGCATTGCATAAAGTATATTATTATTATTCCAGAATGTCGACTAAAGTATCGGACTTCTTCACATCAACTCGAACCGCTTGGACGTGTAAATTGTGCAAGAAAGAACTCAACAAGCGTCAAGATGGTAATTATTTGTGTCCAAAAAAAGAAACCTATTGCTAAATTAACTCAATTTTCAATAAGTGTGCCTCTCCCTGCATGGTGATCTTTCCTAGAACTCCACCTTTAAAAGGTCTCCTCGAATCTTATAATTTAAAAATCATAAATTTGATTTTTCAGGTAGTCAAAATGGAATCTCCTACCACTTGAAGTCCACGCATCCGACCGAGCATGAAAAGGTGGCCGACAGTAGGAAGAGGAAACCCGATGGAGCTGGTGCGGAACCTGCAAGTAAGAAGCCCACTCTGCAAACCCGGTATCAATCACACAATCGGTACGGGGATGATTCGGATGGGGCCAGGCGAATCCACCGCGCAATCACCCAGTGGATTACCGTGGATTGTGTCCCGCTCGACACCTTGGAGAAGCCTGGTTTCAAAAATCTCTTGAAGAAGCTCCGGCCTCAATTTCAATTGAAAGGACGGAACTTCTATGCTCGAAACGAGCTGCCTAACCTGTACGAGGAGTACGAACATCGACTGAGGAAGGAACTGGCCGATATCGATCATGTCTCAATCGCAATAGACGCATGGAGCGATGACGGTGGTGAGAAGCAGGTGATTGGAGTGCTTGTCTTCTTTCAGTCACGAGGCTTACTCGTTCATCGAGTTCTTGACGTAATCGACGTTAACGATTCCTCGCACACAGCCGATCTCATCCCATCCAGATCTCTCGCATCGATTGAGAAATATGGTCTGATCGGCAAGGTAGCAGCAGTTATCAGAGATGGAGAGGTTGAACTGGCTGGAGGGCTACTGGACATCCCTCACTATGACTGTTTCAATCATCGACTCCATCTCGCTGTAATGGAAGGGATCGATGCGCTTGGAGAAATGAAGACTATCATCGAGAAATTCAAGAAAATCGCCAGGAAACTGAAAAAGTCGTTTATCGCTGAAAGAGAGATGAACGATCTTCAATCCATGCTCGACCTCCCTCCATATTCCCTAAAGAAAGCAATCGATATCCGTTGGAATTCGATCTATGACATGCTCCGAAGAGCGATCGATTGCAAGCTTTCGCTTTGCCTCTTCCTGGCAAGCCGTCCCGATTGGCCACAGATTTCCAATGTGGAGTGGGAGTCCATGCAATCAATCTGTGAAGTGCTTGCTTCACTGAAGGATGTTTGCGATATTGCTCAGGTAAATTATTGATTTTTCGTGAGTTATTTAAAACGCATTCTCCTAACAGCGGAGGAGTAGCGGCAGGGGGAGGGCATAGAGCTTCAAAATTTTCCTAGACCATTCATAATTGGTGGTCAGAGTCCCTCGGGGTGGGATACCTAATTATCGATTTTTTATCTACCAACTGGAAAAACCAATTTATTTTTTTCCAATCATGTCATATATCTTTCCAACGAGCGTTGAAAGTTATGTTAACAAGTTTCAAAAGAATTGGTTCGATAGTTTTTGAGACGTTTTAAACGAATTTTTCGGTTGGAGTTTTTAATGAATTTGAAGCTTTGTGTCATACCCATCCGCCCTTACAGAGGACGAGTTTTAAATAATTAATATGATTAATGGTTTTCGTATTTCAGGCTCGAGGAAATCTGGCCAGCTCGATTATCCCGGTCTTGACAATTCTCATCGAAAGAATGGATAACGATAAGTCTTGTGCAGCCGTTCGTGCAGCCATCAAGACGAGACTCGAATCGATCTTGGAGGTGTACAAAAAGAACGAGTTCCTCGTTTTGGCAACCTGCCTCGATCCCCGCTTCAAGGTCCATTTCATTGAATAATTTACGCATACTGTAGTTTGTTCAGCTAAACTTCGTCGATGCATCGACTAAGGCGCTGCTGCTTCAGAAGGTTTGCGAGCTAATGGAGGTGATCATTCTTTTATCATTATCTTCTTCATATTCACCTTTCAAATTTAAAGGTGAATATGAATATAAACTGGATCAAGAAAGCTGTCCCTCAGGTGAAGTCGATCGATGCTCCGATTGAGGATGAGGAAGACGATGATCCGTTTCGGAGACTGCATCAGGTCGGTTTTAAAGGTGTCTCCTTTAAATATATGCTATTCAGGCCGAAGATGAAGCTGTCATGGCGGAATCTAATGTTAATCTAATGTTGGTTGCCGAGCTAGTGAGTTTCTTCCTTTTTCACATTGGTCTTATTATTATATCCCAGGAAGTGGAGAAATGGATTCGCACTGCGTATAACAGCAAGACCAACACTTTTGCCTACTGGAATGATCCCATCAACGTCGTATCGTTCCCAAATCTGCACAAGCTCGCGCAAATCTACCACAGTGCCCCACCCGGAATTGCCGTAGTTGAGAGAACTTTCAGCACTAATGGGTTCGTTCTGAACGAACTCAGTAAGAGTCTCACTGATGACAACTTTGACATGCTTCTGAAGTGTAATAAGAACATCCAGATTTATGGTCTTGAGTAATTATCTGCGACTCTAGTTATTTTTTGATATGCCGTGTGCGTTTTTTGCTCGCATTTGATAAACTTTGTTTTTGTGTTTAGGACGGATTTTCTAACCGTCAAATTTTTTTTATAGAAAGTCAATTTTCATGGAAAGCATTATTATTTTCAAGAATATATTCTAACATAGGCTTTACATCGTTTTTGTGATAAGTAATGCGTTTCGAAATCGTGTTTGTTTTATCACAGTAAGCATAGCTAACTTGCATGTTTACAAATTCAGAATGTGCATTCTTTTTTAAAAAGTCTATTTAAAGGTGGTGTCCGGGCAATTTTTTCGTGAACAAACTGTGAAGACAGAAAGATAGCAAAAGTTATTCTGCATACCTTACATAAATTAGTTTATGCTAATTTAGCTTATTGATCGCTAGAATCATGAATGAATCATGCTTGATGTACAGGCAAAGGCGCGAAATTTTAAAAATAAGAAAGTTCGGCAATAGGCTTCGAACCCGTGACGTTGCGCTTACTAGACAGCGCCTTTACCACTACACCAAGGAATGCACGAATGGAAGTTCTAATTTCTTGCATATCATTTAGCCCTTGAATAGCCAATATGTTATATATTTGCATAGACATTCGAGGGCCTCCATCTTTAAAATAAAATATTTTCTGTGACAATATTATGCGGTAAATTAATCAAAGGCGAAGCGAAATCAGCATAGAAAATTGTTTTCACACTTTTTTTTTAAATTTTGGTCTGATCGTAGCAGTTATTCAGTTGTTTGGTCATTACTTTATAACTAGTATTAATTTTTTTGTAATTTGAAGAAACCTTGTAACAACACCAAGACCTTATATCATAATTGATCACTTTATTGATCGATATTTATATTTACAATTACGCGTATAAATAATTATAAGACCGAGGTATATCATGATATATCAAAAATAGTTTAACAATCGATGGCTAGTTTGAAAGAACTGAAAAACACACAAAATTAGCTAAGTGAAGGGAGTTTACCGCGTAGGGGAGAATTAGTACTCTGTTGCCATATGTGGATATCATAGAGATATCGATTGATCTATCCCTGCCGAAAATGGGCGGAGTTACTAACTACTATTCGATCAATAAATTATTAAGGAGAACTACCCGTAAACAACAACAATAATGCGAACAATTTGAGACTTGATTTTACAGTAACCCGTACTGACAAAGATTGATTAGTGTCTCCTGAGCGGAAGATCACCTCCGATAGATTACGGTAGTCAGGAGGAGCAGAATCACAATTAAAGAAGAAGATGAAGAGGATGTAGACGATCTCCATGGAAGATAATCAGGTTCTGAAAGGGGGAATATGGTTATTGAAGAATTTTAAAAATCGACTATGATAGTAATGAGCACGAAAAAATGAACGAACCGTCTCCAATCTCGTGAATCTCGAATTTGACCTCTCGATCCAATTGTTGTGCTAACGCTTCATATGTATCCATTAGTTTGTATTCAGATGCCTGTAATAATGATACCGTAATTATGGTTCCAAAGATTAAAGATCAAAGATCAAAGATCAACGATCTCACCTTAGTATCCAGTGCAACTCGTTCGCCTCTTGATCTCAAAACATCAGGAAGTACGGGAGACATATCGACCTGAATTAATCAATAATAAGCCATTCATAAATCAATATCGATAAGATATAGTATGCTTATTTAAAAATAACTCACTTTCTGATAGAAGTGTTCCCATAGAGCGGCGTCTTCGACGGAATCATCCTGATCATCAGGGAGGGGTACGGTAGGCACATTCCATTGATCGCGTACTCTCTCCAACATTCCTGGTGGACGGAAGGGACTCTCGACACGAAGATTCGAGATTACTGTAGTCGGCTTTGTTGTTGTTGTAGATGACGATCGATGATGATGGTGGTGCTTACGGTGGCCATGAGGTTGTTTCTCGCATGAAGCTGAACATCATATTGATTGAAACATTTTATTGATTGATTCAGGAAAATATAATGATCAATACTTGATATTGATTGATTGGGAGTAAATTATTGATTGATCAGGTACATTATATTGATTGGTACAGTACCTCCTCTCTTCACGATCTGCAACTTCATCTTGAGTGCGTGAGTAGTACACAGTCCTCCTTCTCTATTACCAATACCATCGGCTTTGCCAGTTGACGTTGCTGTAATGGATTTCATGGATTACATTGTTTTTTTTTTGCGATCTAAAGTCACGAAAAGAACAGGAAAAGAGAGAGAGTGCTTAAAAAGGGGAGAGCTTCCTCTGCTTTTCGCTATGTTAGGGCAAAAAAAAAAAGATAGATTCAATGTGTTTCATGTATGTTTCACATTTTGTTCAAAGGAGTCATAGATATCTTTTATACTGATCTCATCCGACATTAGAGTCCTACTCTTGATAAACGTGTTTTAAATCAAATCAATATTGATCTCAATTTCAATCCTCTTTCACAACTAGAAAAAAATTTAAGAACTCACAAATAAAATAGTATGTAGTATCAGGTTTGTACGTCAGAGCGAAAGGATTCGGTTGGAATGAACGGAATGATATCTGAAATGATTGTTGATTGATTTAAGATCTTTAATCTTTGATCTTTGATCTTTATCTTCGATATCAAGATAGTATAAATATAAATATAAATAAATAAATATATAAATAAATAACCTTCAATTTGGTCTGAACTCCTGGTTCCGAACATCTTCCGATCTCTTTTGGATGTTCACCCAATCGACATTCATCGTATTCTTCCTTTGATACCTACAAAAGATCAAAGATTATAATCCTAAGATCAAAGATAAATATTTAAAGATCAAAATAAAGATCAAAGATCAGAAATCAACTTTCGCATACTCTGTAAATAACGCTGTGCTCTTCTGTTTTTCCATAACCTGTGTAGGGGCAGTGAACGTCCACGAAATCATCAACGGCTGCACACGTTTCCATTCTGAAAAAGATCAAAGATCAATAATTTGAAAAGATCAAAGATCAAAGATCAATAATTCATCATAGATCATATAACAGAGTCTAATCCGCACATCAAAGGGATACAGTTCCCATCACTCATTTCTATATAATACATGTCAAGCCTTCACCGAGACTGAGAATATGGAATCGGGTGCCGCTAAATAAATATAGATCACGCAACAATGATGAGTCAAGGGCGGTTAAGGGAGAGGAAGAGGGAGAGAAGGAGAGGGAGAGAGGGAGAGGGAGAGGGAGAGGGAGAGGGAGAGACTTCTAGAGGGAGAGGGTAGATCATAGTTTACGTAATAGTCAAAGCATCCCGCACAGTCCTCTGTCAGTTTCTCATTGGATATTCATTCATTCTATCATTATTATATCTATATTCTCTCTTTTCACACACAGACAAATCATCACATAAAATCGACGCCTTAGGCAGCCTAGTACCCTAACTCTCTCCCTCTCCCTCTAGAAGTCTCTCCCTCTCCTTTTTCACCGATCATCTAATATCATCAATATACAGGATAAGTGTGCTTTGTTCAGGAAGGGGAATAAATAGAACTCTAATAAATTCTAATGAGCCTTCTTCTATTCTTCAGATTAGGAGTAAATTTGATTAGTGACAATGAAGAAGTGGACACTTAATGATGACTTCTCCCTCTCCCTCTCCCTCCCTCTCTCTCCCTCTCTCTCCCTCTCTCTCTCTCTCTCCCTCAATCTCCCTCTTTCTCCCTCTCCCTCTCTCCCTCCCTTTCTCTCTCCCTCTCTCTCGCTCTCCCTCTTGACTTGAGTATTTATGAGTACTAGAGATAGAAACAGTTCCGGTCAGTCATCCCAACCAAATCCCCTTATACTGTTCCCTTTCCTCAAAATCCCCAACCCTATAGAGTTTCCATACAATATTGCGATTATATCCATACGGTCTCTGCAGGAGACCGTAATGCTTATCCCTCTCTCTCCCTCTTGGATCTCTCCCTCTACCTCTCCATATTCCTCATCCTAAGCTCTGCGCGGGTCATGCATCCGTATCGTTGCGCAAGAGGAGATAAGCGATTTGAGATCCTAGAGGGAGAGGGAGAGGGGGGTAGAGAGAGGGAGAGGTAGAGGGAGAGGTAGAGATGAAGTTGGAAAGGGAGACTATTGAGACGCGTTCAAGCATTCTAATCTCACAGGTACTTGTGAGGATCGAAGCAAAAGATACTGGCTACGGTGTCTATTGCACCTTATTGTTAGTCACTATTTTATGAACCTTTGATCTGCCGCTCTTAACTAAAGTCACAACTAATAATGATCGCTTGCTATGTTGAATATTATCTAGGCGCCAGTGACCGAAGAAATAGTGTGTGATATGAAGAGGGTGCAGAAAGCGAGGCTTTTGACAGTATCCCCAGTATATAAGGTAAGGAAAGGAATTATGTTGTATCCAATACGAAATATGTTGTTTCTTACGCAAGGACGGTACTGGCTAATTAGTGGCCTTCTATTTATTAATGATTTGACTAATGAAATATGAAACCAATCTAAGATCTGAAGATGGAGAGAGAGTATATAGATAAGAGAGAGTACAGAGAAAAAGAGAAACGACAAAAAAGGAACGTACAGGTGGAGTAGATCGAGTAATTAGTCATATAGAAGATCAGATCAGTCAACCTCTCCCTCTAGAAGTCTCTCCCTCTCCCTCTGTCCCTAGAAGGAGAGGTAGAGGGAGAGGGAGAGGGAGAGACCTAGAGGGAGAGGGAGAAGGGGTCAGTTACTCAACGGAAGAAGACTAAGACAAAGATTGAAGAGCAGGTGTAAGAACATTTGGAGACAGATGAAGAACATATGGAAAATGATAGAGAAGATTGAAATATATGAGAGATATTAATAGAGTTCCTTAAATGGACAATCCTTTGCCTGTGCTCTCTTCTCACACACTATCTCACTGGTCTCTGTCAACATAAAGGGATTGATGATCTTATTGCTAGATAAAATCAAAACAATAACATTCGAAAATCATTTTCTAGTTTACAATAATCAGCGTACTATTTAGGATGAATATAGTACAACCTGAAGTATGGCTACATTGGTCGGTATTTGCAAAGATCAAAGATCACTCCTCCTCGACCACTATCCTTCCAATGACCGTATGACCTCTACATTTACAACTCAGACCTTTGTATCGTGTTTTAGGATGTAATGTGAACACAAATCCCCCATATAAAGTTGTCGGCACCGTTTCTATGGCGCAATTCCCCGACTGGAGCCGGCATTTAGTCTCTCATTTAGCGGTCCCATTTCCCGGTCGTCTGGTATCCGTTGATTAGGATCAGTCCTATTTCCCGGACGTCTGGCATCCGTTGATTATGTTAATCATAGGTGTGACTATGGATATTTAGCCCTATCCCTCAATTGGATGTGTAGTACTATTATAATGGTCTAGAACTGTTAATTGGTCTGAATAAGGGACATCGACTACCCTTATTTGATTGTATTCTATTGTATACATTGTTGAATTATTCCGTCTCAGTCTCGATCTCAGGTCAGCCTTGAAACTGTTCCAAAGGGGAAGTTCCGGAAGTGTTGGAAATAGGGAGAGGGAGAGGGAGAGAAAGGGAGAGGGAGAGTTACAGAGAGCAGGGATCACTTGAGAGATATGAACTTTCCTTTGTGAATAGAGTACTTGTATAATGTAATATATTGGTTGATCCCAGATCAATGTAGAAGATATCGAAATTGGTTATAAACCTCCCTCTAGAATCTGTCCCTCTCCCTCTCTCCCTCTCCCTCTCTCCCTCTCCCTCTCCCTCTCTCCCTCTCCCTCTTCCTCTCCCTCTCCCACTCTACATCTCTATTAATCTCATGACAAGAACACTACACTTCACATTTATTCGGAAGGGAGGGAGAGAGGAAGAAAGAGAGAGGGAGAGAATTCTCATTACCATATACTCTAACTCATTGGCTTCTGTCATTCCAATGGGTCCGTGATTTAGAACTGGCAAGTTGACTAATCTCATATAATCTATTAGTGACAAATTATGCAAATTACGCCGTTCTCGCAACCACAAAGTTAATGTTCCTGACAAAGTCGGCGATTCAAAGACAAGATTTAAATTTAGCGCATTTTCTCACCTTTTCACTGATTTTGATATAGCAAATAACCGATTGATGTAGAGAGACTGCGATATGAATTGTCGAGTTGTCGACCACGTACAGTAAGGTGAATAGTATAAGGAAGAAAAAGAAGATGATGATGATGAATTCTATCCCAGGTGTGAGACTTTGATTGACGGCATTTTTATGATCAAAGAGATCTTAGAGAATGATAAAAGGACGAAAAGTGTCCGAATTGAGTAACACCTCAACCTCTATCATTATCCCTTCTATGTGACACTGATAATCAGAGGATTATTACGTCAATACTATTGATAAATCCTGGAGATATCCTTAGTTGTAAGGTCATAAATCATTGATGCACTTACTGTATTTAATGTTATAAGACCTTACAATTATTGAAGTACTTAATAAGTCAGTGAACTTAGTTCTTAAGGTTATAAGTCTTGATGCAAAGTTACTGCTACCATAATGCAACTAATGGCAGAGGATGCGCAATCAGTCTCACGATAGGAATTTTTTTAAACCTAATTTTTCTGGGTATAAGATTGGTGATAAGTATAGGTCCTTGGTGTATTTATGGACTAAGGTAATAAGACATATTCATTAAGGCTTAAGTCATCCACTAAGTCTCAATCACCATAATGGAACTACTGTGAGGATGCGCAATCAGTCCACTTAATTCACTTTGACTTTGATTGCTAAGAAGAAGAAGAAAGGCTAATGAGTAGGCCATCCACTAAATGGAATTAATGTAGTGATTAAGAGAACCGTCGGTATGTTAGAGTCTCTGCCTCTTCCTCTGGATCTCTCCCTCTACCTCCCTCTGCCTCAATCATCAAAGACAAGATAAGTAGGCCCCAAACGCGTTATTAAAAGCTAAATGAGTAATAAACTACCTGGCATAAGGAGATTACAAATCGTGTCTCTTTTTGGTCTCTTTCGGTGAGGTAATCTATCAACTAATTAAGACCTACATCCTTACCCTATGGCTTCATTGGCTTACGCCCCTGATACTTACGGTAAGTAAGGTTGTCCTAATCCACTAAGTAGACTTGACTTACGGTAAGTCACGCTAAGTTATGTTAGCTTAATCGATTAAGTAATATATACTTACGCTAAGTCCTGTTAAGTCAATTAGTCTCCCCCATATCACTGTTCTGTGTACTTATCTCATTATTTGACCGGTACAAACCTCACCCCTCTTATGTAGAGACAGTTGCTCTCATATCTACTCTATGTATACTCAGCTCTCTCTTGTTTTGGTCAGCCGGAAGCCTGAGGGGAAGAGTGATAAAGGGAGAGGGAGAGAGGGAAAGGGAGGGGGAGAGGCTATGAGAAAGTGTGATATACGTCTTGGAATACCTACAAGACCTTTGTGTGAGAGAGTATAAAGTAGTATTCATCTATTTCCCGGATATGGACGTAAGAGTGACCACACAGGTGACAGATCCAATTTCGAGACCTTTTGGGGGTCTTCCCCTTTCTACCTCTCTCTCTCCCTCTATCTATCCCTCTTCCTCTCCCTCTTGAGGGAAAGAGGGAGAGGGAGAGAGGAACGTTCTCATTTCGCTCAATGTAGACAAAGTCATCATAGAGAGCAATCATTGATTCCATTTCGATTCCATTTTACTAAATGAAACGTTCTATGCGAGGATAATGAGAAAGCATCCAATTCCCGCCATCCCTAGAGGTATATTAGAGGGAGAGAGAGAAGAGTCTAGAGGTAGAGGTAGAGGGAGAGAGAGAGGTAGAGGGAGAGCTAGAGGGAGAGGTAGAGGGAGAGGTAGAGGGAGAGGTAGAAGTATAAAGGGAGAGGTAGAGGCTCATCATGCCTCGTTTGTCAATCAACTATTCTCTTGTCTATAATATATCTTTTTCTCTTCTTCCAATAAGGAAAAAGAAGAAGAAGAAGAAGCTATTCCATATATAGACGAACACGAAATTACAACCTTCATCCATCCCTCGTTACTATCTCTCCCTCTCCCTTTCCTCCTCTCCCTCTCCTTTTCCTCCTCTCCCTCTCCTTTTCCTCCTCTCCCTCTCCTTTTCCTCCCCTACTCTCCCTCTTGCGCATCAGCTATCGTATCGAAAAACAGACACAATTTCTTCTGAGGCAAGATAATCTGCTTTTCTCCCCTTCAAGGCATCCGTAACCAGTGAAGAGATGGCCTAATTTACGGTCTTCAGAGGAGTGTAAACTAATTCCCGGCTCTTGTCAGACTGTATACAAATGACAATGAATCTGGTCAGTCCACCTGTTTAGAGAGACTCTAAATCGTTAGGGCCATGCCACAGAAGATGAATTCGTGTGCAGAGGGGGCATCGTAAATTGCCAGGGTTGATAGGGTAGAGGGAGGGAGAGGGGAGAGGGAGAGGGGGAAGCGAGTCTAGAGGGAGAGGAGGACGTCACTCAATCAGTGATGTTGCAAGGAGAGATGAGCTACAAGATATTACAACAAACGACCACTGTCTCAATTCTCTACATCTACCTCTAGAGGGAGAGGGAGAAATCCTAGAAGGAGAGGGAGGAATTCAAGAGGTAAAGGTAGAGGCCCCTTTCACTTCCACTACACACCTGTGAGAAATAGATGGCTTTTCCCCGTTTTTGTCCTCTTTTTCTCTTCTTTTAATGGACTCTCGAATGGTTTTATGTCACCTGTTGTGAAGATGAAATGATGGGTTCGTACATCTCTACCTCTTGAATCTCTTCCTCTACCTCTCCCTCTCATTCTTGGATCTCTCCCTCTCCCTTTCCCTCTCTCTCCCTCTCCCTTTCCCTCTCTCTCATCCCTCATTAAGAAAACACAGAAAACAGCTCGTATTACCTGCCTTGTCTACATCAAATCTATCCTATTTCACATGATTTTTGTGTATTAGTGATGTGGATGGGATGAAAGGAGGGCTTGAGGGAGAGGGAGAGGGAGGCGTAGAGGGAGAGGGAAAGGGAGGGGTAGAGGGAGAGGGAGGGGTAGAGGAAGAGGGAGAGGGAGGGGAGAGGGAGAGGGAGGGAAAAGGAGAGGTAGAGGAAGAGAGGTAGAGGGAGAGAGATAAACCGTCTGTTATGATAATCATGAACCTCATCTGTCTAGAGGGAGACCATAAATCTGAGACAAAAGATGGATGATCCATCATATTCTCTACACAAAACAGTCACATATGGAATGAGAAGCCTGACAAGGTCACTTAACCCAATGACCCTAAACGACCTTAGGAGCTTAGGGTCATTTAGGGTCTTAAGTCTCTTAAGTATCAAACCCTCAGGGTTCAATATGGTTGAAAGATGATATGTATCAGCTGGTAGGATTAGGCAAATTCAGTCTGAAGCTTGATCCTTAATGGAAATGACAGGACGTTTGTCTTTGGACTTATGACCCTGAAGACTAAGGCCTCTTAAGTCAGTAACTTATGACTCTAAGGGATGAAGATTGCTAAGGTCGCCTAGTCTTTGACTTATGACAGTAAGTACTAACTTAGTCCATGACTACATCTATAGTGCAGTTGTGCTTAATAAGGAAAGAGATTCTTCTCGTCTTCATTCTTCTAACGATGCTCATTTCCGTCTATTGAAGACGTTGTAGCCATCTGATGTTGAGATCTCAATCTCTCCCTCTCCTTATTCTCTCTCCCTCTCCTTATTCCCACCCTCTCCCTCTCCTTATTCCCTCCTTCTCCCTCTTAAAACATAGTATCTCTCTCTTTCTCTACCCACTCTCCTCATTTTCCATACTCTCTCCCTCCTCTTCTTCATCATATTCACTACAATTAGTCGTCTTTCTATACATAGAATGAAATTTGAGAAGAGAACAAAATGAATGACCAAGAAGAATTTCAATTGATTGCGCAAGCATCTTTCACACCTTTTCTCCCTCTACCTCTCTACCTCTCCAATCTACCTCTCCCTCTCCCTCTACCTCTACCTCTAGATCTACCTCTCTACCTCTTCTCCCCCCCCCCCCACCCTCTCGGACAATATTAGTGTCTGTATAGACTAGCCTCTCCCGCAACAAAGCAAAATCGGAATAAATCATGAACAGGGACTACTTGAGGACATGGTTACGCTTCACGTACCTCTTGAACGATTCAGTCTACCTATGAATAGTTCTAGAGGGAGAGGTAGAAAGGGAGAGGGAGAGAGGGAAAGGGAGATGGAGAGGGAGAGGGAGAGGGAGAGAGGGAAAGGGAGAGGGAGAGGGAGAGAGGGAAAGGAAGAGGGAGAGGGAGAGAGGGAAATGCAGAGGTACAGAGGGCTTGGCGATGTTATTAGGCTTTCTACATAGTTCTAGAGGGATAGGCCTAGGTTGTATTACACGTAGGTTCGATCTATCAACAGATCGGATGGTCACAAAGGGAAGAGAATCAATGATTGAATATAGGGACAAGAGCGGCAAATGAAGAAGAAGATATACTATTTGATTAGTGATCAGCTGTCTACTGATAGACAACACTGATCTCTACCTCTAGGCCTCTCCCTCTACCTCTACCTCTCCCTCTACCTCTCCCTTTCCCTCTACCTCTACCTCTCCCTCTAGGGGGATAGAGGGAGAGATATCAAAAGAGGAACAAGGTAGCGACGGTCAAGTGAGTCTCATGTGGGAGAGGATTAGGGAAGACCGCCAAAGAATCGAAAAAGAGGAAGGACTGTATATTAAGAGGGAGGAAGAGAGAGAGAGAGAGAGAGAGAGAGAGAGAGAGAGTGAGAGAGTAGGATATGATAATGAAATGAATGAGACCATGAGGGCGCGTGCCAAGGTGATTAAAGATCATAATAAAAGTAATAAAGTATAGTAAGATAGATATCATAAGAACATCGAAGAGAAGAGAAGAATTATGGAGAAGAAAGACACATGAAACATAAAATCAACAAGCGTGACATTCATTATCAGAGGCAAGTTCTATAGCGCACAAGACAGATCAAAGTTCAAAGATCAAAGATCAACTCACAATGCATTTGTGCTGTTCCAGTATATATCCGGTAATCGCTTGGATTGGATGGATACGGTAAGAATGAGCAGGATCAGTAACCGGTGCATTCTGAAGTTTATTGATTAATAGTCAAATTCTCATTATAATTCACGATATTCAGCGAATTACATATACAATTGCCAAGTAAAGTGGTGTTAAAAAGTCATTAAAGGAACAAAAGAAGAGAAGAGAATACGATAGAGTGTGTGAATAGTGGAGAGTCCTATACTTTGATCAACTTTTGATCAGAGCACAAACAAGCAACTGATTTTTATTATTATAAGTTTTTAAACAATGAGATATGATAAAGTGTTCAACCACAACACGGATGCTGTGATGGGTTCAAGAGGAAGAGGAAGAGATAGAGAGATAGAGGGAGGGAATTACACTAAGCCACGCCCACTTGTCTCGCTCTCTCTCTACTCACTCTAGTGCTCTAGAACTAGAGTGAATTTGACGAAAAGGGGCGTGGTCTAGGGTGATTTAGGATATGGGGATATGATCATTTATGAAGGAACGGAGAAGGAGAATAGAACATGAAATGTGATATATCCATATATTCAATATATGATATCTTATGTGGATGGAGAGGGAGAGGGAGGACCATAATGGGTGGTCGTGTGGAGGACCAAGCAAGAGTGAGAAGAGGAAAGTGTTAGGAGAGAGGGAGGGAGAGAGTGAGTGAGAATTATTGTTCAATATTATAAGACACGATCCTGATTTAACGACACCCCAAATTCATTACTTAGCTAATCGTGATAAAGAGTAGTTGCGTAGCTGTAAAAATAACCCCTTTTTGGTGGTATTACGAAAGAGAGAGAGATAACACAGTTGACAGTCTTCTTGTACAGATCGATTACAGTATTGGAGTGTGCGTAAATAAGCAATCAAATAGATCACTTATAAACTAAGTGGAGTGAGGGAGAGGGGGGAGAGGGAGAGAGGAGGTGAAGAGGGAGAGAGGGGGGGGAGGGTAGGGAGAGGGAGAGATAGAGATATATTGTATATGGGAATGTTTACCTTATCTTCATCACTAGTCTCTAATAGGACCTAATGATCAATCTCGAATGTAAACAAATGATCACTTTTTACTGTGTAATCGATCTGATATTCGACCCGATTAAACGATAGATAAGGTTACGGTACTCGATATGGTGGTTACGGTAACCTATAACTTTCGCACCACTATTGTATTAGTGAAAGAATTGCTTGGATGATAAACAAGTTCAGCACAAGTAATAATAGAAAGCTAGAGGAAGACGGCGCAAGGATACCAGAAATTAGCCATCTTGTCCGAGTTTCTGAAGAGAAGAGGCCGCACCATCTCTTCAGGTCGACTGTCGCAGCTAACTTCCTGATGCATTGTTACATTTGCCTTACGTGCCTACGCCGTAACCCCCTCCGCTGCGTCGGACACGCGACGGAAGGGGTTACGGCGTAGACACGTAAGGAAAATGTAACGATGCATGAGAGCAGGAATTGGAATAGCATGCACAACCCTCGCCCTAATCAACTCTTGATAAATGTGCTTGAAATGAAATGTATAAAATAGCTTTCCAGCCGATGGTTGTTGGTGTTCCGACCGCCCACCGGGAAAACTGTTTGGTAAAATGAAAATACACAGGGACTGCAACAGAGAAATGAAGTGAGTTTCATCACTTTATGAAGAACTGCAAATGTCTATAGAAGTAGTGCTTTCATCTTCTTATTTTTTAACTAAAAAAATATATAATAATCAATGGAAAACATTGCGAAATGATCGTTGGACGCTGAGTGTACTCAATTGGACCCCCAGTTGCAAGAGGAAGCAAGGTCGCCAAGTCAAGAGATGGAAGGACGATTTCGTGTGGTCCACAATTCATGCAGGTACAGTCGTTCGGAATGGAGAAAGCTCATGACAACCCAGCTACGAAACTCCCATTATATGCTGATAAAGTTGATTCAATGTCAACAATGATCAATAAATATTGACCGTATAAAATACACTTGTTTATTTGGTACGAGAGTAGCCAACCACTGCCACAATGAATTTCTATGTTTAGAGAGAGAGAGCTCCGGTGAGAGAGTAGGTAGATCAGAGAGAGGTTGGAAGGAAAGGAGGAAAGAGTGGGGAGTTAATCGATAGTTCTTCCTCTGTTTAGCAGCAGTAGCAATGCAATTATGCAAGTACATTTTATAAATATATGCTGTTGATGAATGGAAACTGTAGTATATAAATAAATCCATGCTAATTCCTGAGTATTCTTGAACGGTGTCTGGGATTATGCAGAGGGGGATTATTCTATTATTATGAATAAAACATCGAGATGATGGATTAGAGTGATTGAATATGTAGAGGGAGAGGGGGAGAGAGGGAGATAATCTGACAGAAGCAGAGGGATATTGTAAGATATGAGAATAAGATCATTAAAAGTACCATGCAGGTGTTGCTAAACATGAGGACGATTAGGACGATGAAACCAGAAAGATTTCTCTTTCAATAAATGACAGAGACGTGAGTAAAAACTGTTGCCTATGACCACCTCTTTCAACGATGAAGGAAACCTGTGAAAATATAAGTGATCGTTGACTGCTTTTAGAGGACAACAATCCGATAGTTCAGGGTATATAACGAAAGATTATAGAAGACATTCGAATGTGAAAAGGAATGGTCAAAACACGTGTAGTTATGACTACTGCCAGATACGAAGAAATATGATTAGGATTAGAAAATAGTCATTAACCCGAAAAAGCCGTCTAATTTTTATAAGCTTCGATAAATTCGATAATTAAAATTTGTGAAAAATCGATTGTTGATTAATCAGGGTGTATATTAGGCCGAGTCGCCATTGGGATAGACGATCGTCAATCTCTATCCCCATCATGATCCGAGATTCAAGAAATATACGAAATGAATAGACCATGATGAGTTGCGAACAAAGTTTGTTCGCAACTTTTTTGACAGATTGAACACACCGCAGATTGATAGGATAATCGTGACTTATATTGTAGTGGATTTCCACTGGCATTACGAAGTGTTCCTAATATTATAAATACATAATTGTTGTAAGCTTCGTAATCAATGCCAATTCTGTCAATCATTGAGGTTCTTCTGAAGATTAAGCTTCAATCACTCAAATTACTGTCCTCAAGGTTAAGCTTCTCATCTACATATATGAGATACTAATTGATTGGACCCAAAAGCAACTCTCATTGTGAGACACTTGATAGGACCACGAGCGACTTCTCAGTTGGTGGTGATGAGAAGGAGAGGGAGAGAGAGAGAGAGAAGGAGAGGGAGAGATAGAGAGGGAGAGGGAAAGAGGGAGAGGGAAAGAGGGAGAGGGAAAGAGGGAGAGGGAGAGGGAAAGAGGGAGAGGGAGAGGGAGAGAGGGAGAGGCAGTGATAGAGAGGGAGAGGGAGAACACAAAAAGTGCAAGGCTGAGAGCGCGGCTTCTGGGTAAGATGAGAGAAAGGTGAGTAAAGTGGTTGAAGGAGTCAGAAAGGTGTGAAAGATGAAGAAGACTTTGACATGTACAACTTCAACTAGTACTCTGTTCAAAATTATCGAAGGGCTCTGTTATTTTTACTCTCTGGCCCAAATTTCTATCATTTCATCTTATTTAGCTACTTTGATGTTTTGAAAATAAGAATACTAAACAAGAAAAGTTCAGTGGCTTCTGAATGAGGGCGAATCTATGATTTCGTACATGACGTTTGCTTGGAAAAGGTTACATCATTAGCTTAGGAGGGGGAACTTTGTCAGAAATGACCAAAATTATTGACCGTATAAAATACACTTGTTCATTTGCTACGAGAGAAGCCAGCCACAACCACAATAAATTGCTATGTTTTTAAAGAGAGAATTGAAGCGAGATCGTACGTAGATCAGAGAGGTCGCGAGGAGTGGGGAGGGAAAGGGTGGTTGATTAATAGAATATTTATGCGTTTAGCAGCCGTAGCAAGGCAATTTCAAGTACATATTATACGGAAAATGCATATCTAGTGAGTCGAATAACGATTTCCAAATCATGACTGATATTTCAGAATGGTACACCAGTATAGGTTAACCGATAGTTCATTCCCATGTACATCTTCAAAGGGTTTGCAGTCCTTGTCCCATCAGTCTCCTCTCACCCACTCTATTCTCATTCCCTATTCCTCTGATTCCTCTCATCAATAGCGAATGACGAACTGCCTGTTGACTCGCTGTTTCTTTTTCTACTTAGAAATTATATCCTCTGTTTTTTCAATGATTCTCGTCTACAATCGGCCGTACGCCCCAAGATAATTTGAAGCTCTCCGTTCTGTCAACACCCTCTCGCTTTCATTTTTACGAAAGAGTGTGGCCAAAGCGCAGTTTCAAATTAACTTGGACGTGTTTATAAAGCACAAAAAGTGTTATGTTTATGGAGATTTGCGAAAGCTTTCGTCGAATTTATCCTATTTCTATTTCCCACTTACGAGTTCTCATATTTTCCGTAATGTAGTGGGAAAAATCTTAGAGTCATTATAATGAAAAAATGTAGTCTACTGTAACCTGTTACAGACTGACACCTGTGTACGGTGAGGTTCATTGAATAAATACAAAAAAATGTAGTTTGGTCGATGAAACTACAAAAATGTCAATAAGATGTTGTTGAAAATAGTGAATGAAGGACGATTTCGATCGGAAGGACAGGAGCTCTTGTAACGACAACAGGTGTGACAATTATATGTGAAGCGAGACAAGAATTGAGATGATGGAAAGAGAGGAGGGAGGGAGAGGGAGGGAGGGTTGAAAAACGAATGAGTAATGGCGCTACTTATGAAATTATCGAATTAATGAATGCCTTCGATGCATCAAAACATAACAGCTTCTGTTTACAATAAGTGAGTAGTAAAGACATAACAAAAACAAAATGAGAATACAGAACTTCTATCAACAATTGAAGTATCCCTAGTTGAAGAATGCTCTAGATTGTTAGATTTTCAATGATTCAATGAATGTTAGTGTAAATCTCTGATATCACTCGCTCTCTCGCTCTTTCTCTCTCGCTCTTAGAATCTAGAGAAGCGAGACCAAAGAGATATGGAGGGCATAGGTTTTTGTCTATTGTAAAAAAGTTGTGGAAAGAACATTTGATGGCTGTCACGAACGGATTTTCTTCTCATTCTTTTTATTGCTTTTGTATCTGAGAATAAATCGTAATTCATTGGAAAAAAAACCCAAACAAGTTGAGAACTTCGCAAGGCAACTGAAAACCAATGCAATCTAATGATTTGGTTATCATGTGCTGTGCAAAAGATGCGAAAAAAAAGGACGCTCGAGTGGGAACAGAGTGTGTGAGTATTGTGTTATTTTCTTTTCTTTTCGCTACTTTTGAACAGAGCCATGCAAAAGTGTGCCACGGAAAAAAACAGTAATATCCTTCCATTTATTTAAACAATTGAATAACAATAGAGTCATATCAGAAGATTTTAATCTACAATATTCATAGCTACAGTAATCATAACTACAGTAACCCTAGATACGATACCATGTAGTTGGTATATAGTTACAGAGATGACTCATTGTATTGTAGAAATGTGAGTGATAAAAGGAGAAATGGATTGGAGAATAAAAGAAGAAGAAGAAGAAGAAGAAGGGCTCTAACTATCAATGGAAAGATGTACAAATGGTCTGAAAAGAATAGGAAGAGGGAGGGAGAAAGGGAGAGGGAGAGAGAAAGAGAGAGGGAGAGGAAGAGGGAGAGGAAGAGGGAGAGGAAAAGGGAGAGAAAAAGGGAGAGGAAGTGGAAGTGGAAGAGGGAGAGGGAGAAAGAAAAAGGGGAAGGGAGAGGGAGAGGGAGAAAGAGACCGGAAAGGTAGAGTAAGAAGAAATCAACAGATGGTCATTCAGAAAGTTAACCTTGTGGTATCTTCTAACAAAAAGTGGATAAATACCATGGTTAGTGTAGTATTTAGAAAGATGAAGAAGAGAGGTGGTGAAAGGAGAAGATGGAGAGAAGAACTTGAAAAGATATTCAAGAAATGGAATGAACTAACACTTTTATGGTCTTGTAAAGTTGCGAAAAAAGAGTAGAAGAATCCACACTTCGCGCACAATTTCTCCTATTCTTATTTTTTTTCATGTTTGCATCGACATAACTAATTTTATTCGTGTCTTATTTATGGCGCACTAAAAAATAGTGGAAAACGGAAAATGGCGACTTTCCAGGGTCTAAAAAAGTACACTGGAAAATAGAAAATTTGAATTCGCGGGCGCGAAAAAAGGTGCGGGAATTCAAATTCTTACCTTCTAAATGCGATTTTCGGCGGATTTAAGAAGGATGTTAAGTAGGAATTCAAGTTCCAATACTTCTAAAGGCGGGAAATGAAATTTGGGCTCAGAATTTGAATTGCCGCACCTTTTTCGCGCCCGCGAATTCAAATTTCGAGTTTCCATTTTCGGTTTTCCAGTGTACATTTTTAGACCCTGGAAAGTCGCCATTTTCCGTTTTCCGCTATTTTTTAGTGCGCCATAAGAGTCCTCCCCCAATTTCGGAATTATGTTAATGATATTTATGAATGTACAAGTATACGTTTTCATGAGCATTAAATGAAATAAAAAGATGATAATGACATAAGTTAGACTAATCTGGTTTCAGACTAAATCTGGTTTCAGACGCTACGAATGAATACAGAAACTATATAGGAAATGAAGAAAGGAGTCTGGAAGTGAAAAAAAGGAACACAACGAGCTAATTTGAAGCTCTCTGCTCTGACAATGCTCTCTCGCTTTCTTTGTCTACGAGAGTGTTTCAAGAGCGGAGAGTTTCAAATTGGGGCGTGTTGCACCTGTGAAGCAGAGCAACAAAACGATGGAAAGGAAGAGTTGTCCATTATAGAGAGGGAGGAGAGAAAATTGAGAGCGGGAGAGAGATATAGAAAGGTAAGAATAGAGGAAAATTGTGGAAGAAGTTCATCTTTTCAATCGTAGGAAAAGGAACATATATTGTACTTTGTATGTTGTTGTAGCTATGGTTATTCAAAGTTGTAGTGGAAGATAGGATGAGAAGGGAAGAGAGAGAGGTAGAGGGAGAGAGAGGGAGAAGGAGTTTGAGGTGGAGGGAAGGGGTATAAACTTTAACAATATTCTCAATTGTGGTAGTGTAACACATTAAATTCAATGAAAAGTGAAAGAATAAAAATAAGAGAAATTTGATGAGATATATTCTATGTGCAGATCTTTCTTCCTCTCTATCCCTCTCTATCCCTCTCTCTCTCTCCCTCCCTCTCCCTCCCTCTCCTTCCCTCTCCCTTCTCTCTCTCTTTCTCTCTCTCTCTCTCTCTCTCTCTTCACTCTATCTTCAAAACTTATATCAGATAAGCGCAGGAAGCAGAGAACTTGTGATAATTCACATTAGATAAACGTCTTCTCAACATGCAGGGGTGTTTTGTACGGGTTTGTACATAAATGCATGATATCACTGGCACTCACGAATAAGATTTACAAGGGGATGGTCGCAACCGGTCCTCGCCATATGAGAAGGCAATAACATGACTAGGGTCAGTTTTCGATGGTGATTACTAATCCGTTTTCAGAAAGTGCCTAATCGACCTGATGTTCGAGGAAATCGATATTTTAATTCAGAAATTTGTGTGGTTTCCTGTGCAAACCGTCCGGGTGGGCTTGTGAACTCATCTATAAACTCACGCAATAGTTTACCTTACATTACCGGATCTTTCCGATGCAATCCAGACACAAGTCAAATACACGATTTTTCGAATTAACAAGCCAAATTTCAATACCGATTTCCTCGAAAATCAGGTCGATTAGGCACTTTCTGAAAACGGATTCGTAATCAGCATCGAAAACTGATCCTAGTCATGTTATTGCCATCTCATATAGCCAGGACCAGTTGCGATCATCCCCTTGTTAGAGAATCGAAAACTATTCTGACGCTGCGTGACTGAATGATACATGCAGCGAATTTTTGACAGTACTGTATTTTATCTGGTGTTTATTTCGGGTAAAAAGAACTTGAAAATTTTGTAAAACCAGTTTGTAAATTTACTTGGATATGGGGAAATATGACTATGAACACGAAATATCCTTACATCTAGATTAGATAAGTTTCATCTATATTTCAATAACAAAAATAGGAAAGTAGGACAATCAGTCGATGTTATTATCCATTGCTATCTATTTAGGTGCTAGTTTCAATGTTCAAAAATCATGAAAAGTAAAGAGTCAGAGAAAGCTCTCCTCGTTTTACACACTCTCTCGCCAGTTTTCTGTTCTTTTCGCAACACCACATTCGTAAAGGGTTTTTAGAGTGAACATATAGGAATTTTAATAAACAATAAACTAAGAAACGTCCATTAATTTAGAATTTTAAGGTCAAAGACAACTCACAAATATTTTATTTCCTACTGAAAAAAGAAACTGGAAACTGGAAAGAAGAGCAAATCGAGGCAACTACTGTACAGTAACAAAGAAGACTGTAAAGGTTTACGACGATGGTCATATCACTAATGAGGAAAGTGATTGATTTGCTATCGACAGTCGTCTTCTATCTTTCTCTTCCTCTCTCTCCATTCCTCTCCTTCTACCTCTCCCTCACTCCCCCTCATCTCTACCTCTCCCTCCGTTCTTTCTCTCTCTCTCTCCATCCCTCCCCCCCCCTCCCTCAAGGCATACCATCTCTCCTCCTGCTCTTCTCTCCTCTGCCACCTAATCCCTTGATCAACATTGATAAGCGCCTAAGAAGGCGTTGTACATTCTTGTAGATGGTGAAAAGGAATGAGAAGGAGAAGGAGAGAGAGAAAGAGAGAGGGAGAGGGAGAGGGAGAGGGAGAGGGAGAAAGATACGGTGAAAGAGAGAGGGAGAGGGAGAGGGAGAGGGTGAACGAGAGGGAGAGTGTATCATCATACTTGAAGTATCCCTCTTTTCCATGACTCAATATTTTGCCTATCTGTTACAATATAATTTATGTCTCCTATGTTACATTTACCCGATGTATAATGACGAATGAAGTAGATGCAACCCAATTCAGACTAGTGTGCAACTCCGGTATTTTTTGCTCGCGGGGCACACCGTTGAGAGGCCAAATCTCGCGGGGTACTCCGCGAGGTGGAAGTGACGGCGTGCCTCGCGGGGTGGACATCAAATCTCGCGGGGCACACCGTCGTCTACCTAGAGGCTAGAGGCTGCAGCTCGCGAGGTACCCCATATCAGTGTTCTACCCCGCGGTGTACCTCGCGGCGTACACCACGGGATTGAACGGTGTGCCCCGCGAGTAAAAAATACCGGAGAAGACGTACAGTGCAGTGAACTACTATAAGGTTCACAGAGTGGATCGAGAGTAGAGTAGAGGCGGGAGGGAGATTGAGAGAGGGAGAGGAACAGAAAAGAGTGTGATTTATCCAGAGGATAAATGAATAAATCACTTGTTCATCTTTTGCTTCAAGCTTAATCCCCTTGTGATCATTACAATATTCTTCTCTGTTGATAACGATCATAACACAATTCTGAATGGACTTCGAAAAAGGCCTTTACATCTAGTCGATTCAATATCTGATAAGCTCATAGTAAGCTCAAAGAGTTCTAGATTCATCACATCGTTTATCAAGACCTATCAATCGGGACGACCCACCTTATCGATTGATCTCTTATCTTTCAACAATATCCCTGATCGAGCTTTACTTACAAAAGACGGAAACGTACATGATTCCGAAAGCTAGTCAGATGCGCTCCCGATTGAGCCCTCGATGCAGTATCTGTTCACTCTATCTAGCAGCTCATGAGTGTATTAGCCCACTACCTGGTAATCCACAGCGTATTTTAGCTACGAATGTGTCGAAAAAAACACCGATTGAAAAAATTGATTAGAAGGTCCGCGGTGCAACTTCTGAAACCACCAATGGCCATCTCCCCCTCAACCATCTGGTTCTCTTTCGGATTCATATACGTTTCCAGTTGTGCTTACCTTGTTATTAACAGAGTTAATTACACTGTTTATACTATATTCTCAGAAATGACAGAGTAAAGAAAATGATTTTATGTGAAATTGAGAACAGGAGGGTTGCAAAGAGAAAATTTTATATTTACATTTTAAACACTTTACCTAGAACAACTATGGGGATCTGTAGTGACATGAGATAGTTTCGCTGAAATGTTCGTAAAGCCTTTGTTTCTCACAATGTTCATAAAGCCTCGTCCAACTTTGTTGTTCTTGTCAAAAAAGGGAATAATGTGCTTTATTGATAAAAAATCTGTTATCATGAATTAATGCTTGAATGAATACATAAACTAAATAAAATATGCAATACTAAGAGAGAGAAAAGAGAGAGATAGAGAGATAGAGACGCACAGTCAATTCTTGATCCTGTTGAATTCTTGTTTAGTATCCTTCATAATAAAATCTGTTATGCATAAAGAAGCGGTGCTGAGTAGAGTGAGCAATTAATTATACAAACAACAAAAAATGCTTCTGTAACTTGCGATTGTTCAACTTTTGTTGGAATGAGCGACACTTAGAAATTTCAGAGGATTTGAGCATTCAAAAGATGGAAACTCTTGAAAGACAAACATTACGTATTGAATAAGTGATGATCAGTGATATCTCTTGAAAGGAAGATGAAGATTCAGTACTCCTTTATCTAATGTTGATTCAAGATAGACATGCCCCTTGTATGAGACTCTGTACGACCAGACTAAGTAGTCCTTTATGGCGCACTAAAAATAGTGGAAAACGGAAAACGGCGAGTTTCCAGAGTCTAAAAATGTACACTGGAAAACCGAAAATGGAAACTCGAAATTTGGATTCGCGGGCGCGAAAAAGGTGCGGCAATTTAAATTCTGAGCAAAAATCTCATTTTTCCGCCCTTAGAAGCATTGGAACTTGAATTCCTACTTAAAATCCTTCTTAAGACCGTAGAAAATCGCATTTAGAAGGTCAGAATTTGAATTCCCGAACCTTTTTTCGCGCCCGCGAATTCAAATTTTCGGTTTTCCAGTGTACTTTTTTAGACCCTTGAAAGTCGCCCTTTTCAGTTTTCCACTATTTTTAGTGCGCCATTATGGCCCTCCCCCAATTGTGAAAATCATGATATTTAAAGGTCATTGCATCATATATTATTGTAAATAGATTGCACAAAACGTGTACAAAACAATTGTCTTAAATCGTTCAGACATATTCAGTGAGAGGAACAATATTCAAAGAAAAGATCAAAGATCATTCGTCTTATCATCTTCATCATCTTAGCAAAAATTATTTTGAAAAAAAAAACAATTTTTCGGATTCTAAATAATAATATTTACCATTATTATTTATTTATTTATTTATTTGTAACCCCTATTTCTGCTAAACTGCGAGGATAGTGTGTGATCGTTCTTTGATCATAGCAGAGATAGTGTGCAAATGTGAGAGAGTACAGACAGAGTCAGAGAGTGTGGATCAGCGAGAGAATTCAGAGAAAGAAATATAGCGCGTGTCAATGATCTACCATCAATAATATTGACTGGTGATTTCCTAATATCGCTGTCTTTTCACCGCTTTTTCTGCATCTTTTTCTTCCCTCTTCCTCTCCATTTTCTTCATTCCTTCCCCATTTCGTTCATTCGATGTCTCATCTTTATCATATTCGCATAAATTATCATTGTTGTTGCCTACTATATCATCTATTACAGTTCAATTTGCGTATGATTATCATATAACACGCTTATCATTATCGATCATTTCATTTGCAGTCGGTCGTCACTTGTCTCCTTGTTTGTTTCCTTTTTTGAAATTGATCTTTGATCTTTGCATTCCTCCAAACAAGATCCCAAACTTCGCTCATCTCTCTTCGATTCTCACGTGCTCCCCGCTCTCTGTTACGCCGCCGAGACGTGGCCCCTCACAAAGACCGTCACCTCCTTCATCCAGACCTCCCATCGTGCCCTAGAGAGATCTCTAATCAGCACGAACCTCCACTCGATGCGACAAAGAAGTATTACGAGCGAGGACGTCCGCCGGATCTCTCTCGTAACCGATCCGCTGGAGTACATACGGAGAGCGAAACACCGTTGGGCAGGTCACGTCCTGAGGAGAGAAGATGACAGATGGTCCACTCGTGTCACGCAGTGGTTCCCCCCACCCGACCTCATACGACCACCCGGACGACCCCCCGCCAGATGGAGCGACTCAATCGAGGAGTACGCGAAGATGCCATACAGCACCGGGAGATCAACCCGATCCTCCGCTCCACGGTCGCCCTATCAACACTGGACTACACGCGCTCGCAATAGAGAAATATGGAGGGATTGTGATCCACGCGGCCCCGCCCGCTGAAGATGGATCTACTAAGTAACTAAGTAAGTAACTTTGCATTCCCCTCCCTCTCCTACTCGCGACTGCATCACTTTCTGTGAGAGAAAGCGTAGCGTACGAAAGAGCAGATATTATGAGAGAGTATAGGAAAGCGAGAGAGTGCAGAGAAAGAAACCTATGCACTCGCTTGTGATCCACGATCGATATTATTGATTAATTAGCGTTTACATTTTAGGTCGCTTTCCTTTGTGTTTATGTGGAATTACTTATCACTATACCTTTCTTCATGTTCTTTATTTCTTTTATTATTGTATTTCATACTCTTGCTATCCTTCTCCCTCTTCCTTTTCCTCCTCTTCATCACTATCTCTCTCAATGTCTCTCTTCCTCTCCTCTCTAAGTATGTCTTTCTCTCTCCAAAGTCTTCCTCTACTCTCCTTCTCTATCCCTCCCTCCTACCTCGGCCTCTCCCTCTGGCAATGCTCTTGCAAGGGCCTCTCTCTCCCATCTATCTTTCTTTCATCATTATTGCTATACCATCTTTCTTCTATTTTCATATATTGGCACTACCATTGTCCAATAATGAATCTATTGTCTTCCAATGTGCATGTCATTCATGATTATCGATTTGTTACTCTTTCCCTTGCCGAACTTCATAAATGTCGGGCAGGATTCATATTTTACATTTGAAGCTCTCAACTCTTGAAACTCGCTGCTGTTTCATTACATCGTTGTTCCATGAAACATTCAACTATTACTTTGTGAAATATCACATACATTTCAGATGGCCACGTCCCACCATCAGGGGCCGTACCTATGAAGCGTGACGAACCATCCACAACAGTACTATCGGGCGCCAATCTCCGTCGCCTATTGATGTTCGATAATCATCATGGACATCGATGACGACGACAGATAATCTACGATGATGCTCTTGGTGGTAAGAGTTTCCCTTGGCTAATCATATTTTCTGTTTTAAAGTCATGAAAAGAAAAGAAAAATAGAGAACACTCCTCGTTTTACACACTCTCTCGCCACTACCTTTTCATGACTTTTGAACACTACATTATGCATTCTTCCGATAACGGCATCGCACAACCGTTAATTTGTTCATCATTTTATTACATTTCTTTTTCTAAATCACTATTAAAACATGTTATTTTTAATGAACAAGGTGATACTTAGTAGGCGATGTCGTTAGCGGGAGAAGTGTCCTCATTGTTCTGTTCATTCATTGTTCATTTTTGTTCAAAAGTTACGAAAAGATGATAATCGAGGTTCCCTAGTTTTGAATGTTTAAACAGTGGAGAGTTTTTGAACACTAGAATATGATAGTGAAATATCAATTATTGTTAATTTATCGTTGTTCATGTCAATTCTTCATTTCATCGTTTTCGTTGATGAAGATCATCAGAAGATCGTCGTTACCTCCGTTGATGAACTTCTCTATAGGATGGTGAAGACGTCCTGACGTTGTTATCCGCTGCCACGGCTTCTACTGGAGATTTCTCACAAATAATAAAGATATTTGGGGTGTGTAATGTTTGCAATCGGTATCCAAGCCCGCGCGGTTAAATGGGAGGAGTCAGAATCACTATATAAACAGGGTTAATCAGAAAGGGGCGGAGCCATGCATCGGTATATAAGTACGGAAGTGTTGGAGTATATCTAGATCGTTTGACATTCCCTCTAATAGGGACCCATGGCCTAGTGGATAAGAGCTCGGACAATCAAGCCGGCCGGTTGGTCGGCAAGAAAGTTCGATTCCCCGAAGAGGATTAGCAAAAGAGAAGTTCTTCTAAATGGCTAGTACTTTTGCTATTTTTTCTTTGACGTATTTTCGCTCTCCCTACGCTAATGTCTAGTGTGCGACAGAGGTCCCTAGAATGATCATGAACTAACTTATTTTCCTCACATTTCTCATTCTATTTTTTAAAATATGGATAAAGCATTGAACTTTGGGTTCAATATATTTTCAATGCGCTTCAATATTTAATCATTTAAACAAATCAAAAAATCAAAAAAAAAACAATAAATGACGATTACGGTAGCATTGACAAGCGTTCGAAAGATGTTAGTGGTCGGGAATTCGATTCTTTCGAACTCCAAATGCATTTCTGTGAGCTGCTTCCTTTTGTTCTTCGTCTTTGTAAGTATCGTTTTAAGGTTCTTTATGGGACAGACCGATACGTTTGTCATCTTTTTGGTGTCTTCCTTGCAATGGGGGTGATTCCGTGGGTCCGTAGCCAAATAGACTATTCCTTGTTTCGGTTTAGGGGAATTTATTTTAAGTCCTGAGGCTATTCCTTGCCCTGCGCAAGGGAAACCACGCGGTCTTATGTTGACTGCACAAATGCACCAAGTACTGATGCACCAATGTGAACTCTTCAAAGTCAGAGATCGAGAGAACTTTCACACGATTATTAGATCCTGTTGATTTCCCGTTCTGACTGAATCATAATAGGATGAGTTAATTCAAATGAGCAATTCCTCTGTGTTGGCTAAATTACTCATAAAAAATTGGAAAATGGCCTACTAACAAAGGAATGCTGGAAACTAACCATGGAGTTCTGGTTAGTGGCATAGATATATCACTAGAACATGTATGAAATTCTGACACGATAGCCGTGTTCACGCCTTCAATATTCGTGATTTTTTTAAATGGGTAAAATTTTAGGTAAATTTAAGATTGATTTCATGACGATATGCATGTATCATTGCAGTAAATTCAAATAATAGTTCTTAATAATGCTTTCTATTTTGATTTGCATATTCTATTTTTTAATGTTTAAAGGCACCCTCTGCTAATTTTAAACTCTCCACAGTAACAATGCTCTCTCGCCTTTTTTTCTACGGGAGCGTGTTGCCAGAGCGGAGAGTAAAATATGCTCGGGCGTGATTTCCTCGATTGATCTATCGTACATCGAAAAATTATTGGATCATGATTCGTTTGAACCATTCTGAATGGTTCTAGCGAATCAAAGGCGATTATGACCGAATGAGGCATTTTTGTTCTTATTCTTTCTTTTCATTGTTTTTATTTCACTCTAATCTAGTTAGTCCGCGAGAATCATGATAAAATAATGCGTTTTCATAAAATCATGGTGATTCGTAAATGAATAAATCGTTCCGAAGATTTCAAATTAGGATGGGCTATTTCGGACTATTTCCCGGTTTGGTCTTCGGCTCTGCATTTCCTTTGAATTATGTTTTAACTTAAGTTTGCGAAAACGCAATATTTTGGCATGATTCTCGCGGACTAACTTGATTAGAGTGAAATAAAAACTATGAAAAGAAAGAATAAGAACAAAAATGGCTTATTCGGTCAGAATCACCTTTGATTCGCTAGAACCATTCAGAATGGTTCAAACGAATCATGATCCAATAATTTTTCGATGTACGATACTAATCGGACAAGAAGTAGAGGCAGAAGATCGTATCGCTAAACATATCTTTTATTCCATATCTCAATATCATATAAATATGAAGAACTGTTTGATTGAATACTCCTTGAGCAAATGTTGATTCAAGATAGACATGCACCTTGTATGAGACCTCTATACAACCAGATTAATCAGTCGTTTAGTCATTTCCCTCCCCCAATTGTGAAAATCTTGATAAAGGTCATTGTATTGTATATTATTGTAAATAGATTACACGAAACGTGTCTTTTATCGTTCAGAAAGATTCAGTGAGAGGAGCAATATTCAAACAAAAGATCAAAGATCATTCGTCTTATCATCTTCATCATGTTCGCCAAAATTACTTTAACCAAAGAATTTTTTTCGGATTCTACATAATAATATTTACTATTATTATTATTATTATTATTATTATTATTATTATTATTATTATTATTATTATTATTATTATTATTATTATTATTATTATTATTATTATTATTATTATTATTATTATTATTATTATTATTATTATTATTATTTGTTTATTTATTTATTTGTAACCCTTATTTCTGCTAAACTGCGAGGATATAGTGTGATCTTTCTTTGATCATCGCAGAGAGAGAGCGTGCAAATGTGAGAGAGTGCAGACAGAGTGAGAGAGTGTGGTTCAGTGAGAGAATTCAGAGAAAGAGATACAGCGCGGGTCAATGATCTACCATCAATAATCATGACTGGTGATTCCCTAATATCGCTATCTCTTTCCCCCTTTTCTGTTATCTCTCTCTTCCCTCTTCCTCTCCATTTTCCTTCCATCCCCATTTCGTTCATTCGATGTCTCATCTTTATCATATTTGCATATCATTGTTGCTGTCTACTCAATCATCTATTGCAGTCAAATATGCGTATGATTATCATATAACACGTTTCATCATCCTCGATCATTTCATTTGCAGTCTTCGGTCGTCACTTGCCTATCTGTTTGTTTCCTTTCTGAAATTGATCTTTGATCTTTACATTCCCCTCCCTCTCCTACTCGCGACTTCACCACTTTCTAGAGAGAAACGTAGCGTACAAGAGTTGACAGTTTGAGAGAGTGTGAGAAAGCGAGAGAGTGCAGAGAAAGAAACCTATGTACTCGCTTTTGATCTACGATCGATATTATTGATTAATTGGCGTTTTCAAACATTCTAAGACGCTTTTCTTTCTGTTTATGTGGAATAACTTATCACTATACCTTTCTTCATGTTCTTTGCTTCTTTTATTATTGTATTTCTGACTCTTGCTATCCTTCTCCCTCTTCCTTTTCCTCCTCTTCATCACTATATATCTCGATGTATCTCTTACTCTCCTCTCTAAGTATGTCTTTCTCTCTCCAAAGTCTTCCTCTACCTCTCCTTCTCTATTCCTCCCTCCTACCTCGGCCTCTCCCTCTGGCTATGCTCTTGCAAGGGCCTCTCTCTCCCATCTATCTTTCTTTCATCATTATTGCTATACCATCTTTCTTCTATTTTCATATATTGGCACTACCATTGTCTAATTCTGAATCTCTTGTGTTCTAATTTGTATATGATTATCCTAAAGAAATTGATTTCATTCTTAGTCCCTTCGTTTGCAGTCATTTTCGATGATTTTCCCGTCGCTTTCAGTCAAATCTCTTCCTTATCGTCTCTCTCTCTTCTTCTTCTCTACCTCATTCGTGATTATCTGTTACTCGATCTGTTACTCTTTCCCTTGACGCACTCCATCCATCTCGTGTGTCTAGGATTCATATTTTACATTTGAAGATTTCAACTGGAAACTCGCTGGTGTTTCATTACTTTGTAGTTCTATGAAACATTCAGCTATTACTTTGTAAAATATCAAATCCATTTCAGATGGCCACATCCCACCATTAAGGGGCCGTACCTATGAAGCGCGATGAACCGTCCACTACCGTACTATCGGGCGCCAATCTCCTTCGCCTATTGATGTTCGATAAGCATCATGGACAAAATCGATGACGACGTCTGACAATCTACGATGATGCTCTTGGAGGTAAGAGTTTCCCTTGGCTAATCATATTTTCTGTTTAAAAGTCATGAAAAGAAAAGAAAAATAGAGAACACTCCTCGTTTTACACACTCTCTCGCCACTACCTTTTCATGACTTTTGAACACTACATTATGCATTCTTCCGATAACGGCATCGCACAACCGTTAATTTGTTCATCATTTTATTACATTTCTTTTTCTAAATCACTATTAAAAAAATGTTATTTTTAATGAACAAGGTGATCCTTAGTAGGCGATGTCGTTAGCGGAAGAAGTGTCCTCATTGTTCTGTTCATTCATTGTTCATTTTTGTTCAAAAGTTACGAAAAGATGATAATCGAGGTTCCCTCCTTTTTGAATGTTTAAACAGTGGAGAGTTTTTGAACACTAGAATATGATAGTGAAATATCAATTATTGTTAATTTATCGTTGTTCATGTCAATTCTTCGTTTCATCGTTTTCGTTGATGATGATCATCAGAAGATCGTCGTTACCTCTGTGGATGAACTTCTCTATAGCATGGAGAAGACGTCCAGACGCTGTTATCTGCTGCCACGGCTTCTGCTGGAGATTTCTCACAAATAATAAAGATATTTGGGGTCTGTTAATGTTTGCAATCGGTATCCAAGCCCGCGCGATTAAATGGGAGGAGTCAGAATCACTATATAAACAGGGTTAATCAGAAAGGGGCGGAGCCATGCATCGGTATATAAGTACGGAAGTGTTGGAGTATATCTAGATCGTTTAACTTATTTTCAGAACGTCCGTGTTCCAGAAAGGGACGTTCCAGAAATTCTCTCACTCAATCATAATAAGATGAGCAAATCAATTCAATTCAATTCAATTCAAATGAGCAATTTCTTTGTGTTGTCTAAATTACTCATAAAAAATTGGAAATGGTCTACTAACAGGGGAATGCTGGCAACTCACCATGGAGTTGTGGTCAGCTACAATGAAACATATCATAATTATATCATAATGAATTTTGAATTTACACATTTGGATTACGGTAGGAGGCACACGCTTTATCGTCTCAGTTTGCGATAAAAAGGCAGATTAGTAGTGGTTTTTCGGAAATAAGGCAAACTTCCACGATTGTGTTTCTGTTCATTTTCGTGCAGTAGTTACACTAATGAATACTCGTCAAATTGAAGGAATAAAAAAGACGCTCACTGAGAGGCAATTGTAGGAAAAATATAAAAAATTTTTATTGTTTTATTTTATTTTTTCTCGGCCCCACGGTTTTGGATCGGGATGAGTCTTGGTGGAATTTAGATTCTAATTATTGCCCTTCGTCGTATAAACATATCGAACCAATCCGTAACCTTTGAAATCTTGATTCCACTTTATCGAACTTACGTTATTTAGCGATGGTGCAGATATTACGAACCTAAACTCCGTCTGTGAGCTCATGCCACCCCGTACTACTACTGTGCACGATTTGGGTCCGATCGGTTCATATCACTTTTTGGCCAAGTGCCAAGCCATAAGCAAAATATGTTCACTGAGTCAGATAGTCTCTCTTAAATGATCAATAATATTCAAATATACTCATTTTCCATTTCACTCATTCTCCATTCTTCATTCTTCATTCATTTCTAACCACTGCGTGAGCGACTGTCGGTGCTCGCTCTCGCCTCCTACTTGATCGTCTTAGTCTTGACCAACCCAGTTCAAACAGGTATGTACCTTCTTGTATATTTTGGTTACGGTATATTTAAGTATCTCTGGAATACGGTATATTTGAGGCCAATTTTGGAGTGTATTGAGTCCCAAGTGGAAAACCCTGATTGTCAATATTGGTACGGTAAAACGTTACGGTAGGTGTATCTTCTGCGGCATGCCATCTTTAGTGAATGTAGTCGAGCAAGGTAACCTAAAAATCGATCAATAATTGCCTGCTGCAGAAACACCTACCGTAACCTTTTACCGTACCCCTGTTGACAATCAGGAGTTTCCAGTTGGGACTCAATACAAATTTACGATGACGTATCTCTTTACGATTCTCTTCTAACAACTACCTTCTTTAAACTGCGTGTATATTTCAGATAGTATAGGCTATGGCTCGTACAAAAAAGGCGGGTCAGCAACTCCGATTCAACTGCCTTCAATATCAACAACCGCCACAGGAAACGTCTCGTAGGGTTAGTTAACTGAATACATTTTGCAGTACAGTCCGGTCCAGTTTTGTACATGCGTCCCGCTGCGTCGCGCACACACAGAGAAAAGAGGTGTACTCACATAAGACCTGTGAAGTGTTATATTTAACACTTTTTTATTTCTGCGCATAATTTATTTCAGCGAAGCATGAATGTTTTTCGATTGTATTGTGCTAAATACAGACCACCTTCCCAGTAAATTACTACCCATAATTTTCGGACCAGTGTGCCTTTTCATTTTTTTCTGATTAAGACAAAAGTTATTCCATTTTGTTAGTCATTTATAGAAACTTTGTATGATGGAAACTCAAGATTTCGATTTCGAGAATCGAAATATTCATACTCTGCTGAACTAAATGATGCGCATGTGCAAAACTCGAGCCTGCCTACACTTTAGTTATACGTCGAATGAAATTCGTCGTGCCAATCAAGTCAGATCTTTAAAATGAAATGTAGTTAAAATACAGATGGTTTAGACTCGGAAAAGGATCGTGATCGAGTCTTCGTCGTCGTCGAGAGACGTCGTACCGTCTAAGATTGCTAACAAGGGAAGTCTTTTTAGTCTCAGTGAGATTTTTGAACGAGACTATTTTTCCTCGATAGGTATAGGTAATATATGGACGGAACCAAAAAATTAGCTGCAGCCATGCACTTTCAGATTTTATATAATTAATTGAAGTTTGTGAAAAAATTATTCATTTTTTGAAGAAAAAACGCACTGTATAGGCGACAAGAAGTGTATGAAACAAGGCATTCCTGAAAGAACATTGACAACATGGCGGCGTGGTGTAGTGGTAGTATGTGCTCTTCTAGGTCAGGATGTGGTTGTTTCGAGTACACCTATAGACATTTTGCTTTTGCTCATTTTTATCAGCTTCGGACTTGAACTTTCGATCGAAAAAATTTTAAAAATTTTTTTTCATTTTATTCTCTACTTTCAAAACGTTTGTGCGTGCACAAGATGACATCTCTTATCTACCCCCAGATCAAATCCCTCTTTTCCATGCATCTCACAAATATGCCTTTGCCAAGTCTGGATATATCTAGATATACCACATTCCCACTCCTTTTCTCACTCCGGTCCAAGCATGGAGATGTTTCCCCCCAAAGATCTTGTTGTAATCTGTGAGAAACCCTGTCCCAAGTATTCTTTGATCAAATGTTCGACATGTGATCGTCGATTGTCCTGGAATTGTTTATTTGGCAGCTACAATTGTTGTTGAAATAATATTTGGCATGTAGAATTTTAATAATTTGTCATGTTGAAAAAAATTCGTAGAAGATATTAGATGCTAAATATATCGGAAATAAATTAAAAAAGTTAACGGAATAGGAGAAAAGTGCACGAAAAGTAGAGAATAAAATGAAAAAAAAATTTTTTTTTAATTTTTTCGATCGAAAGTACAAGTCCGAAGCTGATAAAAATGAGCAAAAGTAAAATGTCTATAGGTGTACTCGAAACAACCACATCCTGACCTAGAAGAGCACATACTACCACTACACCACGCCGCCATGTTGTCAATGTTCTTTCAGGAATGCCTTGTTTCATACACTTCTTGTCGCCTACACAGTGCGTTTTTTCTTCAAAAAATGAATAATTTTTTTCACAAACTTCAATTAATTATATAAAATCTGAAAGTGCATGGCTGCAGCTAATTTTTTGGTTCCGTCCATATATTACCTATACCTATCGAGGAAAAATAGTCTCGTTCAAAAGTCTCACTGAGACTAAAAAGACTTCCCTTGTAAGAATGATATTAATGAATCTGCCATTAATAAATCAAGCAACAACTCATACACCTCACCTTGTGAATTAGAAGAAGTGGTTAGTTCGTTATTCTCTTCGTAAATTTGCATAAATAAATTTTCAAGAGATTAAATAAATTTTTTTCAGATGGAGCTTCTTAAAGTTTTCCCGCGAGATAAGGAGAAGGAACTTGTCGAGTTCCTCTCCTATCATATCAATCAATCCAAACCAGTAAGATATTCGTGGTGTATGATTTCTGTAATGTCAACAATTGTAGGTGAATGATATAACTCGATCGAAGGGAGATGATAGATTCGAAAGTGACGATGAAGTACTGTTTAGCTACTAGTATTGATTTGTTATGTATATTATTAACGATTGATTAGAAGAATGAAATGTAGGAATCGGATGATGACTTTACGATTGATGATTTTATACCAATATTTGACCTTTACTCATACGATTATTGATTTTTTAGAGCACGGAAGATGATGTAGACGGAATAAGTGAAGTTCATGATGAAGACAGGACTGGAAATGAAGATGAAGAAATTGATAAGGACGATGATAAGGTTATTCCAATATTTGATCTTTACTTATACGATTATTGATTTTAAAGAGTGTCGAAGATGATGAAGAATATGGAAGTGAAGGAAATGGGTGCGATGAGGCTTTAAATGAAGAAAAAGATGATGAAATCGAAATTGTTCAGGTTTTACCAATATTTGATCTTAATTTATACGATTATTGTTCTCATAGAGCGTCAAGTATATCGGTCTTGGTGACTACGTCTCAATCAGAAGGAAGAGAAAACAGAGGCAAAATATATCATATCTCTCTCTATTAAATTTAATTAAATTAATATATTATATTTTAGACGATCATTCATCATGATCGACGATCAGATTTGAAGAAAGGAAAATGAGGATCCGACACAACTTCGATACAACTTCGAACCCTGATCCATGTCATGTGTCGTTGCCTCCCCCCCACTTTAAATCTCGCTTCATTACTAGGTCGGATAAAGTAGTTAGATTACATACTCTCTCTTCTTCTCCTATCTACATATATCACATACAACAACAGCATCTATACAATCCATACAACCATCAAAACATTGTTATGTCACCCTGTATGATTTATCTCTGGCACAGTATTCTGCCGCCATACCATTTCGTTTATTGTCACTGTGAAAGTTCGCCGAACTACAGAATTTGCAAAAGAACCAGTGCGAATGGGATTAGAACCCACTAAGAAATAGTGCGAGACAAAGGAACTTGTCAATACACCATTGGGTAGATACATGGGATGCGATAGACGAACTGGACATACCGAGTGATAGGGAATAGGGGTGGATAGAGATGAGATAAAAGTTCCACGAACTTTTCATCCACGATGGGCTATTCTCAAAATGGGAGGTTAGAGAAAAAACGAGAGAGCATTTATAATTGAGAGTGCGCAGAGAAATTCAATTCTTCCCTGCTACTTAGAGAGGGGAAGATTTGTGAATCGCTCTCGTTGTCTAACTTTCTCTACTGATCTATCGCTCTCTCACTCGAAAAGTTCACTCTCTTTATGACACTAGCCCATACCCTCAAAAATGGATTGAACTTCCACCCGATTCCCATCATTTATAAGGGGAAAAGGGAGCGAACTTCTTGATCTCGCTCCCTTTTAGAAGGGAATTGGTACGGCGGCTGGTGTAAGCCATTCTTCTTTGAAAACAAGACAATCGAGAGAGCGTTAATTTTGAGAGAGTAATACGCTGAGCGGTCGTGCTTGATTCCAAAATGGACAGAAGACTTTGCAAAAAAAGCCTATAAAAGATTCTTCCATTCTTTGACTATTCTATCATTATCTCTGGTATTTATTCTAGCCTGAAACCGGGTAAATTTCCTGGACGTGGATCCAGGCTGGAAATGTACCGGGCTCCAGGCTGGAAAAAATACAAGAGTATTGGACGAAGTGCTGTTTGATGTTACACAAGTATTGTAAACACAAGGACATATTGCGCGATGATGAATTGATAAAGGCGAGTTAGAGGGGCTGACACCTTTGTCAACGGTCTCCGCTCTCTTGTTGTTAGAGAACCGAGAAATAGTGTGCATAATGAAGAGACCATTGAGAGAGGTAAATCTCCCATTAAGTGGGAACACGGAGCATTTGTAGACAGACAAAAAGATTTTTGCTGTCAGCGATAATGCGTGAAAATGACAACAATACACGTAAAAATTCTGGTCTGAAAAAAAAACAGAAAATTTTTTAAACATAATTATAACAACAAAATGTACAGAGTTTGTTGTAGGGCAGCAAAACAAATGCATTTTGAGGCCAACTTGTATTCGTTTTCTCTTGACAGCAGAGAGTAGTGTTAGGGATACTCCTTATCCTCCAGGCTAACCGCCTCCCCTATTCCCTATTCCCCCTTTTCGACCCCTACATACCTTTCCATCCATTAGAATGATTTCTGCAGACCTTTGTGCTTTCTTTGTCCTAGAATTAGTTTATCCATCTTTGTCTTGTAATTTAATTAGTTGAATTATATCACGCCTGTCACGAGAGAATTGAGCTGAGAGTGGGAATGAAGAAAAATGGTGAAATGAGTTAGGACCATTTTTGGACATCTCTAACCATGCCCACAAGCCCCCAAAGTCTTATTACGCAATTTTTATTTTGGTGCTCGGAACACCGGTTCGGTAAGGTGAAGTTCCAACTTTGAGCACAAATTTCTCGCTTCTGGTGCGTTTTAGCAAAAAAGTGTCAAAAGAGTGACCCCTTATCGTTTAAAGTCATTTTCGTCCAACCACAATCTCTCGTTTCACACACTCTCTCGCCGGAGAGTGATAGAAATAGAGGGAGAAAACGATATGTTTCATTCCGCACCGCGCGCTCAAGACCGTGCGATGCAGAATGGAATGGAATGGAATGGAATGAAAAGGAATGGGTGAGAGAGTGTGTAAAACGAGAGATTGTTGGTCGCGAAAATGACTTCAAATCATCAGGAAATTTTCAAGGGGATGAACCATACGAACGCATTAACGTATTTTTTCCGCAAGCCCCTCATTCGAAAGCGCATGAAAAACTTAATAACATACTGGAAGAAGAGCACCTCCTTATCCTAAATTTTTGAGTTATTTGCTTCGAAGTGCAGCTCTGTTCACAGACATTTTTATGATCTCTGGTTTATTTAGATCGATAGAGCTCGAAAAAAGAGCAGGGGTCACTCTTGTGACACTTTTTTGCTAACACGCACTAGAAGCGAGAAATTCGTGCTCAAAGTTGGGACTTCACCTTACCGAACCGGTGTATTGAGCCCCAAAATGAAAATTGCACACTGAGACTTTGGGGGTTGGTAGGGCATACCTAGAGATGTCCAAAAATGGTCGTAACTCATTTCATCATTTTCGCTCTATTCCCATGAATTGTAAATTTGGCTCAATTCTCTCGTGATAGGCGTGATATACGTCGGGTCACAGGAACATCAAGAGTCGCCTATCCCGCAAAACAATCATACTTCAATGCAACGCATGGACCACCAGCCGGGATACCATTCACGTCAGAGCTCTCAATTCTTCTCCACAACCTCGAACCAATTCGGCGGAGATTCCCTATTAACCTCTTGATAAAACGTGTTTAAATAAATAATATAAAGAGGCATTATGCCGTGCTTCTCTCCCCGACCTTCGTTCGGTTCTCCTCCCATCTCCATTTGGTCGTAGTCGTCAATCGTACACAGAGAGCAAATATGGGTAATAGATTAGCCAACTTACACTACTTGTGCACACGATTTGCCCACATTCGGGCAAATGCTAGCCCAAAAACCACAAATTCACCTATACCTAGGTGAATTTATGTATAGATACAGCCTGACATTTGCCAGAATACGGACCAATAGCTCGCCAACTTATGGTACTCGGACAAATTTAATCTCTGTGTAAAAATATTCGCCAAAATATTGTTTAATTGTGGTGGAATTTAGAGATAAAGAAAGATTGTAATCTTGAGTCTTGGTATACAACCACAAGTTTAAAGAACACGGCCATTGTATATCATTACAGTAGTCCGACAACAAAGTCGACCTCCTCTCGTGACATTACCCCCAAACATTGAATGGATACCAAGAAGTTCATGTTACAGTTCTGAAAGCGAATTTGATTACAGTTTGAATAGAGATCTCATAGTATTGATCAATTGATATAGGAATAAGAACAACGAAGCGGGTTGCGGGAGTCAAAAGAAAGATAAAGGTGGTCGAGAATAAATATCGAGTGATGAAAGATAATCATTTTCAGAGTTGAATGATAGGCCTCTTGAAAGGAGTAGTTGATTTCAGTTTGGGAATCAACTTCTTGTAGGGTCTTCCAATGTTATACTTTGAAAAATGATTGTAAGTCCAAAGTGTTCGCATTGGCAATACTCTTTCATAGAAAAAGAAAGCGAGAGAGTTGAGTTCAATTTGGGAATCAACTCTCTCGCTTTCTTTTTCTATGAAAGAGTGTTTCAAATTAGCTCGTGCTGTGCCTTTAATCTAGAAAAATCATACAACATCTGTGGGATAGCCAATTTCAGTGAATTAGTGTTCCGTGCATGGCCCCATCCACAGGGAGCTGTTACCTCAGGGCACCACAAGAACGGCTGATGTCTACGCTAAACAACTACCAATCTTTAAGAACTAGAGAAATTCTGGAAAGTGGAAAGGGCACAAAGTCTATTTACAGCACGGCAATGCGCGACACCACATCACACACTATCGTACATCGAAAAATCATTGGATCATGAATCGCCAGAATCACTCTGAGCCACTCTGGTGATTCAACGGCGATTATGGCCGAATGAGGCATTTTGGTGCTTATTATTTCTTTTCATTGTTTTTCTTTTCCTCTAATCTAGTTGGTCCGCGAGAATCATGATGAAATATTGCGTTTTCACAAACCTAAGCTGAGACATGATTCAAGGGAAACACAAAACCGGAGGCGAAACTGGGAAATAGTACGAAATAGTCCATCCTATTTTGAGATCATCGGAACGATTTATTCATTTACGAACCAGCATTATTTTATGAAAACGCAATATTTCATCATGTTTCTCGCGGACTAATTAGATTAGAGGAAAAGAAAAACAATGAAAAGAAAGAATAAGCACCAAAATGCCTCATTCGGCCATAATCGCCGTTGAATCACCAGAGTGGCTCAGAGTGCTTCTGGCGATTCATGATCCAATAATTTTTCGATGTACGATAGGTCCAGTCAGAACTGAAATGAATGAGAGATGGAATGAATAGATGGAAGATAAACGCTGTTTTTCGTTTTGTTTGTGCAGGGACCAAAGATCACGGTTGGATTGTTAAGACGTTGTATCATTGACTATATCGCAAAATGGTCAAACACAAACTACTACACGGCAAAAGAGAAATTACAAGATACAGGGTACGCCACAATTATCATGAATGATCTCATCAATATGATTTCCAGTAGGGTGGCGAAAATGATTCATGATTATTCACTTCAGTGGCCTATAATGAGTTTGCTGCGAATATTCGCTTTTTTGGCCGATTAGAGATTGAGTTTTCTCGCAATCAGTACATTGAAATAGTGCAGTACATTTGAATTTAAGAAAAATAGTATTGTCCGTATAAAATGTACTTGCATAATTGCATTGCTACTGCTGCTAAACAGAGGAAGAACTATCGATTAACTCCCCACTCTTTCCTCCTTTCCTTCCTCACTCTCCCTGATCTACCTACTCTCTCACCGGTGCTCTCTTTCTAAACATAGAAATTCATTGTGGCAGTGGTTGGTTACTCTCGTACCTAATAAACAAGTGTATTTTATACGGTCAATACATTGAATTTTTTTAAACATAGAAATACTATAAATAGTAGTTGCAATATCTTTTTTTCAATCTCTGAATTTATTGCGCACTTTGTAAATGGTGTCTTTTTATCCACGGCGAGACGATATAAATTTAATGTAAAAATCATAAAATTTTACTTTTTTGAAAGGATTTTTTTCATTTCAGCATAATGAACATAACACAGCTTTATCATTTTGATAGCAAGAGTGGAATAATATGAATAGGACGGGACAATATAATAATACAATTCTAAAGGAAGAGAGACTTTGATATAAGGATGGAATGTGCAGCGATATAAGCGAATGGGAACGATTATATTGTTAGATTGATTTAATTTTATTCCTAAACAATTTCTAGCAAAAGATCAAAGATCAAAGATCACAAAAATCTATAATGAGAGAATTCACATTGGGCCATTGCAGGGAGACACGGAATTTAACGATGACGGTGACCGTATCCGTGAATTTGGACCGGAGAAGGAAACTCGACCATTTGACGGACACGGAGATGACGAACGAGAGGAGTCAATCCATTGGGGGGTTTCGATGGCTAGCGAGTCCGGTTGAAGCCATCCGAGGTGGCTGGAATAGTAGACTACAGTAATCTAACAATACTATGGAAACAAGGCTAATTATGTTCTAATCGATAGCCCAATGAGTTTTATTATATGGGATAATTGATTAATAAAAATACTTAACCACGTAAAAATAAATTGCATTTTTTGCGTGCAACCGGCTGTTTTTGCTGATAAAATTTTTAAAAAAATGTATATTTGATAGAATAAATAAATAAATGAATGAATAAGATAAATACATTAATGGAGTGCCTAGGCGTCGCGGTCCGACCGATTCCGTCGACTGTTTGCGGAATTGTTCGCCCTTAATCGATACGATATATAATAGAGAATGTTTTGACGATGAAGAATTATGAAAGGAAATGATACCAAAACTATATGATTTTTGTAACGAAATATCAGTGTGTTCGTGTATGAACCAGTCTACATACACTTCTCATATCTTTTTTTAAATAATGGCAATGACACTCCAGATTCCATGATTAATATAGATAAAGATAACTGTGAAATAATGAAAAAAACAATGTAATTGAATAAAAATAATTCAATAAATGTTAACAGCACCTCCAGAGATTCCACTTGCAGATTCAGAGGGGTACGGAGGAGCGGGGGCGGTGGCTCCTGAACACAATGAAAGCAATATAAAAAAAGAAATTGATTAACAAAAAAAAAAAATAATTTGTTACTCTGTAAAATCTTGATTATTTAGTCAGTTCCGTTATTCTATTTGCACACTATGTTAGTACAGTGATTGCCGAAAAGAAATTGGTATATCAGTGAGTGAGTTCAAAGGACATTTCTACAACAACAAAAACAGCATCGAAAAAACCGCATTTAATTTTTGTGTTGCAGGCAATCAGGCAAATCATGCAAGATAGATCAAAGATCAAAGATCAATTGACATTCAATGAACGTACCTTTGAGTCCGACCTCATCAGATCGTCGTAAGATAGACGTGTTTGTTGATTGATTATGATTTCCTGTGAAGATTGCTTGCTCAATATCTGGAAAAACTATAATTAATAAATATTTTTGGTTGGTTTTCGAGTATTTCTGACAAGGAGTCAATATCAAAATGGTTCATACTTCTGCGAATTTGAAGATGAACTTTGGGAAAATGGTTTGATATTCTTTAAATCTTTACGAATCTCGAAATAAACAATCATTCACATACATACATCAAAATACGAATCGAAGAATAGGAAATATACAGTAATCTCTGATCTATAAATTCGTAATCAATCGATAATCTGACCGGAAATCGTGCAAGCGGAAGTCTTGGCGGAATGTGCATCCGATATCACGGAGGCTGTCATGGGATTGTGTTGCCTTCCTTCGAACAATATCTAGAAATCGCGGTGGTGTGCTCAGACGACGTTTACCAATCGCACGATACAGTGCAAAATAGTGACAAGCGACGAATACTAATAAACTACACCATACCTTCTTGTCGCTCTCTTTCATCTTGTGTTTCCGTAGATGCTGTCGTTGTGGATGACTATTCAGATTTGACGAGCCTCGAGTATGCAATAACTGGAAAATATAGATATTAATTTAGTTTAATATTGATAATAATGGTGCTAGAACTAGTTAGGCTGCGGATCTACCCTAGTTTACCTAGTTTAATGTAATTTGTGATTTTCCGCGTTCATATGTATCATACTTTCTGAATTAACAAGTTGTTCACGAAAAATTAGCGAAACTCCCTGAGATTTGATTTTTTAATCTTCGAATTGTGTTACCTCTACTTTATCTTTCATAGATTCCATGTAAACGGGCGGTACTTGATTGTGTAGATCATCAACGATAAGGAATGCTATCTGAATTTTTTTAATTGGGATGAATCTAGATAAACTAATATCACTTTCAGAATGACTCACTATGAATAAAATAATCCTTCAAAAATACTATTTTTAAAGGCTTCTTTTATAACGCCCTGTTTATTTTTGCATTTACAATAGCATATTGCATGTTTGGATGTTATTGGTTCGTGAGAAAAATATCTTTGAGAGTCTTAGCAATTCACCAAAACATGGCGTGTTCCACAGAAATTATTCATGACTTATTTCTCTCGACTTTTCCCATGGATTATTCATAATGTGATGTCGCTATTTTGGAATATTTTATTAATTATTTAAAATAATGTCTCACTTCGAGATTTCTATCCAGAATATAATTGAACTCAAAGTCTTCATCATCCGCACCGAATGGGAACATGAGATCCTCACCGACCTTAAAGGGAACTATCGTCAATACACAGTCTTTTTTTCATTTTGACGACCATAACGATCCATCAATATACAAACTCTCTCAAATTTAATGCCCCCTCTCATTTGTATTGATTTCCAAGAAAAATGGTTTAAAGGGAGCGTGACCTCTCTCAATGGCCTCTTCATTGTGCACACTGTTTCTCTGTTCTCTAACAACGAGAAAGCATCGAAGAGACCATTGAGAGAGGTAACGCTCCCTTTAACAACAGAATACTGTGCAATGATTTCTTTATTTCAAAGAGTTTTCTCCTCAATACGTGTAAATGCGTGATACCTTGAGCCACCCAACATAGAAGAGAAACTGTAGAATGGTGAAGATTGGCACATAACTGAAACATTTCAAATTTCAGATTACACAGCAGCCAGAATTCGAAACTTTTTCTCTGATCAAGATTGCATTGGATTTTCCTTTACAGGGACACCACGAACTAATTAGAAACGCTCCGCCTTGCTAATGCTCTCTCGCTTTCTCTATTATAGAGAGCATTGCCAGAACTAAGAGTAAAATTAGTTCGGGTGTGACTAAAGATTTTTCTAAACTGCTCACATATCAACAGGTTCTTTGTATTGATTGACGCTCGGATACTGACGACCAATGAGAGCGAATGCAAAGTAGCCATAGACAGAGATTGTGGACACCTAAATGAATTATGGATAACTACAGTAGCACATTGGTTCATTATTGATACAGATAGGAAGCATGAATTCAGTTCAATAATCGATTTATCAGATCAAATTTAAGTTAGATTAGCATCCTCGATAGGAATAGACCATAATAATGCAATAAGAGTATGAAAAGCTGGGGGAAATCCTTCCATCTGTTAAATTGCGATAAATGTCTTATAAAAACAAGACATAAAATAATTACCTGAGTGTACACCAGCGGAATGGCGATCCAATCATAGATGAATAATTGAAAGAATCCATTCCTAAACTTCTCCAACGCATCTAACAGTACCCTCAACTCGTTCGTATGTGTCAAATTTCCTACAACGATTCCCTTGATTACGGTAGCTCAACTACAGTATACCTCGCTCGAAGCACCGCACCATCATCGTCTGTATCCAGTTGATGGGCACGAACCATTTCTGAAAATATCAATCAATACTTCTCAGTATACGGTAGTTGATGATCTCAAGGGTGAATCAATCAATACCTGATGTGGATCGATTCTCACTGTGATATTTTTGAATATCTGTAGTTCTTCTCGAGTAATGAGTCCCGAATGAACGAGATGTTCATCGGTGGGATATCTTGAACGGATTGTATGATTACGGTATTTCAATTATCAATCAATACGGTTTTCGATTAACGTGTAATTATAATCGAAAACGCGTAGTTTCATAGCAGAAGTACATGTTTAGCTAGCTTTTTCCTCGGACAGTAAGCAATACTAGCGAACAGCAATACTGATAAGCAAAACCGAGCTAAGTTGAAACTCTCAGGTCACAATATCTCGCTTTTTTTGTGTACGAGAGAGTGTTGCCAGAGCGGGTTTCAAATCGTACAAGGGTGTGCCTTTAAGTGATGAGCGGTCGTTCTCTCTCGCACATCTAACATTCATAATATTATATTATGTTGCAGTACCTCATGAGCACTCGTAATGAGATACTCCTCCATGCGAGGACTGAAGTGAGGACCGCGTAACGAGCGATGGTCCTTCGGATGATACGAGCTTCATCCTGAGAAATCTGTCAATTAGAATCTTTAACTAGCACGAACTCTGCTCGCTACTTATGAATATTTTTTTAGATTCTCAAAATCTTAATCGTGAGCGACAGTGATATCAAGTACTTTTTATGACTATACGTTCTGGAACAATTTTTTTAAATGTTAGTTGTGTGTCTTTATGTAGCAATAATGAAACAGCGTGAATATGTAGATATAGTTGCACATTTTCATTACTCGCACTATTTCATGGTACTGAAATGCTCTGGTCAAAAGTTGTTCAATGAAAAAAAGACGAGAGAGCTTGTAAAACGAGGGATTATTTCTCTGTTTTCCTTTTCTTTTCACGATTTTTGAAAATCACACATAGGACATTTCACAATGCAGAATTTATTTAGTGATTCATTTTGACTAGAAAAATTGCTTGGCAAAATGATTTTCAGAGAATAAACAATTCTTTTTTTTCGCTCATCACTCAGTCTCTGCATGATATTCGCTTCATCTATCACTCTAGTTTCCTCCTTCCTCTCTCTACCTCTTCCCCAACTCTCCCTCTACCTCTACCTCTCTTTCTACCTCTCCCTCTAGCTGCTACTTTACATCAGGGGAGGCGGAAGGAGAGTGAGAAGGAGGTGATAGGGAGAGGTAGAGAATAAATTCAGTAGTAGAATGAGCAAGACCAGAACAGACAAGACAATTTGTCTATTGGGTTTAAGTGGAAGGAGATGAAGAAGAGAATGAGAGAGAAGGAAGTTGTATAGGTTCACGTTAACAACAGGTGCATTCACCAATCGATATTATAAAGCTATCAGCTCAGAAAACAATTATACCCCCAGGCTTTTTAGCTCCTTCATTTTTCAAATAAAACCGGGTTTAAGAATCTGTCACAATTAATAAGACTCATAGGATTCAGGCGATTCTTGATGATTCAGGTGCGATTATTTTTCAGCGAATAAAAGTTCAAAGATCAAAGTTTAAAGTGCTAACAAGGTAAAAAAGATCAAAGTTCAAAAATGCATACATCAGCGCTCGGATTGGTGGATTGATCGTGTCCTCTGATCAGTGCAGAAATATTGAATAGCAGATGATCTGGCCAGGAGATGAGCTGACAGCACGCCCACCATCTGGAAAAGTTATTTTTGATAAATAAATAAATACCTCGAATATCATAACTGTCACTACCACATTGAGTTGCGCAAATTCGGCGAAAAAGATACAAACCTAACCCAGAATCTGCACCTTTCCTGGGTTGTTTTTATTCTTGCAAATTCTTTACCTAATTAATTACGTACTCATTTAAAATAGTGTATAAACTCATTTATTATAATATATATATATATATATATATTAATATATAAGAATAGACCGAATGCACAATAGACTCACCTCCTCACAATCATCGCTACGTAGAAACCGAGCAGAAACGTCAAGGGGATAAATTTAGTGAATTCATCGAATACAATAATATATCGTAAGAAGACCTTTTGCTGTTCTTCCGTCATGACAAACCTGCAAATAGTGTAATTTTAATTAATTATTTAAAAATAAATATTTAAATTAATTTTTTTTTAATTTTATATAAAAATTAATGATAATTAGTATACGTTTACAGTAATGCTAAATCTAAATAATTTTACAAAATAAAATAAAAATAATAATGCGCCTTAATGTTCATTTGTCATGAAATTAAGGGAACTGTACTCAGAAGTTATTCAGAAAAGGCAAAAATAAAGCATTTTTCTGTGTTCAGATGAGTTTCATAGATTAATTAAATCTTCTTTCATCTAAAACTATCCGATAACTTCAGCATCTCACATAAAATATATTTTATATTATACAATTACCAACGAACATTTCATATTTGAATTTCGTATGTTTCATATTTGTATTTCATTATTTAAATTTCCCCGCTCATCGATTTACTCATGTCACTGATTAAAGCGACACCACAATTTTACTTTCCTCATTGGCAATACTCTTTCGTTGACAGAGAAAGCGGGAGAGTGTAGCCAGAGCGGAGAGTTTCGAATTAACTTGGAGTGCCACCCCAATTCTTTACTCCTCTATGACAATAAAAAAAGCATTTTTCACGATTCACATATCACATTCACATATTATTCATTACGCACCCGCATAAAAAAATTATTATGATTATTATTTCCCTCATTCAGTCATCATTTGTGGATTGATGATCGATCATTTGCTCTTCCCTTCTCACAGAACATCCCAGTCTATTCTTAGTCCCAATCACTCCGATGTCTGACTCTTTATTTCTCTCTTTCTCTGCTTTCTCACTTTGTCCCGCTATCTCGTTCGAGGATTTGCCAAGTGATAAAGTGCCCTACGTCAAATCTTTTTTCGTCCAGTTCTTGTCTCGGATCACTTAAAGGGAGCGTAACCTCTCTCAATGGTCTCTTCATTGTGCACACTATTTCTCTGTTCTCTAACAACGAGAGAGCATTGCGCGTCGAAGAAACCATTGAGTGAGGTTACGCTCCCTTTAAAGGCACATCCCGTGCTAATTTTACTCTCTGCTTTGACAACATTGTCACGTATACAAAGAAATGAGAGAGCTTTGCCAGAACTAATTAGTTAGGGTTTGTTAAAAAATAATCATTCCAGAGAGGCCTAGACTCTAAAACAGAAAAGTTAAAGCACCACCCTACGTATAGATTTTAGTATTTGCAGAAATGCAGATAATATGACACGAAACCAGTAACAATTTAAAATATTATTAAAAATCACATATTAATTTAATAATGATGAACCTGTAAACGGCATTGATAGCATAGTACATTGTGAGAAAGAGCAGAAGATGCTTCCAGATCGCTTTCCATAACGAACCCTGCAGATGTTTATTTATTTATTTGTTTATTTAATTATTTATTTAATTATTTAATTTATTTATTTATTTGCCAATCTACGTGTCAATAAGTTTATATAGGGGGAGAGTTTTCTCTGCTTTTCTTTGCTACTTTTGAACAGGTTATTTAATTATTCCAAGAGTAGCAATCTCCTTGAACTAGTTCAGATAAGTTTCATTGGATAAATGAATTCTCTATTGTTCTAAAAGCATCCGATTGCTCAATTAAAAGAGGCGTGAAAATACTATAACTTTTTTTTAATTTTTAAGTTGTCGGGCGTATTAAAATAGATGAATACGCAAGTTTTTTATTTTTTTTTTATTTTGCTTTTTTCTATTTCTATTGGCAGGCCGAAAGGGATACGTTTTGACTACTCAATAAAAACACGTATATAGAATGTAATTCATTGGACTATAATAATTTGAAACCTTCCCGGGTTCTTGTATTATCGAAAGAGTGCCAAAGAGCGGCGTGTTTCCACTAATAATGAATAATATGTCTATGAACATATATTTTATGGAATAAAGAAGCAAAATAAAATAAATTAAGCCATTTTAGTTCATACAAGTAAGTGATGTGTCCTACCTTCCATCTCAAAAGAAGATTCAGGAACTTATCAGAATACGATATCGTCATCTTATTCTGATTTCTCTCCTTCGCATCTCTGTAACTCTGCCGATATATCGATAATTGATTATCGAATAACGATTATTTTATGAAATATGGATGATCAATTATCGAAGAACGCAAGGAGGTGAAAAACAGTATCGTCATTAATTAAGAAGAGCATGGAGAATATGAAATCGTTAGAAGCCAAAATATTTAATTTACTCAAACAAAAATAAAGAAATTATGTAATTGATACAAAAAAATAATATAAATACGAAAGAATTGGACCCATTCTAATCGACTTTTAGAGGAAAACCGAATTTTCCGCACTCTTTTCTTTTCATTTCATTCCTAAAGTAACCGTAACCAATGTCAACGTTGAGTTGCAACTGCCTCATTAGTTTTCGTTGTTTGTTTCGCTGAGACTTAATGTATAATTCAGAGTTTCGCTCAAGAAGTATGCCAAATTCGATGAAAGACAGAACCATCGGGAAAGATACTTTTCTGTTAGAGCCAGACACCCCCCAGCACATTTAAGTATCTTCGCTCTGATATCTTTCTCTAGTAGATATGGAAAGCGAGAGAGCGTTGCCAAAGCGAAGAGGAAAATTTACTTGGGATATTCCTTTAACATGTATCTCGGTCAATTGCATCGATCCGAGATCATTAATCCCTCTCTCTATATTATCGAAGTATAGATCGGGAAATGTGCAAATGACCGATAAATAACATGTTTTTAAATAAATAAAACTAAATTTAGAAGATGAGTCATAGTGGCTATTCTTAATTTAATTAAATTTATAATAAATAGAAGCAATGCGCAACTTTTTATATTTCATTTCAGATATCACCTTTAAAGGCGCACGCCAATATAATTCAAAACTCTCCGTTTTGGCAATGCTTTCTCGCTTTCTTTGTGTACGACAGAACGTTGCTAGTGGAGACTTTAAAGAATCGTTTCTGTACATACTCTTTCCGCCAAAGAAAGAAATAGAGAGTTGGTAGATTTTAAATTTAAAAAATTTAATGGAAACGATGTGTGAAAGCTCGAAATACATCGATTATAAGAACAAGTCGCAAAAACAAAATTCAAAGAAAAAAAAAGCTAAAAACGACGAGAGTCTGTGTACAAAATGTAGGTGTTTTTCTTCGTTTCGCTACTTTTGAAGTGAACAAATATTTTGGGTCGAAGTGGAGCTAGTTGAATACATGAATGAGTGTAAGAAAAGCAAATGAACACTTGAGACGAAGCCATCTGGATGACATTTGACTCATAATAATAATAATATTAAATGACATATAATAATATTTGATCGACAACAATCTTTCGTAGTCACGCTATTATGACACTAGCTGACATGGATCTCAGTTTGGATAGAGAAAGAAGGGAAATATGGGCGGAATTAGTTAGCGAACGAACTCCGGTCTTTCTGATTTATCATACTAAATAGAAATATAGCGACTAAAAGCATACCACGAGATAATTAGAATCTCTGGTCACACTCTATTGTTATCGCTGTCTACGACTACGACAGCGCATTGACAGTGCGGATTGTTTCAAATTAGCTCTGGTGTGACTTTGACAATCTTATCTTTAATTTACCTGCGATTAATCGCGATTTCGGTCGCCAATACGAAGCAAATCAAGGACAACGCACTTCTACTCCTTTTTTCGAAAAGAATAGAAAAATAGGCGAGAGACTATGTGAAACGAGTAGTTTTCTCTGATTATCTTTTCTTTTCATTATTTTTGAACACAACATTAGAGAGGAAATCAACGTGAGAAGAGGAAATATATTTAGCGATAATAATCGATTCCTGCCGATCACTCAATGGGTACATTGAGTCGTGAGAGGAAAAAGTGCCCTGAGGCCCTCTCCCTCTCCTTCTCTCCTTCTCTCCCTCTGCCTCTCTTTCTCCCTCTCTCTCCCTCTCCTTCTCTCCCTCTCTCTGCCTCTCCCTCTGCCTCTCTTTCTCCCTCTCTCTCTCTCCCTCTCCTTCTCTCCTTCTCTCCCTCTCCCCATCTTCCTCTCCATCCACCAGGTGTCATGTTACATCTTGATCCAGCCCCTCTCATAATCACACGTTCTCTCGCCCTTCCATCTCTCTGGACTCTCTCATATATCCATTGTCTCTCGCTCTGTCTCTGACCACTCATGCATCCTCGTATTAATTTCTACTTATCTTAATCTTCACTCACTGTTGTGATAATCTGTGATTTATCACTGAATTCTTGGCGGTGTGCCAAGAAAACTTGGCACCATGCCAAGCGGATAGAATCATTGATTCTGTGGCAGGTACTGAAAAGAGGGGTAGAGGGAGAGAGGATGAGGGGAGGAGAGAGAGAGAGTAGAGGGAGGAGAGGGTGAGCGAGAGAGAGAGAGAGAGAGAGAGTAGAGGGAGGAGAGGGAGAGAGAGAGAGAGAGAGAGAGAGAGAGAGAGAGAGAGAGAGGTGGAGAGGATGGGAGGAGCGAGGAATGGAGGAAATGTGATCTGATAGTGAGAAGGAAGAGGTGATGCAGGAAGGAACGGATAATGAGATATGATACTATAGATAACATTAGCTACATCATTTTTTACAAGATTCAATTCATGCTTTCGATTATGTTCTAGCTATATCTAAAGCGTTCCGTGATTTCTTTAGACATTTAAGGTTAATTTTTCCTCAAGAGCTTTTTCGAATTTTAAATCAAAAAATTCGTACTGTATAATATAGAGAATTGTCCGGACGTGCAAGATAAGTTAAGCTATAAATATCTATCCGGTCTAATACCACTTCTTATCGAAAGAAAATGAACATTCATTAGGTCATAGACGACAGGAAACGCCAATACACCGGGTTGCGTCGCACCCTACCCACTATGTTTTCACAACCTATAGAGACCGCATTTCAAATTCAAGAGAGACTCTATGATATTTCTCCTTCTCCTTTTCAGACACTCTCAGTCATTAGCCTTTCATCCCATCATAAACAAGATATAGATACCGTATCCCGCATATAGACAAGATACATATACCGTATACTTCGACAATCCTTCACCAGAACTTTGTGCAGGCATACATGGACACTGCAGCTTGATATACAGCGCAAATAATTGACTTTTTGTAAGAAATTTGTAAAACAATTGGATCTTGTGCTTCCCTTCCTCACTTGCGACGAGAACCGAACACTGCGGGTTGGGCTCATGTTCGGTACATTGCGTGATGGGCATAACACTACCACAACTCTACTCCCTGACGTCAGATAGTGATAGGCTAAACTATGACGTCATCAATCTATTACTACCTACTACTACTACTTGTTACTATCTACTCTATCCTCTAGTAATATGACGTCATAGTTTTGCAAGATCTGTGCGTCAATATGTGTGGAGATCGCGTCAAAACACACAACACATGTTGCTATTTACAGGATGTCATTGACTCAGATCATCAGATCAATGAATCAATCAATAAACAATAAATCAATAAAGTATAAATCGATGTCTTACACTCGTCTGCCTCCTTCCACATTTAATAGAAAAAAGTAATAAATAGGTTATAATGTACAAGTATAAGTTTGCATGCATATTCAAGTTAAAATTGTGAGACTCTACTATATCCTATCTTTACTTAATTAACATAAATGTACTTGATTTACATTGGGAAAATCATTTTTTTTCCTTTAATTCTCAAGGACGACGTCTATCAGCAGCCTCACCACACACAATATCCTCCACTTGCTACAGCCTCGCACATACACGTCGACCCCTTGCAACCCTCGCATATCATCCGACCAAGCCCCTTATGCAAATCGATATCAGTAGACATATTTTTGATATTTTTAAACCTTTATCTCTCGTTACCATCATTTGTCTCGTTTCGTGCATACGCACGATGATAAAATATATAATAAAAGGTATCTAGCATAAAAAACAAGGAAAATCAAAATGAACATGATAGCTATTTCCATTTGAAAAGAACGAAATAATTAACACATAATCGAAAGAAATATTGATTGATTCAATGATCTTATAGAATGTAATATTTAAACTTTGGTAAAAGATGGGGGAATTCTTCTTGATCGAATGAATTCTCCTAGTTTATCAGCCATTTTATACGATAAGAAAGGAGGATCAATCTTGATTAATCTTTCACCACGATTGAGAACTTCTACTATATCCTATAAACAGGGTTGTAAGCAGAAATTGAAAGACGAAGAAAACAAATGAATATTCTCACATTAGCAAATGAATCCAATCTAATTTTATCGATTGCCGTATGTGCTCTTGGCATATGAGCATCCGTAAGAGCATCAAATATTAACTATAAAATAAATGTAATAACATTTCATAAAACTAAAAAAAAAAAAAAAAAAAACTGAACAACCTTGATTGTTCTATCATCTTTCATGCTCGCATCTCTCTCAGCAAGTGTATTACGGTAGAAATTGACAACCTGAATGGAGTAGATTAAATTATGAATCAATAAATGACTACCTCAGGTGCAATATCGGTATGAATAGCTCTTCCGGATAACCAATCCATCCATTCTTGTGTACCGTAATCCATTAGAGAACTTTCAATTGAAAGAAGACGAGAAATAGGTGATATTGATTGATTGATTGATGGAGTCAATGAAGAATTATAGATTGGATTATATCTGAATATTATCTGATGAGGATTTCTAGGTAATATGTTTTAATCATTTTGTAAAATGACAATCGATTAATTATAAATATTTCGAGATGGAACGTTTCCCGAGGCATAACGATTTAAAGGTAGACTCCAGCAATATTTTCGTGAAAAACTGTTTGCAAAAGTTATTCTACTTACCGTACACTATTCATTTTACGTTTATTGAGCATATTGATCGGGGGAACATGAATGAACAATAAGGCCCGTACAGGGAAAGGCGCACTTTTGAAAATTCAGGAAATTCGGGAATGGGTTTCGAACTTGCAAGAAAGGGCTAACTGGTCTGAAACTGTACGATACTTAATCGGCTGCAACTTCTCGCATATCAATTGACATTCGCAAGAGATGTGAGTGATTTAAATGGGCATTCGCGGGTCTCTTTCTTTATGAGAATCATAAGAGAAAACATATCAGGCCGCTTGAGTATGAATCAACTAAAATCAGTGAATTCTGGAACAGTAAAAAATCAAATTTTGGGTATCGGGGTTCTCAAGAGTGCTGATGACTCTGGTCATGTTTATTTTGCACCTACAGATCTATGTATCTCTCAAAAAAACACTTTTGTCTTTGATAGAAATTCAAATTTTTAAAATCTTATAATTTTTTTCATGGCAAATGAATCAGACAGGCGTGATCGCAATCAAATTCTGACCCGGAGGTTGTAGTTTGCAAATTTTAGCATCATTGTGTGAGGAGAAATAACTAAAAAACGCGATATCGCGACCGCGTCTGGCCTCAACGGTGGCTCTAGGTGCAAAATGAACATGACCATCGTCATCAGCACCCTTGAGAACCAAAATTTGATTTTTTGACTGTGCCGGCACTTAGTCGAGTCTTGCGTAAACGGCCTCATATGGAATAAGAACGTACACTGTTAGATCAGAACAATTCCTCACAATTCTTTTTGATCCATCGTCACATGAGAGACTAACTGTCACAGGATACTGTAACAATAGGATACTATATGTATAAAATTCAACTACAAAATTCTTTGATCAAGCATACTGTATGTATGTAAACTGTACACATATTTGTTATCGATCACTTTTCCAACGCGCAATATAGGCGAGTTTCAAGATCTTTTTACAATTTAAATATTAACAATTACCACCATTCCATATCGACTTAACTCTTGAAGTTTAAATATTGCTGTGTTACCTCGATACACTTTAAAAGAATTGAGATCACAATATACAATACTATTAAATGACTAGCCTGGAGAAGTCCCTACAATTGCATATCGATCATTTCGACAAGTTTCCTTTGTTTGAATAGAAGCGGGACAGATAATAAGTCCGGAATTGATGAGATCTCTAAATATTGATTATTTAGATGTCAAAGGTTTGAAATCCTATTAAGATAACAAACCCGATCAATACTTCATCCGGACGACGAGGAAGGAGAATTAGAGGAGTCTTCTTTGACATCGATCGATTGATTACTTCACAAATTTCGTATTCATAATTGTCTTTATTACAAGGCCTAAACAAATTATCAGTAAGAAAAGTTTAATGCAATACTACTTTAAAAGAAAAAAATCGAACAGTTTACGATCAATCTTTGCGAAGTATTCAATTGAAGCTCCTTCAAGTGAAGGTATTATATCATCAATTTCTATTTGTAGTGGAGTATGGAATGTACAATCATTCAAATGACGATCACTACATTGTAGTAGTACTCTGAAATACGAGAATTAATATAGCATTCCTCAATTCAAACAATATACTCGTCGTATTTATCAGGCATCTCGGTCAATTGTAAATTAGACATTACAGATGTAGCATCACTCACACCATCAGGACTTAATGCATATACATGAGCAAGATCCCTATAAAGAACAAGTGATAATTAGAATAAATCGCATAAATTATTATATGAAGACAATGAGACATTACAGATCGGTCGAGTTGTTAAAGGTGGAGTCACTCGAATATTTTCGTAAAGAAACTGTAAAGACAGAAATGTAGCAAAAGTTATTTTACATACTGCACACTATTTATTCTATGATGATTCAGTTCTTCTGCATTCTCTTATGCACTTAGTGCTGATAAGATAAATGTATTTGAATGTATTTGATTCAGTTTATTGATCGCTAGAAACATGAATGAACTATCAGGCCCGTGCAGGGAAAGGCGCGCTTTTTGAAAATTTAAGATCTTCGGCAATCGGATTTGAACTTGCGATAAATGGGTAACGGCTCTGAACGTTTACCGCTGCAGGGTGTATTTTTACGTATGATTTATTTCAGCGGATAATTATAAAAAAATAATTAAACAAATAATTTTTAAAAAATTAAAAAAATAATTTAAATAATTAAAAAACTTTTCATCACGGAAATTCATGATTAATTAATTGATTACTTTGGGAAGGGGAAAATATTCATACTGAATTCAATGATACGCCCAAATGCGTCGAGCTCGTGTTAACAACTCTACCGAGCTGCATTCGCGATGATACAATTTTAAGAGAGTTAAAACTCATTATTAGGTTAGTAATTCTTACTTAACTAGTCCTTTCTTTTTAAGGTTTTTCATAAAGGATAAAGAATTCAATTGACGTGGAATCATTTTCCGAAGAGCAGCAAAGTCTCCTTCTCTCCAATTTTCCAGAGTTATTTTCAATGATTTTGGATCAACTCGATTTTGTCTGAAGGAAACAATCATAATTAATTGAAATTATTATTATAATTATGTTGAAACAACCTCGCAATTCTCGTTAAATCTGATTCAACTATTCTTTTCCTATCACTATATGGAAGAACATTTATCAAATTGATCAATACATCTCCAATCATATCCAATACATGTTGTAGACCTAAAGAGTTAAAGGGAATTTCAAATGAAAATATAAATTATCGAATTGTTTGAATACCTCTAATCTTCTTCATCATATTTTGAACGAATCCATCACATCTTACATCACGAGGACTATCATAGACCTTCTCAAGACCAATACCAATTGGTTCTCTTGAAGCTTGAACTAACTGTAAAATAAACTCATTTTCACCATCGATACATACTAGTGCAAAATGAATGATACTCCGCAATTGTAGTGGGGCCAATTATTTGGTCGAACATTTTAGTGAGCTTACAATTTGGCTACAAGACAAGCCCCACTTTAAACTTGAATAAATAATTTGGTGGTTGGCCATTAATTTGGTTCGAAGTGTGGATGTTATTTACATCAGTCCCAAATTATTGACCCCACTTTAGGGTAAATTTATGGCCAACGACCAAATTATTGCTCCAACTTTAAATTAGGGCTTGTCTTGTAGAAAAATTTTACGCTCAAGTTCGACCAAATTATTGATCCCGCTAAAATTACAAGATCATGCTATTCAAACGTTGAATTAAGTTTAAGAACTGCTCATATCAAAGAAAGCATACCCGAACAAATTTAGTCCATCTTCTCATTCGTTCATTGAATGCATTCTTCACTCGCAGAAGAGTATCGATACTATTCTGATCCCTACCATTCCATAACTTGATAATACACTTATAATATAGTGACTATAGAAATAAACAGATTGATATTAGTAATAATCACGAAAGAAACACCTCTGGATCTGTTTTAGTCTCAGTCAACGAACGTATCATTTCTTGCAATTTTACACCTGAATCTCCATTCCCTAAAATAAAAGTGTTTTAAAAAATATTTTGGTGATGTCTAACTTCTCATCCACTGAATGAACGTATCATACATGCCATAATAAAAAAAGGAACGTAAGGTATAATGAACAAAAAAAAAACGACCAACCATTATCTATATGTCTGAACAGTTCTCCAGCCAATACTGGAGCAATCGTCGAATCGATAAACCATTGAGGCAATCTGTCATCTCCAGACCAACCATATCGATGTTTATCACAGAATATACTCCAGTCCTGACAATGTGTAGTATAAAATCAATGGAATAAATCGATAACACTTGGTAACGTCGGCAGGAAGAATCAATCCATAAAGCCAACTCCAATTTAGCAGCATTGAGAATGAATGGTTTGATGAAATCAGGACAATCCATAAAACAATTCCTAATCCATTCAGTAAACAAAATGTATAGATTTCTCGCTGATACCATATGCTCTGTTTGATTCAACTTCTCAATAGAATATAATAATATAGTAATAATATAGGAAGTTTTAATATTACCTCATTCGAACGGATGAGAGAATTTATCACATGAGTTTCTCTCTTTTTCTTAACAAAAGAGTAATCATAACTATACACCTTATCAGGGGCAAATCGATAAGCACGTGACAGTGTAGAGATGTCTTGAATGGGTTCGTTATGTAGATATTGAATGAAACACCATAGGACACATTATTAACTAACAAATTAGTTTTATAATTTATTTTTAACGTGCAAGTAAATCAATTATAGTACATCAACATACATCACTAATTTAACGCTTTCTAATACTGGATTAAAAGAATAATTATATTTAGATTACCTTGAGCTGGAGCTCCTACAATAATTGTGGAAGGCGTAAATGAAGATGGTAGACGATTCCATTTCTATTGAAGGCGATAATAATCGGAAAAATCAAAACAAATACCTCAAAAGCCGTTCGAGTCGTTAATGCAACACAAGTCTCGTTTGATGGACACTCTTTGAGAGATGCAGTAGTCTCGCATACAATAATCTTCATGGATGAATGGAGACATGTCTGTGTATCACGAAGTACTGATACAGAAGGGCACACAACAATATGATAGCTTTGAACCTGCGAATCAATACCTAGTTTTTACACACACACACACATATATATATATATATATATATATATATATATATATATATATATATATATATATATATATATATATGTATATATATATATATATATATACCTATATATATTTATATATATATATATTTAAATTTATTTGTCCATTTATTTATTTATCTACCTCATAACTACTGAAATTATTCGTTATGGCGTGAATATAGCTGATCCATTCCATTTCATTTCCAATCTTTCTATAATTTTCCTGTTTCCCGTCGTCAGGACTATTTGGATTCACCCGAATAATTCGTGCTCTGTACATCTGAATAAGTTAGATAAAGCTCAAAACTTCCATCTTCATACAATACCGTAGCAATGGCACTATCCATATCTATGTAGTAATTTTTACACACTATGCCGTTTACTTTGTCATACGTCTAAAAATAACAATAATATATATATATATATATATATATATATATATATATATATATATATATGAGGCCGTTTGCAAGAGAGTAGAGCAAGAGTGACTGGGTTCCGGTACATCAATTTTTAGAAAACCTGCGAGAAGGGGATCTTAAGGGTGCTGATGACGATGGGCATGTTCATTTTGCACCTGGAGTCACCGTTGAGGCCAGACGGCGTCGCGTTGAAATCGCGTTTTTGGTCATTTCTTGTCGCCTGATGGTGCTAAAATTAACAGACCAATGTTTCCGGAGTATAATGTGATGGCGATCACGCCTGTCAGATTCATTTTTCATGAAAATAATTTCACAAGCTTCAAATATGTAACTTTTCTCAGAGGCAAAAGTGTGCGAGTGACATAGCTAGATCGGATCGGAATTACCTCAGGGTGCTACAGAAAAAATTTCAACGATTTTGGTGAATGGAAAAGCGAGAAAATCAACTTTTAGTGAAGTAATCTGGTCACTGGAAGAGAGGGAATGTGCCCACTGATCTACCTCGAGTCTCTCCTCCCCTTTGATCGCGTATCTCCTTTCCCTATACTCTCTCGTGCTCTCTCAATTCCCCACACTCTCTCAGGCTAGAGGAAACTATCTATCTGTTGTGAGCGACCAGATTGAACATGCCCATCGTCATCAGCACCCTTGAGAACCCCTTCTCGCAGGTTTTCGAAAAATTGATGTACCAGACCTTGTTCGACTTTCTCGCAATCGGCCTCATATATATATATATATATATATATATATATATATATATATATATATATATATATATATATATATATATATATATATATGTATATATATATATATATATATATATATATATATATATATATACACAGTACCGTGCAAAAGTATGGACGCAAAATTCGAATCGTTATAACTTTTTACGTACTTGGCCGATAGGCCTCGGTTTAATTTTATTATATAGTATGAACATTGGAGAAAATTATGAAGGTATCGATTATTACCTACGGTGATGAAATAATTTCATCATTCTTGAAATGCCGAGGTGCGATCGTAAAAATAGGTTTATTCTCAGGTAGATTTTTTCTGTGAGTCCAATTTTTTTGTGAGGAACGAACAACTATCAGTGAACATTTTAAGCCATTAACCACGTTGATTGCATACCGCTCCGAGGAATTAGCTAATTTCGCCTGACCCATTAAAATTTCGTAAAAATGCCATAACTCAGTCCGTAGTTGAGCTACAGCTCTCCGATTTAACAAGTATTATCGCATAGTCATGGGGCAGCACCATGCCAATTTCGGAAGGTTTCCGGCTCTAGAAGAGAAAATTCGAAAAAATTCCAAAACATTTTTTGGACTTACGGTATTTCCCAGCCGGTTTTTTCTAAAAATCGAAAAAGTTGCCATGACGTGCATAAATATCTACCTAATACATATACAGAGTGGCGAGATTACAGCACTTCAATTACGACTTTGCCAATAAAAAGACCATTGGAAGTCAAAGTGGAATTTTGCGAGAAAAGAGACAGATAAAAAAGGTGGAATGTCCAATAGTGGAACTAAATTCAGGAAACTTGTAGAAAATGTGCTTATTAAACACTTGGTTCAAAATCTGATCAAAATTGATATGAAATACTGTGTTATTGACCCGTAATAATTCTCCATAGCGAAAGAAGTTAGTCTCCGTGCACTTTGAATTCCAATGGTATTTTTATTGGCAAAGTCGTAATTGAAGTGATGTAATCTCGCCACTTTGTAGATGTGTTAGGTAGATGTTTAGGCACGTCATGGCAACTTTTTAGATTTTCAGAAAAACCTGCTGGGAAATACCGTAAGTCCAAAAAATGGTTTGGTTTTTTTTTCGAATTTTATCTTCTAGAGCCGGAAACCTTCCGAAATTGGCATGGTGCTGCCCCATGACTATGCGATAATACTTGTTAAATCGGAGAGCTGTAGCTCAACTACGGACTGAGTTATGGCATTTTTACGAAATTTTAATGGGTCAGGCGAAATTAGCTAATTCCTCGGAGCGATGAGCAATCAACGTGGTTAATGGCTTAAAACGTTCACCGATAGTTGCTCGTTCCTCACAAAAAAATTGGACTCACAGAAAAAATCTACCTGAGAATAAACCTATTTTTACGATCGCACCTCGGCATTTCAAGAATGATGAAATCATTTCATCACCGTAGGTAATAATCGATACCTTCATAATTTTCTCCAATGTTCATACTATATAATAAAATTAAACCGAGGCCTATCGGCCAAGTACGTAAAAAGTTATAACGATTCGAATTTTGCGTCCATACTTTTGCACGGTACTGTATATATATATATATATTATATATAATAAATAAAAAAAATAACAATAACAATAACAATATGCATTGTAAACAATTAGGACAGAAATATGACCTTGACAAATTCCAATTGAGATTGATTAATAAGAGGAATAGTATAAGGTGATAATGAACATCCATGGCGTAGTTCAAGAAATTGTTTTAATCCTAGAGAATCTTCAGTACGTTCAGAGATATTGACAACCAACGAAAGATTGCTTAAAATTATAGTTAATTATTCATTTCAGCAATATCGATCAAAAATCAATATATTATATGTACCTACCAATTGATTTGATCAAAGTGTACTGTATAATCATCTCCAAGGTTTAATTCACGTGCTCGCAATGCACTATTTACTAACTCCACTCCATGTTTACGAACATATTCATTCAGAACTTTACCAGGCAGAATCTAAGATTGATTTAAATTGATACATTAATAAATAAGTATACCATGACCCAACCTCAGACTCTTGCGTCCATTTAATAATAGCATCCACTATGGCGTTTCTAAGCAAATTCTTCCACGAACCACTTTTGGTCTATTAAAATGAAATGCAAGAGAATAAAAAGTAAAATTTACTAACTAAGTGAGAACAACCATCCAGTATATCTTTTCTATATTTGTGCACAGCATAAAAAATTGTGTCAGTATGAAGAGCAATCTAGGATTAGTAATTAATTAAAGAACTGAGTAAACGAATATCTAACCTCAGAATTAGAAGGCCAAAGTGACACAATATGATCAACCAATGTAAATGAAATACTCCCCTTCCTAGTAATCAAAGGGGACAATTCAATATCCAGTTCATTAAGATGTTCAAGTGAAATTGTTAACTGAATTGATATTATATTCTATCAAAAAAATATAATATAAACTTTGTTATAAATCTCAATAATGGCATCATTGATATCCAATTCTGATGATAATACAGGTAATGAAGATTCAGGTTTTGTATTGAACATCCAAGAAGCATCAGCAATAATGAGTTTTCGATTCTGCAACGTTTTTATGGTTAATGATAGCAGCTAAAATGTTATCAAACAATATTGAATACTTCATTGATAGTGGATAATGCTTTATCAAGAAATCTTCGTTCCATATGTTGTTGAAGAGTTCCGATGATTATTGTTGATCTATCACTCATCGAATAACTAAAAAACGATTCCAATAATGAAACAACAGTTTACAAACCTCTGATTAACAATTGAATGATTTATGCCGAATTGATGAAAAGAAGAAGAGATGAATCTTATTTCATCCTCATTAGAAACAACAAGATCAATTGGTCCTCTCTTTACCTATATAGGGTTGCATTACGAGCAGAACTGAATTGGTCAAACTTCACTTACACATAGATTGACAAGATAATGAAGATATTCATCGTATTTGTTCTGTTCAATAATAAAGATAATCTTATCTTCTGTCCGTACATAAAGTTCGATACGATCCCTATCCTCACCACTGATTTTGTCTTGAAAGAATTGCAATAATCAATGAAATAGAGCCATCAGAGACGAGTAGAAGCAATACCTGTATTTGAAAGATGAATGTCAGGAGGCCAATCAATAAGATTATCGATCTTCTCTATGTAAAAGCGACATAGATCAATATTCTTCTTAATCATACCATCAACAAATGAAATGACTATTTCATTCAAAATATCATTATACGAATACTATAAACATGATTATCAAGACGAACATTCAAGATGAACATTGAATATTCAAACCTTCATCCATAAATCAGACAATTTTGATAATCGTGAGATTGAGCCTTTCAAGCTAGAAATAATATCGTGCGTATAAAATGTACTTGCATAAGAAAATGACAAACGGGCTCTAGGGAACGGAAGTCGCTCAAAGGCTAGATCTCGCCCAACTCTCGATTGTCTCTCCGCTGCCTCTCACCTAACCCGGCTGACCTTCGCCGCGCACTATTTGATATAAAAGAGATCGGCATGCTTTCTCGACCATGCAAAACAAGAAATAGTCTCTCTTCTATAAATAAAACAAGTGATTTTTATACGTTCAATATGAGCAATACACTTTTTCATAAGTCTATATCGTCTTCTGAATAATATTTAATATAACACTAACTGGTTGGCTCTAAGAACATTAGATTTCATCCCGATCAAAGACTTCCATAGTTCATTCAGAGTCTGAGTATTTCTATCCATTCGTCTATATTCTTCTATGATCTCCTTTGCTTTATTCATACCATCTTCAGTTTCTACACAGACACGAAGAGCTTGACGATTATAGAAGAATAATCTACGCTCATATACTGTAGATGCATAGATACGCTGCAATACAATCAATAAACTATGCACTATATGTATTTATAAGGAAAATGAAATATTATAAACTACTGACGCTTTCCATTGACATTTTACAATTGGTCTTAGCCTGAAGACTATTCAGCATTGTAAGAAGTCCCTGATGAATATATCAATATTTATTGAAAAGCAATGCTATACAGACTTGTCCTTCAAATGCAGCCTTATGCGCATATATTTCAATATCGATAGCAGTCCTCGCACTGCTTTCATTCACTCTTGACATCATCTATAAAGAACTTATGCCAGCAATGTGTGCTCAATGAACAAACAAAAGGTATGGATACAGTGAAGATACCGTATTCTCGACACGATCTCACAATACTAATGAAAAATATCATTTATCAGACACTGAAATCGCAAAAAAAAACAAAGCAGGGTATAATCAAATTGAATAAAACATAATAAAATGATAGATCATCCTGGAAATCATTATTTTGGATTCTTGAAATTTTTCATCGACGTATTCATTGATTTTGCATGACGATAGAGCCGTTCTTCAGTTGGATTCTCGAATTTGATAATTGAATATCAGCGATTTAAAAATAATATGGATACTTTATTAGTATTGATCCAGTTCTCTTCTTTCTTAATAATCTTTAACATTTCTTTCTTTATCTTTTCCGATGGAGCCTTATGGATTCCTACTTTCATATTCATGATTGCATCGGCTATAATATCATATAATATCATTATTGAATACTAAAAGGCACACCCCTAGCGAATTTTCCTCTCCACTTTCACAACGCTCTTTCGTAGACAAAGAGACGAGAGAGAGCATTGCCACAGCGAAGATTGTCAAATTAGGTCGAGCTGTTCATTTAAAAAGACAAAAAATACCAAACGCAGTTCGAGCTTCTCTCTTGGACTTTTCAATCTGTTCTTCTTCATCGAATTGGCGAGCATTTCTAATCATTTCTTCACGTTCAGACTCTGTTAGTCTACTCTGGAATTATTGATTTTTGAACTAAAGAACTAAACGATGAACTAAAGGGGGGGACTTACACTCTGAACTGTAATATTATTCTTTATTCCTGTTTCTTCATCAACAGCAGTCACCCCCAGAATTCCATTCTCATCGATATTGAATGTCACCTGCAAATGTTGATCAAATAAATATATTATTTTATTTATTTATTTATTTTATTTATTTATCGCACACCACATATTTATAGTATGCGCCTATAAATTATACTTATAATCGAACCTTGACTTTATTCTTACAAACAAGTCGAGGACAAATTGCAAGTACAAACGTTCCAAGGATATTGTTCGAAGAAGCGACAGCCTTCTCGCCTTCCAAAATCTGAAAAGAGAAGGAAAGTGAATGATAAAACACAAATGACCATTCAACAAAATCTGGATGTCAGGCAGCAGGGTTTGGCGTAAAAGGGTGATCGGTGTATAATTCGGTAACGGCAATTACCGGTTTAAAAACTGTTAAAACCCGAAATACCGTACGTTCGGATATGGACGAAAGGGAATAATGAACGTATAAAATCTCTTGTTTTCTCTGTACGAGAGGGTCCGCAATGACTATTTCTAGTTTTGCATAGTTCGGAAAGCCGAAACTGAATATTGTCTTATACCCGAATAGTTCAAATGATAACTGACAATGAGGACCTCTCTTACCACAGCTATGCGACTTTACCAAACACCTATTTAGTTACTGCGTGTAACAGCCTTATTTACTAGACTGTATGGCAAGTCTAACAAATTTTTGAACATTGTTAGCTAATAACAGAAATGTAATATAAGGCTTTGCACAAATAATAAAGCAAAGAACCTGGAAGTTCATAGTCTTCTGATTATCATTAACATTTGTTACGTTTCGAGAGATGGAAGTTGGAATGGATGAATTTCGAGGAATAAACATTTTGAATCTATCATAGATTAAGTCTGTTCCCAATGAATGAGGAGTCACATCAGATAGCTTGATTACATCAGAAGATGATCCATTGACAAGACTTTCAGCCTTTAAATAAACTAATGAATAAAGCATTAAGAACATGAGAATTTCAATATTAAGAATGAAACCATAGGACACACTGACGGCAAACTCTATCATATTGGAGCCATAGGTTACCTAAGAGGCCGTTTGTGTAAGAGTCGAACAAGGGTTGGCACAGACCAAAAATTTTAATACCCTCAAAACTTGTGTATAGGGGTTATCGACCCCGCTGATGAAGATGGACATAGTTATTTTGGCCCCAGTGGTCCCGCAACGCCTGGGACGGATTACGGTAACATCACGTTTTCAAGTCGTCCTCGGTCCATGGTTGAGCTAGAGGTATGAAAATTGGGCTCCTGGGTCAGAATTCGATGGCGATGATGCCTGTCTACATCATTAGTTTTGAAAAGTTTTCAAAAGGTTGATTAGTGGAAATTTTGATGGACACGGATGCGGGCATAGCGAGTATGACAGTTCGAACCGGCGTGACAAGAGGATTCCAATGATGTATTATGAGCCCATACGTACATTGCCATCTCAATATTGCCTCGATATAGTGAGCTGCGAAAGAGGTAAACAAGAGGACTCTCTCAATTCCGCGCGCTCTCTCGCACTCTCGAGAGACCGCGGCGAAATGAGAGAGTGCCGAGAGAGCGCGCGGAATAGAGAGACGCAGACAACTCCTCGTGATTTTGCAGCTCACTATATCGAGGCAATATTGAGATGGCAATGCACGTATGGGCTCATAATACATCATTGGAATCCTCTCGTCACGCCGGTTCGAACTGTCGTACTCGCTATGCCCGCATCCGTGTCCATCAAAATTTCCACTAATCAACCTTTTGAAAACTTTTCAAAACTAATGATGTAGACAGCCATCATTGCCATCGAATTCTGACCCAGGAGCCCAATTTTCATACCTCTAGCTCAACCATGGACCGAGAACGACTTGAAAACGTGATGTTACCGTAATCCCGCCCAGGCGTTGCGGGACCACTGGAGCCAAAATTACTATGCACATCTTCATCAGCGAGGTCGATAACCCCTATACACAAGTTTTGAGGGCATTAAAATTTTTGGCCTGTGCCAACCCTCCCCCAGATTTGCCCGACTCTTACACAAACGGCCTCCTAATAGTAAGATGCGACAATTAGAGAAACGTTCCCTCATATGTGAGATAACTTAGTTTCCTTACTTCAATCCCCATTACTATATCAGGGGAGAGAGTATTATCAAACGTGCCTTTTTGAGAGACTTCGTAGAAAGCAACATATCTCTATGACTTTCCAGTTAAGCAGCCTATATATAAAAGAATTTGCCGCGAGTGAACAAACATTTTAGAAAATTGTCCCAAATCAACAAATCACTGAAATCCCTGATGGATAAACAAACAAATAAATAAATAAATAAATAATACATGGGAAAGACGTACCAATAGTGCAGCTCCATGAGCTACGGCATGATCAGGCTGAATATCATATCGTAGTTTATGTTTTCCATTGAAATGATGAGATAGAAGTTGTTGAACTCGAGGAATACGTGACGATCCACCAACAAGAACAATATCATCAATATCAGTCTGAAGATATATATATATATATATATAAACAATCACCTACAATCAACAAAAAAAGATCAAAAAAGGAGGACGATATCAGGTTGTCAGAACTAACCATTTTTTTTTCGACTTTGAACTTTTCCAGTTCTTTTGTGATAAAACCACAGTCCATCATCGTTCGCGTACTGCGCTCAACCGACCTTTTTTCCATTTAAAGATGGAGACCCACGAGTTTTTTCGTAATAAGACTGTTCGGAGAGAATGATAGAGATTCATCACACGAATCGAAAGACATATCTGATATTGATTCCCGATATGTTTAAAGCTCACTATCAGCATTGAAAGTACAACTTTCGATGCATGTAGAGAGTGCTTATAAGATTTGCATACTTGCTCTCTCATTTTCTCATTATCCATCACGCCAATTACCATATAATATAAACAATAGCCAGCATGCTTATCGTGGCGGGAGTCAGTCATGCCAACTCATGGGTCCCCTTCTTTAACTACGTTGCCCAATCGAGCTGAGCTTCGAGAAAAGTGGATAAGGTAGATAAGGAGTGAATTTTCGAATCATTTTGTCGAATTCCAATATCGATTTTCACGAAGCTCGGCTCGATTTGGCATCGTTTGAAATCTGATTCGTAATCAGCATCTAAAACTGATCCTAGTCATGTTATTGCCATCTCATATGGCCAGGACAATTTGATATCATTCCCTTGTAAGGTGTCCCGTCGTTACATAGTGATAATACCAAGAGGTGATTGCCATGCTTAGCAACGAAAGGACCAGAGCATGGCTGACCAATATCATCACTGGTGACGAGAAGTGTATACCGTACCACAACGTTGTGCGCCGTACTCAGTGGGTGGACGAGGAGGATCCAGAGGTCTTTCCCAAACCCGTGCTACACAAGAAGAAGGTCATGCTCAGTGTTGGGCGTGGCGTCAAAGGGAACTGCTACCCAAAGGACAGACCATCAACTCCGCCAATTACTCTTCCCAACTACGTAGTCTCATGGAGGGAATTATGGAGGGGAATTCAAATCTTCACGGGCGATCGAATTGCCTTCCAGCACGATAATGTGTGCCCCACGCGTGGAAGACCGTCAAGAAGGAGGTGATGGCATTTGGATGACGAGTCCTCCTCCACCCTCCGTATTCCCGGACCTTGCCTCCTCCGACTATTAGGTTCCGACTTCGGTGATATGCAGCGAGACCTGGCGGAGAAGCACGTCGTCTGGCCTCAACGGTGCAAAATGAGCATGACAACACTCAAGCCAAGGTCGAAGCATGGCTAGCCTGACAATAATGGCCACTAATTTGATTAAGACGCACATTGAATGATAAAGAAATCTCAACTCAAAGTTGAAATCCACGGTTAATTCTGACTGAACCTAATGTGGTGTGAAAATCATGGAAAATTGATAGAAAAGTGAAATGTAGTATAATTTTGTGGTTGAAAAAAGTACTTGGAAAAGTAACATTGCTTCGTAGTTGACAAAACTTTATAACGAAAACTAGTTGCAAAAGTTTGTCAGTTACGGAGCTATCTACTTTTCAAAAAAATATACCTTCTGAGACTTGGCTTGCTCAAGTGCATCATCGACACATTCAATGGTCTGCTCGAATAAATCATCACATAATTCATTGAATGTGTCACGAGTTATTTCGAATCCAACACTGGTAAACATTGATTAGCACATAAGAGGCCGTTTGCATAAGAATCGACCGGCACAGTAAAAAAAAATGAAATTTTGGTGATCGGGCTTCTCAAGGGTGCTGATGACGATGGTCATGTTCATTTTGCACCTAGAGCCTCCCTTGAGGCCAGACGACGCCTCGCGTTTTTAGTCATTTCTCGTCGGCTGATGGTACTAGACTATGCCCCCAGGCAGAATTTGATGGCTCCATAGGCTGACGAGAAATGACTAAAAATGCGGTTTCAACGCGACGTCGTCTGGCCTTAACGGTGGCTCAGGGTGCAAAATGAACATGCACCCTTGATAACCACGAACCACACAATTTAATTTTTTACTCTTCCAGCTTTCACTGATTATAGTCGATCCTTAAGCAAGCGGCCTCATAGCTTCACTGACATTTTTATAATCAAATCAAGTTTTTTTTCTAAATTGCTTAAAAGCTAACATTCCATTCGGTGTTCTATACTCAATTCTGGTCGATATATTATTCGATAGAGCAATTTTCGCTTTTTCACAAGATTTCGTCAAATTCCAATCTCCTTCTGCTACATCGACATCTCAAACAAAAATTTTATTTAATATTAAAGCAAATAAAAGAATTGAAAAAAGAATAACTCAACTCATTTCCTTAAATCTAGCGACAGCTGCTTCATATAAGCGATAATCAAAATCTTCTCCACCAAGAAAAGTCAATCCAGAAGTTGATTTAACAGTTGCATTCATTCCTTGCATTTCAACAATCGATACATCAAATGTTCCTCCTCCAAGATCGTATACAAGAATCTTCCTGGAAAAAATTTATTAATTATATCAATTTCATATTTCTTATATTCTTTGAAAATGTATTTTTTTAAACAATCCATTAAATAAATTTTTGACATTCTAGTAGGAATTCAATGAGAAAATATATATAATATTTCTAATATTGACCATATAAAAAATACTTATAATTCTTGCGACTGGCTGGTAAAACAAAAAAAACGTAGAAGTATTCTATCGATGAAACTCCCCCCTTTCCCGCGCTTCCCTCCTAGGTCCCTTTCTGATCTACCTACTATCTCGCTTGAACTCTCTCTCTAAACATAGAAAGACATAGTGGCTGTTTCTTGCTACTCTCGAACCAAATAAACAAGTGTATTTTATACGATCAATAAACCTCTTTTTGTCATCTCCTTTTCCTTCTCCATAAGCAAGAGCCGCAGCTGTTGGTTCATTAACAATACGAAGAACGTTCAATCCAGCTATACTAACAGCATCCTTCGTGGCCTTAAAAATCAATAATTTGATATATAAGAAGAAATCGATAAGAACCTGTCTTTGTAGATCAGAGAAATTAGCAGGAACCGTAATCACCGCATCAGTGACTTCACTTCCAATCCATTTCTCGGCTAGTCCCTATAAACGGGAAATATCATTTGGCCTCTTTCCCGAACGCGGCACAAATTTGGGCCAATCTAGCGCAATATAAAGGTAAAGGTACAACCCGTTATTCAAGGCACACGAAGTCCTGCGGGTGATCACTGCTAGGCCAGTGATCTTTATAAGATCAAAAGAGAAGCGCAATATATTGTCCGTTTTATCACTTAGATGAGTAACATTTTTTGTGAATATTAAATTATTGCCGGGGTCAATCGATAATTTTCGTTTCTACGGCGATATTATCTTTGTCGTGTAGCCAACATTCATAAACCGGCAGGGTTCATGCGTTTAGGAAAGGGCTGTACCGTAGTAATAAATTTTTTTTAAATATATTAGTTTTAAGAAGATTACCTTCATATGACGTAGAATGAAAGCGGAGATTTGTTCTGGACAATATGTAAAAGATTGACCATTAGAGTCAATGTGTGATGGTGTCAAACGAATATTAGCAGATCCCTTATCATCAGCTACAATCTACAAATATCGATTGATTGCTTGATAGATCAATAAATCACATCAAAACAGTACATCAAAAGGCCATTTTCTCTGCCTCAGCTTCTCATCATTTGCGTTGCGGCCCATGAATCGTTTGATCTCTTCAAATTATATTAGTTTGCAACATAAGTCCTTTTGAATTTGACATTACTGTATTTGCACTGTTGCTAGTCACTTCGGTTTTCACCATCTCTCTCACATGTTCCAGTTCTAAAGTATTCGAGCGCTTAATCGCATCCGCTTTATGGTAGTACTTAGACAGTAATCGAAACATGGTCGACATCTTATTTCGCATCAAAAACACAGACGTTCTACGAGGATTGTATTCACCGTCTAACTAAACTATGGCCGACTATAGCGGTGATTACTTTTACCCTCACAATCATTGATCAATAAAGAAATTTAAATGTGAAGCAGTATCACAAAATTCAAAAGGACTTGGCATACGCCCCATAGCGACCCCCCCTCCCTTGATTGGGTCTGTATGTATTTATACAATTTGTAATAAATAAACATACGGAATACAGTATTCTTCGGATCGGTTTCCCTTTTCCCAACTGCTTCTTCACCAACACTGATAGCGGACTTATTTTCGAAGTTCACCACAGAAGGAGTAATTGAATTGCCTGAGAAAAGTTAGTAAAATATAGTGGATCTCAAGATTACAATACAACCAACCAAAATTGTTCGATATAATCTTGACAGTTCCCTTATCATCTGTATAGGCTACACACGAATAAGTAGTTCCAAGATCAATGCCAATTGCCTTTCGAGCCATCTAAATGTCAACTCCGGAGTTCAAATTCGTTTCACAAAAAATTGAGAAAAAATATATTGATAAAAAGATTGATAAAAAGTCAGGAACTGAGACCATCGTTTTAAAATTAGAATTAAAGGGAGAGAAATGTTTTTTTTTTCAAATAAAGAAATCAAATTAACAGAAAGAAATAGTTCAGAAATTTTGTGGCCGGAATTATGATGGTACTAATTTACTGGAAAGGTGTATTGTATCAATCACAGCATCACAGTAAGATTTTTTTAGACCCATCATTTTCGGATGATTCCTTTTAATTATTTTTTTCTAATGAATAGAATTTTTTTAAAATTTTCATTAGTCTTTAAGAGTAGGGAGAGGATATAGAGAGAGAAAGAGAGAGCAACTTGTTTAAACACGAAATTTGTTTACGAAAAAGCACTCCTGATACCTCTCTGCCGTGGAAAGTATTAGAAGGGGGCGTGACCGGTAACAAACGCGATAACCATTGTGCTTTATATATAGTTTATGATTTTATCAACATGCTTACGCGCAAAACGAGACAAATAACGAATCACGAAAGAGAAGATTTCAAAATTTGTCGATGAAGATTACGATGGATTTGCATAGGCGTCATGGGATGATGTGATGCTTGGCTTGCTTATGATCCCTCTCTCATGGCTCGTTAAAAAAAGGTGAAAACCTCGACTTTTCACCGGTTAAAAAAGTCAAAATGGAAATACGAAATTCAAATTCGCGCGTGAAAAGAGGTGCGGGATTCAAATTCCGACTTTCCTATAGCGAATTTCAGCGGATTGCATTTTTTTAGCGAGTAGGAAGTTGAATTGCCATTTTGGCTGCAAAAAATCGGTGACGGAAAGTCGGAATTTGAATTCCCGCACTTCTTTCGCGAATTCAAATTTCGTGTTTCCATTTTCGACTTTCCGGGTACGAAAGTCGTCGAATTCAGTTTTCACCTATTTTTATCGAGTCATTAGACGATATATTGGAAATGTGGCAGTGATGCCTAATGAAAAGAAATTAAAATTGAAATAGGTCATAATAAACATGCAAATGAAGTCGTAGAACTGGGTATAAGTGAACCAAAAGTAGTAATTAGTGGGGGAGATTCACTGTCTCGGATATTAGGTTCCAGAAAGTGAACCTCTACCCAATGGGGTTGAGTTAGATTGCAAAATTTTTTTGCGATCTTACATAGCATGGAAAATCTCATTTCTATCGTTAGTGTTACTACAACAACGTGAACATACACATGAAAACTGTACGAATAGTCTAATATTTATATGTTTGTCTAAAAAACTCTTTGATAGTCTACTATGTAAGATTGTAATTTAATTTTTTTCTCTCTAAAATATTCAATTACAATCTTTTTTCCTCCGAAAAATCATTTTTTTCATGAAACGTATTTCCCGACATTTTTTATCGGGAAATCGGGAAATAAGTTTTCCCGAAAAAGTCCGGGAAATAAATTTCGGGAAAGGTCGGGAAATTTTTCACACCCCTCGTATTCAATTCAATTCAATTATTTATCATATCAGGCACTGGTGGAATGCAACCCGTGATGAATACCGCCGACTCATCCCCATCTGAGCATTAATGCCCTTGTATGAAGACCGAGATAAATATAGAAATAGAAAGCTAGATGGGACTGAAAATTGCAGAGTTCATACAATAGATCTCACTTCTTTCATTTCATTCCAGTTCGGGCTACAGACAACCAAAAGAATGTACACTTTCACTATGAGATGAAGAGGGAGTAATGATCATGGAGTGATAAAAGGCATCAACAAAGCTGAAAAGTTTGAGAAGAAAAGATAAAAATTGTGATGAAACCATAATTCTGCGAAAGAATGGAGAATGATCATATCATGTCGTTTCTTGAAAATAGCAATCGGTTCTTTAAGTATCGAATTAACTTACACCAACGAATTATTCTGACGGAAAAAATATATCTATATGTGTGGCTAGTGAATTCATCAAATATACCAAAAGCTGTATGTCTATCAAGTGTTTGTCTATACTTAAAGAAACTTATCGATGATAGTGAATTAATATGAATGCAACCAATTGAGTACGGTTTTTGAGTTTCAACGCGCACTATGATGTGTATAGGCTCCCAGATTTCTACCGTAATCTCTTACTTTATTTAGAATCCACCATGCTTTGCTATAATCAGGGCTGGGATTTTTTGTTTGTTATTTTTTTTTGTTTTTTTGGTTTTTTTTGGGTTTTTGAGAATTTTTTGTTTGGTATTTTTTTGTTCGGTTTTTCTGCAAAAACCATAAAATAACAAAAAAAATACGGATATAGAAAATTAACACAAATTTGCTTGAAAAGTTAGTTTATGATCAGTTTTGTTGTTCATTTTCACCGTAAGACCATATTGGTGAGTGTAATATTACGGAATAATGTTAAAGAAGGGGAGTTTTTTTCTCGAGTGGCTATACTTGTCAATCCGGGCTATAGATGACACCTACCTGAATACAAAAGCAATATTATCTCAAATTATGGATGCCCCGGAATACCGTAGTCCGAGCTGAAAGTTCGTTGTTGCGCCAAGGAAATGTCAGGGACAACCCGCCTTTTCGAATTTGAAAGATCAATATATAGAAAATTGTAAACGGTAATCGAACCCGCGTGGCGCGGTTACAAGCGCTGACTACCAACAACTGAGCTATACACGGGATGCGCTTTCGCCTCTCGAATCTAATAGAGAACAGAATGTCACATAATTGGCCCCACGTTCTTCATGATAATAGCGCACCCAAAATTTAGAGATTTCCCTTCTTTGACCAATCAATAAAATGATGCCGATAACGAATCGATAGCGAATTTAGATTCTAAGTTTGATTTAGTTGTTAATTTTAAGAATTTTGACTCTCAATCAATTATTTAAAGGAAGACCAACACGAAACAAAGTTAAAATATTCTCGGAAAAGTGGGAAATAATAATTTTATTGATTTTTTTGTTTTTTTTTGGTTTTTTTTGTTTGGGGAGAATTTTTTTTTGTTAGACCCAAACAAAAAATTTTTGGTCGAAATAATTTTTTGTCCCAGCCCTGGCTATAATGTTGTGATTTCGTTTTAGAGAAGTGTTAAACGATAGTCGTTGTTTATGTCTTCACCTTATACCTATCGCCCTGGCACATACATCCACACACAAGTTTCTTATCTATAAGGGAATGATTCCGTTGTCGATTTACGGAATTCTATTTCTACGATCATCTCTAATACCAGTATAGGGTAAGGGAGAGGTGATAAAAAGGGGGTGATCGATTCGCCAACGATCGATTCCGCAACGGACCATAAATCGGTTGGGAGGTGGTGTGTGGCAACCAAAGTTGTACCATAGTTATCAGTAGGAGTGTACGGTATAGGGCTACTGTAGCCAAAAGTCGCGAACAGATTTTTTTCAGTCGACCCATGATTTTCAACCATGACCAGGGGTTCATGGTTGATAATGGCTGATGTCGAAAAATTCATGATCCGAGGCCCAATACTATTTGCCATTATACCAACAGTGCAACTTTTATTTTTATGGATACGGTAACCCGAAATACCGTAATCGTAACCCGTAAAAAATGGAAACACGAGCTTCCATTCTTTTAAAAAAACACTCGGAAACTCGAAAACGGAAACTCGATATTTGAATTCGCGATCGCGAATAAGGTCATTCAAATTCCGATTTTCCGACAGGCAATTTCTGTGTTATTAAAATGGAATAAATCCGCAATCTAATTTTCTTTCACTTTGGTGGTACTCCTCCTTATGTAATTGTATCAATCAATCAACATGTTTGCTAACCATTCAATTTATACAACAAATCATTAGACAATATGTGATTGGAGATCTGTGCCAAAGACTAATCGGTTCTGAAGAACACTCAATCAATAGCACCCAATCCACGATGTTTTCTCAACCTAGAGAGACCACATTTGAAATTCAAGAGAGACTCTCTGACATTCCTCTTCCTCCCTTTCAGACACTCTCACAATCATTGATTAGTGATTAGACATTCATCCCACCATAAACAAGATACAGATTCCGTACCCCGTGCTTGTCGCCAATCCTTAGCAGGAGAGATTCACATAGTTATGTGCAGTCTGTCATACAGTTTTTCCGTATGCCCCCACACACGGAATACGGTACATACAATAGTTTGAATCAATCAAAACCACCAGAATACGGTAGACAAAATAGAATTAATCAATCAATACTCCTATGACTACGGTATATAAAATAGTATGAATCATTCAATACCCTTCATGGTCAAACTACTGTACGTATAATATAATTAATCAATCAACATGTTTGCTTCCCATACAACGTGTTCGAATTTATACAACAAATCATTAGACAATATGTATGTGATTGGAGATCTGTACCAAAAACTAATCGATTCTGAAGAACAATCAATCAATAAACATGAAATGATAACCATCAATTAGGGTAGATCACCAGCTCGAAAAGTCAGACAAACCACTTCGGACCAACTTCGGCTTCTTTGAAGATGTAAATGTAGCCGGTCCTGGGGCGTTCACTGAAGATGGTCCCACCGGGTCAGCCTGAATCGGGGAAACGTTTGGGTACGGTATCGATCAAAATATTGATCTTTGATCTTTGACGAACCTGTTGCCGTTTCAGCTGCGGGTTGATGTACTTGCCGATGCCGGTGCCGAATGCCTGCAGAGGAGGAAACTGATTACAAAACGCTTTCATATTAGCACATTCCAATATCTTTTAAAGGAACACCATCAAACTGAATTCTCTCTGCTCTGATCCTAACAAGAATGCGATCAAGGTACGATCAGAGCTTACAGTTTTGGTAGCATAGTAATGATCGCCAGTATCATTTCAACGGAATTAGCTCTCTTCGCTGACATAGACTAGATATAGGACTCTCTGAACAATAAATTGTGGCAAACTTGTACTTTTTGCATGTGTGTGACAAAGATTGACAACTTTATCGGAGAAGTTTGTTGTCAGACATCAGAAAGTATAAAGATTGTTGTCATAAATAAATGTGGTAACAATTGGTGACAATTTTGTAGACAGACAACAAAACAAAGGGTGAAATTAGTCAAACGTAGAAGAGCAGTGAGATGACTACAGAAAAGTCTTGATCTGTAGTCAGACAATAAAAAAGGTAAATTTTGCAGTCAGTCAGCCTAAATGAATCTAGTGACAACAAAACATGGAAACAATCTTGTCTGACAACAAAAATTGTAGAAAATGTCGACCAAAAAAGAATATGGCAACAAAATGGACAGAGTTTGTTGTCTGACAGCAAAATGAGCTCATTTTGTGACCAACTTGCATTCCCGAGAAAAAGACTCGAATTTGCTGTCCGACAACAAATTCTTCTTGATATTTCAATAAATATTGAATGATTACATAGATTTTCTTATCCTACGACATCTTCTCTATGAACTACAACAAGAACGAGGAAATTAGTACAATACATGGACGAATACAATGATTATGGCAATGAGTGATGAATCCAATCGAATATAATCGATAAATACGACAATAAATCGATGCTACCTCTTCTGCGACCGCCCGCGCCTTTGCATCGATACGTCTGAACGTCTTCTCGCATGTCTGAACGCTCAAAATTAATTAACGATGAAATATTCGAACTGAACTCCGAATTATGACGCAAAACACCAACATAACAGTACAGGAGGTAAGTAAGGCGATGTACATTGATTCCCAAGTGAAAACACAGCACAGATTTAAAAAAATAATCAAATAACAAGAATTAAACTAAATTCGAATTTATTCTACGTTCAGAGCCGGAATAGGAGCCGTTATTTGGGGGAAAATAATATCTTCCCTAAACAACGGCTCCTGTTCCGGCTCTGCGTAGAATTAATTCGAATTTAGTTTTATTCTTGTTATTTGATTATTTTGTTTAAATCTGTGCTGTGTTTTCACTTGGGAATCAATGTACATCGCCTTACTTACCTCCTGTACTGTTATGTTGGTGTTTTGCGTCATAATTCGGAGTTCAGTTCGAATATTTCATCGTTAATTAATTTTGAGCGTTCAGACATGCGAGAAGACGTTCAGACGTATCGATGCAAAGGCGCGGGCGATCGGAGAAGAGGTAGCATCGATTTATTGTCGTATTTATCGATTATATTCGATTGGATTCATCACTAATTATCATAATCATTGTATTCGTCCATGTATTGTACTAATTTCCTCGTTCTTGTTGTAGATCATAGGGAAGGTGTCGTAGGATAGGATAATCTATGCATCCACTCAATATTTATCGAAATAGCAAGTAGAATTTGTTGTCGGACAGCAAATTCGACTCTTTTCTCGGGAATGCATGTTGGTCACAAAATGAGCTCTTTTTGCTGTCAGACAACAAACTCTGGCCATTTTGTTGCCAAACCATATTCATTTTTTGGTCAACATTTTCCACATTTTTGTTGTCAGACAAGATTATTTCCATGTTTTGTTGTCACTAGATTCGTTGACTGCAAAATTTACTATTTTTGTTGTCTGCCTACAAAATAGTCACTAATTGTTACCATATTTATTTATTTATTGCATTGACAACAATCGTTATACTTTTTGATGTCTGACAACATACTTCTCCGATAAATTGGTCAATCGATAGTCGTTGTCACACACTAGCAAAAAGAACAAGTTTGCCACAATTTATTGTTCAGAGAGTCCTATATGACGCGATCGAAACCAAAAACTGCGGGTTGTACTCATGCTCGGTGCATTGAGTGATCAACATACGATCACCTCTACTCTACATTCTAAGTCTACTTCCGAGTAATTTTGACATCAGAGAGTTGTAAGACGTCATCTCCTACTACTACTGGTTACTATCTACTCTATCCTCTAGTAATATGACGTCATATGCCTGCAAGATGCGTCAGAGTGTGTGGAGATCGCGTCAAAACACACAACACATGTTGCTATTTACAGGATGTCATTGATTCACTCGAATAGATAGATCTTCAGATCAACGGATCAATCAATAAACCAATCAATCAATTAATCAATACCTTAGGCTTGGCTGCCTCCTTCCGCCGCTCCTCATCCTCCTTCTTGCGCGAACCTGCAAAAAGTTAATCTAGTATGATGTACAATTGAAATAAGAAGCAGAGATATGAGTAAATTAAGATAAGACACAAATCCCAAACGATTAAGTCGTTTAGTCAAACCACTAAGTCATAAGTCAATTTGCTAAGTCAAGTGACTAATCTACAAGTCTGGATGACTTACCAGCATTCATCTCCTCTCTCTCCTTATCCACCTCCGCTTGTGCCTCCTCGAATGGATCGACGAACACCTACAATGGATGTTCTTTTTAAACAATTCATAATTTCAAAATTTATTATTATTATTGTTATTATTAGCTGGGCAATAAAAGGCAATAGTCAAAAACGCTTCTCAAATTGACAAAATCAGAGAAAAATACGCATAAATCAATCAATATTTTAAATAAACAGTTAAAAAATATTTTAAACCGTACCTCTGCTCGCATGAACGTCACAGCATTCACCGGCCGATCAGAGCCCGATTCGGTTTCCTCCTGTATTGACAATAATCATTCAAACCAAAGATCAAAGTTCAAAGATCAAAGACTAAAGATCAGAGACCAAAGTTCAAAGATCAACCTTCTCAATGGATCCAAGGGTGTCCATTCCTCCGACGACTCGACCAAAGATCGTGTGCTTCTTGTCGAGATACTTGCACGGACGGAAGGTGATGAAACTTTAAATAATAAATTATTTATTTAATTTTATTTCACTCTGTTTTTTTTTGTTTCTATCAGTGAGATAGTGCATAACGCAAAACCTTAAATGAATTCAGTATCCGCTATGATTAGTACTACTATATTGCCTGGATTCAAGAACCATCGTGTGCCTCGGTACCCACCACATCTTGGCTATATCTCGACACATAAAACCACCTGGTCCACAATCCACACAATTTCTCATTGATCAATCATATTTTTTTGTAATATTAATTAACGTTTAAAAAAAAGATATACACTATTCAGTCAACTGCATTAAAAGTAACCTGAAGTCTAGAACATAAATTATAGAAATATTGTCTCTCACATGTCCCAATCATTATTTTTTCCATAATTCCTTTATATGGAACGAGATTGGGCTTGTTATCATGATTTTACAGACAATGAGGACAGCCAATGTACGCTTAACGCAAACTTGAGAAGAGGAGAGAAGAAACCTCTCTTGTTCCCCCAATTTCCCAATGTAATTGGAAAAATTATGTTAATAGTAATATTTTCATAATAAAAATAACACTTACAATTGACTGTTGTTCGTATTCGATCCCTTGTTCGCCATCGCCAGCACTCCTCTCGCGTCGTGCGAGAGTCCCGGACCGAATTCATCCTGCATACGGTAGGATAAGGATCAATAAAAGGTTTATTGATTTTTCTCGTTTTTGTATTTTTTCAGCTCGAATGTTGTCATTGACCTATCTCAACCATTAAAACACTGATCGCATGGAGAATCAATATCCCATTTCACTCTCAAATCGCAATTATTTCATTTCATACGCTATCGCACCTTGAGTGTAGATAAATTATTATTATTATGCCCCGTGTAGAATCGAGCTCCACCTACCCGTGCCATGTTTGAAATCAATAATGCAGGAAACGAGCAAGAATGGGGTTCCCTTGCTTGTCATAACGCAACGCAGAACACAAAAAACCAACCTCAAAGGGTTTCTTCCAAATCGATTCGCCTCCTTTGCCTGTGCCAGTCGGATCTCCTCCTTGCATCTGAAATTAAATTACAAGTTAATTAAATTAAATATAAATGCAATAATCGATCTAAACCAAACGATCTAACAGGAAAACCATAAAAATGGGTGGAAGCGAACGCAATTTTGCACTATTCGCTTGTACCGCGTATGTGTGAACGTGAGGTTTTGGCAAGAGATTTAATCTTGGAGGTAACTAACCTATCACTAACTAAAAAAAACACAAATAAAATTCATTTAAAAAATAATCATAGCAATTCAGACAAAGGCATTGTTGATGGCTTTTATCTTTATTTCATTTCTAAATAGATATCATACCATAAAGTTCTTGACGATCCTATGGATGGGTGAGTTGTTGTAGTATCCTGTGCGGCAATGGGTGATGAAGTTCTCGCACGCTTTCGGAGCAACCTGAACCATTGATCTTTGATCTTTCGAAATTAATCAATTTATCGTACTCCTTTTATGACCATACATTTCATAATAAAGGGTTTGTTTTACATCAAAACCGCTCATGGCTTGTAAAATCAAAATCGGCGCGTAGCCGGTGAATCGGTGTTTCATCATTAATTAAAATAATGGATCATTATCTAAATGTAATTAATGCGATATAACACGCGTAATAGAACGTTATGCACATAACAATAAAGATGAAAAATCGATATTCCCTCTCACCTTACAGTACAACTCGAGATTAATCGATCCGTGATTCGTGATGATTCGCACGTAGCCATTCTTCTTCACTCTACCGTATCTGCAAATGTGAGGGGAAATCAATCAATATCTGCTTCCAATGAACACTCGTTACCGTAATATCCGACTTTTACTAATTCACCACCAAATGCGCAGCACCGCTGCCACAAACACTTATACAAAACCTTTCACAAACACAAGTATAGGCGTCGGATTTTTGGCAAACGCCTCGGATACGGTTGTGACGTCATGTTTGAACGTATTGCCAATGTTTATGCATACGGCCTCGGATTTTTCCGGTTGCCCACGCATGGAACCACTCCATACATTGCCATACCCTCGCAGTGCGAGGATTGACCCACTATATAAGGTCCATTTTAGGCCACTTGATAAAAAAAGGAAGCAAAAAATGGCGATTTTTAAGCGAAAATAACGAATTTTGTGAATCAACCCACCCTATTTCGAGAATTGACCCACTATATAAATATTGACGGCGAGGGTACCGAAAATGTATGAACCACTCTTGCTCCAACAGCTTTGTCATATCAATTTTTTTATTAAATCATAATAATAAAAAAATGTTCCAACGATAACTACAGTAATCTCCACTTACCGTACTACATCATCACTCAAAACAGCAGCCTTCTGTTGCGTGATTGGATCCATGGCAGTGGATGTGAAACCCATGGATACCTAGAAAATATGATTATTGATCGACCAAAATAATCGAAGGAAAAAAACGTGAAGCCTTTACTTATTCGAACGCAGCATTATTTTTAAAAGTTCTTGCACATCTTCTGTTGTGAATGATGGATACAGTAGCCTGGACAGCAAAAAAAAAATCAATAGCTCACCTGTCCCTGACTGTAAGGCGCAGCATTGATTGAATCAGCAGTCACCTCGGCCTCCTTGTCCCACTGCAAGAGAAAATAAATAAATTTTTAATTAATACGATTTGCATAGGAATTACGACACACTACGAGCTAATGTGAAACTCTCTGCTAATGCACTCTCGTTTTCGTTCTGTACGAGAGAGTATGGCCAGAGCGGAGAATCAAATTAGCTCGGTTTTAAAGATCATACATCAACGACCGTAGTCGCATTGTTTTGATAAGGCAGACGAATAAAGAGCATAAGACAAACATTAGGAGCGACATAATCCTTCTTGAGTGTCTCCAGTGTATTCTTTGTCTCATTATTCATCTTTCTAATGAAGAATGACGGATTCTTCATCGCCTTCTTCTCAGCCTCGATTTGTTCCTGCACAAATATCGATTTATTGATTTATTTACTGTCGATACTACACAGTATTCATCATATATAGATATTTCCGTAATCCAATTACATCTCTTGTACACTATTCCCAATATATTAATCGATAATATGCCTGGGGAACCTAGGAAAGATTCGAACGATTAACCAACCTTCGTCTTGAGATCGAGCTTGACATGATGGAACTTCTCCATGTTGAACTTATCGAGATTTGCAGGATTCTGACAAAATCAATCGATATTTCTCTGATATCAATTACTACCGTACCTGGAGATCGATAATATCAGCACGAGTAAAGGGCTCATCTGTGAGAAGGTCCTGAAAGGAATAGGATAGAATATAATCATTAATCAAACAGTAACGTATAGTATATTGTAAACGACAAATTATTGATTGCACGTAATCAATAATATTCATTACACATACCTTGAGATGGTTTCTCTTCAGATTGAGCTCATACACGGACTCATAGGCGTACACGTTACCTGGAATTAAATAATCAATAGGAAAAAAATCAATACCATAATAAATACAGTAACCATAAACAAATAGTCGATATCGTATACTGTTTTGGAACAATACTATGTAACAACTAATCAAGCATAGCCATGACAGAGATAGGAGAACTATGAAAATTAATAGTCAGAAGAGTAAGATTTATTTAGAATCTTAATAAATCTAACCTGTCTGTCGGATGCAAACGACGTGTGACTGGGGAGTGAAAACGCGGAAGGTGACCGGGCAACGGAAGTTACCTGAATTAATCGATAACATACTAAACTCAATCGATAATTCACGAATATCAATAGATATAAAGGTTTACCCTTTTCATCCTTATTTAGTCTGAGTGGAATGAGATCCTTGGAAGTCATCTTTTGTCCTGTGCATGGATTGACTCCATATTTCTTCAAGTACGGAACGATGTGACTGGAATTCAATCGATATTTCATAATTCCAACAATGATAACGGGTTCATAAGCTCACGTTAGATCGAAGATTTCACCAGTGGGTGCGGCGACTGGATCCTCGAATGGCAACAGTGATAGCGAGCAATGAGAGAAGGGCAATCGCTTGAATTCGGCACGTTTGAGACGTGTGCCAGTGTCTGAAACGTTCCCAATGAATATATCGAACTCGGGTCAATAACCATTAACTTCTATAATAACTTAGAGCAACGGGAATCGACCATAAATATGCTTAATGAAAGACAAAACATTAACAAATAACAAAATAATTAGAGATAACTGACCATCTTTGTGTCCTCCGATATTCTTCCACTCCGTAGCGGTAAGATAGAGTTTGTCGCTTTGATGTTGCTTCTTTCCCATGACTGAAAAACCGACAATACAATATTTAAAACTGAAATACGAAAATCGCAACAAAACGGAGGCTATGGTGGTGTATAAGATGTGCGTTACTGCGTTCTGACTTTCCCGATATAGAGTCTGCTTTTCCGCACTCTATTACACCATAATTCGTGTCCATACAAATTTTTAAAATCTATTAATTATAACGAATTTACTGTGTTTTGTAATGTAAATTTGTTTTTCAGATGCTCGCTCACTCCGCACTAGCGAGCCTCGCTGGGCGAGAGGCGGTTTTCCTCTCCGCGAGGGCTGTTTCATCGAAATACCCCCGTCCGAAACCTCGCCACTATAAGCGGCGACTCTTTGAGGTATTTGTTCGTTTTTGAACTTGTTCAAATCTTTTCATAGTATTGTGCTACTTGTCCGTAGCTTTGATATACTGTGAATTGTGGATGTGCATGAGAACCTCATCAAAATCACGAAAATGATTTTACTGATTATTGAAATAAGACCTTCGTTATTTACATTTTAAAACAATATCTTCATTACAATTTAGGCTGCCGTGAGCCCCGTTATGCCCAAGACCATCAAACAATGTATTCCTCCTCTACAGAAACATCATCAAAATATCGCCTACGATCAATCGGTTAGCTTTTTCTACACTTATTCTGTATAGGCTTGTAGCTGTTAACTGTTAACAGCTGTCAACGGCACACTCCAAGCTAATTTTACTCTACGCTATGACAATACTCATGACAGAGAAAGCTAGAGAGTATCGCCAGAGCGAAGAGTTTCAAATTATCTTGATTTGTCACTTTAACTTTTAATACGAGAACTAGTTATCACGGCACTATAGGAGTAAAAATAAGTCCTATGCCCTTGTGCATGCAAATCATATGGTTCGGATTGCCCAGTAATCCACATAGCTGATCTAATCAATAAAACTCTCCGTCTTTCAGTATTCCGACTACGAAATTGCTCTGGCTGATCTCGTTCGTTCCTATCTTCGCAGGGAGGAGTTCCGTGTGATGGCCGTCTGTCAGTTCACTTCCGTACCCGGACGAACTCTTCACTTTGCCAAGAATCAGTCAGTTGCATCTATAATTTTGCTAATCCTTGCGTATTTTTACTGTGTATTCTGAAATTGTGGTCTGTCAAGTCTTTTTATAATCATATCTCTGGTCATTGAAAAACTATATGTGGTGATTGAATAAGTCTGATTCCGTTCTTTCGTTTGTATTTCGGAAAAATATCATCTCGGGATTGAAATATGCCTCAGATGATTCGTTTTGCTCCTAGCTGATTGTGTGGTTTACAGACTCCGCCTCAAGGATATCGAATTCCGCAGCTACGGTAACAAGATCATGAAGAAGGTATCACTTTTTATTACTAATCAAGTTGCTTTTAAATCAATCGATATGCAACAAAATCCAGCAATATCCAAATTGATAGCTGACCTTGTTTCTCTGTAACCTTTCACTGTAAGCATACATTTTCGGTACCCTCGCCGTCTATTTTTATATAGTGGGTCAATTCTCGAAATAGGGTGGGTTGATTAACAAAATTCGTTATTTTCGCATAAAAATCGTCATTTTTAGCCTAAAATGGCCCTTATAAAGTGGGTCAATCCTCGCACTGCGAGGGTATGGCAATGTATGACTGTAAGATCTACGGTATACTTTAACCGAAATATCTACCGTAATCTTTAACCGAAATATCTACCGTAATCTTTAACCGAAATATCTACCGTAATCTTTAACCGAAATATCTACCGTAATCTTTAACCGAAATATCTACCGTAATCTTTAACCGAAATATCTACCGTAATCTTTAACCGAAATATCTACCGTAATCTTTAACCGAAATATCTACCGTAATCTTTAACCGAAATATCTACCGTAATCTTTAACCGAAATATCTACCGTAATCTTTAACCGAAATATCTACCGTAATCTTTAACCGAAATATCTACCGTAATCTTTAACCGAAATATCTACCGTAATCTTTAACCGAAATATCTACCGTAATCTTTAACCGAAATATCTACCGTATTCTTTAACCGAAATATCTACCGTAATCTTTAACCGAAATATCTACCGTAATCTTTAACTGTAAGATCTACCGTAATCTATCCATTGCAGGTGTTCGAGGCGACTCCCCTCTCCTCACTCTCGCCTATCTTTGTCGGCAATAATGCCATTCTACTGGGAAAGACGCCGGAATCGCTCGTTACCATCCAGAAAGAGTGTACCAAGATCAATTGGATCGTTCCACTAGGTTTGTGGTGATTTTGTTTTACTTGTAAAGTCAATTTCATGGTCCGTTGTGATTAGAGTGCTTCATTCCAGTCAACAATCACGACAACCAATACGATTTAAAAAAAATTGTTGTGCGAAATAGATTAAAGTTAGCTCGTATCAGAAAGGATGCAACGCAAACCCTTGAATTTCATTTATTTTGAATAATTTAGCTTAATAATTTAGACGACCGCTAGTTTTGGACAATGCGAGTCAAATCGTTTAGGACGATCGCTGTCTTGTTGAACATAATGCGATTATATCCATAGGTTGAGAGAAAAAAAACGTTGCCAAGTGCGACGCCTAAACCCCATTTTGTGATTTTTTTGAAAACCTCTCCGCATTTTGAAAGCCTCCTATGATAATAGCGCCTTTGATTTGCGTCACTTTCGTGTCTCGTGTCACATTAAGACCATGTGATTTCAATTAAGAAGTTTAATCTAGTGCAAACGGTAGTCCAATTCGAGTTCACTGTTATATTCAATCGATATTTCGACTTGACTACAGTACTCCCTTTCCATTACAGTATACGTCCTCGACTCTCGTATTGTGTCGACATCTGAAGTGGATGCCCTCTCCGCCCTTCCATCTCTCGATTGCCTCTACGGACAGACTGCACAGATTCTCGATCAACAACTGGCCGCCCTTCCTAGAGTGAGTACACTGTAGATGTTGAACGTATCGATTTTATTAGTCAAATGTCGGTGTAGGGAGTCTACAGTATGATTTGTTTTATCGATTACTCTCTACACAGTTGTTGTTAAAATCAATCAATATATAAAACACTATCTGAGAGAATTCAACAACTGGGATATTTTTTGGTATCGATGAAAAATAGATTTTTTTGTTTTATGTATGATAATTACAGGCTCTATGAGTGCAGTTCACTGGTACTTGGAAATTCCTTCCAATTGAAAATTCGCTTCAGGGGGTGACCACACAACGATTTGGCGCCTTTTCCTAAAAGGTTTATTTCGAATCCAATCGATTCATGAGTGGGTGCAATCGACTCCTTGGCGAATTCTAAGAAACTATTGCCGAGGAAAGTTTTTTGATCAAAGATCAACGAAGGCTGGAATTCGGGAATTTTCAGAAACAAATTCACATTAAATTAATTCTCACTATTTTCCCATGGCCCAGGTAAATTTTTTATTTGCTCAATAGCTTCTGCATATTATATTACACCTTTAGTTTAAAAATGGTAATTTGTACGTGTACTGTAATTTACGTGATCTCTCTTATTCTCTGATCAGTCTATATAACCGACTAGAAAGAGTACGGAACGGCATGAGTATGGTAACTAACTCGCAAGCTAGCTCGGATACGAAAGTGAATAAAATTTACAGTATAGGTACGATCAGCAATGTAATCATCACCTATACCGTGCAATTGCACTCCGACGATGCAGAATCATCGTATACATCTAACATTATAAAGAAAAGCGCAGAAAATATGCTTAAAACTAGCGAAAAAAACCAAATTAACTAATTAGGGATTACTGTAGGAGCACACCATAATTACGATTTTCGTTATAAAAATGATAAGTTCATATAAAATGTATTTTTTTAAATTATGAATTTTAAACTGAAGGTGTAATATAATATGTAGAAGATAATAAGCAAATAAAAAATCTACCTGGGCTATGGGAAAATAGTGAGAATTAATTTAATGTAAAATTTTTTTCGAAATTTCCCATTTCCAGCCTTCGTTGATCGTTGATCAATAAACTCCTTGACAATAGTTTCTTAGAATTAGCCAAGGAGTCGATTGCACCCACTCACGAATCGATTGGATTCGAAATAAACCTTTTAGGAAAAGGCGCCAAATCGTTGTGTGGTCACCCCCTGAAGCGAATTTTCAATTGGAAGGAATTTCCAAGTACCAGTGAACTACACTCATAGAGCCTGTAATTATCATACATAAAACAAAAAAATTTTTCATCGATACCGCACCTATGTCGATTTTCTCAGATAGCGTGTTATATTATATTCTCAATCGCTTTTCAGTCATTGGAGGCTATTCCCAATCAGCTTGTCAACAGTCTTTCTCATCTCTCAGTCAAGGAGAATCCCGATGGAGCTAATCAATAATATCTATATCACTATAGTCTTACGAGTCGTTTTGATTAGATTAAATAGAATTGTTGTTGTTATTGAATTGAACATAAATTTTTGTTTCCGTACTTCTTTGTAGGGACTATAATGGTGAATCATGGAAGGGAATCAAATGGAAGATGTGAACATGAAATGTGGTTAGTATGTATCAATGACAGGCAAAATGATGAAGAGAATCGAATCGAACCGACTTCATAGCCCGTCTTGTTACCCACTAGGGGTGGCTCCCTGTTATAGAACAAATCGGCAGTATGACATTTTGGAACTGCCGTTGTGGAACGAGGACAATTTGGAACCGTACAAATAGGAACGATGCCGAATTAGAACGATACACTTTGGAACTAGACATTTTGGAACTCTCCCGTTTTGGAACTCCCCCATTTTGGAACTCTCCCATTTTGGAACCGGGACATTTTGGAACTCGGCCATTTTGGAACTCGGCCGTTTTGGAACCGGGACATTTTGGAACTCGGTCGTTTTGGAACCGGGACATTTTGGAACTCGGCCGTTTTGGAACCGGGACATTTTGGAACTCGGCCATTTTGGAACTCGGCCGTTTTGGAACCGGGACATTTTGGAACTCGGCCGTTTTGGAACTCGGCCGTTTTGGAACCGGGACATTTTGGAACTCGGCCGTTTTGGAACCGGGACATTTTGGAACTCGGCCATTTTGGAACTCGGCCGTTTTGGAACCGGGACATTTTGGAACTCGGCCGTTTTGGAACCGGGACATTTTAGTATTTCCCGTTTTGCTTTTCACTTTTTGCTACTTTTTTCTCTTTTCTGTAAAACATATCAAAGGTTACACGAATATTTTCGTGAACAAACTATGGAAACAGAAAGATGGCAAAAGATATTCTGCATACTGTGTACAAAATGTTTTTACCTAATTGCGCGTATTGATTGATAGAATCACAAACAAATAACTGCTTGAGCTTCAGGCAAAGGCACGCTTTTTTTAAATTGTAAGTTTCAGAAACGGATATAGAACCCGCGACAATCTAGTATCAAATCAGCGGGTTTGCCACTACAATATGGGGTGGGCAAGAGTGCACTGACATTTTTGCATATCATTTGTACTAAAGGATTGCATAAACATTCGCGAGTCTCCATCTCCATCTTCAATGTATGCGAAAATCAACGAAATGGGATTCAAGCCAAATCCTTGTTTATTTTTACAGTCTCTCGGACTGTAAAACACTGCCGTAGAATATAGAGTCTTACCACAACTCTTCAAAGGACAAGCAAACCAAACTACCTTTCTAGCCAGAAGAAATAACTTATGTTTGCTTCAACATAGGCAACATAGTTCAATCTTCGCCGTGATTTGAACGTTTTTCAGAAATAAAGTATATTTAGGAGAGAAAAATCCGTCTAAAAATGCGGAATGACGCTACATTTTGCAAATGAATGTAGAATGAGCAAAAGTAACTTTGGCGCGATGTATGACCAAACTAAATTCCACGGTTTTGTTATCACGGTTACAGGGGATGCTCATATTTACTAGGATTTAGCTTTAATCACATTCCGGGGACTTTCGGATGACTTTTCAGTATGTCTAACAATTAAACAAGCAAGAAATATTTTTTAAACGATACTATTCATTGTGTGGAAAAAAACTGATGAAAACCTGAGAATTGCGCAAATAATGAATGCATTCAAAAAAAGTTGGTTCCAAGGGTATGTTAAAGAGCGAAAAAGTGTATCAATCGATAAAAATTGAAAAAACGGGGAGTACCAAAATGTCCCGGTTCCAAAACGGCCGAGTTCCAAAATGTCCCGGTTCCAAAACGGCCGAGTTCCAAAATGTCCCGGTTCCAAAACGGCCGAGTTCCAAAATGTCCCGGTTCCAAAACGGCCGAGTTCCAAAATGTCCCGGTTCTAAAATGGGGTAGTTCCAAAATGTCTGGTTCCATAACGGCATGGTTCCTATTCGGCATAGTTCCAAAATGTCTTGTTCCTATTCGTCCAGTTCCAAAATGTCCTCGTTCCACAACGGCAGTTCCAAAATGTCATACTGCCAACAAATCAAGCACGCCCATGCAAAATTTTGGAAAATTTTCGTGGTGGGCATTGATATACCGATTTTAGGACCGCCCATTTAACCGCGCGGGGATGGACACTTCGAATGACTCCTTCCGTATTTCTTCGCAGGAGGAAATAAAATCCCTCCCGCGATGTTCCCCAGCCGTAGAGAAGAGAAACATCCCCAAATTACTTTATTACAAAAATATGAAAATGATGCCGTAGAGAAACATTCAATCTCGTCATCGCAGACGCGAGATGAACAGCTCCACTTCGTAGTTCCATTCGATTGAGGAATGAGCACGGTAGTCCGCGGGGATAGTCGAGGCGTGCCTGTAATATAGAAATCAATTATAACTTGATAAGAAATGTAAGAATAGCGAGTTTTCAATAACTAGAGCATCATCGTTCAGGAAGAAATGGATTCCAAAGGATTTCGCTCGGCACTTCTTCATCTAATAAAATATGCGAGCCTTAAAAAATAGCGTCGATCCTAGCTCACTTATCGCAAACATTTTTTTACACGCCTCTTTCCACAAATTTAGCTTTATTTTTTTTTAAATTTCGATTCCCAATTTATCTAAAATAAAGTAGATACTTAGAAAATAAATTAAAAGACTCGATATAAAAGATAGCCTATTGATAAGTACGAACCGAAGTCTGACCTAGCGTACTGCACTTTGCCCGCTAATACACAACACCAATCTTTAAAAAATCAATAGTGAGTTTGCGATAAAGGTAAGTTCGACCGCCTCTTTTACGTAAATAGGCGAAGTTACTTAATATGAATTAAATGGAAGGATAACAGGAATAGATTGGCGGCCATGAGATAGTCATTGAGAAAAGCTCCGTTAAGTGAGATAAGACGGAATGTGACTAATCGAAAATCTTACATACCTTGCATGTAGACTATGTGCAGCATCGACAGGTGCCTCAGAACGGTGTGCTGTTAGCTACGAAGCAGTAGTTGATGTGACGACCGATGGCGCCAGAACGAGCAGAACAGAAGTACGAGCCGAGGACATCTAAATCAATGGGTTATCGTAACAAATAGAGATGAGAAAGCGCAGAAAAGTGTCCATATTAATGGCCGAATTTATACGAATTTCTAGTACAAATGATGATAGAGCGATAAATAATGGCATTGACCCATAGGAAACATGGGTCAATGCCATTTTTATAGAGGTTATGCACTTCTACGATCAAAGCAAACGACGAAAATTCATATAAGACAGAACCAAACTAATCGATAATCTTACTCACCTTCAATCCCGGATATTCTGTTCACTGAGATGAACTTCTTAGCGGCGTAGTTGTGGTTGCTCACGCGAGCTCGATTGCCGGTAGCACCGCAAAGTCTAGTCTCGACGAAGAAGTCGAGATCTGAATCAGTGGATAATTCAAGAGCAGAGTACGAATTTCAAAATAGGCAAAATACAAAACAATACGAAAGCTATATGCAAGTTAGGACAAAAACAGGCCGGTTTCATACATTAAAAAAAAGTAAATTGGTTGAGAATAACAAGGAAAAATTCGAAAAAGTACAAAAAAACGAAAATAGGAACTGAAAATTGTCTCGAATGTTGAATTATTACTGTAGTCATGCTATTCCCGTTAAGACAAATCTTACTAGGAATTAGTTCAGGCATACTGTAAGAAAACAATTGACATCAAGTAGAAAGTTGCTGTTGAAATGTCGAAATTCATGCACACTCTCGTCTCCTGTTTCCGTTTCTTTTCCTTTCTTTTAGAACTGTTCTTTCTTTTCTGGTCATTCTACTGGATTCAGCGTACATACGTTTTCCTCACAATGTTTTCCTTTACCCGTGTTGTGATGAATAATCTTTGTACCATATCTTTCTCTACCACACGAACACGGAAACATAGAGGACGAGTCTAGGTTGCGTTGCAGTCGCGTCGCGCAAAGTTGGCTAATTGCCAAATATTGGTGCGTGTTGAGTCCTACCACGAAAACCCTTTAAATTATGCTAAAGTATGTATATGGAATAATTTTTCACTTTCGTGGCCGTCCCTTGTCAAACTCGGAAAATGTCATACGGTATGCTGTTCATTCGTGCTCATTGTGTCTCGTAGGGATTGTTAGCATACTGTAATTTATTTTCGGAAAGTTTGCACTCGTCCTCTGGGGCTGTTTTAGGTGTCCGTGACGAATGATCTCTTCATTTTGCTCTTTATTTCTTTATGCTCTTATCAACTGATGAGATATGATGTTCTCTCTCTTTTGTGAGTCCAATATCCTTGTCAATTGTTCACCTCTAGCACTAACCTCTTCTTTCTTGCAAACGGTTCTTAGTCATTCAGATTCCATGCTCGCTCTATTACATTTTTAATTGCAAATTTTATTTGCAGGAATGTCTCATCCTTGGGCGATTAACCTTAATGTGCGTGGCTCCTTGAGCGTGTCAACCATCATGGATCCACCTCAAACAGATCCACCTCCTCATCAGTACGACAACCAGAATCTGATTCTTCCTCCTGCAAGCAAGTCAACAACTCATCGCGAACTGATCACACTCGCTGATGTTGTCGCATTCCGCAATGCTGCTGGAAAGAAGGCACAGAATATGAACAAGAATCGAAAGAAGGCTAAGAAGCAAGCAGATGTTGTTGAAGCTCTTTCTGACCAAATGAAACAGCTAAAGGTATTATTATATAATCGTTGTTACCGTTAAAATATATTAAAAGTGTAATTCAGGTGGCTGAAACGCGCCCTGTAATCTACCGATTCATCGATGTTTACAAGAAGTCCTATGGTATTCTGGAGGCCATTCATTTTGAGTTGTTCATGCCTGATCGTCCTGATCTAAGATTCATCGTCGTTCCCAAGAATGATATCTCTGCTAACGAGGGTGACTACTTCTTCGTTTACACGGTTCAACGTGTTCCCGAAAGTATTCCGTCAATGGGTATTGAAGGCGGTTATGCCATTGTATGGATGGCTAATCGTTGTGTCCGAATCGAATCCAAGCTGAGTAGCGTTGATGACTATGTCTACATCGTGCATCGTTCTAAGGTTAATTTTGTTAATTTATTTATCTATGATTTTTAATGATTTAAATACATCTTGTTAGGCAGAAGACGCCGAGGTCGGTGTGAGCAATTGGGCTGATAGCTTTCTTCACATGAGAGGACATCGTTTCGAGGAGAAGTGCTCCAGGGAGGCCAATGCTATTTGTGATGCCACTGTGGTCGACACGAGTTCTGCATGGATATATCCCGTGGAACCAGTCAAGAATCGATTCGAATATGCAAACATGGTCAGTCATCACCGGTTACTGTATTTGTAACGAACAATATTCATGTTTATGTGATTTTTGTTTAAAGGCACCCCATAATAAATCGAAACACTCCGTTTTGCAAATTCTCTCTCGCTTTCTTTGTCTACGAGAGAGCGTTGGCAGAGCGGAGAGTTTCAAACTAGCTCGGGGTATGAATTTAATTTTAAAGTTTACAGGTCAGCAAGATTCGCAGTTCGTCGAGAAGTGCTGGAGTCTTCGCGTCGTCGATACGTAATTTACTACCAAAAAGTGTCGAACTGATCAAGGACCGTCTACGTACATTCAACTACTTCGCGTACCTATTTTTGTTAATTATACTTCTCAGGGTCATTTCTATGGTTTAAACTTCACAGTATCTTTCACTTCAGAAAGAATCCGGAAGATGCGGAGAGACTGATGATTAGTCTGTTTATGCTCGGATCACGATTTCGTTCGTTGATCACACCACCGGAGATGCGTGTTGCGCAAGTGAAGAGTACAGCTCCGCCCATTCTACTAATGCAATTGGACAACTACAATCTGAAGGGTGTTACTCTTATCTTTGACGAGATCAAGAAGATTCAGCTCAAGGTAAATAAATACTGAAGTGTTCATTCGTAAAATAATCTTATTAAATGTACTAGCAGTGCTAGGGGGATCCATAAATTGTTTTACTTGCGAGCGTTTTATACTTTTAGCACGGGAGGAGCATTTCGCTAGCGCGGAAGGGCGCTGCGCGCCCATCCGCCTCAATTACGCTTTGAGAAGAGATGTGTTGCTATAAAATATACGTTTTCCAGCTCAGAATGGCTCAGAACAACCTGTTTCATCATTCTTAGCACATAAAATTACCCCAGAACACTTTCTTTCGCTCGGTAAAAATCAGCAAAAGTTTTGGATCGAACCGGGGTTCGAACCCGCTCGGGGTTTTCAGAGTAGTACCTCTTTACCTCGACGCCATGAGTTCATTTGGTTTCTAAATATAGTCAAGTTATACACCAATTGACGCGCAAAGAGTCGCGCTACAATTTTCTTTGCCATGTAAAACGTCTAAAACAATTTTTAAAATAAATTAAACCAAGAAAACCGGCAAAATCGTGTTTTCGCACCTTTTCGGCGATTTTTCGCGGCACAAAGAGGTCGTGCGGAGGTGAAGAGGCATAGTTTTACTAAATCAGTTTTTCAAGCGCTACAACATGAGCATAGTTTGGAGAGAAACAAAAGGTGCGAAATTTGAGTTTTTTGAAAAAGTTAAAAATCGACCATTTTTCGCGACCGCACAACTCCGCGAATACTATACCAAATGAGTTGGGTCCAAAAGCAAAAAGTTGCGCCGCATCGAGTTCTACAATTTAGTTTCAGGAGCTGGGACGCGAAAATTACTTTTAATGGGTGAAAATTGCGAAAAACCTAATTTCCGGATTTCTTCCCAGGCCTATTTCGTCATCATCAAGCCCGTTTCAGGGCACGACACTAGTGCCACAAGATGCGCCGTAAAAAGTTGTTTAACATATGTCTCAACCAGAAAAAGTTATGGGCGATTTTTTGAGTTCTCATATTTACCGATTTTGATTTTCGCCTTTTTTTGCTCTCCGTCAACTTCGAACGTTAATTTCACGGCAACCCGTGTTCGGGAAAAATCGGCAAAAATAAAAATTAGATTGCCCCAAGTCTTGTGGTCAGTTCCATACCCCAACTTGCAATTTTTGATATACTTATCACCAAGTTGCGCGCCAAAAAGTGCAAAAAACCCGAGAGCCGGCGTTTCACCTAAAAGAAGGCTCCGGATCGGCTCGGGACCAGTGCCATTCGATCCGGCGTGGTCGAAAACCCCAGTAGCCGGAATCTGGTATAATCGGCACAACATCCTGATAGAACAAATTTCAAAAAACCTATCCCAGTAAATCGGTCGAATTGCGATCTTTTATATAGGGGTTAACTAGCAGTGCTAGGGGCAGAGCCGAAAATTGTTTTACTTTTGACATGTATACTTGTAGCGCGGGAGGAGCATTGCGCTAGCGCGGAAGGGTGCTGCGCACCCTTCCGCATAGACTGCTCGAGTCGCCCAGTATGGACACTTTTCTCTTGTTTTCTGACTTATTAGACGATTTGTCGAAAAATATATATGAAAAACGACAACATAAAACTATTTGCTTTGAATTCTGAACGGCACAATTACTTGGAAGAAGTTGGCGTAAGCTTTTGATTGTTTGGGGGGGACACCCCCCCAACCCCCCATTTTCTATATTGCATAACATGAAACTCATTCGTGGACTCGTTCATAAGCTTTCCGACATTTTCCTGATGTCTGAGGATCAATGTTTGTCTCACTATTATCGAAAAATTTCGTTGAACTGAATGAATGTCGCTACAGATATCAATTGAAGCGAGGTAAGAGTTAAGAGTCACGCATGACATGTTTTCCTGCTCAGAATGACTCAAAACAAGTTGTTTCATCATTCTTAACACGAAAAACTACCCTAGAATACTATATTTCAGTCAGGAAAAATCAGCAAAAGTTTTGGATCGAACCGGGGTTCGAACCCGCTCGGTGATTTTGGAGTGGTACCTCTTTACCTCGACGCCACGAATGATATTATTTACTAAACATAGTCATATTATACCTCAATCGACGCCTAAAGAGTCGCGCTACAACTTTCTTTGCCATGCAAAACGCCTAAAACAATTTTAAAAATAAATTTAACCAAGAAAACTGGCAAAATCGTGTTTTCGCACCTTTTCGGCGATTTTTCGCGGTACAAAGATATCGTGCGGAGGTGAAGAGACGTAGTTTTTCTAAATCAGTTTTTCAAGGGCTACAACGTGAGCATAGTTTGGTTGAATAAAAAAGGTGCGAAATTTGAATTTTTTGAAAAAGTTAAAAATCGGCCATTTTTCGCGACCGCACAACTCCGCGAATACTAAACCAAATGAGTTGGGTCTAAAAGCAAAAAGTTCAGTCTCCTCGAGTTGTACAATTTAGTTTCAGGAGCCGGGACGCGAAAATTACGTTGAATACGTGAAAATTGCGAAAAACCTACTTTCCGGATTTCTTCCGAGGTCTATTTCGTCATCATCCGGGGGGACAAGAGGCGCGACGTTAGCACCAAAAGATGCGCCGTAAAAAGTTGTTTAATATAAGTCTTAATCTCAAAAAATGAACGAACAGTTTTTGAGCATTCATATTTGCCGATTTTGATTTTCGCGTTTTTTTGCTCTCCGCCAACTTTGACCGGAATTTCCGGAAAAACCGTGAATGGGAAAAATCGGCAAAAATACAATTTAGATTGCCCCAAGTGTTGTGGTCATTTTAATACCCCAACTTGCAATTTTTGATATACTTGACACCAAGTTGCGCGCCAAAATGTGCAAAAAACCCGAGAGCCGGCGTTTCACCTAAAAGACGGCTCCGGATCGGCTCGGGACCAGTGCCATTCGATCCGGCGTGGTCGAAAACCCCAGTAGCCGGAATCTGGTATAATCGGCACAACATCCTGATAGAACAAATTCCAAAAAACCTACCGCGGTAAATTGGTCTACTTGCGATCTTTTATATAGGGGTTAACTAGCAGTGCTAGGGGGATCCATAAATTGTTTTATTTGTAAGCGTTTTATACTTTTAGCGCGGGAGGAGCATTTCGCTAGCGCGGAAGGGCGCTGCGCGCCCATCCGCCTCAATTACTCTTTGTGCTGCTATAAAATAAACGTTTTCCAGCTCAGAATGGCTCAAAACAACTTGTTTCATCATTCTTGGCAAATAACATTACCCCAGAACACCTTATTTCGGTCAGGAAAAATCAGCAAAAGTTTTGGATCGAACCGGGGTTCGAACCCGCTCGGTGTTTTTAGAGTAGTACCTCTTTACCTCGACGCCATGGGTTTATATTATTTCTGAATATAGTCATATTATACACCAATCGACGCGTATAGAGTGGGGCTACAACTTTCTTTGCCATATAAAACGCGTAAATCAATTTCTAAAATAAATTTAACCAAGAAAACTGGCAAAATCGTGTTTTCGCACCTTTTCGGCGATTTTTCGCGGTACAAACAGGTCGTGCGGAGGTGAAGTGGCATAGTTTTTCTAAATCAGTTTTTCAAGCGCTACAACATGAGCATAGTTAGGTTGAATAAAAAAGGTGCGAAATTTGAGTTTTTTGAAAAAGTTAAAAATTGACCCTTTTTCGCGACCGCACAGCTCGGCGAGTATTGCCCGAAATGAGTTGGGTCAAAAAGCAAAAAGATGCGGCACTTCGAGTTGTACAATTTACTTTCAGGAGCCGGGACGCGAAAATTACTTTGAATGGGTGAAAATTGCGAAAAACCTACTTTAAGGATTTTTTCAGAAGCCTATTTCGTCATAATCCCGGGGGACAAGGCGCGTGGCGTTAGCACCAAAAGATGCGCCGTAAAAAGTTGTTTAATATAAGTCTTAATCTCAAAAAGTTATAGAGCCGATTTCGAGCAATCAAATTATGCGCGCCCGATTTTTGCATTTTTTTGCTCTCTTCCAACTTCGAACGTTAATCTCGCGGCAACCCGTGATCGCGAAAAATCGGCAAAAATACGATTTAGATTGCCCCAAGTCTTGTGGTCATTTTAGTATACCAACTTTTAATTTTTGACATAATTATCACCAAGTTGGGCGCCAAAATGTGCAAAAAACCCGAGAGCCGGCGTTTCACCTAAAAGACGGCTCCGGATCGGCTCGGGACCAGTGCCATTCGATCCGGCGTGGTCGAAAACCCCAGTAGCCGGAATCTGGCATAAATCACCCAACATCCTGATAGAACAAATTTCAAAAAACCTACCGCGGTAAATTGGTCTAATTGCGATCTTTTATATAGGGGTTAACTAGCAGTGCTAGGGGGATCCATAAATTTTTTTTACTTTTGACATGTATACTTGTAGCGCGGGAGGAGCATTGCGCTAGCGCGGAAGGGTGCTGCGCACCCTTCCGTCTAGACTGCTCGAGTCGCCCAGTATGGACACTTTTCTCTTGTTTTCTGACTTATTAGACGATTTGTCGAAAGAAATATATGAAAAACGACAACACAAAACTATTTGCTTTGAATTTTGAACGGCAAAAGTACTTGGAAGCAAGCTCGACCTTTTGATTGTTTGGGGGGGGACACCCCCCCAACCCCCCATTTTCTATATTGCATAACATGAAACACATTCGTGGACTCGTTCATAAGCTTTCCGACATTGTCCTGATGTCTGAGGATCAATGTTTGTCTCACTATTATCGAAAAATTTCGTTGAACTGAATGAATGTCGCTACAGATATCAATTGAAGCGAGGTAAGAGTTAAGAGTCATGCATGACATGTTTTCCTGATCAGAATGACTCAAAGCAAGTTGTTTCATCATTCTTAACACGAAAAACTACCCTAGGACACATTCTCGAGACCAGTAAAAATCAGCAAAAGTTTTGGATCGAACCGGGGTTCGAACCCGCTCGGTGTTTTTAGAGTGCTACCTCTTTACCTCGACGCCATGAGTTCATTTTGTTTCTAAATATAGTCATATTATACCTCAATCGACGCATAAAGAGTGGGGCTACAACTTGCTTTACCATATAAAACGCGTAGAACAATTTTTAAAATAAGTTTTACCAAAAAAACTGGCAAAATCGTGTTTTCGCACCTTTTCGGCGATTTTTCGCGGTACAAAGAGGACGTGCGGAGGTGAAGAGACATAGTTTTTCTAAATCAGTTTTTCAAGGGCTACAACATGAGAATAGTTTGGTTGAATAAAAAAGGTGCGAAATTTGAGTTTTTTGAAAAAGTTAATAATCGACCATTTTTCGCGACCGCACAACTCCGCGAATACTAAACTAAATGAGTTGGGTCCAAAAGCAAAAAGTTGCGCCTCATCGAGTTGTACAATTTACTTTCAGGAGCCGGGACGCGAAAATTACTTTGAATGGGTGAAAATTGCGAAAAACCTACTTTTCGGATTTCTTCCGAGGTCTATTTCGTCATCATCCCGGGGGACAAGGCGCGTGGCGTTAGCACCAAAAGATGCGCCGTAAAAAGTTGTTTAATATAAGTCTTAATCTCAAAAAGTTATAGAGCCGATTTTGAGCAATCATATTTCGGCATTTTGATTTTCGCCTTTTTTGCCCTCCGCCAACTTTGACCGGAATTTCCGGAAAAACCGTGAATGGGAAAAATCGGCAAAAATATAAATTAGATTGCCCCAAGTCTTGTGGTCAGTTCCATACCCCAACTTGCAATTTCTGATACACTTGACACCAAGTTGCGCGCCAAAAAGTGCAAAAAACCCGAGAGCCGGCGTTTCACCTAAAAGACGGCTCCGGATCGGCTCGGGACCAGTGCCATTCGATCCGGCGTGGTCGAAAACCCCAGTAGCCGGAATCTGGTATAATCGGCACAACATCTTGACAAAAGAAATTTGAAAAAACCTATCCCGGTAAATTGGTCTAATTGCGATCTTTTATATAGGGGTTACTAGCAGTGCTAGGGGGATCCATTAATTTTGTTTACTTCTGAGCGTTTTATACTTTTAGCGCGGGAGGAGCATTTCGCTAGCGCGGAAGGGCGCTGCGCACCCTTCCGCATAGACTGCTTGAGTCGCCAAGTATGGACGCTCTTCTCTTGTTTTCTGACTCATTAGACAATTTGTCGAAAAAATATATGAAAAACGACAACATAAAACTATTTGCTTTGAATTTTGAACAGCAAAATTACTTGGAAGTAGGTAGCTTTTGATTGTTTGGGGGGACACCCCCCCAACCCCCCATTTTCTATATTATATGACATGAAACTCATTCGTGGACTCCTCGTTCATAAGCTTTCCGACATTTTCCGGTTGTCTTAGGATCAATGTTTGTCTCACCATTATCGAAAAATTTCGTTCAACTGAATGAATGTCGATACAGATATCAATTGAAGCGAGGTAAGAGTTAAGAGTCACGCATGACATGTTTTCCTGCTCAGAATGAGTCAAAACAAGTTGTTTCATCATACTTAACACGAAAAACTACCCTAGAACACTATATTTCAGTCAGGAAAAATCAGCAAAAGTTTTGGATCGAACCGGGGTTCGAACCCGCTCGGTGATTTTAGAGTAGTCCCTCTTTACCTCGACGCCATGGGTTCATTTTGTTTCTAAATATAGTCACATTATACACCAATCGACGCGCAAAGAGTAGGACTACAACTTTCTTTGCCATATAAAACGCCTAAAATAAAAATGAAAATAAATTTAGCTAAGAAAACTGGCAAAATCGTGTTTTCGCACCTTTTCGGCGATTTTTCGCGGTACAAAGATGTCGTGCGGAGGTGAAGAGTCATAGTTTTTCTAAATCAGTTTTTCAAGCGCTACAACATGAGCATAGTTAGGTTGAATAAAAAAGGTGCGAAATTTGAGTTTTTTGAAAAAGTTAAAAATCGACCATTATTCGCGACCGCACCGCTCCGTGGATATTGCTTCGAATGAGTTGGGTCCAAAAGCGAAAAGTTGCGGCATGTCGAGTTGTACAATTTACTTTCAGGAGCCGGGACGGAAAAATTAAGTTGAATAGGTGAAATTCTCGAAAAACCTACTTTCCGGATTTCTTCCCAGGCCTATTTCGTCATCACCAAGCCCGTTTCAGGGCACGACACTAGTGCCAAAAGATGCGCCGTAAAAAGTTGTTTAACATAAGTCTGAAGCAGAAAAAGTTATGGGCGATTTTTTGAGTTCTCATATTTACCGATTTCGATTTTCGGGTTTTTTTGCTCTCCGTCAACTTTGACCGCAATTTCCCGGCTACCCGTGATTGGGAAAAATCGGCAAAAATGCAAATTAGATAGCCCCAAGTCTCGTGGTCAGTTCCATACCCCAACTTGCAATTTTTGATATACTTATTACCAAGTTGCGCGCCAAAATGTGCAAAAAACCCGAGAGCCGGCGTTTCACCTAAAAGACGGCTCCGGATCGGCTCGGGACCAGTGCCATTCGATCCGGCGTGGTCGAAAACCCCAGTAGCCGGAATCTGGCATAAATCACCCAACATCTTGATAGAACAAATTTCAAAAAACCTACCGCAGTAAATTGGTCTAATTGCGATCTTTTATATAGGGGTTAACTAGCAGTGCTAGGGGGATCCATAAATTGTTTTACTTATGAGCGTTTTATTTCTGTAGAATTACACTAGCGCGGATGGGTGCTGCGCACCCATCCGCAAAGTAACTGCCCAGTTAATCACTTTTCTCACTTTTTCTTACCCATTGATACTTTTTCCAAGCTCAAAATGAGTCAAAATAACTTGTTTCATCATTCTTGACACGAAAAACTACCCTAGAACACTTTATTTCAGTCAGGAAAAATCAGCAAAAGATTTGGATCGAACCGGGGTTCGAACCCGCTCGGTGATTTTAGAGTGGTACCTCTTTACGCCATGAGTTAATTTTGTTTCTAAATATAGTCATATTATACACCAATCGACGCGCAAAGAGTCGCGCTACAACTTTCTTTGCCATATAAAACGCCTAAAATAATTTTAAAAATAAATTTAACCAAGAAAACTGGCAAAATCGTGTTTTCACACCTTTTCGGCGATTTTTCGCGGTACAAAGAGGTCGTGCGGAGGTGAAGAGACATAGTTTTTCTAAATCAGTTTTTCAAGCGCTACAACATGAGCATAGTTTGGTTGAATAAAAAAGGTGCGAAATTTGAGTATTTTGAAAATGTTAAAAATTGACCATTTTTCGCGACCGCACAACTCCGCGAATACTAAACCAAATGAGTTGGGTCCAAAAGTAAAAAGTTGCGCCTCATCGAGTTGTACAATTTACTTTCAGGAGCCGGGACGAGAAAATTAAGTTGAATAGGTGAAAATCGCGAAAAACCTACTTTCCGGATTTCTTCCAAGGCCTATTTCGTCATAATCCCGGGGGACAAGATGCGCGACGTTAGCACCAAAAGATGCGCCGTAAAAAGTTGTTTAATATAAGTCTTAATCTCAAAAAGTTATAGAGCCGATTTCGAGCAATCATATTTCGGCATTTTGATTTTCGCCTTTTTTTGCCCTCCGCCAACTTTGACCGGAAATTACGGAAAAACCGTGAATGGGAAAAATCGGCAAAAATACGAGTTAGATTGCCCCAAGTCTTGTGGTCATTTTGATATACCAACTTTTAATTTTTGATATACTTATCACCAAGTTGCGCGCCAAAATGTGCAAAAAACCCGAGAGCCGGCGTTTCACCTAAAAGACGGCTCCGGATCGGCTCGGGACCAGTGCCATTCGATCCGGCGTGGTCGAAAACCCCAGTAGCCGGAATCTGGTATAAAAGGCACAAAGTCCTGATAGAACAAATTTCAAAAAAACCCATCGCAGTAAATTGGTCTACTTGCGTTAAATTCCTATCGACTATAATTGATGAAAAAATTAATAAATATATTAGGTGCTCACCGTGCGCCGCTACACGAAGGACCGGAGGAAACGCGTCGCGGTCACGTGTGGACACAACGATGAGCTGATCAAGGTCCAGTCACTATTATACTCTTTCCTACCATATGCTGATCTGGTCTACTAGGATACATAGGTCGAAAAGTATGTTACAAAGTACCAAGCCTGACCGGATTTTGGGCCAAAATTTCACAAAAATCGAAAAACCTGATCGGATTTAGAGCAAAATTTGCCAAAAATCGAAATACCTTACCGGTTTTTTTTAAACAGAGAACCTAGCTATTCGACCTGTTCTACTAGGATACAATGTACTCAGGCAAATCTTTTTGAATCTAATTAGAGCAATTTTAGAAGAAACTAGGGCTAAATTAGATTCAAAAATCTCTCTGATTAGATTCAAAGAACGTTCTGATTAGATTCAAAAAGACAAATGTTCTGATTAGATTCAAAAAATTATCTGATTAGATTCAAAAAGACGCATGTTCCGATTAGATTCAAAAAATGCCCCGATTAGATTCAAAGCGATTTACCTGAGTACTCAAATTAAATTATACTATATCGATTAAAAATTATATTTGATTGAATTCAGGCACTTGGCAAACAGCCCTCGAATGTGTGGACAGACGCGCTACTGCAGAATGACGACAAGAACATCGTCATTGAGAGTCTGAAAACTATCGAGTGCAGGTTGGATTTGGAACCATACATTTTCATAACCTCGTAATGCGAGGATTGACCCACTATATATGGCTCATTTTCATGTCACAATATACGAAACGAAACTAAAATTGGCCATTTTAAAGCGAAAAATAACGAATTTTCTTAATCATACCACCATATTTCCAAAATCGACGCACTATATAAGCAAAACGGCGATTACACCTAAAATTTATGATTTTTCCAAATGTTCCAAATCAACCTTATCCCAGCACACCACAGTGTGAACCTGATAAATATTGATTGATTGATTGCAGATTGGATGATACCGATGATAAGATGAAGGAGGCGATGAGTGTACAACCGAAGATATTGTCGTATCTGTACAAGAAGAATGCGCCTCGGTTCAAGTACAAATCAGGTCTGAGAAGTGTGATGAAGAAGGATGGAAAGACACTGACGCTTAACGAGAGGCAATCACGAGCCATGATCATCTACGAGGGCCTGAAGCATCCCGGATTCTGTATCCTGTCCCCTCCTGGATCAGGCAAGACTACGGTAGCTGCTGCTATGGCTGCGTCGTTTGGAGATGGCGGAGTGCAACTTCTGCTAGCTGTACAGAACGTGGCTGTAGACAATCTTGCCGAGTCGTTGGAATCATTCGACAATGGTAAGTGTATCATCATCACTATTATCATTCATATTCATTTCATACATTTGTAATATGATTTATTTTAACAAAATATCGATTTATTGATTGATTTATTTCAGGTACACTCCGTGCCTACCACGTGCAGTCCTTTGATCGATTGGATGCAAGCTCTCCGATGCCTTACGACGTATTTGAGGAGTTGCCCAGATATGAAAGATGGATGTATAACGCAAAGGATGCTGATATCGGGAAAGTGGTCAAATATCTCGAGCTGGCAGCTAAACGAGATTCAGGATTGAATGATAAGGTTAGTTTTATAAATATGTTGTAAGTTAGGGTATATTCAAATCATCATCATCATCTTCACTTTGGTCATACGTGATGGGCGGAGCCTCCAATCATAGGTGGGCGCGTGAAAACGAATTCTTTTTGCGCACAGCCTTGCCTTCCCTTACGGGGCCTTGCGCATAGCCTTGTCTCGAAAAACATGGAAAATTTCCAGCTAAATCTGCTAAAAAATGGCCATGCGCATAGCCTTGCTTTACAATTCCCAGGTTTGAGCACAGCCTTTCCCCCAGCGTGCCCACCTAAGTTATTAATTTAAAAAATTTATTATTAAGGGACATCGATTGAGTCGAGAGGAGATGATAAAGTTGGAGCATGCTTTAGACAACAGTCTTCGTGCAGCGAAAAGCGCGCTCGAACGGTACCTCAGGTCGAGGATCATACTGTCGACAGGTACATTGTTCATCCCATAGCACATAATCAATACAGCGAGAACGATCACGCGAAAGTTGGCAAACTGCCAAGAGGGTTACTGCAAGATCACTCTAACTGCATCCACGCTCACTTTCGCTCTACCGTTTCTCTGTTTTCCGATGCACTAATAGAAACCATACATTTTCATACCCTCACAGTTTGAGGATCTATATGGCTTACTTTCAGGATTGACCCACTACATAAAGCTCATTTTTCATGTGAAAGATTACAATTTAACAAGGGAAGTCAGGTTGGGCGGTCCCGGACTTCGGGATGGGACATATACCATTCGATAGGTATCCGAAACAGAAGATTTTTCATGTTGGTCATTTTGGCAAAATGCCCCTGGGCGCAGAGTTATTTGCATATTTCTCCGGATTTTCGCCCTACAATGAAACACATTCTCTGTGAGATCGAAAGGAAGCAGTGGTGAATAAGAGTGGTAAACAACACAAGCAATGGCTAAAATGAATTTATTTATTTTTATATTTACTTAAAGAGGATGGTCTATGTATCTTTTGCTTGCAAGTTCGATTCCCGCACAAGCTATCTCACAGAGAATGTGTTTCATTGTAGGGCGAAAATCCGGAGAAATATGCAAATAACTCTGCGCCCAGGGGCATTTTGCCAAAATGACCAATATGAAAAATCTTCTTTTTCGGATACCTATCGAATGGTATATGTCCCATCCCGAAGTCCGGGACCGCCCAACCTGACTTCCCTTGTAAGTGAAAAATAGCGATTTTTCTAGTTCGACCCACTATAAATAAAATCCGGTGAGGGCGCCGAAAATCTATGATAGAAACTGAATTGCAAATAATAATAATAATAATAATTGCAGTAGACATGATCCTCTACCGCATGCATTACAACGAGAGCAATCCCGGTCTTGTGGAAACGATGAAGGATGCGGAGAAAATCATTATCGACGAGGCTTCACTACTCACGGAATCTACTTTCTACTGTTTGATTCGAGCCTTCCCTAAGGCTAAATTTGTTCTGATCGGGGATGATAAGCAATTGCCCCCATTTATGTACGATGAGCACATCACCGGACACGAATTGGCTGGTAGATCGGCATTGAATGTTGCTATGAAGTTCAAGAATCTTCCTGTTATTCAACTTGTTGAAGTGTATCGAGCACCTCAAGCACTCGTTGAACCCTACAATCATTTGTCTTATAATGGTCGACTTATATCAAGGAAGATGGAGACCATCTTCCCCCTCACCAATGCTGGATTAGTCAAGAAGGGCAGTCCTCAACTTTTGTTCGTCAATGTTCAAGGACAGTCGAGAAGCAAAGGAGGATCGCAGTACAATTACAGCGAAAAGGAGGCACTTCTTCGTCTTCTGAAGAAATTCCCTGCTGATCAGAAGGATGACATCATGATCATCTCACTATATAAGGAACAGAAGAGACAGATCGAGAGGAGTCTTGGGACTGACTATGATGTCTACACTGTCGATTCATCCCAGGTAAATGAACGTTTAAAATCAATTATTGGTATATTATTCTTGTTGTGATTGATTGCGATCATGCATAGTCGTTCTTTATATTGAATATTGCCACATAATTAAGAATTGATGGGTTTAATTTCAGGGCAAGGAAAAGCCTATCGTGATTGTTCTTACGAGTAGAAGCAAGCCAGCTGGCAATATGACATTCTTCAACTGCCAGAACAGGTTATTCTTGAAATTCATAGTTTTTTTATTGGTTATTGCCCATTTTTGTTTGTTTAAAAATTAAAAAAAGCCAACAGTTTGAAAAAATCATTTACCGCAATCTGAAAGCGTCCTACCTCGATCTGAACCTTTACATTTATCTGTATGCAATATACCGTAGTCTCTACACTAATCGTAATCTAGTATCACAGTTTAGTCGTTACCGTACTCTATAAATGAAAACTCCCTAAACGCAAATTACGGTATTCATGATATCTTGTCAGGTGTACAGTAGCCGTGTCTCGACAGCAGCGTGCTCTGATCATTTTTGGCTGCTCCCAAGTGCTCAACAAGTGTAGCTCCTGGAAGAAAGTCGTTAAGAATGGTAAATTCACCCGTGTCAACTCGAAAAACCTTTGATAGGTTTTCGATTAGACTGATCATCGTTCAGTTATGTCCCAATCTCTTTGCACTTACCGTAATCTCTTTCCACTTACCGTAATTCTATATACCTCTTACTTTTCATCCGTACTTTGCTTTACTTACCGTAGTCTATTTTTAGTCTTTTACTTACACCGCCTCGTGCTACTTGTCGTAACATCACCATACTAATCTTTTGCCAATATTCGCTTCATTATTTTGTCTGTCATTGTTGCATTGACTCGTACTCGTCAATATCAGAGATGTCATTACACTATCGCTAATTTATTTGTTGTCATTTCATCAATTTGTTACCTTTTGTTATTTGTTAATATCTGGTAATCGCTACAGAAGATCTCATAACCACATTTCGTATTTATCCTTTTCATATCAATACTTCACTTTGTTCACATTCAACTCCCTTCCATGATTCACCATTATAGTCCCGATAAAGAAGTATGGAAACAAAATTTATGTTTAATTCAATAACAAAAATAATTCTATTTAATCTAATCGATACGAAGAGACCACAGTAATATAGATATTATATTGTTAGCTGCAACTTACGCAAAGAAGTATTCCAAACTAGTCATCGATTAGGTATCGCGACATCGCTTTCTCGAAGAATACGAAAAATCGATTCGAGATAACTACTGTAATCCTTTGAAGCTATCGCTAAATTACATTTGGATACTGTATGCTATTGAAACTTGTTGATGGTTAATGTGCTCCTTGTACATAAATTTTTGGTTCCCGTTTTCGAAAAATCGGAATTTTCCGATTTAGATTTCGGATTTTTAAAAAGAAGTTGTTATTTTCCTGAAAATGCTACAGCCGATATAGGTAAGAGGTAGAGATGACAATAATGCACAATTCATTGCGGGCCCGCAGAGCGGTCTATAATCATTGCGGGCCCGCAAACTAGGAGAGAGGGGAGTTGATCGATTGCGGGCCCGCAATGACTACTTCATTCCTACCCTGCTACTTTTTGTGATCGGTCGTTCATCTCAGTTCTCTTCACTTTGCTTCGTTAACAGAGAAAAACGACCGATAGCAAAAAATAGCAGGGTAGTAATAAAGTAGTCATTGCGGGCCCGCAATCGCTCCCCCTCCCCTCCCTCTAAGTTTGCGGGGGGCGATCGATTCGGCAACGATCGTTTCGGCAACGGATCATAAATCGGTTGGGAGATGGCCTATGGGAACAAAAGTTGTGCCATTGTTATCAGTAGGGGTGTACGGTATTGTGCTACCGTAACCGTCGGGAATCATGAACTGATTTTTTTCAGTGGACCCATGACCCGGGGTTCATGGTTGAAAATTACCGAAGTCGAGAAATTCATGATGGTCCAAGACCAAATACTATATGCCTGTATATCAACAGTCAGCTAACTTTTATTTTTATGGATACCGTAACCCGAACTACCGTAATCTAGCTACCGCACTCTTCAATATTATAGCGAAATTCAAGGCAAATCCCGGTTTGATTACGGTAGTTCGGGCTACGGTATCCATAAAAATAAAAGTTAGCTGACTGTTGATATACAGGCATATAGTATTTGGTCTCGGACCATCATGAATTTTTCGACTTCGGTAATTTTCAACCATGAACCCCGGGTCATGGGTTCACTGAAAAAAATCAGTTCACGATTCCCGACCGTTACGGTAGCACAATACCGTACACCCCTACTGATAACAATGATACAACTTTTGTTCCCATAGGCCATCTCCCAACCGATTTATGATCCGTTGCCGAAACGATCGTTGCCGAATCGATCGCCCCCCAAGTTTGCGGGCCCGCAATGATTCCTTATTCTATATATCAGCGTAAGCCGCTTCGCATATGAGTCGGCCTTAAGAGACTGGCTCGGTAAGACTCGAGCATTTTGACCCCCTGCCGGACATTCGCCAAGACTTTCGATCTGGGCCTCAATACTTTCATCATAGACACATCCCGGGGGGAAACCGATGAAAGTTATAGTGAAAATGCCCTTGGGCTCAAACCCGGCTCACATGTTTCATAAAATAAAAAAAATTGAAAAATTCATAACTTTTCAATCGTGATAACTAGGACTTTTATTTATTTTTATTTGTGAATAACATGTCATGCACTCTTACAAACACTGCGGAACATTAATATCATATCGTTCTGAATATGTTTTTTCGAGTCTGATTTTCAGATTTTTCTTCTTCTATCCTCGTTGAAGCGCTAGCCCCAGTAATGGAATAGTGCATATTGTAGCCCTGACGATTGTGTACATGGTGGTCATATTCCCTTGGCCAGCCAACATTTCGCAGGCATCGAAAATTGCAACAGAATGTGAGATATGTGTAAATTGCAAAAATCGAAAATTAAATTTCTTGAAATTCGCAAGAGTTGGAGCTCAGCGTTCTCATGACTTTCAAAGCAAGAACGACCGCTCAACATACAAACTCTCTCGAATACAATGGTCTCTCCTTTGTCTTGCTTTGGAAGAAAAATGGCTTGGACCAGAATACTGTGAGAGGTAGCTTCATTATGTCATTTTACTAGTAGTGATGCGCGTACATAGGAAAAAAAATACAAATAGACTCAGACTACATTTTAAAAAAATTGAGAAAATTAATAATTTTATTTTTATTTTTTCTACTCCCGCATTCAGTCGACCGTCAAGTCAAGTTGATTCATAGGGCGGATGGTGGCTGATGCATGTCCGTTTGCGAAAACAACTGCCACGTGAAGAATCGTCGTTTCGCAGATCTAGAATTTATTTTTTAAATCATCAAACTTGAAAATTTATATGTTTCTTTCATATAAATCGGTTGGAAGGTGGCGTACAGCAACCAAAGCTGTACCATTGTTATCAGTAGGAGTGTACTGTACTGCACTACCGTAACCGTCAGGTATCACGAACTAATTTTTTTTCAGTCGTTCCATGATTCTCAACCATGACCCCGGGTTCAGAATGGCTGAGGTCGAAAAATTCATGATGATCCCAGACCAAACCCTAGTCGCCATTATATCAACAGTGAGCCAACTTTTATTTTTATGGATACCATAACTCGAATTACCGTAATAGTAATGCACGCTCCTGAATTTTCCGAGAATTTCACCACATTATTATAGGATACGGTAAAAAAATTAGTTCGTGATACCTGACGGTTACGGTAGTGCAGTACAGTACACTCCTACTGATAACAATGGTACAGCTTTGGTTGCTGTACACCACCTTCCAACCGATTTATATGAAAGAAACATATAAATTTTCAAGTTTGATGATTTAAAAAATAAATTCTAGATCTGCGAAACGACGATTCTTCACGTGGCAGTTGTTTTCGCAAACGGATATGCATCAGCCACCATCCGCCCTATGAATCAACTTGACTTGACGGTCGACTGAATGCGGGAGTTGAAAAAATAAAAATAAAATAATTAATTTTCTCAATTTTTTTAAAAATGTAGTCTGAGTCTATTTGTATTTTTTTCCTATGCACGCGCATCACTACTAGTAAAATGACATAATGAAGCTACCTCTAACTTTTGCGAATTTCAAGAAATTTAATTTTCGATTTTTGCAATTTACACATATCTCACATTCTGTTGCAATTTTCGATGCCTGCGAAATGTTGGCTGGCCAAGGGAATATGACCACCATGTACACAATCGTCAGGGCTACAATATGCACTATTCCATTACTGGGGCTAGCTCTTCAACGAGGATAGAAGAAGAAAAATCTGAAAATCAGACTCGAAAAAACATATTCAGAACGATATGATATTAATGTTCCGCAGTGTTTGTAAGAGTGCATGACATGTTATTCGATTCCCGCCCTTACAAAATCTATGGCAATAGATTTTGTAAGGGCGGGAATCGATCCCTCAAACATTTGAATTTCAGCCAAACGCGTTCACCACTCGACCAACCGGACGAATGTGAAGAATGCGAATAAGAGCGGCTATGAACTATCACTTTGCGCTATCACTTCATTATTTTGTTCTTCTCTTCATTCATGCAAAACTTTTCGTCCATTTATCATTCATTCATCTTTCACTTCGACTCTTCGGTCGTTTCTAATATTTCTTTCAGCATGGTAATAAATTGACGTATATCCGAATTAATTTATCCTATATATAATTTTCCAGATTCGTTACTTATTGGTTTTCGCTCTTATTGCTTTTATATCCCTCAAGATCAACATCTCATGGTCTCAGGCTATTTTTGTTTTATTGATTTAGCAGCCGAGACCGCATGTTTATTAGCTGCGCATGTGGACCAAGCGTTCCCCGAACTTTACAGTGACCGTGCATATATCGTTCCCCACCAGTTACAGAAACCGTGGAGAACATGCTTACTGTAGTGTTCGTGGGCAATGGAAGTGGATATGCAAATACTGCATCATCATGTAGGATACGTCGAACGACATCCACGGATGTTGTAACAACGGTAGGCATGAAGTTAATGTTAACTGAATCATGAGGGATACTGTAGATCGATATCCACGGTGATTCTAAGGTCTGTGTACGGGAGATCGATATTCACGGTTACTGTAACGTTTGTGGTACGGTGGACCGATATCATGGATTACTAAAGCTTGTGATGTACTGTAGGGAAATTTTCACTCGTCCCTGTCTTGATATCCTGATCATGTTACTTCAACTTGGACCTGGTTAGAACACTTGGCCACTGTACGACTTGTAACCGATTACGGTTTGTGGTGTGATAGGCCGGTATCCTGGATTACTGTTGTGTGCGATGTACTGTAGGCCATTTTTTGCTCACTTCAGTAAAATTAAACTCAACCACGACTTGGACTCGAGTTGGACTTGGTTAGTCACATGGTCGGGACACGACTTGGCTACAGTAACCATGGAAACCATGCTTACTGTAGTGTTCGGAATTCTTGGGCAATGGTAAGTAGAATGTAAATACTGCATCATGTGGGACATCAATTGTTGCTGTAGCTCCGTGATACATCAATTGTTGCTGTAGCTCCGTGATACATCAATTGTTGCTGTAGCTCCGTGATACATCAATTGTTGCTGTAACATGTGAGAGCGGTAGACTTGAGTTAATGCTAACTGAATTATGTGGGATAGGATAGACCGATATGTACGGTGATTGTAAGGTTCGGGGTACGCTTGGTCTACATCCGCAGTTACTAAAACGTGCGGGCTCGGTTGGTTAATCAATAAAACAAAAATAGCCTAAAATGCAGAACATGAAATGGAGACCTTGAGGGATATTAAAGCAATAAGAAAGAGCGTAAACCAATAGATGACGAATCTGTAAAATTATATTTAGAATAAACAATTCGGATATACGTCAATTTCTCACCATGATGAAAGAAATATTAGAAGCGACCGTGTCGAACTGAAAGATGAAAGAATGAAATTTAACGTTTGCGGAACGGTAGGATATCATGGATTACTGTAGCTTGCGATGAACTGTAGGTAAATTTTCACTACTCCAGTCAAGATAACCTGGTAGTGTTAAACTTTTTTTTTACACCGCACTGCGGGCCCGCAATCATTAGCAATGAAAAGTCATTTTCATTGCGGGCCCGCAACGCCCGTATTGCCAACTCTAGTAAGAGGGGCATGCGGAAAATGACTCGCGTTTACCGAAATTGCCGAATTTAATAAAAGTTATCGAAGAAAATCAAACAAAAAACAAATTAAAAAAATTTAATAAGTATCAGTTTTCTCCCGGCCACTTTCATATGCGTGTCGCATTCTTTGTTACAATTTTTTAAATGTAGTTATTGTTGTCGTTTGGTGACTGGCGATTTTTGTGTTATCAATATTAAATAATATCATTATCACACTTCAAATGGTTAAGGTCAAAATATCCTTTTTTTCGGTAATTGTCGAAATTTCCGCTTGCTGAAATGTCCTTTCACTTTTTGAAGCCAAAATATAATAATGCAACAATGTGAAAAAAACAATTGGAATCAATTGGGTGAAATATTCAGAGAGCGAAGTGTTAAAATAATAATAATACAAATATCTTTATTATGCTGGTAAGTAATGAACAATACATAGGACACAAACAAGAAAAATGGTTGGATACATAAATTACTATGTCACAACGGGGTAGCATAAGTATAGTAGTGGACATCGAAAAAGTTAAGTTAAGAAGTGCTACATATAATTGATTTAATAGAATTACTAAACGAAAATTAAAATTGAGAACGAGTAACTGATTGAAATTTTCATGGTCGAGAGAAACTTTACATACATGTAGATAAATACGACACACTGTAAAAAACATTTTAGTGCAGATTTAAAAAATGTCTTTGTGTCTCTATAAATTAAAAAAAATTTTTTTTACGGAAATTCGGAATTTTAAGGAGAATGTCGGCAAATCGGAAATTTCAGGAAATCGGAAGTCGGTCCTGTTGTGGAAAATGTTCTTCAATCGAAAGGCAATTGTTATTGTCGTTCTTTGTGGTACGAAAAAAAGGAAAAGTAATCCTTTAATAATCAATAATTGGAGAAGTTTTGTTTGTTGCATTTATCATCACATATCATCATTTATCGTCATGCAGTTGTGCATCTATCATCAAAAACGAAAATATAAAGAATGAATACCTTAGTTGGATTGGAACAATGTTATAACTAAATCACCGTTGATCCTATATATATATATATATATATATATATATATATATATATATATATATATATATATATATATATATATATATATATATATATATATACAATATACACGTAGATTACATTGAAGGGAAATAACAAGATAAATAAACAGATTAACATACAAAAGTGAATGAACAAACTGGTATGCTAGAACATTAATAAAGTGATTGAGGCAAAATGACTCAACATATCTCAAATATCGTGTATCTCAAAAACAATATGAACGATCACTAGGAACAACACGACGAGACTGGGGGGAGGGGAGGGATAAGATGAGCAATCAGTGAGAATCCGTATTGGGAATGAACAAAGTAATTATGACATTATTGATTAGATGAATGAACTGTATCGGCTACAGTAACCAGGACGAATGAGATAAATTATTGATTATAATTCTGATGAATCTAAACGAGTGAACCTTCCGCCAAAGATGACCTTCTTCCATGGGTCGGTAGTATTGAGCACGCTGGAGCAGCCAAGAATGATCAGAGCTTGCTTTTGACGCGATACAGCTACCGTACACCTGAATAATCGAGACATCACGGTATTGTAGTAAGAGTGAAAGATTACGGTGTCATCGAAAGCTACTGTATCAACTATTGCATAGATCAACGCGTAATCAACATTTTTAAGGTAAGCTACCTGTTGTAACTGTTGAAGAATCTCATATTATAACATGTATTACTTCTAGTTGTCAGAACGATCACGATTGGCTTCTCTTTGCCCTAGAAAATATTCGAATTCACATGATATTTCAAAAGTGAGGAGACTATTGATTTGATGTTTTGATATCAGACTAATTTTCTGCATTGTTGTAGTCTCATCAAAAGTATTAAAGGACACCCAAGCAAATTTTATTCTCCGCATTGGCAATACTCTCTCTTAGACAAAGAAAGCGAGAGAGTGTGGCCAGAGCGGGGAGTTTCAAATTAGCTTGGGGTGTCGCATTAAAGCCCCAGACCAACGAACGAAATATAATATTTTAAACCATGAGAATTGACAATAACCTGGGCCGAATCTACAGTGTAGACATCATAATCATTTCCGAGACTCCGCTCGATCTGTCTTCTCTGCTCCTTATACAGTGAGATGATCATGATGTCGTCCTTCTGATTGGCAGGGAATTTATTCAGAAGACGAAACAGGGCTATCATCTCGATAGGGTTGTACAGTGATTGGCTCTTATTAATAGCTTCTCCTTGCACATTGACGAAAAGCAGCTGAGGATATCCAGGGCCGACTAATCCCGCATTGGTGAGCGGGAAGCGAGTCTCGATCTTTTCCGATATCAGCCGACCATTATAAGACAAATGATTGTAGGGTTCAACGAGAGCTTGAGGGCAACGATACACTTCAACAAGTTGAATAACAGGAAGATTCTTGAACTTCATAGCAACATTCAATGCCGATCTACCAGCCAATTCGTGTCCAGTAATGCAATCATCGTACATAAAAGGGGACAATTGCTTATCATCACCGATCAGAACAAATTTAGCCTTAGGAAAGGCTCGAATCAAACAGTAGAAAGTAGATTCCGTGAGTAGTGAAGCCTCGTCGATAATGATTCTCTCCGCATCTTTCATAGTTTCCACAAGACCAGGATTGTCCTCATTGAAATGCATACGGCAGAGGATCATGTCTACTGTAATAAGCTATTGTTATTGTTATTACTATTACTATTATCGTACATGTAAAAATAATTGTTTCATGAAAGGTGTGAATGGATCTCAACGGATCAGGCCGATCAAACGTGATTGTGAGCCAGCCGGTCATTTTAGTTAATTTCCTTGCTTTTCATTGTTTCTCTCTCTTTCGAATCTACTATATTTTAAAGAAACAAGGCCAAAACATTGCCATGTATGAAGAGTCATCATTTTCATGATGAATAAATTGTTCCGATGAACAAAAATGAAAGTGGCCGGCCAATGTATTCAGGGTATAATCGGAACAATTTATTCATCATGAAAATGATGATTTTTGTTAAATGGCAATATTTCGGCCCGATTTCTTTCAATATAGTAGAATCGAAAGAGAGAAAAACAATAAAAAGAAAGGAAAATAACTAAAATAGCCGGCTCGCTCACAATCGCGTTTGCTCGGCCTGATCCGTTAAGATTCATTCACACCGTTCATGATACAATTATCTTTACATGTACGATACTATTATTATTATTTGCACTTGGCAAATACAGTTTCTAGTGCATCTGAAAACGGTAGAGCGAAAGTGAGAGAGCGCAGACGGTTAGAGCGCGATTACCGCAACAACCCTGTCATTTTGATTGTTTTCTTCAACAAAAAAACGCTCTCACTAAGAACGAAAAATCTCGCAGTGAAAATAGGCGCCCCGGGGCTCCAATTTGGCCCCTCAATTTTTACGCAGGGAATATTGAATTTCAGCCGTTCAAATTGTTTGTGTTGTTTTACCACAGATTTGATCGAATTTATCGCTGAAAGTTTGAAATTTTTAAAAGCTTGTCAATTCAATTGTGCTACGAAAATAGATAGAATTGCCGAGCGTGCGATTTTTCTCATTCTACGTAATTTATATAATTTCAAACTTTCCGTGATAAATTCGGTCAAATCTGGAGAAAAAAACAATGCAAAAAATTTGAACGGTTGATATTCATTATTTAGAGCGTAAAAAATCGAGGGTCGAAATGGGCTCCCTGGTTCACCCGGGTCGCTCATTTTCACTGGGAGATTCCGCTGTACTATACTACACTTCGCTTTCAATGAACCTATATATTATATTATATTTTATCTACATGCACACGCATGCAACGACACATGAAAATGATATGAACAAAAATAAATAGGTGATGAACCTGTCGCTAGAAGAATCCTCGGTCTCAGGTATCGTTCGAGGGATCTTTTGGCTGCACGAAGCCTGGAATAGAATTCCTCCTCCAGCTTTTCCCTATCCTCTCGACTCAATCGACGTCCCTTAAAAATAATTATTTAACTAATAAAAAATGTTAAAACATATTAAAAGTATATAATTAACCTTATCATTCAATGCTGCCTCTCGATCAGCCGCCAGCTCGAGATATCTTACGACATTCCTGATATCATCATGGTTGGCGTTCTGCATCCATCTTTGATATCTGGGCAACTCCCCGAATATATCGTAAGGCATCGGAGAATTAGCATTCAATCGATGAAAGGACTGTACGTGATATGCACGGAGCGTACCTGAAAAAAATCAATCAATCAATAAATCGATATTTATTTTCTAAATTTTGTATTACAAATGTACGAAATGGATGTGAATGATAATAATGGTGATACATTTACCAGTGTCGAATGACTCCAATGACTCGGCAAGGTTGTCTACAGCCACGTTCTGTACAGCAAGTAACAGCTGTACTCCGCCATCTCCAAAGGACGCAGCCATAGCAGCAGCTACCGTAGTCTTGCCTGATCCAGGAGGGGACAGGATACAGAATCCGGGATGCTTCAGACCCTCATAGATGATCATAGCACGTGATTGCTGCTCATTCAGTGTCAACTTCTTTCCGTCCTTCTTTGTGACACTTCTCAGACCTGATTTGTACTTGAACCGAGGCGCATTCTTCTTGTATAGGTAGGACAATATCTTCGGTTGAACCCTCATCTCCTCCTTTATATCATCAATGGCATTATCAAATCCGTCCTCGATGGTCTTCAGAATCTCAATGACGATGTTCATGTCGTGACCATGCAGCACCGCGTCAGTCCATACGTTCAATGGATGCGTGCCGAGTGCCTGAATTCTATCAAATCTAATAATTCATCGATTAAATATAATATAATTTAATTATTAGGTTGTTTTTTGAAGTCCGGGAAAATTTGAGGGTGTATTTGCTGCATTGTTCAAGTAGTTACATCTGTTACATCCCCATGAATGGGTCAGAGAGCCTGAAGATCTCTCATTCATGTTCACTAGGCCCACATGAGTATTGCCCACGATCAATGACTTGTTTTCATTCCCTTATGCATCGTTACATTTACCTTACGTGCCTCCGCCGCGTGTCCGACGCGGCGGAGGGGGTTACGGCGTAGACACGTAAGGCAAATGTAACGATGCATTAATCAGTCACTTTCTTCATGTCCTCATATTCCTGTAATTCTCGAAGCTGAATGAGAAGGATGGTGGAAAACACCGTGTACGGCGAGAAGAAGATCGTCCATCACATGGTGAGCAAATGGCACCAATACCCTCATGCAGAAATCCATGGCAATAAACAGATTCAGTGCGTGTAACAAGGGAAGCACCAGTTGCAACGGAAACTATGAAATCGACGATATCACATTAGACTTCCAGCCCTACTTCACTGGTTCGATTCCCCTCCCTCCCCCCGTCAAAATGTTTTTGCTAGTTTTATAAATACCTCAATTTCATTTTCATTGTTCATCGTAATTCGCCGGACATTTCCGAACATTCAAAAAAAATTGACCAGAAAATGTCCCGGATAGGAAAGAAGATAGGATTAAGAGAACATGCTCAGTCAGTAGAAGACCTGATTCAGCCACAGTGCGTAATGCACTGTTACATTTGCGTTACGTGCGTACGCCGTAACCCCCTCCGCCGCGTCGGAGAGGCGACGGAGGGGGTTACGGCGTAGGCACGTAATGCAAATGTAACAGTGCATAAATTCTAGGCGTATTCCAGAACATAACACATGGGCGCGGCCATGGGGGTAGCCCCTGTAAAATTAGGACTTTTCGAAAATTTGTGGGTTGCCCCATGTAAAAAAACGTTTAGATTAAATTTTTGAAAAAAAAAGTGAAGGCCCCCTGTAAAATTAACCATTTTCGTTCGGATACCCCCTGTAGATATAGAGCTTCAGGTACTTCGCCCATGTATGTTCCAGAAGCATGAAGGCATATGGTAAAGAGTGAAATAGTGACTGTACTCACAGAGAAAATTCTCTTACAAGATATACTGTTCTAAGAAATTAACTTCTTAGAACATCAGAAACATCATAAATTGAATTTCTTACTTGTCAAGAGGAATTTTCGCATATATTTCTTATAATTAAGAGAATGAAAAGAAGGAAATTATGAATTTGAGTAAATTTTCTGTGTGTGTACCTTGATCAGCTCATCGCTGTGTCCACACGTGATCACGACGCGTTTCCTCAGGTCCTCCGGAAGGCGTTGCACGTTGTGCACCTTATAGTTATTTATTCATTCATTTCCCATCAATTACACTGTGTAGGAATACAATTTATAAGAGTAACGCAAGTGTGCAACTTTTTCATGAAAATTTTCCGGGAAAAAAAGGGAAAGTTCCCACGTTACGGCGTTGCCCACGTACGTATGAAGAGTATAGAGATGATTTTTTGTGTTCTTTATTTACCTTGAGTTGAATCCTCTTCTTCATCTCTTCAAAGATAAGAGTAACTCCCTTCAGACTGTAATTGTCCAATTGCATCAGGAGAGTGGGCGGAGCTGTACTCATCACTTGCGCAACACGCATTTCTGGTGGTTTGATTAACGAACGAAATCGTGATCCGAGCATGAACAGACTAATCATAAGCCTCTCCGCATCTTCCGGCTTCTCTCTGAAGTGAATATGTCAAATATCGTCGAAACAAAAAAAGAGAAGTTTTTTTGACAAATGGAAACAAAAATTTCAAAATGTGACACTTTGTATCATGTTATCTAGGAACTTTGTGAAGTGTTTTGTCAAATTTTGTCGAAATATTGGGCAATGTTTTTCATTTGTTTCGTTTTGATGGCACAAACTGTAGAACTGATGTTGAGAAGTATAATTAACAAAAAAGTACGAGAAGTAGTTGAATTCACGTAGACGGTCCTTGATCAATTCGGCGCTCTTTGGTAGCAAACTACGTATCGATGAAGCGAAGACTCCAGCACTTCTTGACGAACTGCGAATTTTGCTAACCTGTAAAATTTAAAATTAATCAAAAATCACATAAATCTTAACGCTACAAATACAGTAACCGGTGATGACTGACCATTTTTGCGTATTCGAATCGATTCTTGACGGGTTCCACAGGATAAATCCATGCGGAACTCGTATTGACCACAGTGGCATCACAAATGGCATTGGCCTCTCTGGTACATTTCTTCTCGAAACGATGCCTTCTCATATGAAGAAAGCCATCAGCCCAATTGCTCACACCGATCTCAGCGTCTTCCGCCTAAAGAAATGTATAGAGATCATCGATAATCATAAATAAATAAATAAATAAAATTAACCTTGGCACGATGCACGATGTAGACATAGTCATCAACGCTACTCAGCTTGGATTCGATTCGGACACAACGATTAGTCATCCATACAATGGCATAGCCGTCTTCAATACCCATTGACGGAATACTTTCGGGAAGACGTTGAACCGTGTAAACGAAGAAGTAGTCGCCCTCGTTAGCAGAGATTTCATTCTTGGGAACGGCGATGAATCGTAGATCAGGACGATCAGGCATGAACAACTCAAAATGAATGGCCTCCAGAATAGCATAGGACTTCTTGTAAACATCGATGAATCGGTAGATCACAGGGCGTGTTTCATCCACCTGAATCACATTTTTATTATTTTAATGGTAAAAACAATTATATAATACCTTTAGCTGTTTCATTTGGTCAGAAAGAGCTTCAACAACATCTGCTTGCTGCTTAGTCTTCTTTCGATTCTTGTTCGGTGCCTTCTTTCCAGCAGCATTGCGGAATGCGACGACATCGGCGAGTGTGATCAGTTCACGATGCGTCACAATGGTTGAATTTATTAGAGGAGGCAGAATCACACTCTGGTTGTCGTACTGATGAGGAGGTGGATCTCTTCGAGGTTTATCGATGGTTTTTGACTCGCTCAAGGTTTGACGCACGTCAAGGTTAATCGCCCAAGGGTGAGACATTCCTGCAAATCATACATTTTGCAATTTTAATTATAATAGAACTTGATTTATCACGAACAGCGATAAAAAATGCATTATTCTAAAGACATAGGACAGTCATGTTTCGTAAATGAGACCAAGAAAATGGTAGATATGGAGATATGGAGAAAGAGAAAAAATACGTATATTAGGGAACATTTCGAAAGATTTACTAAAGAGGCCACATTGGATTAGGTAAAGAGAAGAAGGAAACTGATCGCTTCGTTGAGAATAGACAAGATAAAAAGATCATACGAAAAGATAAATACATTAGAAAATCACACGAGTATTGATCGAAATTTTAAAGTAATACTCAAGAAACACTAATATATACTAAAGACTCGTTTAGGAAGTTTCAATGTAGTGTTCAAAGTTCGCGAAAAGAAATGAAACGAAAATGAAACAGGAGGGTATGCAATAAGCGGATTGAATAGAGAGGCAGATGTCAATAGAAGTGTCCGTCCCCGCGCGGTAAATAGGCGGTGCTAACATCGGTATATTAGGTGAATTCATAAGTAACGCTCGTTTTTCGCTTTCCAAAAAATTGTCACAAAAATTTAATAAAGCATGGAGAATTCTAGAAATATTTTCCATTCGTATCGGTCACCTTCTGACTTCTACCCGGCAGTTTGTCGTTCCCTTCGTGATAAAAGGACTGGGGCAAATTCCGGAAATATGTGCCGAGTACGGTATGGATAGTGGTTCGGTCTTTGAACCTTTGCCCTTTGAGGAAGTGATGGAGCGCCGCGAAGAAGTGACAACCATACTCGGCAAGGTCGGGTGAGTACGGAGGGTGGGGGATTACAGTTCAGTCACATCCCGTTAGCTCAGCCTGGGTCGTTCTTTTGGTATTAGGTCGAGCGTTGTCATGTTGAAATTAGATCAGAGTGTCCTTCCCACGTGATTGTTCGAGGTGGAGTCTTAGCTTCCGCATCTATAGAGTGTAGACATGTGTCGTGACAGTCGTACCCTCGGGGAGGAGTTCCCAGTACTCGACTCCCCGTACCGAATATCAGATGCACAACATCACTTTTTGGCGGTGAAAATCGGGTTTGGGGACATCCGCTGCCTATTCGCGCTCACTGAGCCACAATCTCATTGGCTCTTTGTAATGGTAGGGCACCCACTTTTCATCACCGGTTATAACGTTGACAAGCCGGCGACGTAGAGTTAGAAAAATCTTTGCGATGTCCAGTCGGCGATCCTTGTCGTAGTTGGCTAGGACGTAGGGTAGACATCTTCCCTATTTTCACTTATTTCCGAGAGTGTGAATGCCATGTACCACAGTGCACTGGCTGACCCCAAGCGTCATTGCAATATCACCGGTATCGGGATACGGATCAGCCTCTTCCTCTTGGAGCAATCGATCGAGATCCACCTCCGGTAGGTGACTGGGTTGATCTTCATTTTCGAGGGAAAAGTCCTGTTTCTCGAATTTGACGACTCACTTTCTCACTGCTGTTACGTGAGGCACATGTGAGGGGTACACCTATGCTAGGCGATGTTGGAAGTCAGGGCGTTTCAAGCCGGAGAGGAAAAGGAATAAAATAACGTTGCGAATGTGAATTCCGTCGGGGGCGAAATTGTGCGGTTTTCTCGCCTGGAGGACACGCGGGAAGTGAATCGAAAACAACCGCAGGATATTCGAGGGACAGCCTATATAGTGTAATGGATGCTGGCAATAACAACAGAGCAAGAACGAGGCGACTGAAGTTGGGACAAAAAAACGAGCGTTACTTATGAATTCACCTAATATGAATGTGCATATCATGAAAAATAGACCGAATTATGCGTGTGAAGAATATATGTAGACCGTTTGTGTTGTCTGATAGTGGCCTTTTAGACATGAAATACCATGAAGCCGGTCAGAAAAGTTAAATCCCTGGAGGAATATGAGGGAAGAATATACTGCCTTAGCAACAATTGATAGTCTTATTGAACTCACAAGAGAGAAAATCAACACAGAAAGATCGAAATTACACAAAAGAACTAAGAGAAATAAAAGAGCGAAGAACATCAGGAAGACCAAGAGAACATCAGCCCTCGGCAGTTGGCAATGTAAAGGTTCAGTTTTTCAAGACAAACGAATTACTTAAGAGTTGATAAGAGTATTTATGAACAAATAGAGTGCGAACTGAAAAGATCATTTGTGTGGTGGGGACAGAGAAGGCGCAATGATTATTCATGACAACACGGGAAAGGAAATATAATAATAATAATAATACTTTATCTTATCAGCACATTAAATGCAGAAGGGGCCAAAACAGGAGGAATCAGGGGTAAGGAAAATATTATGAGTAAAACATATGTACGTGAGTAGAATGACTAGAGAGAAGGCACGTTAGTTCAATCATAAGAGTGGATGTATAATAGCCGGGAAAAAGAAAAATATTTGGTGCGATCGAGTTTTTCAAAGTATACGGTAGTATAAAGTGCGCAGTTTTTACGCGTGCACATTATACACTCCGGAATTCGGGCTACTATCGGAGTGGAAAAATTATTTCTTCTCATTTTAAATTTTTCTTTCTTATCCATGCTACTTTGCTATGCTGTTGTTTGTTTCTTAGCTCTTACTATATACTAAGTGTACTCAATCAATTTTAGCCCTTGTAACTTCGAGGCAGTGATGTTTCACTAGCGCATGAGCTGACAACTGTAAGTTACATTCTGTTGTTGTCTGTTGTTGATGTTGAATACCTTTGTTTATTTTATTATTCCTGATACGTTTTTCTGTGTTTTTGTTCTCAGTTTATCCTTCAGGGAGTGCTAATTGAAATGGTGTTGACGTATTGAAAGTTTGAGCTCCGTAATTGATCATTTTTCTTTCAATATCTGTGGGCAATATGATGAGAGCCGTGAAATGTGAAATGTAAATGTAGCGAAAATGAATTGATTCATAATTAATTTCAGTAAACATGGAATCGTGAAGGTCAAAGAGCTCTTCGTGGACATAAACACTCCGTTGCTCAGGGTTAGTTATTTCCTTTATTCTGGATGTCCATTGTTTCTTATTTTCGTGTTAAGTTTCGCTCCGCTCTATCCTTCACAATCACCCGTTCTCTATCTTGCTCATTCGGGCGATCTTTCATTAGATTTTTGGCAACTTATCATTTGATTGATCTATTCGCAGAGGGATGATATTGTTTATTTTATCACTTATTCTATCTGCATTCCCAAGCAATTATGCATTGCATCGTGCTAAATTATTCGCTGTGTTCAGCATCCAACTTATTTAGAATACGTACGAAAACGATTGTATCATGAATAAGCTAAGTTGTAACCGAAAATATGCCTTGCCACACAGCCCTGGTATGTACATGTGAGAACCAGTGGTCGTATGCATGAACCGTTTTCACGGGAAAATGTGAAGTCATTAGCGTAGGCGGAGGCGTTTTCCAAAAGTCCACCGCCTTCGCTAATGACGCCACATTTTCCGTGGAAAAAAAGGTTTTCCGTTGTTCAAGCATACGGCCACAGATTCGCGGCTTATGCCCTATAATCTTCTAATTCTAAATCCAGAAGGATTTTAAGCATATTTAAATTTAATTATAATGTTTTTCCCTTTCGATTAATTAATTATGTCTTATTTGCAGGACTCCCGTTTGTAACGTGCATCATCGTTTTGGACGATGTCGTTATAGCCCCACGTACCCGTGCTCACCTCAAGGTCAGTACTTGGGGTTCGTATCCCACACGGTTTTGGTCAATTAGTTATCGATTTATAATATAATACAAATCGATAATGCAATAATGGTCAAGGGTAAGAGGAGCTACTCTGGAAACGAGTTGTCTTCGTTCTCGTAGCTGATGTATTTGTAGTTGAGCTAATTTATTGAGTTAAATTTATATAATGTTGATAAGTCTACTAGAAGGATAGGATAATTTAACTTTCGTTTTGTAGCTTGGTCTATGATCTTTGAACAATGCTTATTATGTAAGTTGTCTACTGAATTTTTATCATTGCAGTGCCTTCCCGGTGCGAATGACGCGTAGTGGAACCGAGTTTCCAAAGTATCCAACGGGATCCACGCAGACGGAGGTGAGTGTGATCTTTGATATTTTCTTTTCGCAGTTTGTAGTCTGATCAATTAATGAAAACATTATGGGGTGAAGGGTGAGAGGAGTTACTCTGGAAACGGGCTGGGTATGATACCGTAGGACGTAGGGATTACTGTACTGTTGGGATATTATCAGTAACAAGTGAGATAAATGTAGTCTGACTTTTCCATCAATCAATCAATCTTTGATCCAGACAAATGCTATCATTTAACCTGAGATAGTATAGAACTAGTGGTTAATGTTTTGATAAATTGAGACATTTCTAGTGTAGCTGGGACGATCTGCAGTAAACCTAGTATCAGGTCGTCAGTATCCCTAGTCTATGGAATACAATAACCCTAGTCTGTACCCGCAGTGCACAGTACCGCTCTAATTCCTCTAATTTCAGTCAGTGTGATTCGGGTCTTCGTGATGTGCTCGTAGTCGACGTCGATCCTCCCTCGACATCACCACCCTCTGATAATTCCACGTCTGATGCCTCGTCTTCATCGTTGACGTCGACATAATATTGATAGTAATAAATTAGAGTATTATAGATATTATAAAGTAGTATAGACTATTTAGTTATTGATTACCGTTCCTATTATTTTTATTTTCGAAATTATTTGTTTTCATCTCTGCTATTCAAGTATTACTAGATTGATCTTTGATCTATATTCTAAAATTACAGTATCTTACTATTTCTAATTAAGAGTTGTTCATCGTTATTACGTGCTGCTGTCGTTTTGCTTGTGTTGTTGTTTTGTATTTTTGTTGAATATAAATTCGTTATATTCGTCACGTTTTTTTTGTAAAATAAAATAAGATAAAGAAATGTTGATTTTTATTTAATCGTAATAAGAACACAGTAGCTCAATTTCTACACTTTACGCATCTCTATATTGGAACGGTGCGAGTATCTTAACTGTATCACAATTGAAAATCGAGATATGATGAGTAGAGAAAGGGTGGGATTGTGATCGACGCGTGGCCTATTGGTAAGATGTTTGCTTCTCTATCCGAAAGATTCGCGTTCGAGTCGGGTTCGAGTCCCGACCGGGGATTCAGTTTATCCCTTATTGTACACTCTGAACTAACGTGAAGGGAACCGTTCCAGTTGGAGAATAACATGTGCAGAGAAAGAGAGTCATTGCGTGAGGGAAATGGAGAGGGTAAAGAGGAGAAAGACGGGTGAGAGAGCATGCTACGGAGAGGGGAGAGGCGAGAGAAGAAGTGAGTTAGCCTGACCTCGGACTGTTCCTCTACCTCTCCGTCTTTATCCCTGTATCTCTCATCATCGTATCAGTACCTTTTCACATTCCCTCCTCGTACCTATATCACATAATCACAATCGAATTCAACCTCGACATTGGAAAATATACTTCACAGTGGCCCGTGCAAAAAGGAAAAGATTTTGAAAGGCTCACACGCGACGCGAGTGGGTGCGTTGCGTCCGGTCAGCTTTCTATGCAGAAACATAGAGGAAGTTGTCTAGCATTCACGAAAGTTTAAGTTGTTGATTGACTGTTAGAATTGTTGAAAGGTAAAAACTGGCCATCTTTGCATCTATTTGATAGTATTCACAACAATGACCATTTCTTATTTCATACACATGAAATTAAAAGGAATTCGGAAGTTGAACTCATGTAAAAAAGCTTGAAATTCTGATTATAAAATTTTCGGAATATATAAATCGTAAACCATGACCATCCTCTGGTAATGAGAATGGCGTCGTTAAGAACTTGTGATCCATTCAGCTGCTGCCTTTTCCTAATTGCCAGACCAACTCTTCGGAGAACATATTCTATCAACATGTTCAAAACTTGAGACGGCAATTTGATAATAGACGAAAGTGAAATCAAAATTGGACGAGAAATTTTGAAATAGGATATTTTGATGAAAATAGAGAGTTGGGATGAGTGAGACAGCCCGATATACATCGTTATTATCTCACCCACTATGTATTTCATTTATCATTTTCTTATTTCATAAGTGGAGGAATTAGAGGAAAAAATAAGAGGATCTATCATAGATAAGATAAGATCTATAATCATCTATGCGGTGTTACGTTTGTCTTCCGTGCCCTCGACCTAACCTGTCCCGTAACTACGGAGATGCCTACGTAAACTGCAGAACGTAAATTTCGAACATTCGAAATTTGTACTCTGCAAAGTTTCCGTGATGACTTCGTATTTTTTTTCTGAAAAATAAGTTTTGTAAACCATTCACATCATTTTTTAAACTTACTATTAGAACTCAGAATATTGAGAAACCTTTGAGACGGTTATGGAGAAAGGGAACTTAGTTGAATAGAACAGAGTGCCGCAGAACAACTTCGACAAAACAACAAGACAAGACAAGACAACAACAACAGAGCAATAAACTGATAAAGTCAATCATAAAGAGTTATCATAAAGACAGTGTAATCCTCATATGTTCATTCTCGCACATTTCATGTTGTTTTTTTAAAATTTTTAAATTATACGTTTGAATATCATGTAGTGAATAAATATTTATCCAATTTAATTCTAACATGGAGTATATATTACAATGATGTGTGCATTATTCTCATTTTTACCACCGCATAGCGCCATCACTGGTCAATTTTCTCTGTGTGTGTCATAGGCGATCTCAACATATTCTGCTACCTTCTCAGACCTCCAAATGTCATCCGCATGCTCGATAGCCATCATTCCCGTCATCACCACGATGCTCGTCGCAGGTTCGATCTTTGAACTTTGATCTTTGATCTGTGATCTCTATCATCTTATCAGTTTGCAAACGGAAGAAAGCTCCACCACAAGTGAGTCCTCCTCGCATAGAACCGTCGATTAAAGGCACAACCCGAGCTGAACTCTCCGCTCTGGCAATGCTCTCTCGCTTCCTACGAGATAACCTTGCCAGAGTGGATAGGGAAAATAGCTCGGGGTGTGCACTGAACGATGCGTTCGAATCATCCCCAATGCCTTCTCAGTCTACCGAGGTTACAGTTTACAGTTTTAAATTCTGATAATGAGATCATATCCATGAAAAGCAGCAATCAACAAACGCTGACTAACACACTTAAGTGAATATTTTAGGAAAATTCCTCCTTGAAGATTAGAGATCGAGAACTGCCTAAGCAATCTTGTGTGAGTGAGCAGGGATTGGTGATCGATGCAGCCAGAACATTGAGAGAAGAGCAATGGGCCAAGGAGAAGGTCAATTGGATTTTTAGTTCTCAAATTTTTCCCTTGATTAATATTATCCTATTACTCGGAAAATTTATCAATTTTGATTCCCTACGCTTTCTTTGTTCACTGATTTTTATGCTTTGTTTTAACCGAATTGGATGAAAACAAATCTATTGAAGACTGATATATCCTAAACCAACAAATATAAAAAAGTCAGATATCGAATTTAAAATATTTGAGGAAATGCGTGAGAGATGCAAGGAGGAACGAAACGAAATGAGTGCAAGATTTAAGGAGGATCTACAGGTTGGAAAATCTTGGAAACGTACACCTTCATTTCAATGATTTTGTTTAGAAACATGATGAGCTTTTAAAGGCGCAACGCGAGGAAGCCAGGGAGGATATGGAGAAAGCACAGGTTAAAGAATCTACACTAAAAAAATCCCTAGCTAAGGTACCCCAAGAAAATTATTCCGAGTCATACATATAAGGCAATAATTCCCTTATATGACTGGGAATAATTCTCTTGCGTTAGCTTAGCTAGGGATTTGTTTTTTTTTTTCAGTGTAAGGCAGGGAAGTTTTGCTTTAGTAGCGCTACTGTCGGTATGACGAATATATTATCGTACATTTAAAAATAATATTAAATAAATTTAATTTAATTAAAATGATTTCAGGAAAGATTTCATGTCGAGCAAACCTATTCAAAGCAGGAGTTGAAAAAGCTAAATGAACAGATTCTAACCCAGGTTTAAATTTTCCGCGAAATTTGATTGAAATCTTGAAGAATGATCTTGCATCATAAATATTATATTTAGTACATATTATTATAAGTAATATAATAATATAATTAGCAATATTATAAGCAATTTCAGGAGAAAGAACACTCTCTGGCCATGGTGAAAATGGAGGAATCGCACATGGCAGAGGTGAAAGCTCTACAAGAGGCTCGTCTGCAGTATCAGAAGGAGCACACTGACCAGTAGGCTTAACTCTTAAAGTCACTCTCGAGCTAATTTTCCCTAACGACAATGCAGACAAAGAAAGCTAGAGAGTGTGGCCAGAACGGAGAGTTTCAACTTAGCTTTGGATGCGCCTTTAACTCCACCCGTTTTTCATACCAATCAACTGAATTGGCCTTGAATTTTCGCTGGAGCAGAAGGCCTGCATGACTTGAATAACATAATATTAATATTAATATTAATAATAATAATAATAATAATAATAATAATAATAATAATAATAATAATAATAATAATAATAATAATAATAATAATAATAATAATAATAATAATAATAATAATAATAATAATAATAATAATAATAATAATAATAATAATAATAATAATAATAATAATAATAATAATAATAATATCAATTCATAACGACTAACATCAATTACTCTGAAGTTCACATTTTGTACTGACAGAGTGTAGTACTTCAAATTTCGTTTAGCTTAAAAATATCGACTGTTAATTTCAATATTGTTAAGGGTGGTAGGCCTTATGCAGAAACGATTGGAGGAACAAGCGCAGCACACTACTAAGCTGACGAAAGTGACAGCGGCTCACTACACAGTGAAAGGTTTGTTTGATTTTGTAAAAAAAGGGTAATTTGCCTAACTAATAGTCAAGTGTAGTCAACCAAAAGTGGGCATTTTGATGATATATTTCAGTTTTTAATTGACCTAGTGGCTGAAACACGTTCATGCATATTAATGCTGAAATTAAATAATGTCATACAATATTAAATTAATGAAAAATGTATTTTTAATAAATATTTAAATTTAGATAATCAAAGCCTTGCTTATAATCTGGGAGGGTTCCGCCAGATTGCATTGGAAGTTGGCAAAGTTCACCAGAAAATCGTCGTTGACGTGAGCTTTTGAAAAAAAAGCTTAGCCTTTCCATAAAATAAATCGCAGAAATAGCCTTTCCTTGTTTCGAACACTTTGGTACATTCCCTTTTTCCGCGATTTTTGAACACAATTTGTCAGAGATCTCATTCATTTTAAAGATATCTTCTTTTTACAGCTTATAGTTGCGGTGAAAAGATTTGACGAAACGAAAATGGCCATAGCAAAGGTTGTTCACATTACAATTTCTCAATAGTTTACTTTTACCAATATATTTTTTACAAGTTGTGAATTCTTTTTTTATACGTAAAAACGAAAAAAATTTCTACAGGGTGTGATCACCGCTCAATCGAAACTCCTTGATGGGCTCGAATTAGCTGGTGAAATAATACTCCGAGAACTTGACAATGGATCCAACGTCGCAATCGACGCTCGGCTCGAACAGAGGGTAAGTGTTTAAAGGTGCAACTCGAGGCAATTAGACTCTCCGCTCTGATCACACTCTCTCGCGGACAACGAAGAAGAGGGAGCATTGTCATTTGTGTGATCTATTCAAATACTTTCTTTACAAAAATATGAAGAAAAAAAACTCGACTGGGTTGAACTGAATCATTTAATCGTGTCGTTCTTTGATTAATTTTCAATCTTTGACCATTCTAGGCAGGCCTGATCAAAGTGAAGAAAGCACTCGCAAGCTATTCTGATTGCTTGGCTACCTTAATCGGACGACTGGATGATGTTGCTGTGAGTTTGCAAGCTATAACAGTATACTGTCGCAGTTATGGTACAAGAGAAGATTGCTATGAAAAGTGTCAATGTTCCTTCAACGGTCATGGATGCGTTATCCAATTATTGATTTATACAGCTAATTTCGTTAATTTCAGACAGCTTCGATCACTGAGAAAGATATCGAAGATTTGAAGATACACCATAAAGCACTCAGAGGAGCAATTCACGACATGCCAATGCTGCCTGCCGTGTATGTTAATAACCATTCTCAATTTCCGATTGTCTTAGAAGTAGCTCAATTTGATATGCATTTTCGATTTTTCATTGTTAGTGTTCTTATGATTTCATTTTTCAGTGACGCTTTCTCGCAGAATTTAGCAGCGGATAATTCTCAAGGTTAGTAGATATCTTTTTACTATTCGCAAATCTGAAAAAAAAACTTAACCTAATGGTTGAAATTCATTAAAGGAACAATCCCTGTCGCTCCTCAATTGATGCCAGTCGCTCCAGCATCCAAATCACTCAACGATACCGCCTGAAATCTTGCGACGTTTGAATTCTCCCCTATTCCATTATTCCGATAAATATTATTTAATTATCATTTTTTGTTGAATATGTATGTTTATCTATCAGTATTACATGATATCTTTTATTCTCTTCGTTTTATACGCCCTTACTAAAGTGCATTTTATATTCGGACAGCAATTTTAGCAACGCATGTCTTACCTATACTTTTTTTCAAAATTTATCACAGATTTCAACAGATCTTTCATAATTTCAAGGTCTAGGGCGCTAAAATATATGGTTTTTGGGATTAAACATTTGCAACTACGCATTACATCACATACAACTGGTCTTTAGTCGATGTGATATTATCGAAGCTATTTGAGGATGAGAGGGTGTTTTATGATACGAAGTAAAGGAATTTGATCTTTTGAACGGAATTATGTCAAAAAATTATATCAAGAAATGGACCACATGAGGCAACTATGTAACTAGAAATTTTAAGGCACATGTAAATGTCCACACAACAAATATCGGCGACATTGGGGTGGGGGGGGGGGGGGGAGTGGAGTTGGTATCTCAGGGGTGTGCGGGAATAATTTTTCGGGAAATTTTTGAAAAATTTTATTTTTTTCGATTTCTTTTTCTCATATAAGATCACTTTTTCTATTCAAAACTACTATTTTCAGGCATAATAAAAATTTCTTTCGATCTGATCATGGTTAGCAGAAATTCGAAGTAAACCGTTTTTGACTTTCATTTTGGTAATTGATCTTCGAAAAAAACATCAAAGATCATAACAAAGGTAGTAGGAGCCCCTGAGGACTAAATAACATTACTTTAGAATTGGAATATTACGCGTGTTCGGCATAAATATATATTTACACATGTTAGATCAGCCATTCAAACTTTAAAAAAAACTAGTGTCCTCAAGGTTCAATGAGATCGTGATCTTACCTTTCATCAAAGCTTTACGATTTCGTGTGCCGATGTGCCTGTAATTTTGGACAGCTGCTTTTTTCAGCGTACTTTCTTTTACGCCACTCCTTCACATTGGTCTGGTATCAAGAAAACGAGCATCTGTTAATAACACGTTATAAAGGAGATATTAGATACGATAAATGGTAGTTCCATCCAAAACATCATTACTCCTACTTCTATTCTCGCAGTCGTTCACGTTATTTTCGTCGTATACTCTCTAAAAGAAGTCTTGCAGGAATAACCTTTAGCCTTGAATAACGAGTTGTACCTTTTACCTTTGCAGTCTACAATGAATTACACTCTAGACCGCTTGTATTTCATTCCGTAAGTACCGATATCTCAGTATTATTTTAATACATGAATTTAATAATATTTGTAGTTTCTTGAAATACTTCTGTTACTTTTATGGACCGATTGCTTTATCGATCGATTGCATCATAATATGGCTTCTTATGTACCACAGTCCGATGTATGGCAAAACGTTTAAGCGGATAATGCTTTTGGTTCAAGTAAGTTCAATGCAAACTGCGAGGTGGAACGAGACTTTTCAGTCTAATTTGATTATTTACGACATTCACAATTTTGTGTTTTACAATTTTTATACGTTATCTCCTATGCCGATATTTGTGTGTCATGGAGTTCTCGCAAAAATTGAACATGGATGCCATATATCGATGGTAATTTTACCGCTCTACTGATTAATCGGATATTTTACCGTTCAGCCATCGACAGAAATGTTATTTTGTAAAGTCACTCTTGGGAAATGTAAAAATATTTGAAAAGATTGATCTCTGTTGAAGCGTGTTATAGGGAAAGCATGAAAAGTGTGACAGACAGACAGACAAACACAGACATACGATCCTTATCATTTTATATAATAACATGCTTGGTAGGTCATCCTCACTCTACATTCTGTGAACAATGGGTTATTGTGCGCGATTCAAGTATTCATACGACTCCAACAGAGTTTGCAAAATAGCTCTAAAATCAAGTTTACATGGAGGTATTTTTCGCAATTACTTTCAGTATTCCGTCCCAATTCATTTTTGTTCGAAGGTAAGAGACGAGAGATAGCTCACAATCAGCGAACTTTCGTTCTGACTTTCGAAGAAGTCGCAATACATGTGAGCTATTGTATTTTAATTTAAAAAAAATTAACAGAGGCAAATCGGTGATTCTCGCTACAACTCTTACTTTGTACTACAGTAATCTTTATGGAATGTCAGTGTTTATGAAGGATGAAGATCCAGCTACGAAATCTCAATCTCTGAAGGTACAGAATGATTACGATTCCCGGAAAACATTAAACTTCAGGAACTTGATCTAGATTGGCTTGCTGACGCGCCCGGGGTGCTTTTGTTCGGACGTGTTGGCGACTTGAACACGTTCAGCTACGGTATTAGTTATGGTTTTTGGTCACCCATATGGACCGTTCACTTTCGGAAGATCGCACCAAAACAATCTCCCACATTATTCTACCGGGGGACCCTACTGTATCAATCACAGTAGTTATTTTTAAAGTTAGCTAGTTACAGAAATTTACATACTTACGACGACCGGAATTTATGGAGCACTCGCCTTCACAATTATGATAACGTCTAACATCTTCTCGTTGAAAAAGTATTTAGAAGTTTATTACTCCAATTCAAATCAATTAAATTCACTATTTATCATGGCATACCTTTTTGTAGAGCATTATAACTAAATATAAATATTGATTGCTCAACTCTAGCTTATGTGTCAAAATGTGTGCAACATAGGAACCGTATTCTTATTCACCTTTCTTATGAGTCACAAGTATGATTTAACTTAACTAAACCGACTTATACTCTAGTTATAACTTTTGTGAGAAGATACATGACAAAGAAAAAATCCGAAAAATTGTATTGTATAACTAATTTTGACCATAGGTTGTGTATTTTTAGAGATTCGCGACTGATCAGTGAACAAGCAAAAGCTGCTGCCGATAGGGGAGCCAAGATTCTCTCCTATCAGGTTCCTACTTCTTGGTTTAAAAAACTTACACTCCAAAGAAAATTAGAAAATCTCTGTCACCAAGCTCGGCGCAAACCCATGCACCTTTACCGATGAGGGAAGAATGGGGTAACGAGGTTCTTTGCATTATGTATGTCTGTAATGTTTATTCACACAGAGAAATAAGGGTTATCCACGGAGCATAAGAACTGAGAAGTGTTATATTTAACACTTTTTTTGGCTCGAAAAGTGTTAAATATAACACTTCTAACTATAAGGTCTTATGCTCCGTGGATAACACTTATTTTTCTGTGTGTTGGGTAGATCGTCTTCATTTGGTCGAGGAAACAAATAAATTGCCATTATTGAGCGTGTAAAAATCAATGGTTTTCTTTGTCAGCATGACTATTTCTTGTTTTGCATTGTTCACTAACTAGAATGATCTCTTTTAAATATGATATCAGCGCGGCGAAGGTCAGACGGGTTACGTGTGAGGAAGTGGGAAGGTAATCGAGAGTCTGTCGTGTGCAGGCGCACATTGTCCCGGTATTTACATACAGTTTATCATTTTCTGATGCAAATACAGTTTATACGGATAATATTACAGTTATCGCTTTCGCTGATCACATTCGCTGTTCCATTAGCTGGATTGTTTTGCACTCTTCAACTGGGAGGCACCGGATCTCCAGAAGTCGATTCAGTAAGTGATAAACGACCGAGATATATTGGCAAATGTAGAGAACATTAACAAACGAAAACATCTACAGTTTCTGTTCTTATTGTTAGTGTAAAAAAATCATTTTCAGATAGGTCGAGTCGTATTGACATTTCTGTTCATAAACACTGGAATAACCAACAACTCGACCTTCCTAACAATGATTCCTAGCTATCGTCGGTAATACATTAAATAAGAAAACTTTAGATATGATAATGTTCAATACAGAGCCATCGCAAACAAGGTCTTGAGCGTGCTCGGTAAGCCGCAGCTGGTGTATCTCAAGCGAAAAAAGGAGGCCACATCACAAAGTGTTTCGAGCAGAATTGTGAATAGTAGAAATTCTACTTCGCGTACACTACGATAGATCATTTTTGTGATGTTTATGCAACTCAACAAAAATAGAAGTTCCTCTAATTGATTATGTTTACTATTCTATTTCTATATTTCCAAAGAATCCTCCATTCGTCTTTCACTCCTGATAATCAGAAATTCATTGTCATTTTCGTTCTTATCTTATAAGTTTTCTTTTTTTTATAATCTGGCGTAACATTGTATATTTCTATTGAACAGTTTGAAATATCGAGTTATGTATATAAAAATAAAAGAGCAAGCATTATATAAAAAATAAGAATTACAATTCTTTGAAAAATTACAAAGAACATGGAACAGAAAACGAATAAATCACGCCAAACCGATATACATATCCCATAGGCGAAGGGTCTCTTTGGAGGTCTCTACTCGCGAATACCCTATCGCGAATATAAAATTAATAATGCATAAATATTGCTCCAGAATTTTGACTTTTCAGCTCTCGTACTCGTCATATTTTTGTGTTACCCCGTGGTCGCGATCTTTGCATTCACCTCATTTAAGTATGTATGCATCGGTACAAAAAAAATCTAGCAGTTTTACTCTATGTATTCGCGTGATCTTTCATTTTCATCTGCATGGCAGGTGAAGAAAAGTGGCACGACATCGTGAGAATTCATGACATTGATAAAGTTCAACAAGCAGATGATAACATTGCAAGATTATGCATTTCATAAATACCATATATCAATAACATGGGATAAATTTATGCACTGCAGACTTTGTAGTTAACAATGAAGAAGGCCATCAACCACATAGAGAAGTAAAGAAATAAAAGATCCATTTTTTTAGTTTCCGTTTGTTTGTTTGTTTTTTAAGAAGGTAAGGGAAGGGAGGTTATCAGAAAGTGAAAAGAATATTTTGATGTATATGCTATCTATATATGGCTCGTATATTGGGTAAATTGTGCCCTAAATTGAGATTTCTTGCTTGTATGCAAAACAGGTGATCTTTTTCTTTAGTTTAAAACTCTTAAAATTTAGTACGAATTCGCGGAATCTCTTCGACAAGAAAAAAGCATCACATGTTTATCACACTCGAGACATATCATTGCAAGGTAACAAATACTATAATATAAGTGGCGGGTGTATTCGCCACTCATATATTACATCCTAATCGTTGAAATATATTTCTCAATTTTGGAGAAATTGAACTCATATTTAGTTTTCATGTATATTGTTTCTTTGTATTGATAACTAATCATTTATATGAGATTTCGTAATCTAACTCAATGGAGGTTTCACTGAAGATGGCCATCCCCATTGTGAGTAAAGGATCATTGTCTAGAGCCTAATCGTCGAAACAATGGTCTCGCACTTCTTTTAAAGAAGGGGACCCATGAGTTGGCATGACTGACTCCCGCCACGATAAGCATGCTGGCTATTGTTTATAGTATATGGTAATTGGCGTAAGGGATAATGAGAAAATGAGAGAGAAAGTATGCAAATTCGATGAGCACTCTCTACATGCCTTGAAAGTTGTACTTTCAATGCTCATAGTGAGCTTTAAACATATCGGGAATCAATATCAGATATGTCTTTCGATTCGTGTGATGAATCTCTATCATACTATCCGAACAGTCTTATTACGAAAAAACTCGTGGGTCTCCATCTTTAACACATTTATTATATTGATATATAATTTCATCCCCCTATTAATATCTTTAACGTTATGTAATATTGCTCAAGACATGTCATAACTCCACCTGCACAAGTACAGTGATGTAATACGATCTTGTGACCTCGAAACCAATATCTTGTAGAACGGGTTATAATTTAAAGGGTTGTAATAAAAACACAAATTGATTATTCATTATATGAATGCATTTATAATACAAAATCCATAAGACTTTAAAAAAAGATCAATTTTAGGCGACATCATTGTGAAACAAAGAGGGCAAGGGCCCCAGTGATCTTAATAACATTGCATTGGAATGGGAATGTTACGCGTGTTCGGCTTGTGTTAACATTTACAGTTACAAAAACGCGATCTCCTGTTGAAAATATTTTTCTAAACACGTTTCATCACAACTTTACCATTCGCGTTGCCCTGCAATACGGGACAGGTGCTTTTTTCAGAGTATTTGCTTTTGCGCCACTCCCTCATTTGTTCAGTACCGAGAAAACAATAGCCTCTCGTAATAACAATCGTTCAATTTTTTTCAATCGTCTACATATATTCTGCAATGAATTACACCCTCGACCGATTGTATTTTATTCCGTAAGTACCGAAATCTCAATATTATTAACTTACATGTACTTACTTGTAGTTTCTTGAAATACTACTGTTACTTTTATGGACCGATTGCTTTATCGATCGATTGTATCATTATATGGCTTCTACTCTATCACAGCCCAATGTACGGCAAAACATTTAAGCGGATCATGCTTTTAGTTGAGGTAAGTTCAGTGGAAACTTTGGCACTTCTTCGGTTTCTACACAGGGGCGAAATACTCCCCGAGCCGGAAACCGAAGAAGTGCCGAAACTTTGAGTTGGAATGACACTTTTCAGATAGATTTCTTCATTTTCGACTTTCACAACTATGTGGTTTACAATTTCTATACGCTTGCTCCTATGCCGATATTTGTGTGCCACGGAGTTCTCGCAAGAATTGAAAACGGATGCCATATTTCAATGGTAATTTTACATTATTACGCGCCTACAAGATGTACATATAATTTGTGGGGGAAAATTGAACAAGCATAGTGTATTTAATGCACGGGTTGAAGATGATTCGATTAATATCTACTTACACACTAGATTTATTTATTTATTTATTTATCATACATCGCGAAGATGTTCCAGCAAGTAAAAAACGATATAAACGAAGAATTTGCACAAGGAATTAAAATTGGGGAGAATAATGCTTTCATGCTAAAAATATACTATTTTACAAAAATGCGGTGCTCACTCAATTTATACCGGAAAATGATAGCGTCAAAGCATTTTTCCACACACTGACTACAATTTTCCCGAATAAATCATTCGATCGCTTTCTATGACTATTCAACTTTAATCTCTATGTGATTCATGCATGATCTATAATATATTTCAACTCTGAATAAAGCTCAAAACATTTTTGATAGGTCATGCTCACACTACACGCTGTTAACGATGGATTATTGACCGCGACTCAAGTGTTCATACGACTCCAACAGAGTTTACAAGATGGTTCTAAAATAAAGTTTACATGGAGGTATTTTTCAATTACTCTTATTATTCCTTGTGAAGACATTCTTCTTCGAAAGTCAGGCAGACTAAAGTTCGTTCAGCGAACTTACACTCTGACTTCCGAAGAAGTCGCAATTAGAGTTGGCTATTCGGGATGCGGGCTCGCATAGAGACCACGCCCCATTCTCACCGCCTCCGCCGCCCGTTCAAACCCGTCGCGTGTACGCCGCGCACATATATATATTATAGAAGTGACGTTGCGAACTATTTAGCGCCCGCATGCCATTGCGGGCCCGAATGCCATTGCGGGCCCGCAATCGCTCCCCCTCGCCTCCCTCAGAGGGTGCGGGCCCGCAATAATTTTACGAGCCATTGCGGTCCCGCAACCCCCGAATAGCCAACTCTAGTCGCAATACAGTTATTGTGTTTAATTACCAGAGGCAAATCGGTGATTCTCGCAACAACTCTTGCTTTGTACTATAGTAATGTTTATGGAATGGCAGTGTTCATGAAAGATGAAGATCCAGCGACTAAGAGTCGATCTCTGAAGGTACAGTATAATTTAACTATGATTCCGAAAAATCTGCCTTCTATGTGAAGCCGCTTGCGTAAGAATCAACTAAAATCAGTGAATTCTGGCATAGTCAAAAAATCAAAAAGATACACTATACTTGAAATAAGTACGAGAGGAATCTGACCGAGCGAATATTGCCATAGGCTGATTCACAGAACATAATAAACTTCAGGAACTGGATCTAGATTGGCTTGCTGACGCACCCGGAGTGCTCTTGTTCGGACGTATGGGCGACATGAATACGTTCAGCTACGGTATTAGTTGGGGCACTCATATACTAATTGCAAACTCTCTCGTATTTGAGCCATAGGTAATCTAATGGTGAGTTAAAATATGCTGGAATACCGAAAAAAGCGAGTTTCCGAGTGCACGTTGGAAAACCGAAAATGTAATTTCGATATTTGATTTCGCGGGAGCGAATAAGGAATCCAAATTCCGACTTTCTTATGGCCAATCTACATGTTTTAAAAATGAAGTAAATCTGTAACCTTTTTTCACTTTTCATCTTCTTTAGACATCGGAAGCTCGCAGTCGCGAGTGCAAATTTCAATTGCCTCACCTTATTCGCGCCCGCGATTTCAAATATCGACTTTCCATTTTCGGTTTACCTGGATACATTTTAACACTCGGAAACTCGCTTTTTGGTTTTCCACCATATTTGAACGCGCCATTAGATGCGACAATTAAAGCAACATTCTCTCATCACATTTTAAACAACTTTACATTTCAACAACTTACGTTCTCACATATGTGTGATAAATTAGCTTACTCCAGTCCCAGTTACTATATCGAGCGAGAGAGTACATCTATCGTGTACATATTTTTGTCCTACGGAGGTCTCAGCTACAACAATTACACTAGTAATGTTTTATGTTGCAGAACTCTACATACTTACGGCGACCGGAATTTATGGAGCTCTTGCATTCATAATTATGCTAACATCTAATATTTTCTCGTTGAAAAGGTATGTAGAAGTCTATCACTCTAATTCAAATAAACTAATAAATTGTATTTTATAATATAACTTATTTTGTCCATACGTTGCGTATTTTTAGAGATTCACGAATGATCAGCGAACAAGCGAAAGCTGCAGCTGATAGGGGAGCCAAGATTCTCTCCCTTCAGGTAACTTGTTGGTTTAAAAAAGGATTACTTAAAAATCTTTCTCAGCACACCCAACAAAAATCACTTACCAATTATTATAGAATTACAAAAGTTTTGCACACTGCCGAATATAGTAAATTTCTCCACCGTTGAGAAAAACGCACTCCAAATTTTCGGAAGGTTTTTCGAACGTTTTTTTAAATGCATATAATTTTATTTTTATTGAAAGTCCTGTGAAATGATGAGGAAACGCCATAAAATTCGATAAAATTAGAGAAAATGAAATGTAAAATTTGGCTACAAGACGAGCCCCAATTTTAAGTTCGGCAAGATTTTGGTGGTTGCCCTAAATTGGGTCGAAGTGGGGCTGTTATTTTAGTCCAAATTATTATGTATTATTATTATTATTATTATTTTTATTTAGCCAAATTTTAGGCTGAACATCGACCAAATTATGGCCCCACTAAAATTGCGGAGTAGAAACCATTGTGGTAGAAGAAGACTAGTTTTGATGAACCCGTCCATCATGAGAAGAAGAACCCCAATATCAAACCATTTTTATACAGGAGTAAATGATTTGATTTGATTTGCACATTTGGAATTGATACTATTTGCCTAGCAGTGATCACCCTCAGACCTTCGTGCGCCTTGAATAACGGGCTGTACCTTTATATTTATTATTGCAGTTAATGCTTTCGTTCTTCACATTCGTCTTTCCTCTTGCTGGATTGTTTTGCACCCTTCCATTGGGTGGAACTGGATCTCCAGAGGTGGATTCAGTAAGTGATGAAATTCTGATAAATAATGTATTTAATTAAATTAAATTAAATTAATGCTTTGGGGTGCGCTATTATCGAGAAGAACGAGGGACCAACGATGAGATTCTGTTTTCTATGTAGTAGTATCGAGTGCATGAGAAAATAGCTAGCACAGCTCTTTTTTTCTGTATTTTTTTGTATTTTTTTCAGTTTCTGTATTTTAATTTTCAGATACTTCGAGTCACTCTCATATTTCTGTTCATAAACACGGCTATGACCAACAATGGTCCGTTCCTAGTGATGATTCCTAGCTATCGTCGGTAACGAAACTACATTAAATTAACAACATTAGTCAATGATAATGATCAATGCAGGGCCATCGCGAACAAGGTCTTGAGCTTGCTCGGAAAGCCGCAGCAGCTATATCTCAAGCGAAAAAAGGAGAATACATCGCACAGTATTTCAGGCAGAATTGTGAATAGTCGTAATTCCACTTCGCGTACACTACGATAGATCATTTTTATCTTGTGGCCCGACGTTTATTCAACTAACCAATAATGCCCTTTTTTACATTTCCAAACAATCCTCCTTTCGTCTTCGAATCCTCCATTCGTGTTGCACCACTGAGAAATTCATTGTTATTTTCTTTATCATTTGCATATAAATTTTTCTGTTTGTATTAAATTACTATTAAAATGATAATTCAGAAAAATACTTTGATTTGGATCATCGAGAGATTGGGTTTAAATTGTACCCTAAAATGAGATTTTTTGCAAGCCACAACTTGTGTGCGAAGCAGGTGATAGTTTTCATAATTTAAATCTTTCAAAGTTTAGTACGAATTCACGGAATCTCTTCGGCAAGTAAAACAGCACATGTTTAACTTACTCGAGACATTTCATGGCAAGGTAACAAATACCATAAGTGGCGGGTGTATACGACAGTCACTTACCACATCCTAATATGTATATATTTCTCAATTTTGGAAAAATTCAACAAACATATTCATTTAGTTGTCATGCATATTGTTTCTACTTATAATACGTATTGATAACTAACCATAGATACAAGATTTTTCATGATACACAAATACCAAAATGAACTTTTCTAATCCAACTCAATGAAGGTTCCACTGAAGATGGCCAGCCCCATTGAGTCAAGGATCACTGTTTTGAGCCTAATCGTCGAAACAATATTTTACATATTTATTATAATAATATATGATTTTATTCCAGCACCCCCCCCCACTTCAACTCCACGGTAATTTGAGAACATTGAGAAATTGGCATGCACTATAAATATGATACATATTATTATTATTATTATTATAAATTTAAACCTTATTTATGCTTAATTGGTTAGTAGTAATGTGCTTCATTGTGTTTCGACCGCTACGTCTAGACACTATGCCATTGTCATACCACCAGCACGATATTATTAATATCTTTAACGTCATGCCATATTGTTCACGACATGTCATAACTCCACCTGCACAAGTAGAGTGCTGTAAACAGCTTTGAATGCGATCTTGTGACCACGAAACCAGGTATATCAAGATATATCATGCGAACGTACAACGGCTTATAAAGGATAAATAAATACATAAATTGCACATTCAATATATGAATGCATTGATGTCCTATGAAACTTCAACAAAGATAAATTTTAGGAAAAAATCACTATTTAAAGACCCCCCCTCGAGTTTTTTTCGTAACAAGACTGTTCGGATAGAATGATAGAGATTTATCACACGAACCGAAAGACATATCTAACACTGATTCCCGATATGTTTAAAGCTCACTATGCGAATTGAAAGTACAACTTTCAAAGCATGTAGAAAGTGCCCTTCCGATTTGCATACGTACTCTCTCATTTTCTCATTATCCCTTATGTCAATTACCATATAATATAAACAACAGCCAACATGCTTATCATGACAACTCCCCTTCTTTAACAAAGACTGTAAGAGCACCTGAAGCCTTAATTACTTTTGAATTGGAATGTTACGAGTGTTCGGCATATATAAACATTTACCGTTACGAAAACGGAATCACCTGTTGAAAATATTTTTCTAAGCACATTCCATCGGAAATTTACTATTCTTGTTATCCTGAACAGGTGTTTTTTCAGATTATTTTATACCGAGAAAAATAGCATCTCGTAATAACACTTATATATAAATGAGATACGATAAATGGCAGATATGTTCCAACATTACTCCTACTTGTTCTCTGGAAATCATACAAGTTACCTTTTTTTACCTTTAATTCGGCTATATTCTATAATGAATTACACCCTCGACCGATTGTATTTCATTCCGTAAGCCACGAAATCTCAATATTATTATATTACATCTTCTTATTTGCAGGTTCCTGAAATACTACTGTTACTTTTATGGACCGATTGCTTTAACGATCGATTGCATCATCATATGGCTTCTACTTTACCATAGTCCAATGTATAGTAAAATGTTTAAACGGATCATGCTTTTGGTTCAAGCAAGTTCACTGCAACATTTCGCGTTGGAAGGAGATTTTTCAGATAGATTTCTTCATTTTTGACTTTCACAACTATGTGCTTTACAATTTCTATACGCTTGCTCCTATGCCGATATTTGTGTGTCATGGAGTTCTCGCAAGAATTGAAAACGGATGCCACATATCAATGGTAACTTTACTCTATTTCTTTGTTGCATGATGTAGAAATAATATAAATGGAAAGATGACCAAGCATTGTGTATTTAATACACGGGTTGAAGAAAATTCGCGTGATATCTACCGATACAATATATTATAATGCTTACATACTACAAGGAATACTATTTTACGTGACCATGCATGTACTATTAACCATTGGCCTTCATAGTAGCATCAAAAGCAACAATTTGCCCGTATGCAGAACAGCATAAAGCTCAAAACATCTTTGATAGGTCATCCTCACACTACATGCTACAAACGATGGGGTGTTGTGCATCATTCAAGTGTTTATACGACTCCAACAGAGTTTACAAGATGGTTCTAAAATCAAGTTTACATGGAGGTATTTTTGAAATGACCCTAAGTGTTAGTATAGTGTCACAAATCATTTTTCTTCGAAAGTCTTTTGAAAGAGAGTTTGCTCATTGTCAGCGAAATTACACTCTGACTTTCGAAGAAGTCGCAGTACAGTTATCGCATTTTAAAATTACCAGAGGCAAATCGGTGCTTCTCGCGACGACTCTTACGCTGTACTACAGTAATGTTTATGGAATGACAGTGTTTATGAAAGATGAAGATCCAGAGACTGAATCTCAATCTCTGAAGGTACAGTATGCTTTGAAAATAATTACGAGTGAAATCTGATCCCTCTAAAAGTGCTATCACGGAATACAGTAAACTTCAGGAACTGAATCTAGCCTGGCTTGCTGAGGCCCCAGGAGTGCTCTTATTCGGACGTGCGGTCGACTTGAATACATTCATATACGGTATTAGTTGTATTTGGTCACCCATATCCTGATGGCAAACTCTCTCATATTTTGGATAAAAGGTTATTGATGGAGGAAACGTTGTCTCATATGCGATCGAAGCAGATAGTTATCTTACTCCGGTTCCATATTCTATATCGTGCGAGAGAGTATTGTTTAACGTGTATTTCTGAGAGGGCTTTTTGAGAGACATTTCTCTATGACAGTCCAGTTAGACAATCTATCTCTAAGAGAATTTGCCGAGAGTCCCCGCATTATCTTACTGGGGAGTTATTTTTTAAAGTTAGTAATGTGGTGTTAAAATCTTGGAAAAGTAGATGGAAAAGTGAAAAGTAGTGTTAATTTTGTGATTGTAAAAGTAGTTGGAAAAGTAGTAATCCAACACTAGCGTAAAGGGTTTTCGTCAATTACGATGTGTATGCTACTTTTCCAACTACTTTTACAATCACAAAATTAACACTACTTTTCACTTTTCCATCTACTTTTCCAAGATTTTAACACCCCATAGTTTCAGAACTTTATATACTGACGGCGACTGCAATTTACGGAGGTCTTGCTTTCATAATTATGCTAACATCTAACATTTTCTCGTTGAAAAGGTATTTCTTTTACTCCAATTTTAATCAATTAAATGTTTATTCCAATCTTTATCCTTTATTTAGCATAAGATGGAAAAATATTGATTTCTTATCTATAGCTCAATTGCATTCTTATCAAATATTTTGGCCATACGTCGCGTATTTTTAGGGATTCGCGAATGATTAGCGAACAGGCGAAAGCTGCTGCTGATAGGGGAGCCAAGATTCTCTCCCTTCAGGTATCTTTTTGGTTTTAAAAGGTACTCTCCTAGATAATCATTTATCGACACACCCTAATAGTGAGAAAAATCACTCACCAATTGATATACACTGTACCACTGCGGCATATGAAGACTAGTTTTCCTGAACGTGATAAGAAGAACCCAATACCAAACCATTCTTATATATGAATAAATGATTTGATTCGATTTAAATATTTGGAATCGACAATATTGTAGTTAATGCTTTCGTTCGTCACATACGTCTTTCCACTTGCTGGATTATTTATCACGCTTCCGTTGGGTGAAACTCGATCTCCAGAAGTGGATTCAGTAAGTCATAAACGTCTGAGAAATAATGCTTGGTGCATTAAAGAAGGGGAACCAATAGTTTTGGAGTGCGCTGTAATCAAGAAGAACGTTGGACCAACGATGTGACATTATGTTTTATAGTAGTATCTAAAGCATGAAAAAATAGCTCGCGCAGTTCGTAAAACTGTTTTTGTATACAGGGTTATATACATTTCTTCTACCCGGTCACTTTAGTGACGAAAAAACTCGAAGGTCTCCTTCATTAAGAAATGAAAACATCAATAATATCTGTTTTTTTTAAATTTCAGATACTTCGAGTCACTCTAATATTTCTGTTCATAAACACGGCTATGACCAACAATGGTCCCTTCCTAGTGATGATTCCTAGCTATCGTCGGTAACGAAACTACATTAAATTAACAACTTTAGTCAATGAAAATGATCAATACAGGGCCATCGCGAACAAGGTCTTGAGTTTGCTCGGAAAGCCGCAGCAGCTATATCTCAAGCGAAAAAAGGAGAATACATCGCACAGTATTTCAGGCAGAATTGTGAATAGTCGAAATTCCACTTCGCGTACACTACGATAGATCATTTTTTGTTGTTGTACGACGTTTATTCAATTAACCAAAAATGGCGTTTTTTACTTTCCAAGCAATCCACCTTTCGTCTTCGAATCCTCCATTCCTGTTGCACCACTGAAAAATTCATTGTTATTTTGTTTATCAATTGAATATAAATTTTCCTTTTTGTATTAAATCACTATTAAAATGAAATCTAGAAAAAAATTCCCGATTTGATTCCATCATCAAGATATTTTGGAAATTGTACCCTGAAGTGAGACTTTTGCAAGCCAAAAGCATGCAAAACAAGTGATATTTTTCTTTAGTTAAGTCTCTCAAAGTTTAGTACGAATTCATGGAATCTCAAGAAAAAACAGCACATGTTTATCACACACGAGACATATCATGACATGGTACCAAATAATATCAGTGTATCGTGTACAATTGTACTGGTAGTACCGTCGGGTGTATTCGAGACTCGTTTATCACTTCCAAATTGGTGATATACAATCTAACGGTCAACGTGCCAGACACATAATCCTAAGAGCATCACCAAGAACGTAACATATTAAATAATAATAAGAATAACTTTATTATGGTGGTACGTAATGAACAATACATAGGACACAAACAAGAAAAATGTTTGGATACATAATTTGCTATGCCACAACGGGGTAGCATAACACGGATCTCCTGTAAGAATGAAAGAAGCCAACCGACAGTTTTAAATTTTATCTCACCGATTTGGATGAAACTTGTTTGATTAATCGTAATGAGGGAAATGAGAAGGCCTAGGCACTTGTTTTCGCCAAATTTGCATTTTTATCGATTTTTTTGATCCACCACTTCGGGGAGCCATATCTCACTCAAATTTTGACCTAAAGCAAAAACTTTTTTTATCAATCGACTCGAAATGAACTAATCTTGAAGTTACTATACGACATGTATGGACGAAAACGCCATCTTCTACCTGTTTTCTTCGAAAAACTGATTTTTTCAGTACATTATGCTAATTTTCTCAAAATTTTTCAACAAAAGGTACGATTTTTATTCGCGATTCTGATTCCCCATCCCCGAATTGAGGTAAGCACATATTTCATCAGCCGTAACTCACGACAAGCCATATCGATCCTTAGAGTGGACCCGGATATTTTCATTCGAAAATGAATTTCTTATATCACCTCTCCACATTGTCATGCAAATTCGCAATTGTGGTATAACAATCGAAAGATCTCGACGAGCTCTACAAAAATGACTTAGTAGTACAAGTCATGAAATTTGACCGTATTCAAGATATTCTAGAAAATTCATTTTTTCACTAGCAATTGTTGTGCAATGTAATCGATTCACAACGAAACATTACTCTTTGCTTTCTCCAATGTGTTTTTTTTAAAATTATTTGGTAATAATATTATAGGAAAGGACAACAAATAAAATAGCAAAAAGGTTTACCTGAAATATTCCTCATTGAAAAATAAACTTTTTGAAATACGAAACTAGTCATCGATATTTCCGATATCATAATCGGAATGATCGAAAAAATATCAGGATCATTGAAATAATCCTTGAGATTAAATTATTTGTTAATAATGTTTCGGTCTATTCGGATTTCGGTCGATTTCGGTCGGTTGCAATGATTGATTATTTTATTTGTTACCCTTTCCTATAGTATTATTAAGAAATAATTTTAAAAAAAACACATTGGAGAAAGCAAAGAGCAATTTTTCGTTGTGAATCGATTACATTGCACAACAATTGCTAGTGAAAAAATGGATTTTCTAGAATATCTTGAATACGGTCAAATTTCATGACTTGTACTACTAAGTCATTTTTGTAGAGCTCGTCGAGATCTTTCGATTGGTATACCATAATTGCGAATTAGCATGATAATGAGAAGAGGTGATATAAGAAATGCATTTTTGAATGAAAATAACGCAAAGTCCGGGTCCACTCTACGGATCGATATGGCTTGTCGTGAGTTACGGCTGATGAAATATGTGCTTACCTCAATTCGGGGATGGGGAATCAGAATCGCGAATAAAAATCGTACCTTTTGTTGAAAAATTTTGAGAAAATTAGCATAATGTACTGAAAAAATCAGTTTTTCGAAGAAAACAGGTAGAAGATGGCGTTTTCGTCCATACATTTCGTATAGTAACTTCAAGATTAGTTCATTTCGTGTCGATTGATAAAAAAATGTTTTGCTTTAGGTCAAAATTTGAGTGAGATATGGCTCCCCGAAGCCGTAGATCAAAAAATCGATATAAAATGCAAATTTGGAGAAAACAAGTGCCTAGGCCTTCTCATTTCCCTCATTACGATTAATCAAACAAGTTTCATCCAAATCGGTGAGATAAAATTTAAAACTGTCGGGAAAAGGTCTCATTTTCCTACGTTTTTACAGGAGACCCGTGATAAGTATAGTAGTGGACTTCGAAAAAGTTAAGAAGAGCTACATATAATTGATTTAATAGAATTACTAAACGATTTTGGACTAGGACGTATAATCGAGCTATCGGAAAGAGCGTTCCAAACGTTTACAATACGGTTTGACAAGAAATGAGACTCAATCGATGTCAGACATATATACAATAAATATAGTGCTTCGATAGTTTATAATCCAGAACAGATAGGTGAGAAACAGTTCATAGAAAGGATTCAGAACGATTTCGCCAGACGAATATTCATGTGCTGGCTCGCACATGGGATGCAATGCGTTCAAGAACGCAGAGGAATAAACAACTAAATTTAGACACCCTTGAAATACGAAGACAGGAAATCGATATCAAATCATCCATGAAACTCATCAAGTGCAAAAACTTTAATAGAAAACCACATTACCTTTTTTTAAACTCATAATGGTTTCAATATTAGTAAACCTGGCATGCGCCTTATGATGATTCGGTCGACATGTTTATGTGTCTCACAATGTCTGTTGAAAATCTTCCTTTATTGTACTATTTTTACATGCATTGTAGTATTAATCGAAGGGCGAGATGGAGTGAGAAGAATCATGGACTTGTTCTGTATCCATGAACGTTGAAACCGTTTGCCGACAAACGTGACGTCACAACCGTAGGCGGAGCCGTTTGTCGAAAATCCTCCGCCTATGCTTTTGAAGTCACGTTTGTCGGGCAAACGGTTTGCCGGCGTTCATGGATACGACCCCTGGTGGTGGATGATGCTAATCGCCTTACTCAAATCTTATATGATATGTATATTGTATTATCAATCGCTTAGACATCGCGCAGTGTACTTTATTCGATACTGAACGACAATCGTTTATTTATCACTCTTCTGTTCACTACTATCATTGGTGTCCTCCTCGTCCTTCATCTTCGACACTTTGATGTACACCGGAATCCACAAGAGAAAACCCAACACAATTAATCCAGCGGTGATTCCCCATGTTATCGTAGGACCGAGCGCACTGAACAACGCCCTGCAACTCGAATCGGTCAATATTAGGCTAAGTTTAGCATGATATTTCGGTACCAATGTATGCTTCTCAGGGAAATGGCAATCGGGACCGAAATTTCGAAAACCTTACGTGGCTCCCATCGGAATGCCAACCATGGTGAGGTCGTTTAGGATCTTGTAGATGCCTTGCATGATGTTCTGAAAGAATGATATATTTACCATTATACAATGGCCTTTTATAAATAGTGCAAAATTTAGCTACCAAGAGGAAGATAAAAAGATCGGTTTATTTTTTTTCGTTCAAGAGAATTTTGTGCAAGAATGTATCGTTGACCTGGTTGACGCTTCCGAGGATCTTCGAATATATCGTATCGAATGATATGGCTGCTATCGGAAGTGAGACTCCGAATAACAGAGAATCGAATCCGATAAAGCCCCATGGATGGACCTAAACAACGTTTGGTTTCGAAAATAGGCATTGCGCAGGTCTGGCAAGGATGCCTCATTGCAATAGTAGTTTACAAGGTTCATTATAATGTAATATAAAAATACAAATATTAATAGCAGAAAATATTTTTGAGTAAAAGATCAATAATCTGACCACTTGGATGTTATCGCACCACTTCAATTCAGACTGGTCACACCCATATGGATTTTCATCTGAAATCAATAAATTAATGGAAAATCAATCGATATCTCAAATTTCAAAGTAAATATGTCTATCAGTAGCGTATAACTCACCACTCTTAACCGGCACAGACTGCGTGATTCCGGGCCAAGGTATGGCAAGGCCCGCGTAGAGAAGGAAATAACATAATAGCGAGAATGGAAACAGAACCGTTGATGGAACCCTGAAAAAGTATCACTGCAATTTGTGATATATTAAAAAAATAGTTTTAAATACGTGAAAATCATCATCAATCGGCACTAGGTCGGATGAGGACCGTGGAATGAAACCTACTGAATGAGAAAAATTTGTATACTTTGTTCATTAATTAGCGCATGTCTCTCATATTCAAATAGATCTCATCCAGTTGGTTCACATTCTATATTTCTCGTCCAAAAAGAAAACTCCCACTTCTTCGACAAGGGTGTCGATATCAGTATGCCCACTGCAATGATCGATACTACTCCCGTGATTATGGTGCCAACTGAAATGAAATATGTTGCGGCGAAGCCCAGGCGGGTTTGGTGAGAAACCAACTTGACAAGTACGCGGTGTAATTCGAATCATTCATCGTTGCAATCAGATATGGTGCCATCAATCTGAAATAGAAACAATTCCAGATCAATCAATGTTATGGGTATAGATGAATCAACAAGCTAGAGTAATCCCGCTAAAAACAGTGGAAAACGGAAAAGTTTCCAGGGGCATAAAAAAGCACGAAATGCCTGATAAGTGAAAAATTTGAATAGACGAAAACTACTGTATACCTCAAACTTATAAGTCAGTTTGCGCCAGTAGTTCATGGGACTAGGAATTTCGGCTTCCCATTTTCTGTTTCCCAGAGTATTTTTTAAACAATGGAATTATCGTTTTCCACTTTTTGTTAGCGCACCATCACCAATAGTAAAGGACATTAGCCAGACTAAAGTAGGGAGTTGCCCTATACTAGCTAGACTAGACCTACGTGCTGATCACAGTATTGCCGATGCTGGCCATATTCTTCGCGAGAAGACAAAACACAATTAATCGGAAGTCGAGTAGCTTTAATTGTTGGAAAGCGCCCTTTAAATCTTCGAGTATGAACACTGCAAAGATGAACTGATTTTAAACGATCTGTATTTTTTTTTAAAAAAAAACAAACAGAAAGATCAAAGATCAAAGATCATAAACATACCGCTTTTCTCTCGTTCCCTCTGTGTTTCTGTACAGTCGGGATCTTCAAAATGGAAAGTGATGATATATAACGACGCGTAATGAATGAGGAGCATGATCCATAGAGGTACTGTGAATTGATTCAATCTGGAAATATTATGAATTTGATAAAATTGAGATAATTAAAATCAATTGAAAACAAATCAGGACAGTTAATCTGCATTTGTTTCAAGTGGTCTGCGTACCGAAATGTGTCAAAGAAGACTTCAATTCCTCGCTCGTCGAGTTTGGCACTGATCAGCTGGATAACTGGAATAGCCATGAATATTTTGTTAATCTTAAGTAGTAAGTAAATAAGTAAGTAGTTAAGTAAGTCCTGTTAAGTAGTAAGTTGAATCTGCTAAGTCATATGCCCTATCCACTATGTTACAAGGCCTGTTTTCTAGTTTCACTGCTAATATCTTACCAGGCCCGGAGATCACTGCAACGATCTCTGATGCAGCCATTACTGAGTACGCCTTTTGTCGATCTTTCATAGTGCTTACAAGAGGAATGTAACTGCGAAAGACGATGTTCGAACCTAAAGATCAAAGATCAGAGATCAAAGATCGAAGAACAAACTACTATGTTTACCGTCGGCGATGGATTGAAGACTGAAAACGATCAGGAAAATGTATCGACGAAAGGACACCGGAAAGATCTGAACACGTTGATTGGTTAAGGTATTACAGTAGCTGTGATATCGATTGACTGCACTATTACAGTAACTACACTATTAATTGTTATTGATTTGTTGTATGATATTGATTGATTACGATAAAGGATGGCTAAAGCAGCTAATAATCGATTGTATTCTGTAGATGAAGACACACCTCAATGGACAGATATAATACCAGACCAGCGAGTAGGAGTAACCGCCCTATTATCAGCGTCTTTCTACAATCAATATAGATTGAATATCGATTGATTGGTAGATCACTACCTGAATCGTCGCGATGAATACGCGTGTACGGAGAAAAATCCTGTGCCAAAGGCGTGCGATAACTAAATAACAAAAATATTTTAAATAAATTTAATGATTTAAAAAAAAACCTTCATCATCGCTCGATTGACTCCGTTCAGGTAGACGGGCACAAGCGGATCGAGCTGGGAAAGATCAAAGATCAAAGATCAAACAGCAAAAATATCAGATCCAAAGATCAAAGACAATAGTGCAGCACATACCACTTTGATGTATGGCCAGCATGCGACGGACAGTGTTACTGACACAAAGTATGAGGCAAAATTGATCTGCGATAATGTTAATCAGTGAAAACTTTTGCAATGCTTTTTCTAGCATTTTATCGACGACCGTTCAAGAAAGCCATAGTAGTGAGAAATGAAATAATTTATGTAAAAGTAGCATTAAAATCATATTCAAGCTGCTTTGCAAAACGTATAAATGCCATAATGAATAATAAAAGTAATGTTAGCGACGTCATAGAGTTTCACTAATTCTACTTACTAATGCACAAATTATAATAGCTTTCCAATCGGTTTTCTCCTCGGAGAAGTCCCTTTCAGATGCTGAAATGGAAAATTTCTCAAATATTTTTCTTGTAAGGATCTTTGAATAATTGCAGCAGCAAACGAAGGGTCTCGAAAACTTCAGGGATGAAGTTGAACCCTATTCCCGTTTATATAATTAGAGAAAATTTAATGGCAAAAAAGATTCATAGCACGGGGCAATTACTATCTAGTGTTTTACAAACACAATAGTGGCTGTCAATAATAGGAGAACGAGTTGACTGAAGTGCTGCCAAAATCGTATAAAACTTTCTACTCAATGTAATTGAAAAAAATCCAAATGCAATAAACAAACGAACGTTGTGGTTTGGCGAGCATGCTTTCTTCACTTCATACGAGTGATCAACCGTTTGCAGAAAGAACTGGGGGCGAGAGTGAAATGGAATATGCACAATGGAATGTGCAGTGGACAGACATTCAAATTTATCATATCATTCAGAAATAATGATATTGAAGTAAACCTTGTTGTGCCGATTGCCACGTTTTCAAACAATTTACATTACGATCTCCCATTTAAACTTGTTGACAAACATGAAGTGATGGAGGAACACTTCGAAATTCTCTCTTCACCTTTTCATTAATTGAATGATGTGATCAATTCTGCTCAATTCTTAGGAGAACAAAGAAGACGAAAAAGTATCGTCGGAAAAATCGTATCATTCATTTAATAAATTCAATGTAATTTTTGTTGCAAGCTGAAAGTAAATTTAAATAAATAGTTCAGTTTAAGTACATCACAATACAACAAAATATTTCGGATTAGGGATTTTAATTATGATCGTTTCATAATTATCGGTGTTACAATTTCATCTTCTTCAGTTTGTGCACGATCGAGGTCCAAGCACAGACTCCCACGAGCATAACGCCAGACATGATCAGCCACACTTTCTCGGGACCGAAGTATTGGAAGCATGACCTGAAACCGAAAACCGACTATGATGGTCTGACCGCTCTTGAAAACACAGATGGCGCTATGTGAAAAAATCTTCAATGAGATTTGACCCATGTGCTTTGACCGAGTTCTTTTCATCCATAAAATGCTGACAATGAGAGCCAGTTAGCATTATAGCTTTAAAGGTGGAGACCCGCGAATGATCATGCAAATCTCTTATATCTCGCTTATGCAAGTGTCTAGTGATATGCATGAAGATAGGGAGACTAGCCGTCGTTCCCTTAGCGTAGTGGTAAAACTTCTGACTAGAAAGCGCATGGTCGCGGGTTCGAATCCTATTGCCGAACTTTCTTATTTTCAAAAAGCGCGCCTTTGCCTGAGTTTGATAGCATGATTCATTCATAATTCTAGCGATCAATATGCTGAATTAGCATAAAATAAATATTGTACGGTATGTAGAATAACTTTTGCTATCATTCTGTCTTCACAGTTTGTTCACGAAAATATTCGCGGGAGTCCACCTTTAAAAACGGGGGGGTGACATTTCCGCAACCGACATTTCCGCAACCGACATTTCCGCAACGGCATTTCCGCAACCGACATTTCCGCAACGGGGAATAACTCGGTTCGTAGGGGTCATAGAAACTTGGGATGGGTATCATTGTGATCAGCATCGGTAGCACTACCGTAATCTACCGTAACCTAGTTCGGTGGGTCAGATCAAGTTCGGTGGGTCAGATCGGGGCATAACTCGGTTCGTAGGGGTCATAGAAACACGAGATGGGTATCAATGTGATCAGCATCAGCAACACTACAGTAATCTACCGTAACCCGGTTCGGTGGGTCAGATCAAGTTCGGTGGGTCAGATTTAACTAAAAATTGTCGGAATGGCCACTACGTGTGCGTTATCATTTTGAGCTATTGTAAAATACCGTAATCTACCGTATCCCGGTTCGATGGGTCAGATCAAGTTCGGTGGGTCAGATTTAACTAAAAATTGTCGGAATGGCCACTACGTGTGCGTTATCATTTTGAGCTATTGTAAAATACCGTAATCTACCGTAACCCAGTTCGGTGGGTCAGATCAAGTTCGGTGGGTCAGATTTCACTACAAACTGTCGGAATGGCCACTACATGTGCGAAATCATGATGAGCTATTGCAAACTACCGTAACCAGGTTCGGTGGGTCAGATCAAGTGCGGTGGGTCAGATCTCAGTATAAATTGTCCAAATGGTCACTATGTGCGGGGATGATTATGAGTTATTGTAAACTACCGTAATTCACCGTAATCCGGTTCGGTGGGTCAGATCAAGTGCGATGTATCATATTTCACTAAAAGTGTCCAAATGGTAGTTTACAATTACTCATAATCATACCACGCGCATAGTAATCATTTGGACATTTTTTTAGTGAAGTCTGAGCCACCGAACTTAATCTGACCCACCGAACCGGGTTATGGTAGATTACAGTAGTTTGCAATAGCTGATAATGATAACGCACATGTAGCGGCCATGCAGACAATTTTTACTGAGATCTGACCCGCCGCACTTGATCTGACCCACCGAACCTGGTTACGGTAGTTTGCAATAGCTCATCATGATTTCGCACATGTAGTGGCCATTCCGACAATTTTTAGTTAAATCTGACCCACCGAACTTGATCTGACCCACCGAACCGGGATACGGTAGATTACTGTAGTTTACAATAGCTCATAATGATATCGCACACGTAATGGCCATTCCGACAGTTTGTAGTGAAATCTGACCCACCGCACTTAATCTGACCCGCCGAACTGGGTTACGGTAGATTACGGTAGTCACAATAAGTTATAATCATATCACTCACGTATTAGTTATTCCTGCAATTTAAACTCAAATCTGACCCTTCGCACTTGATCTGACCCACCGATCCGGGTTACGGTAGATTACGGTAGCTCACCATCGCGTGGACGCGTGTGCGGGTGTCGCGAGGATCTTGGCAGCAAGTCGAGTCTCTGGGGGCGCGTTTGGCGTTCGGAAAACGGCATTGAGGGACGCGATGCAAGGCTCCACCCTGCATTAACATTCGAGCGTTGCATCCATTTTAGGACCTCGCTTTCACATGGTTCCGGAAATGGTACCGACTTCGGACCGATTGAGCGCGTGGCCGATATGTGGCCGAGTAGGAAAAGATCAAAGGTCAATTATTGGTTGGATAAATACATGTGATGAGGAGTCGAACGATACCCTTTCCGCTCGTCTTGGATGATTTTGAGCGAAATCACGACTCATTGCAAAAATGTAGCGGAGTTAGCAAAGATCAAAGGTCAATATGTGACATGATAGTGTTACCGATGCTGATCACAATGATACCCATCCCAACGTTCTAGGACCCCGACGAGCCGAGTTATTCCCCGTTGCGGAAATGTCGGTTGCGGAAATGTCGGTTGCGGAAATGTCGGTTGCGGAAATGCCGTTGCGGAAATGTCACCCCCCCTTAAAAACACTTGGTATTGTGCGTATAAAATGTACTTGCATAAGAAGATAACAAATGGTGCTAACGAACGGAAGTCACAATCGAGAGGCGAGCGAAATGTAGCCTTCTACATCTCGCCCCGCCTCTCGATTGTCTCTCCGCTGCCTCTCTCTAACCCGGCTGACCTTCGCCGCGCGCTATATTATATATAAAAGAGATCGGCATAGTTTCTGAACCATGCAAAGCAAGAAAGTCGCTTGTGGGAGTGGTTGGCTACTCTCGTACCAAATAAACAAGTGCATTTTATACGGTCAATAGTATTCCAAAATCAACCTACGCTGCGATAAGTGGCGACAGCATCCCAGCCAGGTCATCGGAGATTGAGTACATTCCCTGCATGATGTTCTGAAAAGCGGCGGGGCTTGGCACGGTACCAAAATCGATAATTGCAGTACCTGATCGATCCTACCCAATACGTGAGAGTAGATCGTATCAAGTGAGATCAACGAGATAGGCATAGCCATTCCCAGGAACACACACATAACTCCTAGCCATGCATAAGGAGGAATCTGGAAAGATTAGGAAACGTCGCCGCGATAATCGCACTCGACGCACCGTATGCTGGGATTCACACCACCAGTAGTGTGCAGGATCGCAGCCGTGCACATTTTCATCTAAAAAATCATATCAGAGATCAAAGATAAAAAATCAAAGATCAACCGTTCTTGACGACGATTGGGTGTTTGATGAACCAAGGATACACAAGAGTGTACATGATGAAGTAGAGGAATAGCGACATTGGGAAGAGAAGACGGGCTTTCACTCTGAATTATGCAAAAAAATCGATAAAAATCAGGAAAATGCATAGCTAAAGTACCCATCGAAAATAAATCTGGAAATGTGTGCAAATAAAATTCCCGTAAACCAATGGAAACTTCGGGTGAGTTTAAGTGCGTATTATAAATAGTATTTTCACAGATATAGCGTCTACCTTACTTCTTAGCCGATTTCGAAAAGACGAAGAAGCAGATCGTACAGATTGAAATAATTCCGGCGAAGAGTTGACCGTCTGAAGCTCTTATTTATGATATTTGATCTTTGATCTTTGATCTCTAATCTTACATGATATCAAGGCAGTCGCAGTTTCTTTGCTCACGTTGAAGGTCGTGGTGGTATAAGGACCCGTCACTCTGTAAGCGATCAAAGATTATAGATCAAGGAGTAAGAGTCTGATCAAATATCAAAGATCACTACTCAAAAACAAAGTTACGTTATTAAGCTCGAGAATGCGCTTGTTGAGATGGTCTTCTCGAAGAAACACATGAACACTAGGGGTTTATCGATTTTGGTGAACTGAAAAGATAAAAGATCAAAGAATAAAGATCAAAGATTAGACCTGAGAGTAAGCCTGGCGCATAGCGACATTCAGCGGCACTGAAATGAGATATTGATTTAATTTAATTTGTCATCCATCAAAAAGGTGTGGCATCATTAGAAACAACAAGTCAAGTCCATCTTTGCTAGAAATAAAAATAATATATCGTCAAAGATCTCATCATATGACAAAATACTTCTGTTTGTCACGACTATTTAAAATTATTATAGGCTATCTCTAACTTGGTTCGTCGATCTCATCAATCGAGCTCAACTCGGGTTCCTTGAAGAACAACACCGTCAGCACTATGCAGCTTACGTTAAGAAGAAGACTGATCCATATAGGGCCAGTGAACACATTCAATCTGATGCAAGAAATAATATTGATTATAGAAACAAAGATGGCAATCTACAAAAACAAAACTTATTTTTAGAGATTATGGTTTCAGTTTATGCGCTCGCCTATTTCTGTTAAGATTGTAGCACAAAAAATTAATTAGAGCTAATATTTGGAAAAAACAAACTTGAGCCAGGGAAAGATGGTACCATCGGGATTCCTGGGAAGCATTCCACAAATGAGTTGGATGACTGAAATTTAAAAAAATATTACACTGCAATATTGCGTATCATTGCATAAAGAGCCACCACGAGCTAATTTGAAACTCTACGCTTTGACAATGTTTTCTCTCTTTCTTTCTCTACGAGAGTCAGGACGGAGAGTAAAATTAGCTCGGGCTGCCTTTTCATACGTGGTCCGGAAATGATTGCCAACATATTGGCTCCGTTCATTATCGAAAAAGCGGACTGTCGATCCTTCTTCGTGCTCATTCGAGGCACATAACTGCGGATAACGATGATCGAACCTTAAAGAACATCGATAAAATCCAGAGTACTTACTGAGTAACTGAGTGTGCTAATGGATACCAATTGATGACGCTAATCGCGTCATTACTCATCTGACTCAAGTCTGATATGATAAATGAATTTGAATTTGAATTTGAGTGTGCTTAGTAGACAGTACTTCGAAACTTACAATTAGTTCACTTACTGGGAAGCTACTAACAAGCACTCTTTCGCTATTCTTCGTCTATGGAAGAAGCAAGAGTTAAAGGGAGCGTTACCTCACTCAATGGTCTCTTCAATGCGCACACTATGTTTCTGTTCTCTAACAATGAGAGAGCATTGCGCGTCGAAGAGACCATTGAGTGAGGTTACGCTCCCTTTAATACAATACAATAACACATTTGTGATGTCATGCATAAGAAAAAATAAGTTTGTCAAAGTATACTTATGCTTAATTTTTCTTATAACAAACATTGTTTTTTTCAGGAGTGTGTTCATTTAAATAAATAAATCAATCGATAATGCGTACTGTCCGCAATGGGTTGAATGAAGAACACAATAAGGAATACGTATCGAGCATAGCTGACAGGGAAGACCTAAAATCAACGGTCTATCAATCGATAATCAGAACATATTATCGATTGAAATTCGCATTAAACCTCTACAAACAGCTCCAGTATGCCGGCGAAGATTGATATAACACGTGAGGTGTACAGCGCACTCCTATGATTTGAATTTATTGATTGATCATATGTTATTGATTGAAAAAAATAGAAAAAATCGATACTTGAACGTTTTGGAGGTATAAGCATACACAGCAAAACATGCGGTGCCGACCGCGTGACCGAGCTGGAAAAAAAGCAAGACAAATATCAAGAATTCATTCGTGCAGAAATCTGCCGAAGAACATGGACTTCATTTGATAATTAAATAGTTCACTATCCCTACTATGACTATCATTTCAAATTATTGCATACCTTTGTCGCTGCAAAGATTTTGCCGTTGAATTCCGCCGGAACAGTCGGATCGAGCTGAAATTGTCTACGATCATAGTTGTTATGTCGCCCAATACTGTCAATAATTGATCAGAATAAGATCTCAGGCGAATATTTCAAGTTAAAAGCGCAGAAAAAATATGAAAAAAAATAAACAGGCATGAAAAGAACTTGCAAATTACCGATGTTAGATACGGCCATCCGGCAATGATAACCGATTGATAGATTGTAGACATAAAGTAGAAGACCTAAAATTTCCTCAACTTGAAATTTTCAAGTCTGCTCTACAACGAACGGGAACATTTGCTTTTTACAGTGCGTTTTCAAGATTGCAAAACTAACACCCTTTAGTTTTTCCCAAGTCTTTTAAAAAATTAAAAACACATTAATCATTGGAACACAATTTTACAGGAATTACTCGCCTTGGAGGTCGGAGAAGATAGGAATAGGAAATCACAAAAAGTTTGCCAAAAATGAGTACTCTTCAAATGCGCTGATAAGATAGATATTCTGATAACGTACCATTCCACCGGCGACGATGCCTCTCCATTGGGTTGGAGGCTGTGAGCTTGTACTGTGCGTCGAATCCTTTCGAGAAAGCGCACTCAAATCTCAACAAAAATTTTTTCGAAGGTTTTTCAAAAACATTTTCAAAGGATCGATTTCCTCTTCAATTCCTAATCGACTTATGGAAACTGTACAAAAGTAGTGACGTCATGTTTTATACTTTACTTGTTAATGTTTTTCTTCAAAATTGGTATTATATCAAAGATATCTTTAAAGGAGCACCCCGAGCTAATTTGAAACTCTCCGCCCAAGTAATGTTCTCTCTCATTCTTTTTTCTACGGAACAACAAAGCCAGAACGAATAGTTTTAAATTAGCGTACCTACCTACCTTTAATACCTTTAATAATAAGCTAACTAAAGCCAACTTTCATGTCATTTACAAACCATTTATGTCCTTATCTTCCTTCTCATTTTCAAACGTGTGGACGCGAACACTCTTCTCTTCCTCTTCGACATTCGCTGCAAAAAAATTCATGCTCCGGCGTATCATTTTGTAATAAATGTACAATAAAGTCTGATTCTAGAATTTTGACACCTACAATCAATAAGTGGCGGATCGATGTCGTCAGAAACTACTTCGATGGGAGATTGCACATCTCCTGAATCTGAAAGATCAAAGATAAAATATCAATTCGACAAGCCACACTCACTGAAAATAGACTGAAAATTAGGTAAATTCCTTATACTCCTCAAGATTGTTAACAAGGAAATATTTCCTAATGTTTAGTAAATTATCTTTTAATGGCCTCTGGTTACCTAATAATGGGGCAGAGGGGTCAACGTGGGACATAGCCGCCATCACTATGCCTGAAAGACTAGTGTTTGCTCAACCAAAGGGGTGAGAGAAGATGATGGCAATTCCTACTTCTTCTTGCTTCGGAAAAAAAACATTAATCAAAAGGCACAATGTTCGTGATTGATTAATACAAAAAGTTTGTAGAATGACAACCAATGAAACGATGAGGCGCGCTAAAGGGAGTGAAACCTTTATCAAATACCGCAGTTTAAATAGTCACAGACAGAAACATTTTCGAAAATCTTTCTGTCTGTTGATTATTTAGTTAAGCTTTCGAGCCTTTAAATCAAATGAAATATTTGCTGGCTATTATTTGACTTCGAGCGTTATCGATTATTGATAAAAATTGACACGACCGATCAAGCGATCAAGCGATCAAGAGTAAGACCCGAATAAAGAAGAGGGATAAATTTATGAAGAAAGTAGAACCAGTCTTTATGAACATTGCTAGAAGCAAGGATCAGTAGTACCATATCTGTCACTACAGATCCGGTGACCCACCACTTTGATCTCGATAAAGTGATTAAATGTTTAAAAAAATGTAATATGACCATTCAGTATCGTTCGATATACAAATTATCAGCACTACTTCGTTGCACCAAAAAAGGAGAAATAGGTTTTTACAGTGTAGAATGAATCATCAATCATATTACTAGAATCATGGTGAACACTAACCTACGTCGTCATGTGAGTTGCAACTATCCATTCGTTGTTTGTGACTGAAAATGACACCTGATGCGTTATTGAAACGTAAGGAATGCGAGGTATAGTAACAAATTAAATTAATAATATTAATAGATGTACAAGTATAGGTTTGCATGCACTTTGAATGTAATTTTAAAAAAAATAGGTTAGCTAATAGTGTGCCCTATGGTCTTTCGGACGCTACGTCAAAAGAAGATCATTGCATTTCGCTACACTGGTCATGGAGAAGAACAAAAGACCAAGGACACCCAATACGGTTAATAAATAGTATATTCAGTGCATGATTGCAAATTGAAAGAGTCAGATAATTGGGACCGATTTCACATTCGAACACTTTTTTATTCACAATATTAATTAGCTGCATTGCCAGCATACAATATTAGCCAAAATTTGAATATTTTTTTCATTTAGAAGAAAGTTCAGTCCACTGAAACGTGATACTTTGTGATCAACGACCAAATAAACAAGCAATAAATTATTTATACTTTATGATTGGTAGACGTGACCAGCACGTCAAGCATTACAATGTTTATCTCCCGCTAGCAGTGGAATGATTTGATTAAGATCAAAGATCAAAGATTAGATCCCGAGTTTCTTCAATCGTGGCAACATGAACGTCCATATGATTAGACCGACCGACATCAGTGCGGACACCGACAACCACATCGGTCCGGGTCCGAAGTGAGTGAAACTCCATCTATAAACGATATTCAATGGTTAAAGGGATACCATGAGCTTATTTTACTCTCCCCTCTGGTCATACACTCTAGCAAGCAAAATAGAAAGAGCGAGTTATCAGAGCGGACAGTTTAGTGTTAGCTTGTAGTGTCACTTCAACTAATTAATCGATATGCAATTAAATTAATTTACGAAATGAAAATATTCATGAAAAGATCTTACGCAGACAAAACCGGTGCACCCGCCAGAGCTGTATCATCCATAATGATCAATGCGCCTTGCATGATATTCTGAAAATAGTCATCACGTATATCAAGGTCTAATTTGCACGTTAAAGGTGGAGACCCGCGAATGATCATACAAATCTATTACATCTCGCTTATGCAAGTGTCTAGTGATATGCAAGAAGATAGAGTGAACACCCATCGTTCCCTTAGCGTAGTGGTAAAACTTCTGACTAGAAAGCGCATGGTCGCGGGTTCGAATCCTATTGCCGAACTTTCCTATTTTCAAAAAAGCGCGCCTTTCCCTGCACGGGCCTGATGGTTCATTCATGATTCTAGCGATCAATAAGCCTAATTATCATAAAATGAAAAGTGTACGGTATGTAGAATAACTTTTGCTATCATTCTGTCTTCACAGTTTGTTTACGAAAATATTCGCGGGAGTCCACCTTTAAAAAGTTCCAACGCATATAACTTCGTTAATAAGCAGATCAAAGTATACTTCAACTAGATTCAGGAAGCTTGACACAGCATCATTTTTCGGCAAAAGTAACTAACGAAGTGCAAGAATTCTAAACTATTGCTATAGCACTCCTTGGACCACGCATTTGCCAAACAAACCGTGGTCAAAATTCAAGACTGGCAAGTGCAAGAAGCAAGCAATAGTTCGCACCTGATCGATACTTCCCAGTACGTGTGAGTAAACAGTATCAAAGGCGATCAACGACACCGGAATCGCTATACCGAAAAGCGTGCAACATATCGCCAACCATAACTCCTTCTGCGTCTGTAATTGTGGTTTATCGATCGGTTATTGTGATCTACCACACTTACGATATAGAGGTCATCACACCATGTATATCGGGAGGCATCACACCCAAACGGAGCCGAGGTTTCTGAAGTGAACAAAATGAATTATTAATCGATCTGTAGATCGGTAACTACAAGTGTAAGTAAGAAAAAGTAATAATAATTAAAAATTTGTGTTTTTCGTACCGTTTCTAATCGGAACAAATTCCGCGATGGGCGAATTCTGAATGGGAAACGATGCTGCGAACATCAACATGTAGCAGGTGAGCGCGAACGGAAACAGGTAACGAGCTTTTGCCCTGCGAAAAGATCAAAGATCAAAGATCAAAGGTCACAGATAAATCGTAATCCAGAGTACGGTACTTTCTAGCCAGGGGTGTGAACACGAAGACCGCTACCGTAGTCAGCGATATCAGACCGGCTATCGATTGGCCAACTAAAAGTATCGATTTATTCTATTTAAAATATTGATTGACAGCGATGATTATTGATTAGTACAAACTTGAAAGGATGATAAGAGCCTTGCTGCCACTGGTATTGAAGGTCTCTGTCACATACGGTGCCATGATTCTTAAAATTGATCTTTGAACTTTGAACTTTAATTATTGATCTTTGATCTTCACTTACGTATACATCGCAGCGAAACCGTAGCTGGATATGCTTTTCTCGAAGAAACAAAGCGCCACGAGGCGTGTGTTCAGCTTTTTCAGCTAAAATTACAATTAATTATTAGGTTGATGCATTCTTGTTTTCCGTTTTTGATATATGTACTTTGCTCCCTCCTCTCTGCGGCCGACAACCACTGTGCTTATAATATAAACTACTTGCCCCTCCCTCTTATCAGGCGCAGTGCCACAACCAGCTAGTGAGCAGTCTGGTTCCCACAATGCCCCATCTACAACTCATCACCTTCTTCTAGTGCGTTTCGTCTTTGGCGACGGGTTCCGACTGATCCTCCTTGTCCACCCACTGGGCACGTCTCACAACGTGATGGTAGACGAGCCATTTCTCATCTCCCGTTATGAGATTGTCCAGCCAGGCCGTCGTCCTTTCGTATGTAAGAAGACTTATTGCTGTGTCAACTCGACAATTCTTGTTCTTGTCGCTCAAGACGTGGGGAATCCAACGGCCCAACTTTCGTACCTTGTCGAGCTTCTTCATTCCTCGAACGACAGTTGCCTGGTCTACTCCGAGAGTCTGCTCTATTTCTCGCGTAGTAGCGAATGGCTCCCCTTCGACTGTGCTACGCAGCAAATCCAAATCCATCACTCATGCAGGTTGCGACCTCTCCTCGTCTTCGAGATTGTAGTTGTGTGCCTTGAATCATTTGAACCAATTACGTACTGTGTGCTCGGAGGGGACTTCCTGGGGATATACTCGGGCCAGTTGACGGTGGGTCTCGGGTGGTTCGGTGCCAGAGAGGAAGAGAAATAACATTACGTTGCGTATGTGGACACTGTTTGGGTGGAATTGATGGGGCATTGTGGGAACGAGACTGCTCACTAGCTGGTTGTGGCACTGCGACTGATAAGAGGGAGGGGCAAGTTGTGTATATTATAGAGCACAGTGGTTGTTGTCGCGGTCGGCTGCAGAGAGGAGGGAGCAAAGTACACATATCAAAAACGGAAAACAGGAATGCATCAACCTAATAATTATATTTTTACTTAAAATATAGATGTACTTACCTGTGTCCACGCTTGCTTCAACGCTGCACAGAGAGATACTGAATTTTTTTATTATTATAATACTATTAAAATATCGAATTTTAAATATTGTAAAACCTACGTTGTTCTTCTCCTTCGATCTCGGAAAGTTCGGGCTCCTTGAAGTGAAAGGCAACGATGTAGAGTGTGACACAGTTCAATATCAGCGATATCCAGATGGGCACCGTGTACATGTTGAACCTAGAAAATAACACGTTTTGGATCTGAAAATTAACACGTTTGCAACGTGTTGTTCTACGATTTTCAAGTTTGAACCGCTAACATTGTGATTTGACATTGTGATTTGCAAACAAGAAAATTTCGAATTATTTGAAATTTTCCGTTCCGACCACACTCGCTCATAGATGAACGCTGTGTGAAGTGGGCACTGTCAAGCAAATATGCAAATATTAATAATAATAAGAAATACTTCTTGAAAGAAATGTGTTGTCTTACTTGAGCCAATTGAACAAGACAAGATCATCTTTATCCTCCAGTGCCGTACATCCAAGTTGAACAACTGCAAATATGTAAATGGAGCATACATGTGCGTCGACATGGGGGTACGTACCCCCTGTAAAATTATGGCTTTCGAAAGTTTGTGGAATTCCCGCATTAAAAAAAATGACGTTTTCGTGAAATTTTTGAAAAAAAGTGAAGGCCCCCTGTCAATTTAACTATTTTTCGTTCGGATGCTCCCTTGTAGAATGTACCCCGCCCGTGTATGAAATCGAATGACAGAACAGATTCCGTAATCTGAATTCCAAAACTTACGAGGGCCAGACACGATCGCCAGCATATTAGCTCCTTCGATAATGGAGAAGGACTTTTGGCGATCCTAGAAAAATCGATGGATAGATTTGTTTAATAATAATATTTAAAAAAGCACCTGAAGTCGACTCATACGCGGCACGTAACTACGGATGACAACTAGAGAACCTGAGATATCATTTTGGAACTTTTGAAGGGAAATATGCAGCTCTTAACGTTTAACACACCTTCAGCGATTGCTTGCAGCAAGAACTTCAATAAATAGGCATATCGACGGTAGTCTTGTGGTATCACCTTAAAATGTTGATTATAAACTCTAAATTTGATATCCAACTAAAAACATTTCTTAAATACAATAATTTTGCAATTTATCGACCTCGATGAATATGTAAAGTGTACAGCCAATAACAGAGAGAACGCGACCGAGTAGGAGGGCTTTTCTTAAATAAAATTAGTAATTTAAAACATTTTTTGCTATATAAGTTGGACCAACCTGAATGTCTTGGCTGTGTAGGCGTGGATGGCGAAACCGAGCGTGCCGCAAGCATGGCCCATCTAAAATACCATACACCATAAAGATGTTCCAACAAGTTAAGTACGATTGAAATTAAGAAATTTACACGTGGAGAAATGCATTGGGGGGGGGGTGATGGACGGGGATTGTGATAATGGGGAAGGGTGAAAATATTCATCGTTTTATTATTATTTTATTAAGGCATTCTGCAATCATGGTTGTCATGTGCAAGAAACAATAATTCCTTTGGACATTGAAAGATCCTTGTATAATATTCATATCGGTAAAAAAGATAATAAATAATGATATGGAACAAAATAAAAAATCATTAAATGACCTTTGTGGACGCTTGCACGAAACCAGTAAACGATACAGGAACACGAGGATCCAACTGAAATAATTATAGATTGATCCTTAATCATCCTACAAATCAATATTCAGCATCATCGATTAATTTATATTATATTACTGATTTATCTTTAACGATAAACAGAAAAAGGTGAAAGTGAAAACTTAAAATTATAACATATCACTATTATCGCACATTGAAGCGGTAAGTCATGGGAATGTCAGTTCATAGATCAATGAGGTTCAATTATAACATAAAACTGATCTTACCACTCGTAGATAGGGCCAACCAGCGACGGCGAGCGACTGACCCATGGTTGTGGTCAGATACATTATCTTAAAAGCTAATATTATTTTTACATTTGTTTTTTTTTAATATTTATATTTATTTAATTTAAATTACCGAAGCACAAATGACGAGGCCTTTCCATTGAGTCGGAGGCTCACTTTCAACCTTGTCGGTTTTCTCACCCGAGAGTGACGTATCATCTGTAAACCAATGCTGCTACAATAATAGGTATCATTTTAAATTTGAATAGAAGTTCACTATATAACACACGACGGACTTTAGGCTTTAGGTTCTTAGAAGGCTTTAGAAATTACGGCTTGTTTTTTTCCCCAAAATTAAGAAAATAGAGTCTGGGACGACACACTCTGGTATTTTGAAACTTAAAGTCTACTTAAACTCCGCACTTTAAGTAGACTTTAAGTAAACTTAAAGTAAAACGCAAGTCTACTTAAAGTGGTGTGGTATACTGTAATGCATTTCGTCAAATGTTCTTTCACTTTAAGTTTACTTAAAGTCTACTTAAAGTCTGTGACGTAATTTAAGTAGACTTTAAGTTTTAAAATACCAGAGCAAAGGACAAAAAAAAGATTTTAAAAATGGAAAAAACCTTCAATTGGCAGTGGACAGATATCTCTTTCCGAGGTCTTTTCCACACTACTTCCGATGCCTGGAAATATTTTTTAGTAATGCATGAATCATAATCATTGGATTATTTTAGCGGACCTATATGGAGTAGTATGATAAATGCCGATTTTACGCACTTCATTCCCACCTAACGATGATCGCTTGATGTGAATATTTTTTAATCAATTTACTTTACTCCACAAAATTCTCTGCACCGTGCAGAGAAGCGTACACGATGAAGATTATTTTGATATTAGATCTTTTACTTATTAGAAAAAACCGAATTTAAACAGTTGATATCCATTCTTTTCCATTCTTCACATCAAATCATCTGGTTTTACCACACTCTCTCGCTCTGTATCTGTCCCTCAACCACACTATATCTCTCGTCTCGCTTCCGCTCTCTATCTTTTCCCTGTGTCCTTCATTCTTCTCTCTCTCTGGCTCTCAATCAAACACACCGCCCCTACGCACTCTCTTCTAGCTACTATCAACAGTGACTGGCCATTGTTGATCTGTTGATCTTGGTTAATGACTGGTCACTCTTCAGTGGTTCTTTCTCGTTCTAGAGCCGTATTCACAAATCCCGAAATGCTCCTCCTCCATAGTGATATCGAGTTGGTCGACAACCATATTACCACGCTTCATAGACATACCTTTTAGCGGTCAATAATCTCAATAATATCTCTATGAGAGACTATCTGACTCAGTGAACATATTTTGCTTATGGCTTGGCACTTGGCCAAAAAGTGATATGAACCGATCGGGCCCAAATCGTGCACAGTTGTAGTATGGGCTGACATAAGCTCGCAGGCGGAGTTTGGGTTCGTCATATCTACATCCTCGCTAAATAACGTAAGTTCGATGAAGTGGCATCGAAATTTCAAAGTTTACGGATTCATTCGATATATGTATACGATGAAGGGCAATAGTAAGCAGGTACATTCCACCAAGTATCATCCCGATCCAAAACCGTGAGACCCAGAAAAAAAATTAAAAAGACCGGTCTGGGGCCCATAAAATGTATTTATTATTTTTCCTGCAATTGCCTATCGGTGAGGGTCTTTTTTTATTTCTTCAATTTGACGAGTATTTATTAGTGCAACTACTATATGAAAATGAACTAAAACACAATCGTGGAAGTTTGCCTTATTCCCGAAAAACCACAACTAATTCACCTTTTTATCGCGAACTGACCGAATAAGCATATGCCGGTTACGGTTATGCATATTCGGAAATTCAAAATTCATAGTTTTTTTCGAAAAATACCGTCATATTACACCTCAGATATTCATACAACAAACAAATAATAAAAGAAAAACAATAATATAATACCGAAATCGAATGAAAACAAACGGTGATTGACGAATTTTGAATTTCCGCCTTTGCATTACAGTAGGTGGCACACCATTTATCGTCTCAGTTCGCGATAAAAAGGTGAATTAGTTGTGGTTTTTCGGGAATAAGGCAAACTTCCACGATTGTGTTTTAATTCATTTTCATATAGTAGTTACACTAATGAATACTCGTCAAATTGAAGAAATAAAAAAAGACCCTCACCGATAGGCAATTGCAGGAAAAATAATAAAAACATTTTATGGGCCCCGACCGGACTTTTTAATTTTTTTCTGGGTCTCACGGTTTTGGATCGGGATGATATTTGGGGGAATGTACCTACTTACTATTGCCCTTCATCGTATACATATATCGAATGAATCCGTAAACTTTGAAATTTCGATGCCATTTCATCGAACTTACGTTATTTAGCGAAGGTGCAGATATGACGAACCCAAACTTCGTGTGCAAGCTTATGTCAGCCGATACTACAACTGTGCACGATTTGGGCCCGATCGGTTCAAATCACTTTTTGGCCAAGTGCCAAGGGAATGTCACTTGAGCCAGATAGTCTCTCCTATTACCTGTCACGATTCCTCCATCTCTTCCTCCATTCGGATTATCCGACGACGAGTCGACTGGCTTCGGACTCCCTGCAAATCCATACAATATTACTTAAATTTGAAATTTTTTCCAAAACTGCAAATTCCAAAAAGACATAAACCCCAAACTCACTCAGTAGAGGAACATTAACCGGATCATCGTCAGGTGACATGGACTAGTGTGGGATATCGATGATAGTTAAGCAATATTGACTCGATCGATCGATTGATTGATTGATTGATCTAGCAGCAATGCGTGCTAGAGTGCGATAGGAAGAGATAGAGGAAGAGAATGAGAGAGGTCAGGGAGATGAGGGGGACGAGAGAGATGGGATGCAAGGAGAGGATCAGAGAAGTTACGCGCGAATAGCGTGGAATGTGACGCATCCCGCATCCATCCGAGAGAAAGCAAAAGAAAAGAAGAACGAGCATTGCATTAATCATGCGTTTATATGTATATTGATTGAAAACATTCAGGAAGACATTAACTGCACATTACATAATCATAGTTTCTAGAGTATATATTACAAAAGATCGAGAAATTGGCAACGGTTACTAAATCGGCATCTAAAGCATTCCAAATTCTATCAAAAGCATGCAGAAGTACTCTAATAGCACTGTTGTATTACGCAAAGATTTACTCCACGGCTATCTTTATCTTCTATCTCTGCAACACTCTCGTGTGGAGATAACAAATAACTGATTTAGAAGTGTGAACGAAAACGATACGGCGAAAGAATTGAGAGAGTGTTGCAAGAGAAAAGGCGATCTCGGGGGTGTTCTTGTAAGACTAGAGATCCATTCAAAGGCGAGCCGCCGTTACAATCAAGAGGTTTTGGTTTTCTTACAATGAAGAAAATGAATGAAAGAGATTTTTATTTATGTCTTCATCATCTAATTACACATGATGGACAAACAAGTTTTGGTAATAGACCCAGCCGGTAATTTTTGACAAAAGTAATCATACTTTAGAAAGGCGAAACAGTATTTCTAATTATCCACTGCATCAAAAAATATGTTCTTCGATATTTAAAGTGACACCGAGCTAATTTTACTCCCCGCTCTTACAACTCTCTCTCGTTTTCTTTATCTGTGAAAGAGTATTGCCAATACGGAAAGTAGAATATTCTTGGTATGTGCCTTTAATTGATCTCTGACCAGTGAAATCCAATCCGATTTCCCCCAAAATATTGATAAAGTTATTAAAGTTACCCATGAGTATTCTGCGTTCCGTCGAGCTGTTATGGGGCGACCGCTCTTCTTCACGAACTGTAGGAGGAATGAAAAAGTAGAATTTCAAATCTAATTTTAAGTGGTTGTGAATGATTGATTCGTAATATTTAATAACAATTTTACGAATGAATAGAAGCAGAGATTGGTGAGAATTCCATATGTTTTTATCAGTACAACGATCAAAAATTGACGATAAGAAGCACTGATTTTTCTTGTATTCTTAAACCATTAAGGTGACATTGTACAAAATCATAAAGCATCACTCGTCTTATACGGAGCTAAGATAGACAAACCAATACTGTATAGAGATATGAAAATGAATAATGGAATAAGGGTGATGAGATTTTTGTTTCCGCGAATTTCTTTATGTCTCTAATTTCTTTTTGTCTTAAGGCGTAATTTGACATGAAACGAATTTGACGTAAATTAGCATTGGTTCGAACGTGTAGAATAAATTTACAGTAAAACAAACGCAATATTAGCTAGGCAAGGTGTTCAAAGGAAATTTTTTTATATTAGTAGCGGAATCGTTTGATGGGGAATAATCATTGATTTTTCTATGAGTGTTCCACACTACTGATGAAGAGGAGGAGACAACCTTTAAAGGAACACCTAATTTTAAAAATCTCTGCTCTTTTCTCGCCTTGGATTTTCGCCTTCTTTATCTACTAGATACAGTTTCCAGAGCGGAGAGTAAAATAAACTAACATAAACAATAAGAACTGTTAGCAGTTGCAAAATAACATTAGAAAAAATAAAAATGCCATTCTCCAATGCCTTTTGTCGATGTTGCTCGAATAATCAGGTAATCTATATGCACGTTTTTTCGAATACCTTGTACAAAACTCTTTATTAAGAGTAAGGTAAATAGAAACTCATCAATCTCGGAAAATCTCTGTTTTGAGTGTCCTACCAAGCTGATGTTTCATCTTTATGATATATGACAAATAAACAAATAAAATAAAATTCAAATGGTGTCAGTCGTACTGTAGTTTCTTTTATCTCATCTTGCTTCATCCACTCTCAGGCCTCCTTAACCACTGATTCGATCCTATTATCATTGATACCGTTTTACTTTTTTTCTTGTTTTATTGCGATTTGTCGATATTTATTTAACTTTTTATGTATATCTGGATAACAAGCTGTTTGTGAAGTCACTTCCCACAATCCATCGAACCAAAATCAGATTCAAATTGACTTCCGATTCGGTATACATAAATCACTATGAAATATCAAAAAAATTAATCGAAGGATGAAAAAGTGAGATATTGACTTTTTCAGCTCATCTACTTCTACGCGAATAGCGCTGAATCCACTTCAATCATGCAGCCTATCATCCAACCACTCTCACATTCGTTTCTCGTGTACATTAAAAGCTTTATAGTATATGCATATTTTGTACTTTATAGTACACAAATATTTTTCTCGATTGCGTAGAATTTTGTTCATTGTATAGAATACAAATTTTCAGTTTCTTGTCTTGGTGACGTACAAGTTTTTGTCAACATAGCTTAACACCTTACAAGGGAACAGATAATGGCGGGGACCATCAGTCCAAAATTCGTTGACATAGGTCGACTAGTACCCCCCAGGGGGTCACAGAACTGTTTTGAACTGATTGGATATTTGCTTCCTTGGTACCGAAAATCGATTATGAAAATGTGATGGAAATTTGGGCGCGAGCCCAGTGGAATAGTGTCAAACACTCAGAGAACACAGTCTGTATCCTCCGTAGCCAAGTGGTTAGAGTGCCGGATTAGTTTTTGGATGTCGTGGGTTCGAATCCCCCCTACTACAACTTCTTTTGCTGTATTTTTTTCAGTGCTTTCCAACAGACTGTGTCAAAGTCAAACTTCATTTTCAACAACAACAATAACAACAACCACAAATCAACAACGATGGAGAAGTACCCAGCAGCAGTTGAAGCAGAACGGCTTCTCGCATCGGGGACAGATGCTGCAACCGCGAGAGGAGCAGAAAGAGCACGGAGCCATCGATCCCTTGCCGAAGATGAACTCCTTAGGGCCGACGAAGCGAGGAGGGCGGTCCGCGATGAAGCCGCCCTTGAAGAAGCCGTACATGATGAAGGGCTTGAACCGATCAGCACCCATGCAGAAATGAAGTTGGGAGACGAACTTGAGCAGATTGTCCCTCTGCGAGACCTTGAAGTTGATACCTCTGGCAATGATGATGCTCTTGAGTCTCTTCTGGATGCCCTTCAACTGGTGGTTGAAGGAGAGATCCGCTGGCTGGCAGAGGGAGGTGGCAAAGCGTACTTCTCCATCGTTGTTGATTTGTGGTTGTTGTTGAAAATGAAGTTTGACTTTGACACTGTCTGTTGGAAAGCACTGAAAAAATACAGCAAAAGAAGTTGTAGTAGGGGGGATTCGAACCCACGACATTCCAAAAGCTAATCCGGCACTCTAACCACTTGGCTACGGAGGACACAGACTGTGTTCTCTGAGTGTTTGACACTATTCCACTGGGCTCGCGCCCAAATTTCCATCACATTTTCATAATCGATTTTCGGTACCAAGGAAGCAAATATCCAATCAGTTCAAAACAGTTCTGTGACCCCCTGGGGGGTACTAGTCGACCTATGTCATCGAATTTTGGACTGATGGTCCCCGCCATTATCTGTTCCCTTGTTAATAAACATTTCGGAAATAATTAAGTTGAAAGATCAAAGATCAAGTTCAAGTTAAACGTAGACATGCTTGGAATATTGTTCCATAAAACCACGGTCATTATCAAACTAGGTAGATCAAACGATACTGTTCATATATTCTTTCACTCTATCATTTACTCTTTTTATTCTAATCAAGCCTCTTGTTTTCAAACATATCTACTTATTATCATCATTCGGCTAGTGAAGAAGTGGACATTAGACAACGAATGACGTCTGCCGATAATCAAAAAGGCCTGCCGTCCTGGTCCGTGTTATTTCTATCTATTCTTCTGGATTGTTTATCTCAATTCACTATTCGAAAAGATTCTGAACAACGTCTTCAATAATTGATCAGAAGAAGATGAACAAAGAATTATTCGAGATAGAAGTCCCCTTGTATGGATCTCAGCACGCTCATACTAATCAGTCGTTTAGTAGCAACCATTCCCTAGACAGTGGTTTTTTGCATGATAAATGTCATCATATTTACAAGAAAAAAAACTACTCTTATCTTTCCTTGTCTTTCTCTTTGACACAGACACATTCCTTTGATTTTCGTTCTTCATCTTATATCACATCGTTTAAAGGAATACATTATTATTATTATAATATAATAATAATTCATTCCATAGTCACAATCAATAATGAAGTCATCCAACGGAGAGTACGTCGAACTCTCCACTGTCCCTCCACCCCGGCTCCAAGACAACGAGCAGTCTCTCTTGTCTACAAAGCCTCCCTCCAAATATGGTACGTGGCTTCATCGATTTTTAACCAAATTATTATTACATGTAATTTTTTCTGTATGATCATGAAAACAGTTCGAAAATGGTCAATGTTTGGAAAAAACGAGGATAGTTTACCTGACAAGGAAACAAGGCGAATTTTGCATTTCTCTATGTATCTCATTATCATTCTTACCTGAAACGCACATAAAGATATTATTATTATTATTATGAATTTCAATTAACAGCATACCTTTCCCGCTTCTTTTCTATTGAAGAGAACAGTGCACCCATTCTGAACCTTGATGAAACAACTTTTTGTGCGTTCAATTTCTGAAACACGGGACGCACCTGTAATAAGCGAACACCCCTTTGTCCGAGTCACAACGTTGGAGGAGTCCGTAACCATTGGTGTATGGTGACTATGTTGATCGATAACCAATCAATACCTTCCTTAACAGATGCTCATGAGATCTCCGCGAAACGGACACACTGGAAGGAAATATGGTTTATCAGTATTGTATGTTTTTTTCAAGTTTTGGTCCGTTTTTTAAATTCTTAAAATAATAATTTTTTTCCATTCCGATATGGATAATATGTTACAAAGCTGAAATCATTTACTCTTATGGTATTTTGAAAGCAATATACAAAAAAAAACAAACGAAAAAAACGAAAAAAACGTACAAATAAAAACAAACGATGTGAAGGATGATTAAATTTGTGAGCTTTCGATGCTACTAATTATGAAGTTGTTATCAAATGCAAAGCTTGTCATTCGTTTAACATATTTCTTTGAAACATAATTGTGACTGTCGCCTAGGGTTGCCGTTGCGTAAGCGTAATCGAATTTACCGTCTCTTGCCCCTCTCTCGTCATTTCCCGCACAAGACAAGAGAGACTGCCAGAGGGTGCGTAATTCCCGCATCTTTGCGGGAATTACGCACTGTCTCTCGCCTCTCCCTTCCCTTCCCCCCTGCTCTCTTTTCACTCCAGCCGCCTCACATTGAGGCACCCCATTGAGACACGTTTGAAGAGATATCTAACTCCCCTCACTTCTGAGAGCTTAGCAGTCAATAGCAAAGTTGTAGCTCACGTCGATCCGACTCTGATTCTTTTTTGTAAGAGTCGATACGATCAAAACAAACAAAATTACATTAGTTCTTCGGTTTCAGAGGGAAATCGCAGAGATTACTTTTCAATTAAGTATTTTTCATGGACAGTTGAATTTCTCTCAATGATCAGAGGAATCGGATTTCCCCTGAATATTGATTATCCGAGTCATTATCTCTATTTTACATTTATATTTTACATTTTGTTTTACCTTTGGATTGCCTCGCTCCCTAACGAGTTCTACCAGAACGGTGTCTTGCAGTTGCATACGAGATGGAGGACAGTTGTTCATAAGCGTGGACAGTCGCCATTTGAATATAGTTGCTTCGTTTGCTATTCGAAAAAATATGAAGTATGAAAAAAGTGCAAAGACTTTTGGCACACCCTAATAAAAAGCACCATCAAAACGAAAAAAAGTTGAAATATTGAGACAATATCCAAAAACATTTGACAAAACTTATCTGATTTTATCATTTTTACGATGTTTATGAAATATTGTCTAAGAGTTTTTAGTGTGGAACTGTATCAATTTATACAATTTGGATCATGGCATAAATCAGGCTGCAAATCTGATATTTTCTTCACAATACAGCTTTCAGCTTTTTATCTAAAGTTCATAATTTTCACGTTTCAGATTTCTGTTGATTGCGTCGATGACTGTTTTTAACACCGTTCGGATAAAAATAATGCTTTTAAATTAAAAATAGAACCCTGTCATCTCGATTAACTAGATGAACAATCGGTTGTTGTTGCCTCATCTAAAGGAACAGTCTCGGACACTGTATCTGACTGTATTTGAAGTGTTATTATTCTGAATTAAAGAAACGCACAACCAGCCACGCGACGAGAGTGGACAATGAGAGGTGAACAAAGTCGCTCTCGAGACAATAAATCATTGAAATGTAAAATAGAGATAATGACTCGGATAATCAATATTCACGGGAAATCCGATTCCTCTGATCTTTGAGAGAAATTCAACTGTCCATAAAAAATACTTAATTTAAAAGTAATCTTTGCGATTTCCCTCTGAAACCGAAGAACGAATGTAATTTTGTTTGTTTTGATCGTATCGACTCTTCCAAAAAAGAATCAGAGTCGGATCGACGTGAGCTACAGCTTTGCTGTTGACTGCTAAGCTCTCAGAAGTGAGGGGAATTAGATATCTCTTCAAACGTGTCTCAATGGGGGTGCCTCAATGTGAGGTGGCTGGAGTGAAAAGAGAACAGGGGGAGGGAAGGGAGAGGCGAGAGACAGTGCGTAATTCCCGCAAAGATGCGGGAATTACGCACCCTCTAGCCGTGGTGTGTCAAATTACGAAGTTGGGAAGGGAGAGAGTGCCTCTCACAGGCGATTACTAGAGAGAAGGGAGGGGATGGGAATAGGGTGCGTAGACTTCGCTCCCCCTACTGTCGCCTTTGAAATCATGAACCAAAACAAGTTAAGTACTGTATCAAAAGTACTGAATTGCAAGAACATTCTCTGCAGTGATCAATTAAGTTGGTCTAACAAGTTCAATTTTTATTTCAGTTCTACTTTCTCTCCTATTCAATCCTGCAAGTACTGTTGCTATCTGAATGGAACTACCTCAAAGAGGTTTGACACATGTGTTAACTTTAAAAATAATCAATAACTGATCACAGCTCGAGCCAGGAATATCGATTGATTATCATGGATTGAATACTTCTGCTGTGAAGGTATTCTCATTCTGAAATTCTCGCGCAATCAATCAATATTTTCAGGCCTTTCACGGCATTTCACTGATCTACTTCGCCATTCATGTCTATGTCAATCGTCGATATAGGTAATCGATAAATCGAAATTATCAATCGATAATCTTTATTCAGAACCCCTTTGTTAATCGGACGAAAGTTCGCCCTGATGGGATGCATACTGTACTTGTTTGTTGAGGTATCCAACTGTTATTACAAAATATTGATTTATTGATTAATTTCCGATTTTTCCCATTCATCTTCGGAAGTTTGTCGTTCTCATTGTTGTTATCTTCAGTGCAATTGGAGAAGGTTTGGAACAAATAATCAATAAACCAACTAATCAATCAATAAATAGAGATCATTAGTCTCTGTTAGACTAGACAATGTATTATCCGATTTTCACCCAGTTATCTCAGGAGTACCCCAGGGTTCAGTCCTTGGACCAATCCTTTTCATACTTTATATTGCCGATTTGCCCCAATGTTTATCTCCCTTTCCCAATGTCACTTCCCACGCTTATGCAGATGATATCAAATTGTATGTGTCATATGATAAGTCTTCTCAACATATTATATCCTCACAGTTGCAATCCGCTCTTGATGCTATCAATGTATGGACTGATCACAATCAATTGTCTCTCTCTGCTCCTAAATGTAATATCATTCATATCGGTTCTCGATCATTTATCCCTTCGTATTCTATAAATCAGACCCCTCTATCTATTCTATCCCAAGTCCGTGATTTAGGCATTCAAATCACTTCGTCTTTAAGCCCCACTGCATCTATTGATGATCGTATCACTAAGTCTCAAATTGCCCTTCATCTTCTCCTTAAAGCTGTATCTGTTGATTCTCCTGAAATACTAGTTAAATGCTATACCACATATGTTTTGCCTCATCTCTCTTTTGCTTCCTCTTTTTGGTATCCTCTCACTTCTAAAGATAGTAAACGACTTGAAAAGGCCCAACGTCTCTTTACAAGAATTGTCTTCTCCCGTTGCTTCCACGTCTCTCCTCTCTCTATGCCTTCCTATTCTAATCGTCTTAAGACACTCTCTATGAAGCAATTAAATGAGCAAAGAGTAATCAGTGATCTTCTCCTAGTGAGAAAGATACTGTATGGAGAGTCGATCATTCCGATCGATACATTCTTTAAGTTTCAGCCGACCCGACCCCGTAGCTCCTCTTATGGCCTCGCCTTAGAATTCACTCGAAACAACATTAGATATAACTCTTTCCCCCTAAGAGTTATTAGAAGGCTGAATAGATTACCACCTAGCATATTATCAGCCGAATCACATTCACAGTTCAAATCATTATTAATCAATAGTGAATACCCTACTCTTTTTGCATCCTAGTCATTCAAGCTCTTTTTCTCTCGTTCAGACCAAGTAGCACCTACCATTTCCCCTATTGTATCTCTCATTTGTAAGTCCATCTTAGAGATTCTCACGTGTCAAGTTTCAATATCGGCCTCCTCCACCGATTATTCTATGCACTACTCAATCTGTTGCTGTCGCTCGTTGATCCATACAAGTCCTGCTCGGTCTCATCCAACCAAGCAATATATCGACGTCTGATACGTGAGAGGGATGGTCCCAACAAAGAGAGATTCCCCCCCTTCCACCCCCATTCTATCACTTTCTTCTATGATACCCAATTTCTACCCTTCGTACCCTCTTCAAGTTCAATCCCTATCGAGAGTATTTCTGTGATTAATTTATTTATTTTTGCTTCACCCACATGTATTGTTTCATGCTGAGCATGTCGATAAATATATATTAGTGTAAATCGATATAATCAAAAAATCAATAATCTCCAGGATCAGTAATGATCGTCCGTTCGTATGTTCCTCGTGTGTCCACTCCCGCCGATCGATCAGCTGCCATGGGCATCAAGAACGGCGCTGTCCTCATGTCCATTGTGGTTGCTCCTGGTGCGTCAAAAATGGACGTGACTAGAAATAGGAGGAGTCTTATACTTTGATTTTCAGCCATGCAGATCACCTTCAAGATGATTTTGGGCGATGCGAGATACGAAATCATTTACGGCCTCGCGTATGTATTATAGTTATCGATTTATTAAATATGATTAAAACAATATACTATTTATATTATATATTATATTCAATCAACGTTGAACATTCATAAAACAAGGCACTGTACCTAAACAAGGCACACTGTCTCTATTCATTTTGAGAACCAGAATGATCGTTTCTCAAACCAGTCCGCATCGAATCGATAAAAAATCGATAAAAAACGCCTGGAAATGTCGTTTCAGAGCCTTTCTGGGAAGTACTTCTTCGTCCATAAGAGAATATTTGAACTTTTCCCATTCCATGGATAATACTTAGAAATCGGCTTGGAGCCATTGAGAGGAAAATCCTTTCAGACTCCATCAATACTCTGGTCCCATATTCCTCTTGGTCATCTCCAATCTCATCTCCCTATACATCATAACATTCATCATTCGGGAGCCTGCCGAGATGGAGGGAGAAACGAACGTGCACGAGCTCACTCCAGGTTATTTAAAAACTCTTTTTTTCTGAAACAATATAGTCAGTTCACGATCGGAAAACACCTATCACTTTAAAGTAGAATAAATATTGAATTACCGTACCCTCACTCGTTTCATACAGTACCCCTTCTCGACTCGATCAAACACGCATGGTCACATCTGCATACATTAGACGTTCCTCTCTTGGCTATGTGCGTGTTGCACAAAGTGCTCTCCGGTGCTGCCTTCACCGCAATAATCACGTTTGTTTCATGATTACGGTAAATCAATCAATATTTTACCTGTTACAGTATGATCCCACCGTACATTCTAGCGACGTTCAATGTTCCAAATGGACAGGCTATCATGTATTTGTCAGGTGTGTATGCTCTTATAATTATAATTATTTAAATAGTAATAATAATAATTATTATTATTATTTCAGCCGGTCAAGCCTACGCTGGAAGCATTTCCATGGTCACTGTCGGTCTGTTTATCTTTGCCAAGCTCGGTCAGAGGTTCGCTCAACCGTAACATCTACCAGACACTTACAGTAGTATTTAGGATTCCCGCCTCGAAATCGTATCCACTGTCGCTGATTGCTCTAATTGCAATGTATGCACTATCATTGCCCTATCCATTCATGTCCTCTCCACTCGTTCCTATGGATGGTAAGCACAAGTTTTATCGATACAATAATCTACTGATCTATAAGCCATCTGTGATCCTACCGTAACCTTGTATTTTAGCTGAAAACCCATATGGCTGCAATACTATCGAATACAAGTGGTGTAATTCTACGAATACGGTATGTTGAATTTATTCCATATATGTATCTCAATTCGAATATGTTTCAAATGTTCCATATTCAGATGTGATTTAAATGTTGCAGCGATGATCATGATGTCATTAGATTAACATGCAAATATAAATTAATAAACCTTAAGGTGCATTGGTACATTTGGATACCAGTTACTACAACTCTGTTTGGTACAGCCATGCCTCTATCGTTGATCTCTCAAGATACAATCTATTCGAGATTACTCGATGGAACGGATCAGGTGAACGATCGATTTGATGAAAAATCAATAAATCGATTTCGAAATTCAGAACATAATGCAAGCGTTCTACGTGGTCGTCGAGGACATCGGTCTGACAATAACGCCCACCCTATCCACGTATGATCGAAAACAGAGATCAAATATTTGAGCAAACGAAAATATGAAAAATCGATTGCCCATATTTGGGGTAAAGCTAGTCCAAATTCTGCCAATGAGCCTAAATATCGGATGATCTTTTTGTGTGACAAATTTATTCTCTATGAATTATTGACCTTTGATCTTTCCTCATTCTTCAGGTCGATCTTTAAATTCTTTGGACCTCCAGTATTCTTCGGGGGATTCGCGGTCTTCTGTGTGGTCGCACTCGTATTATGGATTCCTGCCTACAAGAAACTGCGTTGCCGTCACATTTAATCAATCTATAATTTTGGCAAATTGATATCAAACATCTTCTTTGTTCTATCGGAGGGATGTTATGATCAAGCCTCCCCCCCTCACCACCACCACCGTACATTAAACTAATGCATCGTTAAATTTGCCTTACGTGCCTACACCGTAACCCCCTGAGCTGCGCTTCCGTCGTTACGGCGGAGGTTACGGCGTAGACACGAAAGGCAAATGTAACGATGCATTATAGCAAACTGATAATGTGTTTATGTGACAATGTGTGAAAGTGACTTGGACCATCTGGTATATTATGATTATAATATTAGCGATTAATTATCCTATTTAACTATTGAATTTACCCATTTCTCTTTGTTGATAAATTAAAATGAAACTGATTGTGAGTACATAACCTAATAACAATAACAAAGATATGATAACATTTAATTGTCCTTAGGCGTTTTTGTTTGTTTCAATGATTTCATTTTGCATACTGCTTTTGTTTTCGTGTACTTTATTCATTTCATCTTCATCAATTGTTGACGACAAGTCGTTTATGGGCGTGTCCAGTCCCAACCTGTACCAGATCAGTTTCAATAATGTCTTCGGAAACGCAATCGCAACAATCTGCGTCGTACAGAGAGGCAATCGAACGACAGAAGCTGCTCCCTCCTAGTTGCACAACCAGCAGTTCCAACAGTTTTGGTATGTTCCCTGTAAATTATAATAAATACTAACACCCAGTAATATACTATATATCACTGGAAATGGCAAGAATTACTGGGTACATTACTTTTATAATAGTATAGTTGTTATAAGGATACGCTCCAATTAATGAATACAACATGTGGTGAAACCGTAAAATATGCCGTATAAACTCACATTTTACCAAATTTTCAATATTTCATGACATTTTCTAAGCACAATTTTAGTATTCCTTGATTATCAAATATCTAGACATTGGAGTGTTCAATGCTTTTTCCGATGACACATTGGCTTGTGTTTAGGCGCATTCAATCCAATCTTAGCATTCTTTAGTCACAATTATTATAGTATTTGTGTAATTTCGCCTGTTCCTTCATTTCTCTAAAGTGTAATATTCAAAAAAAGATTCATTCACAACAACCTCTTGCCCATTTCAAACGTTGCGACTTCATAGGGGCAAATCAATCGATAATCTTGAAAATCAATCAATAAGATTGATAAATGACAGAGGCAGCTGAGATCATCGCGGGCAAGACGCACTGGAAGGAAATTTGGTATATAGGATTCGTGAGTTTTTAAAAAGAATAATATACACACAGAGAAATAAGTGTTATCCACGGGGCATAAGACCTCTTAAAAAGTGTCAAATATAACACTTCTCAGGTTATATACTCAAAAATTTCTGTTTTTTACTCTTACAGTGAAGCAGTGTAACGACATAGATTCTGACGTGTTGAACTATTTTATGAAACGTATATTTTTAAAAGCACACGCTGATCTAATTTTATCTAATTGATCTAATTGATATAATTATTTAATACATCTTTAATAAGTTCAGTTCTTTTTCCTCGCTAATACTACAATTCAAGTGGCTACTCTATCGCAGTGGAATTATCTCAAAGAGGTTTGATTTATAATTTAAAAAAAGTTCATGGAATATTGATCTTTCCAGCTAGAACCGGGCGTCTCGATTAACTATAATGGCTACAATTCTTCTGTTACTAAAGTGTGCAATTTGATTATTAGCTTATATTTCCCCTTTTCATATCAATCAATAATTCGACTAATACATAATCCTAGGCTTTTCACGCTATTGGTGTCGTATACTTCGGCGTGCATGTCTATATGAGAAGTCGCTATCGGTAATTATCGATCGATTTTTGATCGATAATCTCATTATCTATCCATTTCATATCTTCAGATCCGCCCTGATCATTGGACGTCTGATAGCACTTGCAGGCATCGTACTGTATATTTTCGTTGAGGTATCGATCGATATCGATTGATTTGTTATTTATTGATTTTTCATAGATGTTTCCTGTGCCAGTTCGGAAGATTGTCGTCTTAGTCGTATTAATGCTGCTGTCCATTGGAGAAGGTTGGTATTGTTCTAATAAATATACATACAACGTTCAATTAAACGTCCATTTTAAATAGTGCTCACCTTGAAAGAGTAAATACAATCAATTGCTAACCTCCGTAATATTTTACAAAAATACATTCCCTCCATCCCCATCCACCTCTCTTTTAAGAATTTTAATCTTTCACATATTTTTCTTGCACTCGAACACTTTGCACATGTTGAAACACCGTTGCGGTGTACGATTAATAAATAAAATAAAACAAACATTAAAATAACCCACATTGGGCGTTTCCAGAGTCTAGAAGCGAGGGCCGAAACATCGGACAGCGTTTGTTTTGCCTATAGTCTCTTTATCTTTTCTTTTAAATATTAGTTCACAGTCATGAAACAATTCATCTTTCTTCTCTCTCATTAGGAAAACTCATAATACTTTTCAGGTTCAATAATGACTGTACGCTCGTACATACCTCGAGTGTCCACACCAACCGATCGGGCTGCCGCCATTGGCGTACACTCAGGAGCAATGCTCTTGTCCATGATTGCTGCACCCGGTCAGTGAAAGAGGCTTGAAAGGGGGCGTGGCCTGAAAAGAGGCGGAGTCATGGAATCATTTCGTTGCAGTCATCATGATGGTCTTCAAGCCGATAATGGACAACAATCGATATGAGATGTTTTTCGGTGTATCGTGAGTGCACAAATATTAGTATTAGCACCATGTGTCGCAAATGTCGCTTTCTCAAATGTTTATTTGTCATTTCAACCTTTTTCATCCATTCGCAGATTCCATAAATTCTCCGGTCCTCTCTTCGTCTTGGTTGTATTCAATATCGTCGCCCTCATTATTGTCGTATTCGTCATCCGTGAACCATCGCAGCTGGAAAGCGAAGCCGAAGATGATATCAAACCAGGTAACTGAGTCAGTTCGCGATCCATGGTGTACGTCATTACAGTACCCCTAAGGGAGGCCATCGAGCGTATGGTGACCAATCTGAATGCACTCGACATCCCGTTGATTACGATGTGCATCCTGGAAAGAGCCATCACGAGCTCAACAGAAATAGCTTTAATTTCGTTAGTTTGAGGATACTGTAGGTAGATCGATAATCATGTCACATTACAGTATGTTCGCGCCATATCTCACATCAACATTTAATGTCCCAAACGGCACGGCAATGCTCATGCTCGCGGGTTTTGTTGTAGTGCTGCCGAGATGAGTCAATTATCGATTGATTTTAGGAGGTCAGGCGGTCGCCGGTTTGATATCAATGATTACTGTAGCCCTGTATATCTTCGCCAAACTGGGACAAAGGTATGACCTGTAAAACATCCTAATGAACTTAACTACCGTAATCTTACCGTAATCTATTTCAGACTCCAAGCATCCACTACCGTTCCCATATCAATTTGTACGATGGCCGCGTTGCTAATCCTCAGTCAGCCAGTGTTTCCGTTCATCTCGGGTCAGGTCATTCTGGCAAGCGGTCAGTTACCGTAATCATCAGTAACTGGAACCGTAACCGTCGTTTAGCGGAACATCCCCACGGATGTAATGCAACCGAATATGAGTGGTGTGACTCAACGTATACGGTATGCATTTTTTGGAAGTTGAAAAAGTTCCTTTATTGTATGTTTCTCTATATCATATTCGTCGACGTATTCAGTATTTAACTATAATCTTATTTGGGTTTCATAATCAGTTGAAACTAGAATACTCCGTCTTGGGTAGGAGCTCGATTATGCTACTTCGTTATTAAAGGGAGAGTAAACCCTTGAAAAAACAAAGTTCGGAAAATCAATTTTGAATTAACGATACCAAAACATACGGTGTATTGCCTGAATTTGATTGAATAGTGATTTGTTGGGGAATAGCTGTCCCTTTAACAGGCTAACAAACCAGTGCATAAAATTGATGTGGCTCTGGATCATACAGGACAAAGTTGTTCAACTGCTCGAGTTTCGCTCATGATTTTTTCGAAATTTTAGTAGATTTGCTCGCATATGGGCTGTCATTAAAGGTGAACAAGTTCGTATGGTTGCCGGTGACGTGTGTTCTTCTCGGCACCACTATGCCTCTGTCTATGATCTCTCAGGATACAGTATATTCGAGACTTCTGGAAGGATTAGATCAAGTAATTCTCTAATATCTTCCTCACTTTTCTTTTCGTTTAATTCTTTTCATTGATTTTAACAGCAGGTGATGGCTGTACAAAAGAATCATCTACATACCTTTAACAATTTAATACATCTTTATTTTTTTAAATTTGAAGTAACTGTACAAGGTGCAGACTAATACTAAAATTAATCGAAAATGCACATTTAGTGCGGTTCTTTCAATTTATATCATATTATATTACATAATAAAGTGTTACATAATTACACTCAGAGCATCATGCAAGCGTACTACGTTGTCATCGAGGATATTGCACAGACGATTTCCCCGCCAGTTACCACGTAATCACAAGTTTCTTGTTCTTGATCTTTGATCTTTGACCCCATCAGGTCGATCTACAAGCACTGGGGCCCTCCAGCGTTCTTCGGAGCTTTGACTGTCTTCTGCCTGATCGGACTCATTCTGTGGATTCCAGTCCTGATCAAACTTCGACGTCGATCCATCTAATCAATAATATGATGCAATCAATAATATAATCTAATCGATGATGTGATCTATAATCTGTTCTTATGAACTGGACACGGAAATAATAAATAATATTTATTGATCACTTGAAGTGATGGCACAAACAACTAAAAAAACTAGCAATAGAATCGTTGAACGATAGGAGGCGCTGAAGCGGAGATTATGGAAAACACAAATTTTACGACAATAAATTATCCGCTTCCCTACGCCTACTTACACATATTGAGTACACTCTCGCTTGTATGACTTTCAAAATGCACGAATTGGCCTGAGCCACAGGAAGTCTGAGATACTGTAAATACACAGGAATATCGATTAGTAGATCACAGGGAGAAATCATCACATTGTAGGGGAAAGTACAGAGGGGAAATACACGGTAGGTCAGTGCTTCACTGAGTGATTATCGATTGATAATCGATTGATCTCTCTAGTGAAGATGAGATGGGAAAATACCTGGATGGGCAAACTATATAACAGATCAGTGCGGTAGTACAAGTACTAGGCAGGGGTACATGTGAAGTAGAGATCAAAGTTCAAAGATCAAAGATAAGGAATTAAGTATTAATGACCAGCGAAGCCTTCTCAGCAACTGATGTACAGTCCTGATTCGGCACCAATGTGCTGTGTCTGAAAAGAGTTATATATAATATATTATGGTCCAATATGAGCCAATTCTACCCTGCCGAATAATTGTAAAAATATAAATATCTCAGCATAAAACTACCGAAATGATCAGTTTAAAGGAACACCCAGAGCTTATTAATCTCAGCTCTGGCCATGCTCTCAGTAGACAAAAAAGCAAGAGAGAATTGTCAGAGAGGAGAGTAATATTATAATAGCTCGAGAGGGGGGGGGGGGCGTTTAAAATGATAACGAAATCTTACTTCATATGATTATTGCTGTAGTATATCGTTCATATGAATACTCACCGTAGATTCGTGAATTCACTCCTCCTTCGTGTAGTCGACATCTCGTCCATTTCCTGACTTAACCGACCACCATACAAACGACCGAGTATACGATTGCGGACGAAACTGCGGATCTCTGGGATTCTGCAAAAGACCAAAGATCAAAACGAAAAAGGCTACAGCTGGGGTGGAGAATCAGGTTTGGATAGCATCCTCCTTTATTCTGAGTTAGCGAAAGTAAAAAATAAATTTCTTTGGTAAAGATCTCACTGAGATCTCTTTCAAAAGACCAAAGATCAAAAGATCAAAAAATCAGTGCGTAAAATGCAAAATCTGACCTTGTAGCATAAATGATGGGATTGGCAAAGGACTTGAGCATGATGCATAGTATACTGCAGAAAAAGAGAACCGTGATCCACGAACCGGATCTGCCTTTGAGGGGCATTCCCTGAAAAGGATATAATAATTTAAATTTTTTTTAGAAATCATCTAATCACAACATGCAAAGCGAACTGAGAGAGCACTATTGAATTTTTTTTTAAATAAATAAATCGATTAGGTGCTTACCTCGGCTGTTAGAATAAAGAGGGTTGAGGCGAGAATCCATCCACATATGAATGTACCAAAGATGAGAGTAGCTGTGACCACGGTTCGACGACCTGAAATTGGTCTTCGTGAAGATTTATGAACGAGGATTAACGACATGCTCCGACAGCTGTTATATTTTTCGCAGTGAGAATATGTTCAACGAGTATGCTAAAGGCACACCTTAGATAAATATTTTACTTTCCGCTCCGGCATCGCTCTCTCGTAGACACGCGTCGCGAGCGAGCATTGCCAGAGAGGAGGGTTGTAAATTTTCCCAGGGTGTGTCTTTAAATAGTTTTAAAATATTTAACAAAGTGTATTAATCAGATGCAAGAATTTATTCGAATACGACCTACCTCTCGAACTGCCTGGACCATTATTATTATTGCTATTATTGGTTCCGTTCTTGATTGTATGAACATGTTTGTTGTTATGGGGCAGCGACACGGTCTTCAGTCGGACCTGCAATATTAATGGCGATATTTTACCCAACCTTTGTATGTTTTTACCAGCTAACATGGATGATGTGGTTACACAACACAATATTTTTATTCTATGAGCATTTATGTTTCATCATGATCATATATTCAAACAAATTGCCATAACTGTGATATCAAGGCAACAGATTCTTGGACATTATAAAGGTGTTTTATTTTTCGGGTTTCCTTTAAAAAGGAAATGGCTTTTGGTGCATACGATTGCTAATGATCATGACTTGAAGTGGAGCAGATCTGTGATCTCATGAAACCCACTTCTGAGCTAACCCCACTAGAACAACTGCTAAAGTTCATCAAAATGTAAAATGTTTAAAAAAAACAGTTATTACCTTATTAACAACCCTGAGTAATCTCCAGTAGATGAAACAAGTGGCCACCATCAGAACGATGATGATCAGAGATATTTGAGTGCGAAAATAGATATTGTTGAAGTAGTATCCACCATCGGGTCGACTGCACAACGGGATTCTGCAACATTTCTTGATAGTTTGGTACTTATACTATGTCAAGATTAAAGGCAACCCCTGAGCTAATTGGAAGCTCTCCACTCTGGCAATGCTCTCTCTCTCTCGCTTTTGTTGTTTACGAGAGAGCGTTGCCAGAGCGGGTTTTACTTTTAACTAATAATAAGTAGCGGTGTATAGCCAGCAACTGTTCTGCATCAACTACCCCGATTAACTTATGTATTTACTTGCATAATTTGTCATGCTCGACTACACTACCGTAGCCATCATTAAAATAACTGTTATCGTGATCCTGAATACAGTAATCCTCACCTGAATCCATCATCGGGCCAGGACGCAAAATAGACGAACAGTGATATAGGAGGAACTATCCATATCAGGACGATGAGGAAATGCGTTTGTCTGTAAATATTTTAATAATATCTTTAATCTCCGGAAAGTTGTTTAAATGGATATGATCTGTCAAATTTATATTGCGTTCTCGTATTAATCTGCTGTTTTCTCACGCCAGCAGCCCCTGCATAACTCAGCCACATTCAGATATATTCCTCATATCATAATCATATCCCATAAATAGTCAAAGAGTTTGCAAAGTGTCGTGTCTATAGACGTGACGTTCGGAACAAGCAAAAAGTGGATGAGATCGCGTGTGGAAATTTCGTTTTACCCTCTTGAAATAGGAGAAGTGACTGGGAAAGGGTATAGTCATGACTGACGAACTTCCGCGCTTGAATTATTCCACTAATGTCCCTAACAAAGATGGAAATTCCAAGCAATCACATCAGCGAAGAAAAAAACAATTGAATGAGTCACGCACACTTTTTCATTTTGATTTTACCCGGATATTCCGTGATTTCTTGATTAAAGGCACACCCTGAGCTAATTTTTATCTCCGCTCTGGCAATAATCTCTCGAAGAAAATCAAGCGAGAGTACGACCACAGCAGAGAGTTTCAAATTAGCGCGAGGTGTGCCTGTAAAGGAGGGATGGAGCTAATGAAAAAGCGCTTTTCAAATTACATATCTTCACAAATCGACTAGCAAATCTCTTATTTTTCATGCAAAATAACGAGAATGAGGAAGCTATTTATTCTATTTATTCAAGTATGTATTAGCTGTATAATCTCGATAGTTGTGTATAATTTGAATCATATTAATATAGAATTGGGCCGGAAAAAAATGTCAGATTCGTTGATTCAGAAAATGTTCATAGATTAAAGATCAAAGATCAACAATCGAGAACTAACCGTAGTGTGAGTATTCGTGTGTGGTCGAACGGTCGCACTATTTGAAGATAGTGAACGCAGGCGAGAGCCGCGAGATGAATCACTCCCGTCAGCATCCCACCCGTACGGAAGGCCTGAACAATTCATGGGTGAACAAGAGTTAGTCAACTTTTCAGATATTATCTTCTCATATTAAAATTTTTTAAAACTGTCCATTCAGAACGCAGTAAAGTCCGCATATAGACAAGACGGGAGAATTAAAATATCCCTGGTGTACTACTATTTGGACGTTATTTCGGATACTCCTTTTAAAATGATTCTTATGTGTTCGGACTTTGATACTTTCCGAGTCAAAATAATAATCTCACTATTTATTAATTCCTTGGGAATTTTTCTCCTATTCGAGACAATTTGAGTGAGGGGGGGGGGGGGAATCTCGAACTTTGAGAGTTTTCTCACACAAACAAAACACCAAGTCCCTAGAGTACGCTAGAGATATTTATTGAATTATTATATATCCTCACCTCAAGCGAGAGGGGAAAACAGAAATCGTCATGCCGCCAGTCGAGAATCACGGGCTTGTAGCTGTTCCAGAACAGTGATAACGCCACATTCTGAAGATTACGATAGAAATTTGGTTATGATATGTTATTCAATATTATTTTTTAATGAATGTTGGCATTTTACGATTCTTAAAAAGATCATGTTGTTCATTGAAATATGGTTATATATCGTAAATATAAGTGACGGATTAGTCGGTATGATTTTTGCGTATTACATATTACGGTAGAGATTCGCTTGTGAGGTTACACCGGATTAGCGCAAATTGCGAAGTTACGGTTTTACTGTGAAAAACAAAATGGTCTATATTAATAATGAATACTCACGAAGCTCGTCCATGTGTCGGATATGGCCAGAGAATATGTCAATTCTAGCGATGATGATCGTGATTTGACGAAAAACCTAAACAATTAAATATTAATATTTTGATTTTTGTTAAATGGGACCGTATCCTCGTAGTCAGTCTAAGGTCTACGTCGTCATGCTAAATATTTTGTTACTCTGTTTGCGAGAGGAGATCTCCGGTTTAAGAAATAACCTATTACCTGCTACTGAACACTGCAAGATTTAGTATCGTCGCGATGACTGCTAGCAAAAACAGAATAGGTATACATATTGCATAGGCCGTCCACGTTATCAGATCCATTCTGAAGATTTTATCAGAGTTAATAGAATACCGAAACTTGTGATTTGCATAATAGCGGAAAGAGGTTACGAGAGACGAAGGAAAATAGGTTGATTAGAATAAAAAGTTCACGGTTGATTTGCAAGAATGCCCGAGAATATTTCAAACTAATCTTCAATCACGTTATTTTTGTTTGCTCCAGAATAAAGCTATCTAACAATGAGAGTTTAAATATACTTTGCCTTTGAAGGAACACCCAAGCCTGTCAATAGCAGAATTTGAAAAAAAATGTTTCTATTTACGCAAAGGCACGTATCGTCGTTCCAAAACAATAATAAGTTCGTGAATGAATAACAAAAATTGTGACAGCTGTCGGTTTTCAGGCTGAAGTGCGGGACTGGAACAGACAGATACTATATGTATACAAGCAGAATACAACAAGTGGAGGGGGATTGGAGAGGTGGTGAAGGAAAGATGAATAACAAGTTGTTAGAGGAACAGAGAGGAGGAGATGGAGTAGAGAGAGAGAAATAGAGAAGCTTTAGAGAGGGATATATTATAGATGGGTAGGCGAGATTGGGAGTGGGAGGAGGTAACTCTCAGAGAACAGCCTAGAAAATATTGTAGTGGAGCCAACATGTTGATATCTCTCGAACTGATATATCAAATTGTAGTGAGTTATTCTTTTGCTAACAATGAAGAAAAAAGCTGGGTGATGTGAAAAGAGCGTTTGCAAGGTTTGCATTTTAAAACATGTTAAACACATTATCTATGAAGATCAACTATTATACGCTATGGGTCACCGGATCTGTAGCGATAGGAGGAGGTTCCACTGTTTCTTACTAGGTTCATAATGAATGGTCTAACTTTTTACAAATTCAACAAATGTTGATAAATGTAAGCATGAGAAGGGAAACGGAAATGTGATAAGGTAAAAGATGAAGCAAAAAAATCTTCCAATGAGATACAATAGCTGATCACCAACCTGATTATCGTCTTGAAGTGAGACACCCTGTTCAATTTTGAACGATTTGCTTGCGCCATAGCGCCACAGGAATGAGTTTCAACATATTGGGAGGAGCGTATATTCGCAATTATAAACCAGCAAAATACCATATGATGTGATAACTATGGCCACTTTAACCGGCTGTGACTGCAGGTGATAACGAAATAATAAAAGTTATGAGTGTTCAAGGTAAGCAGTGATTTCGTGGAATTCGTATACTGTAAACACTTCTTACCCCATTAATATCATTCGTTGAATACATTTACCTCATCACTGACAAGAGAAAATCATGTGACTACAGTATTCAGTGTAACACCGGATACGGTATTGCGAATTGCATTAAATATGTCATAAATCCAAAAAAGTGATTAAGGTAAAAAAGATGTTGTCCATGAATTAACCTGGTCGTGAAAGTGGAAAGAGCATAGGAACGGTAAATGGACAGAGGAGCTGTAAGCGGAAGTTTGCTTAGCTAGTTTGGGTGTGTTATGTCTTAGCTAAAGACGATTTTAAACGTTGAAATGAGAAAACACTGTCTCGCAAAATTGAGTCGTCTCTATGAAAAAATGTGCGTAAATAAGAAGCGAGGGGGGGGGGGGGGTGAGGAGCGTCTTCTCACTTTAATTCTTGTATTTCACGAGCTTATTGCTATTTACTACCGAACCGACCGCAGGCTTAAGCTCATTCTCTCATTCTAATTTTCTCGGTGACATTTTCGACGGATCGTTTAGGAAAAGTACGCCTGCTAATTAGAAACTCTCCGTTCTGGTTACGCTCACAGACACTACGGAACTATTTTTTCTAGTGAGGAACTTCAAAATAAGTTATGGTATTCCTTTCAAGACGAGTGTAATGTCCGCAAATCCGTTCAAAAATTCAAATCCAAAAAAATTCAAAGAAAGGAAGACATCTAGAAGTTCAGTTTTCAATTGTGTTTGCTCGGGGAATAATTCTATTCATTCCATTCAAAGATATCACAAAAACGAGGAAATAACATCTGCTTTCGTTGCATTAAAGATCAAAATACCTGAACCTCTTTATACATTTGATGACCAAGAATACGAATCAGAGTTTGCGGCGTACACACGATGGGATCGAAATAAACAGCCAAATACCTCCCTTTTTCCAGATTTTCCAAATTGCATACTATTATATGATGATTAAAACAGACAACATGCCTCACTCGCTTATTGTTAAGACCCACCCCCTTTTCGGAGGAACCCACTATTCCCGATTCAGAAAGATCAACGGTCAAGAAAACAAACGCACAAGTCTAAGTGGCTTGAACCTCCATTGTACCCCCAAATTCGGACTCTTCAAAGCACCAATTTCATATAGACTAACCATAAACAGTACGCCTGTAAACAATAAGATCACGTAGTTTTCAACGATTCAGGGACCAACTAGGCATCAAACAAGCGCTTTATGGCCTCTGTCTGGCCCGCCCAATAAAAATGAACTCTAACAAAAGTGGCTGGGTAGACAGAATACAGTGTACTGGATAAAAGCGGTGACCAAACATCAAAAGCATACATATGGCCAATTTGTTTTCGTCAATAGTGACCAGAAAAAAGTAATAAAAGATCGTTCATATGCGCTTTTTCCACAGCAAAATGGTAAAAATCTTCCCAGAACTTTGCACAAACAAAATGTTTGAGAGACGTACCATTAGAAAAGATATTTGTTCCGTTTCTTTGTGTAGTGTTCATGACGAATCGTCCTTTGTATTTGAGGGTGTTTTTGAAATGTCTTTTGTTCAGCCATTTCTGTCAGAGCGAAGCTAAGCTCGCACTTTTTAAAACAAGGACATCTAGGAACTTTCATAGAAATATGTGTTTTTTTTATTTATTTAATTGATATACCCGTGACAGGTGCGCAGCAAATAGAGAAGTGATAGGTGAAATAATAATAATAAAGACTAGGACTTGGGGAAGGTGACAGGAGTTCAGAATGTGTGTGTTTGTGTGTTTGTGCGAATCCCTTGACACTTCATTAATGTCCGTGATGGCTTATAGGAAGCGCAATGTGGATTAAGAGACAGACATGGAGTCAATAAACAGACGAACGCGACTCACTAGTAGTGGTATCTACTGGACAAGAAAGAACTCTCCCGTTTGGTCTAGAAAAGGGGAAGATAACACTTCCTCTTACAACTTTTTAAATGTTGCAAATCTATCACCTTCTGGGGTAAATAAATAGCTGCATTTTCGCAGAGTTCACTCTAGAGATCGTCGGATTATCAAATTTAAGCACATTCCTCTGTTATAAAAGAGATGAATATATACGTAAATTATGCAAATTGGTTGAATTACATTGTAGAATTCCAGTGTAAAAGTATCGCATTTCTCTTGGAAAGTTTCCAGCAAACGATGTTTTTCTAATGCCGTATGCTATATTTTTGTAAGATTTCTAATCATTTTAGGGGTTGAACGTTCCTATGGTTTCTTATAATAAATGAGTGCACGGCGAGAGGGTGACGAGAATTAATGAGAAGAGAATATGAGAAAAGAGGAGCAATCTTGTGATGGAACTGTGAATATGAGAAGCAATAGGCAATAGAAATAAGGAGAGGGAGAAAAGGAGAGGGAGGGAGAAAAGGAGAGGGAGGGAGAAAAGGAGAGGGAGGGAGAAAAAGAGAGGGAGAGAAAAGGAGAGGGAGGGAGAAAAAGAGAGGGAGAGAAAAGGAGAGGGAGAGAAAAGGAGAGGGAGGGGTTCAATATGTATACATCTCATTGCGAGGGTAAACATTACCATATGAAGTGTTTTGTCACATATGAGCGTGTTCAAAAGGGAAACTAATTGGAAATACTCGGATTAGGACAAAGATATTTGGCGTTTGCAACAAATATCATATTTAGCTTGGAGAGATTATGAAAAGAGTAGGAGATATTTAACGTGTATCTTTGACTTTATGAACAGCGAAGAAATGGGATTAGAATGATATTTGAATTGACACGCGCGTTCTCCTCGTTCACCCAACAATAAGAACGGACAACTGGTCGGACTGAGAAAGTTGGCATTTTAAAATTTTCACGCAATCCTATAATGGTACACGTATTAATATTAATGATTTAATTGTGAAAGTTTTGCATTTTTGGACTGCACATGGTGTGAAGCGTTCCGCGTGAGCGTTATGCGCAATTTGGTTAGCGTCGATCGCAGCGGAACTTTTAATGCATAGTATGAAATGTCCTTGGAGAGGTTCCACACTCAAAAGCACAGTATGGGTGGGATATTCCGTTTTTGGGAAACCGTCACGGAGATTTTTAACGGAAAGCATAAGCGAAAGCAAAAATTCATAATTCTTCGAATAAATATAGTCTTCAACTTACTATAAATAAACTTCATAACACTCTGGAAGAAAAAGGTCGAATAAATATCATAGTTGATTCGAGGATCCACAGGTTTGGGAGTACCCGCGCTAACGCAAAAACTGTCTTGGACATGCTAAAGTGACACGCGAGAACTTTTCGTTAAGACGTGTTATATTAAACTTCCTTATCGGACTTTATTATATACGATAATTTGATTCTAATCCTATTATATAATGATAAAGATGAATATTTAACGAGCAGAAGATATGAAAAGATATCTATCCCCTACTGATATGAGAGATGTGAAGAATCTTCTCTATGTTATTCTTCATATCACTCTAACCCCGCCCACTAATGTCCCAGGTCCCGCCCCCTCGATGAGGACTGAATTGATGAACATAGGGGGCATGCAAAGATAATGGATAAGGACGAGAGAGTATGCAGAGTGAGAGAGTACAGAGAAACAGAATGGACGAGAGAGTATGGGAAAGTGAGAGAGTGCAGAGAAGCAGAATGGACGAGAGAGTATGGGAAAGAGAGAGTGCAGCATTCGGAAGTCTAAATAGGCGGTAGGTAGGCCCTCCTCTGCACGTAATTGCGTTTGTTTCAGACGAATACTGAATACGGCCTGAGGGGAGGAAGAAGATGAACGAAGCCACTAATGTTTCTGACTCAACATCGATCTCAAATCAGAATCATTGGGAAACGGGGCTAGTCAGCTTTTCGGGGACAAAACTTGGCTAGAAATGAAAATTCATAAATTCAAAATTCCGAGTTTGCGATCTCTAGCCAGTTAGGAAGCCATTGTAGCTACTAAAAGTTTGTTTTTCAAGTTTCCAAACGGCTGTTCGATGATATTATAACGCAAAACTTTCAAATGCAGAAGAACATATTTTTCTATTTATAAAAGAGATTTTAACACATTCGTCACTTTATCTGATTGGATTTTACATAAGGATTCGTGAAAAATGAAAATAAAAGGATTCTTCCCAAAGAAGTATGATTAAATTATCTACAAAATCATTGTTCAATGTGTAGAAAACGATTCAATACAAGATATGGCGATTTTTTTGTTTTGGGAATCTTAGAGATAACACTTGATGGAGTTGGTGAGATTTAGTTATTTATGGAAACAAAATGGGCATTCGAGCTCTTTTTTGATCTCGATAACAATAAACAAGCATGGATATTCTAGTAACTAATGGGTCATGAGGGAGTCGAATTGTTGATTCGAGAGTTGAATATCATTCTGAATCTCTGAATCGCTATCTCGCCGTTCCCTCTCCAGGGAGAACCTAAAATGCATACCCCGAGCTAATTTAAACTTTTCAGCGCTGGAACTGCTCTATCGCTCTCTTTGTCTAGGAGAGAGTGTTGCTGGAGCGGAGTGTTTCGAATTAGCTCGGGGTGTGCTTTTAGGCGAAGAATGAAAAAAAAGACAGCAAAGCATGTCGAAATCTTGAATTGAATATGGAAAAACAGCATATCAAACAAAGAAGAGCATTAGATGAAACAAAGAAGATCGGAATTGACAGTAACTCATCTTGACAAACAATATAATTCACGCCAAAATTAAAATGTTACTAATTTCCCGCTTTTCCATCAATTTATACCTTTCTTTTTAAATCAATTTTATTTGAAAAAAAATAAGCACCAAGAACAGAGTTTCGGTGCCAGAAGTAGTTGGAATACTACGAATGATTATTTATTAATGCATTTGAAGACAATGCAAAACACACGATAAATTATAGATATCCCTTATCCCTATGGAAGTAGAGAACAGTACAGCTCCAACAGAACTAGATCGTAAATAACAAGCCTAACCTCCTCATATTGTTCTCGTCAATTAAAGGTAAATGCTGTTTACAATATAAATATAATAAGGTCATCGAGAAGGAAGGAAGCATGAACATGAATTAGTAGAACTGTGTGTGATTACAAACTGTGAGTAATAAATCTTTGGATCCTGTCGGTCGAAACAATACAATACAATGACCTTTTTCAAGCATTGGGGGGAATGGTTGCCACTAAATGACTTGTCCCAGTCCTTAAAAGGCCCCATGCAAGGGGCAATTCTATCTTAAAGGGAGCGTAACTTCACTCAATGGTCTCTTCGACGCGCAATGCTATCTCGTTGTTAGAGAACAGAAACATAGTGTGCGCATTGAAGAGGTCATTGAGAGAGGTTACCCTCCGTTTAAGTAATTCTTCCTTCATGTTTTTTTTCTGAGCAACCATTGAAGTCGTTCTTCATTATCAAAGCCGCACGACACAGATACATTTTTTTTTAAATTCATTGAATTAGATGAAATGAAATCCATTCCAAACGAATTTGAATGTTCGGATCATTGCGGACTAAGACGTTATGACCGTAATCTCTTCTTACGAGATGATCACGATACGGATGAGAAGTCATCGAGAACTATCCGCCACTCAGACTAATGACTGTCCCGTCACCGTATATTTCATGCCAGACTTGACTTTCGCAATAGATCGAAGAGCAAGTTCTTCTTGTCTACGAGCCTTTTTTTCTGATGTGTTAAGTCGGACAGACCGAGGAGAGAGGATTTAGCATGAGAGATTTCACATTGAAAAGCTGCTATACTTCGGTATCTTTGTACCAAGAATTCCAATACTTTTGGAGGTAAAAATAGAAAGCAGATTTTTGAGGCTTAGATGACCATCAAGTTGCGTATACGCGTAACACATCATACATGGGCTATCCAAAAAATGCAAATCATCACTATGAAAATTTTCTTCCCTGTTCATTCTTAGGCGCGTGTCAAACCAAATATCATTTTAATCCGATTTCATCGCTGTTCAAGAATTCAAAGATACAAGATACTTCTCTTTCCTACTCTTTTCCTTAATCTCTCCGAGCTAGATATATATGATATTTGTTGCAAATGCCAAGTATCTTAGTCCTCATCCGAGTATTTCCAATTAGTTTCTCCCTAGGCCAATTATTCTATTCGCAACAGTGATTCGTGTGGATTGTAAAGTGTAGAAAACTTCCTTAATCTCCTTTATGCAGATTATGAAATGGGTCCTCGAGATCAAACATACCGTAGATGGGTGCACTGCAGCAAAATATTAGAAAAAATAAGTGCAATAGAATCTCTGCTAGGAATGAAACTAGATACACTAAGATATAAGATTAATTAATAACAGAAATTATCTAGTTCGAACTATTAATACAACTCAACCAACGAATCAAGAATCACTATGAGGGTTTTGCAGAAATTTAAATCGTCCCTGTTGCAATTTACATTTTAAAAACTCTAAATCTATCGGCTGGTCTAATGGTGGGGGTTGAAATGAAATTTCTCCATTGCTTTCGATCGTGACGACTTTGACGATCCATGTGTGGGTGCAATGATGTGACAACGGATGATTGTTTCCCTCATTTATTTAAAGGCACAAACCGACATATTTTGAAACTCTCCGCCTTGCCAATACCATCTAGCTGTCTTTGTCAACGAGAAAGCGTTGCCAAAGCGAAGAGTTTCAAATTAGCTCGGGATGTCGCTTTAAAGCTCATTGAGCTTCTTATGAATTAGTGATTTAATGAAAGGAAGTGATTTTGTGTGATGCTCATATTTCTCAGACGGATTATTGCTCTTTTTCATGAACATATAAGATGTAAAATGCAATAACGGAGATTACAACAACATCGCAAAACAAGTAGATTAAAATATTTAAGTGACCAAGAGACGGTAGAACAGGGCTATAAAGGAGGTTTCGATAAGAGATGAAGAATGGGGAAAAGTTGTTCGATTACTTTTGGGGAAAGCTAATGAAGCGTCAGTAGGAGAGTAGGAGGCATAAATGAGCTCGAGAAGATTGAACGAAGGGAGAGGGAGAGGGAGAAGGAGAGGAAAAGGGAGAGGGAGAGGGAGAGGGAGGGAGCAAAAAAGAAGAGCTATGGAGGAACCAAGTACAGAGATTGAGTGATACTGCAAAAATCGAGAAGAATTAGATTGGAATTGAATTGGAGTGAATAAAGTTAAATACAATTGGTGTACTGAATAGTTGATGGGACTATACGAATAACCCATTCGACCGCCTACGGAAATCCGAAATTGATTAGTACAGAAAAATAATAAAAACGAAATGGACAGTGAGCAAAAGAGGAGGGGTGTTTTACTTTTAATTTCTTTTCGTTAGTTTTGAGCAGAGCATAAGAAAATTACGCAGGATTAGGATTATAACAGTTATGGTACAGTTCGTGATAGAGGCATTGTCATTGTCTGAGTTAGCCTATTTCCTAACAAGAAGATGCAAACATTGCAAATTAAAAAAATTTATTCGGTAATTTGTACTCTAATTTAGGCAAGAATACTCTATATTCGTGCAATATAAGAAGTGCCCCCTATCCATGGTCAATGGCCACTGAAGATTCTGCCTTGAATATCTAATGCATTCATTTAGAATCTTCTTGGGTACGAATAATTTTCCTTCAGACCGGAGAAAATGAAGTGATGACGAAATCTGATGGAAGCCTTTTTACGCTTATCTCCACGCCAAAATAATATGTTGATGGGAGGTCTTAGATGATGTTTGAACTAATCGGACTTCACTTGTCTTAGTACTGTACGAACTCTAGTATTTGCAATTAAATTACGTCACTGACATGAAGTTTGCTTTCAGAGTACTTCAAATGAAAGAACATTTGAGGAGACGCATTACAGTAAATACATAATTTGAAGTATTCAATTGATGTAGACTACTGACAAGTCTACTTCAAGTGAAAATGATAAGTAATATACTTTAACTTTTGAAATACAAGAGTAGGTAAGCACGGTACCTACAGTAGCGCCCAAAAGTCTGAATACACTTTTTATTTCTGTTGTAATTTTTGGGTCAGTTGAGATATCAAGCTGTAATGTGGACATTATGTACCCAATGTATGTATGTATTCGATACCCTTATAAGGTCTCACGGGCCTTTCTGGTTATTGCATAGTGATGAAGCAACCGAACAACACTTTTTCGAAAATTCTTTATTCTTTCAGGGATTTTTTCGTACTTGTCAAACTTCGTGAGCATTGAGAGAACTACAAGGCCTATCCAGAAAAAAAGTTTCAGGTTGCTGCGAATTCGGGTATTGGCTGCAGACTTGCTGCAATATCGCGGTCGCAAAATAATATCTCGGCTTCTAGAAGAGATTTAAAGGAGTTCAAAGCTGCAAACTGATTCTCTTGGTCATTCCTGATAATCCTGTAAGTTTGGTATCGGTAGCTCATCATTCATCCTCATGGATCGAAAAAGTCACTTTTATACAAGACCCAACTTTGAAGGTTCACAATTCTGAGGGCGGACCTTGTAAAAATCTGGTTGTTGGATAGGAATGTAGAAAATATATTTACTAATCGATTCCCCGCTTTTTAGAGCGATTGCTAATCTTTCTTGCGTGCGGCAGTCGATTATCTGAAGGATAGTCGTTTAGGCCGCGCTCCCTTCTCATCTCGCGACCCGTACACATCTCTAGGCTTTTCACACTGCTCAATGACGATTTATCCGCTTTTAGTGATTTGATTAGTCAGAATAGAGAGACACTGTATGAATCATGTTTTTGGTCTGTGATCTTTGTGTTTTCGATATTTGATCTTTGTTCTTTGCTCATTTTTCGTCAAATTTTGCTCAAAATCATAATGAAAGTTGTTTCATTCGAGCAAAGAAGATCAAAAACGCTTTCTTTTATAGACTATGATGTTCAGGATTAGCGACAATACGTTTTAGAATGATTTCATCTATCAAAGCTCGTTGAGCAGTGTGAAAAGCCTAGAGATGTGCACGGGTCGCGAGATGAGAAGGGAGCGCGGCCTAAACGACTATCCTTCAGATAATCGACTGCCGCAGGCAAGAAAGATTAGCAATCGCTCTAAAAAGCGGGGAATCGATTAATTAATATATTTTCTACATTCCTATCCAAAAACCAGATTTTTACAAGGTCCGCCCTCAGAATTGTGAACCTTCAAAGTTGGGTCTTGTATAAAAGTGACTTTTTCGATCCATGAGGATGAATGATGAGCTACCGATACCAAACTTACAGGATTATCAGGAATGACCAAGAGAATCAGTTTGCAGCTTTGAACTCCTTTAAATCTCTTCTAGAAGCCGAGATATTATTTTGCGACCGCGATATTGCAGCAAGTCTGCAGCCAATACCCGAATTCGCAGCAACCTGAAACTTATTTTCTGGATAGGCCTTGTAGTTCTCTCAATGCTCACGAAGTTTGACAAGTACGAAAAAATCCCTGAAAGAATAAAGAATTTTCGAAAAAGTGTTGTTCGGTTGCGTCATCACTATGCAATAACCAAAAAGGCCCGTGAGACCTTATAAGGGTATCGAATACATACATACATTGGGTACATAATGTCCACATTACAGCTTGATATCTCAACTGACCCAAAAATTACAACAGAAATAAAAAGTGTATTCAGACTTTTGGGCGCTACTGTAGGTACGGTAATCATAATCATAAATAACATATAATCAGAGTAGTCTTCGCTATGACTAAATCACATGTTATCATTTATCACGAATGTCCTTATCATATTAGAGAAGCCTGTATAAGCAATTCGTTTGTTATCATACAAAAACCAAAGTGCACTAGACCAGACGGATACTCGGTATAGCTATTGTGTTGTTGTTCCCCAGTCCGATTAGCATAACAACAAAGGTACAGGAAAATATTGTTATAGTGTAGGCGGAGGTTGTTTAGAGCGAATTGCAGTACAATACTTAATCTAAAGTACGAGGGCAGAAGATGTGTTCCTGCCAATTTACAAAATGCTAACCATAGAGGTTACAGTGCATTTTTGTAGTTGTGGACAACAAAATGACCACGTTATTTTCAAGAGCTTGAGGGTATCACTAACAAGCTTGTAAGCTAGACAGGTTTTTGCTTGCAATTTCATTTCCCACCCATTACTGTACTGCCTATGTTATTCTAACCTACCGAGTACACAATATTACGCATGGATATTGCATTTTTCGTCACTAAATTCACAGGACATCTACAAAACTTATTGCGCAATAGGTTGATCGAACGCGGGAATTTCGTAGATGAAAGATTACGGAACGCAAACCTCGGGGGAGTTATTACTATTGCTATATTAAAAATATTTTTAGCAACGAAGATATAGAATAGACCAAATATCGTCGGAATAGGGCCGAAAAGAAGAGGAGGAGGAGCAGAGCCCGCATGGACCGTTTACGTGTTTGATGAGCCTCGACTAAATTACGATATATAGATCCAGTTATGAGAGAGAGACGCGTAGAGGGTGTGGGTGGTTGGTATATGCCAGAAAAGGTGCGGTGCACTTCACGCACCATCTACCACACCAAACACCAGACATTCCGAACGGATATTAGCCTCGAGGGATTGCGATTATTTTTGCATCGTTTATGTTGACTCTGAAAAGGAATCACATGCAAGTAATGAGCACACAGAAGCAGACGAGGGGGGAAGAGGGGAGGAAGAGGAGAAGAAGAGGAAAGGAAGAGGAGGACAAGAGGAGAGGAAGAAGAGAGGAAGAGAAGAAGAAGAGGAGAGGAAGATGAGCGGAAGAGGAGGAGATGAGGAGGAGAACAGGTGAAGAAGACGAGAGGAAGAGAAAAAGAAGAGGAGGAGAAGAGGAAATGAAGATGAGAAGAGGAAAAGAAGAGGAAAAGAAGAGGAGAAGACGAGGAGGAGAAGAGGAAAAGAAGAGGAGAAGACGAGGAGGAGAAGAGTAGAAGAAGAGGAGAAGACGAAGAGGAGAAGAGGAGAAGAAGAGGAGAAGACGAAGAGGAGAAGAGGAAAAGAAGAGGAGAAGACGAGGAAGAGAAGAGGAAAAGAAGAGGAGAAGACGAAGAGGAGAAGAGGAAAAGAAGAGGAGAAGACGAAGAGGAGAAGAGTAAAAGAAGAGGAGAAGACGAGGAGGAGAAGAGGAAAAGAAGAGGAGAAGACGAGGAGGATAAGAGTAGGAGAAGAGGAGAAGACGAGGAGGAGGAGAGGAAAAGAAGAGGAGAAGACGAGGAGGAGGAGAGGAAATGAAGAGGAGAAGACGTGGAGGAGAAGAGGAAAAGAAGAGGAGAAGGCGAAGAGGAGAAGAGTAAAAGAGAGCACAAGACGAGGAGGAGAAGAGGAAAAGAAGAGGAGAAGACGAAGAGGAGAAGAGGAAAAGAAGAGGAGAAGAGGAAAAGAAGAGGAGAAGACGAGGAGGAGAAGAGTAGGAGAAGAGGAGAAGACGAGGATGAGAAGAGTAGGAGAAGAGGAGAGGACGAGGAGGAGAAGAGGAAAAGAAGAGGAGAAGACGAGGAGGAGAAGAGTAGGAGAAGAGGAGAAGACGAGGAGGAGGAGAGGAAAAGAAGAGGAGAAGACGAGTAGGAGAAGAGGAAAAGAAGAGGGGAAGACGAAGAGGAGAAGAGGAAAAGAAGAGGAGAATACGAAGAGGAGAAGAGGAAAAGAAGAGGAGAAGACGAGGAGGAGAAGAGGAAAAGAAGAGGAGAAGACGAAGAGGAGAAGAGTAAAAAAAGAGGACAAGACGAGGAGGAGAAGAGGAAAAGAAGAGGAGAAGGCGAGGAGGAGGAGAGGAAAAGAAGAGGAGAAGACGAAGAGGAGAAGAGGAAAAGAAGAGGAGAAGACGAAGAGGAGAAGATGAAAAGAAGAGGAGAAGACGAAGAGGAGAAGAGGAAAAGAAGAGGACAAGACGAGGAGGAGAAGCGGAAAAGAAGAGGAGAAGACGAAGAGGAGAAGAGTAAAAGAAGAGGAGAATACGAGGAGGAGAAGAGGAAAAGAAGAGGAGAAGACGAGGAGGAGAAGAGGAAAAGAAGAGGAGAAGACGAAGAGGAGAAGAGGAAAAGAAGAGGAGAAGACAAGGAGGAGAAGAGTAGGAGAAGAGGAAGAATTGCATAGAAAACGAACAAATATTCCTACTACTCGAGTTAATGAGAATACTCTTTTCTCATCTAACCTTTTCTCTCCTCTCCAAACCACAATTCATTATCTAAAAGGGTTCCACCAACCAATCTGTGTTCACATTTCACTTTTTTTTCAGAATTAAAGGCGTACCCCAAAATAATTTGATACTCCCCGCTGTGATAGGACCCTCTCGCTTTCTCTGTCTGTGAGAGAGTGTGGCCAGACCGGAGAATATTGAGGTGTGTCTTTAAGATGCGAGAAAAACTTCAAGAAATGTTTACTGAAAACAAGAGCATACTTGTCAACATAGGGACAAACCATACGGTACTCGGGAAACGCTGTTTTTCTGGGTGCATTCCGAAAAAGTGTCTGAGAATTGTTCTCATTCTTCTTTATTCGCTGATATGGGTACATTCTTGGGTAGGTAAATGAGAAAAGCGCAAAATACTACAATTTGAGTGATGTTTTAAGACCGTTAACGTTTTTCCAGCCTCATAGGTTCACTGTTTAGAACCTAAAGGCCGAAACATTGAATCTGGTCGCTACTCATTATTTTTGATTCACTAATTTCTAATTCCATAATTTCCTTTACATGTCTATTATGATCTATATCTATTTTAATTTGCTACCTTTAGCATATTTATGCGTACTCCAGTACCTATCATATAATAAATCGTCAATTATACTTAATTTTTGTACCTCATAAGTATTATTCATATTATTCAGAGCTAATTTTATCCAAATCTTCGGTCTTATTCTATGTATCATCCAGATTTGCAAAATTCCAAATGTTATGTATAATTCATTAATAGAATTATCATCAACCCCTGTAAAAAAGTTACCTCACAGGAAGGCTTTTCACGAATTCCATTCAACATCTCTAGGAGACCTCACGTAGATTATAGATAATAAGGGCATTTTAACGTGTCTGACTTCCCCAAGCGGAAGAGGAGATATGGTAAAGTATAGTACAGCAGAAAAGAATTCTCGAAAACAAGATAGGGTTTCAGATATATGACATAAAGTTAGTTTCGCCTTAAGAGTGATTGTGGCGTGACGAAACCTTTAAAGGAATATTTTAATCATTGCGTTCCGCTCTTTCGCGTCTTAGTCCAAAAAAGTACCGTCTGACTAGTGAGAAGAGATGCTAAAATTATCATGGGGGGCATTAGCTTTTTTTTATTTCATAGTTTTCTACAGCGTTAGTTAAGACCTCCCCAGACACAATCATCCCTTTTCAAGACTCGCCATTGGTCTCCAAAAATGTCACTGTACCCAAAACGCTCCGATATCGCTATGTTTGCGTCAGACATCCCTCGATCCCCTCATGCCATCACATTTCCCGTTATGTACAATATGATGTAATGAAGAATAAAAATAAGAATCGGCAATCGGCGTAGCAGATAATTAAAAGGAGGCTAAACGGTAAAGAGAAAATAGAGTTTGTAAAAAAATTTTAAATGGAAGATTAGCCCCTCATTGTGGATTGGCCGATGAAGATACGAAATAAAGACATAAAACAGAAGGGTAGGTACACTCTCTTTTTCTCCCCTTTTCCTATCCATTTCTCATCTTCGTTCCGATATCGTCCTTCCGTTTTACCTTTTCCATCTCTCCTTCTCCATCTCTCTCTCTCCCTTCCCCCACTCTCTCTCTCCCTCTCCCTCTCTCTCCCTCTCTCTCTCTCCCACTCCTTCTGAATACAATTCAAGAAGAAGTGAACGACCTCGTTTCTTCTTTTTCCTCTTCCTCATTCCACCACTCCTTCTATGCCGTATTAGAGGAACATCGAACAAAGTTTACATAGCCGGAATCAGGATCAGTGAAACGTTAAATAAAGCTAATTAGAACCTTTCAGCTCAGATCACGGAAAGAGAGCTTCATGTTACCATAATCCTGTGATGTGTTGCTAGTCCAGTGATTAACATCATTTAAAGCCACACATAGAGTTAATTTGAAACTCTCTGCTCTTGCACTCTCTCGCTTTCTTTGTCTAGCTAGAGCGGAGAGTTTCAAATTAGTTCGGGGTGTTGTATTTTGCCAAACGCGAGTGGGAGTCTCGGATCAGAACTATAAAATATTGACGGTAGGAGTAATTGTCAGATGAGAACATGATACTTGCGTTGAGGAGAAGAATAGGTAAAGAGAGGAAGAGGGAGAGAAAGGAAGAGTAAGGGAGAGGGAGAGACTGAGAGAGGGAGAGTAAGAGACCCAGAGAGATGGAGAGTAAAGGGAGAGGCAGAAGCAGAGAAAGGAAATGCGATATGGCAGGGGGATTGTTAGATGTTACATAGGGATATGAAGGAAAATCGGGGAATAATGATTTCTCGGGGAGATGTTCGAAGAATTTGTTGCTTGAATTGGATAATGAAAAAATCTGAAATTCTAAACCAAAATCAGCTCTTCTCGTGTGCTATCTTCGATGTTCTGTAGGACGTCTCGAATGATTCTTCTCCTAAAGGAATTCCGAAATATAGTTTTAGGTCTAACTCTCTCGTTATAGAGTTGGAGATGATTTCATGCTACTCCTTTGTAAATCCCCCCCCCCCCCCAGTCTGGAGAGCCAATATTATATTATATAATGATCTTTATCCCTTTAATTTATCAAATGTCTCGTTGCGGCTCGGGCGTAGATAAATAAATAAATAAATTACTGTCTCATCCTCGTCGCCCTTGCAGTTCAGAATCCGGATCGCATGGAAAATGCTACAAGTTATATCTAAACTAGCTGTGAATTGATAATGAGAGGATTCACCGTGTACCAGATTACATTCATGTTTTCATAACATTACTTAAAGGGAGAGTGACCTCTCTCAATGGCCTCTTCATTGCGCACCCTATTTCTCTGCTCTCTAACAACGAGAGAGCGTAGAGCGTTGAAGAGACCGTTGACAAAGGTGTCAGCCCCTTTAATTTTAGCATTAATGTGCATGCAATTGCATCTTTTAATACTCATTAATTTGTTATATGTGGCCCGTAGATCTATTGAATCTTCACATCAGTCCAATGATACCACGCAGTATTTTCTTTCATGTATTATGAATGTTATTTTTAGCGCCTGAGCGACGAACATGCATCAAAAATACTTATCTAACATATATATATATATATATATATATATATATATATATATATATATATATATATATATATATATATATCCCTTCCCCCGAAGCGTTCCATTAAAGGAAAAATAATATCATTATTATTATTATTATGATAATATAATTTGATCATTCTTGAATCCTTGGTTTCCTTTAATCTTAGATCATGCTATGGGAACCTGCTACTGAATTTTCTTCAAAGTTCACGATCATTTCGCATTTCTCACGTTCAAAATTCAATTATGACATAATTTATGTCTTGATATTTAATATTCCCACAGCAGCTCTTTAATATCGACATGATCGCCATGGACCATTCCTGAGTCGACTCACGTTATAGAGATTGGATTAGTGGGAATGTTTATTCGATTAGAGTCAAAGAAGGAACATAGAAGTACAAAGACAATTGCAAGACTACTTCCAGATGCTTCTTAGACTAATTCACGCAGAGAGAAATTTGCACTTCCTTAGTTCCATATATTCCCAGGAAGCTATAAATTTTGTCCCTGATATTCTGAAGGATGAAAAACAAGATGAGTTTTCCAAACACTAATAATTCGTCAAAGTGTTTTCTCTTTGCTCGATAATTTGGAGTTGGCAGGTTCCGCTAAATGAGGAACTTTGAGGAATTACTCGAGATAAAGGTGCTCGAGAGAGAACAAGGAGGGCGCTTGAAAACAGAATTAAATAGTACAATAGTAATTTATACGCAAAAGAGGCGATCTTCTATGAAAGAAGAGAGATAGAGAGAGGGACAAAAGGGAATGGCCACAAACGGAACAGAATATGAGAAGTGCCACATAAAAAGGGAATAGATATGGACATGAATAATGCTTCGGTCCCCCGTTTTGGGTCTTTAGTCCGAACCATTGTACAAACACAGTCATAGGAGACCAATGGTCACAAAGAAGTGATTAGTCAAATATAGAATGCATAAGCAATTCAAATTATACAGTTATCGAGTGCCGATTTCTATCATTTCAGTTGTTTTTATTTTCATGCTTTACCAAATTATTATTTTCCAGACACTGTGTCCTTTTCTCAAGTGTTTTTGAATATAATAAGAGAAATGGGAGCAATAGGAATGTAAATAGAATGGTATGAGCACGTAGAAACGATTTAATTTTTTTTCTCGCAGTTAGGCAATAGGTTTGGGGGGCGATCATTTCGCCAACGATCATTTCGCCAACGGATCATAAATCTTTTAGGAGATGGCCTATGGAAACAAAAGTTGTACCATTGCTATCAGTAGGGGTGTACGGTATTGTGCTACCGTAACCGTCGGGAATCGCGAACTGATTTTTTTCAGTCGACCCATGACCCGGGGTTCATGGTTGAAAATGGCCGAAGTCGAAAAATTCATGACGGCCCGAGTTCAAATAGTAGTTGTCATTATATCAATAGTGAGCCAACTTTTATCTTTCTGGATACCGTAAGCCAAACTACCGTAATCGCACCAGGGTTTGCAGTGAATTTCGCTACAATAGTGTAGGGTACGGTTGCTAGATTACGGTAGTTCGGGTTACGGTATCCAGAAAGATAAAACTTGGCACACTGTTGATATAATGACAACTAGTATTTGAACTCGGGCCGTCATGAATTTTTCGACTTCGGCCATTTTCAACCATGAACCCCGGGTCATGGGTTGAATAAAAAAATCAGTTCGCGATTCCCGACGGTTACGGTAGCACAATACCGTACACCCCTACTGATAACAATGGTACAACTTTTGTTTCCATAGGCCATCTCCTAAAAGATTTATGATCCGTTGGCGAAATGATCGTTGGCGAAATGATCGCCCCCCATAGGTTTCGAACCCGCGACGTTACGCTAATCACACAGCGCATTTACCACTACTTCAAGGGATAGATGCCTGGCCACGCTAATTTCTTGCATATCACTAATCTCTTGAACAAATGATGTTACTTATTTGCATAGACATTCGAGGGCCTCCATCTTTAAGAAGCAATTCTAAACCACTCTTAGCAGTCACTTTAACCGTCTATATGGTAAGCACGCAGAAATAGCGTACGAAACGTAGAGACGAAAGACGATGAAAAAGGCTTGTATGTTCTTTAAAGGAATACCCCCGAGTTCATTAGAAACTCTTTCCGTTGGTGGCACTCTTTCTAATCTACTTTGTCTTAGAGAAAGAGATAATGCTTGCACAGAGAATTCAAATTAGATTGTTTTCCCATATAATGCCAGAGTACAATTCCAGATTGAAAAGTCAGGATTAACGAAACAAAATAAAAATAAATATGAGAAATGTAATATTTATATTTGCAGATTAAACAAAGTTCAAGAGCACTGGAAACTGCTAGAAACATTAATAAAGGACTTAGAAAAGGGAGAAAAGAGGCAGAGAGTGAGGGATGTAGAGTGAGAGGTAGGGAGGGGAGAGAAAGGAAGGGAGGGAGAAAGAAGGACAGAGAGAGGGGGATTCGAGGGGGAGAGAGAGAGAGGGAGAGGGAAAAGAGGGAGAGTTACGTGTTAATCTACTTCGAGAACGATACTCATCATCGAAACCTATTTGTTCGCACGCCTTTTTTCCCTTTTCGGACATATTCTCCCTCCTTTCTTTTCTTCTTCTTCTCTCTCTCTCTCTCTCTCACTCTTTCTCTGCCTCTCTCTTTCTATCTACCTCCTCTCTCCTCCCTCTCCTCCTCCGCTATACCTATCCCAGCTCTTCATCCTTCTCCTTCTGTCCACTTCTTCTTCATCTTTACCTCTCCTCTCCCCCCCTCCTTCTTCTCCCTCTCCCTCTCCCTTCCCCTCCCTCTCTCCCCCACTCTGCATATCACATTTCTCACGCTCCGTAGACTCAATGACTATTCATCCGAGTAAAGATAAAGCCTGAATACATCGGGGCAACATTTACTTTCCATTTTATCGAATAGAAATAACCCTTTATAGATTGTTATTACGATCACAGAGAACAATTTAAAATCTAGCTTAAATTCGAGCAAATTTGAAACTCTCCGCTCTAGCAACACTCGTAGACAAGGAAAGCGAGAGCACGTTGCCAGAGAGGAGAATTTCGAATTATCAAGAGGTACGCTTTGAGCAAAAGTAATGAGATTTTCAGCCATTTTCAGGGGAAATGACGAAGATCGCTACATTTCTTCAGAAACAAAAATTCTGTTCAGACGGCTAGAAATCTGCAGATTCTAGTTGAGCGGAAGAAAAGATGGAGAAATACTATTCCATCGTTTTCTAGGGTAACTTTTAACTTTTTCTTCCTTTCTAACGTATCTTTCAGGGAAAACGAGTGGGAACATTTGCTCTATTACAATTTTATAACTTCTCTTGGATTTTTTATACGACAAAATGGAGATTTTCACATTTTTTTCTTTCAGGCGAGATATCATGCCCATCGGTGGGGGTCGATCGAAAAAGGAGGGAATATGTAGGAAGCGTCCTCTAAATATTTCGTCCCGGGAGTAACTTAGTGTGACCTGATTATCTGTTTTTTGCACAAGTACATTTTAAAGGGATAATATCATCCAGTCAGAAGCGCTCCGAGATTAAGTTACAGGCACGTCTGGCACGTCTAGAAGAAGCATTCAGAGATCAAATGCAAAATAAGTGATGAGCGTAAAAAAAACACAAGCTCGTCATAAGAACACTGTAAAATTACAAAAACATTAGATAATCTACGGATACAAAGGAGAGTTTGTAACGTACTTTTTCTGGCAACTTATGTTTCATCAATTAAATATAGCATAATCAAGTAGGAATTAAAATATTTCATTGGATCATTGATTTAGTCCAAAAGACCAATATCATTAACTCTCGCGAGCTTTGGCTACTCCAATAATTTGTCATTTCTCCTCCGGAATATATCATGAGGGATGGAGAACGTGCATGAACCTAACATTGAAACAACCTCATAGCATATTCATCGAGTGAAAAGGGAAGATAAATGCATATGTCTAGAGGTAGACAGAAGAACAAAGATTATTTGAACCAAGATGAATGTATGACCACCGTCCCCCGATGGAGCGATCTCTTTTTGGAATACAAGCCAAGAGCAAGAATTGGAACACCATGCTCAGCAGGGCCCTCGATCCAACGAACTCATGATGCTTGTGCAGTTTGATTACTATTAACAAGAGACGATAGGCTGAGCTTGAATTGATTAATTAGCACCCTTAAAATCGCAGATCTGATGATACACTCTCTCGCACAGAATGAAACTGAGATAGAAGTTTCAAAACATCTTGGGGTATACCTTTGGCGTTTTGAAGCGTGAGGATTGGCACGTACGCATAATGAACGAGGGAGACTCAAGTGCACGGGCAAAGTGAAGGGCAGATGAAATTTGATGCGTGCTTTAAATGGAAAGTAATCTCGGTAAACTTTCTCGCCAGAGTTCAAAAGAGCGAATAAATAATAATAGCAATAATAGAATAATAGTGATAATCGTCATGAATTATTGCTAAAAATATTAAATCCATCTTCATAAATTTGAGACAGTTTGGCGGCTAATTCTACTCTCCACTCTGACAACTCTCTCTCGCAGACAAAGAAAGCGAGAGAGCGTTGCCAGAGCGGTGAGTTTCAAATTAGCTCAGGTTGTGCCTTTACTAGTGATGATAGATGCATGAGTAATATCCATATGTGTTGCTACATAATCATTACGTTCACTTCACGTTGTATAATACATGTTCAGGTAAATGTTGGAGTGTATCGGTCCCCGGTGGAAGACCCTATACATCCTTTAAAAGTGCTATGGTCCTTTATCCTCTAATTTGCTTACGCTCAAGTGCTCTGCATTTGTTGCCATTTATCGCTACTGCCTATGCGATTAGTTGTTGAATCAGCAGCTTTTCTGTTTTCGTCTGCTGTTCTCGCTATCCTAATTTCCGATATAGTTCACTTTTTATTGATTCACTTAGGCATTGATGCGTATCTTGCCTACCTCAGCGTATCTCTGTTAATATCCATCATGAATAGCGCTCGTTATGTTTTTACAGATAAAGATCCTGTGATATGAATGATCACTGGTCAAGAGCCGTGGCGAAAGCAAGATTTAAACTACTGAATAATGGAGTAATTAGAAAATTCAAAAGAATTTCTCAGCATAACAAATATTAGCACTGTAAGTGCACGATCACAGATAAGATTCGGACATTTTCTCGTCATATTCACTATATGTTGTTATGGGTTCGGATGGTTGGATTAAATAGAATAACGGAGAACAAAAACACGAACACAGTAAATAATTAGCGATGATGACCTATAAACATATTGTAATTAGTCATCAAATAATGTTTGTGAGAGATGACAACGAAGAAAACAAGGAAGAATGAATACGGTATGGTGATATAGTTATAAGGGATGGGCACAATCTTTCTCCGTTGATTATTTGATTATAAAAAAATAGTAAAAGCAAATGTGATTAATAATATTTGGATATGTGTCCATCGGTGAGGTTGAATGTGAACTATTTCAATGAGCTTAGAGTTAAGAGTTATTTAAAAGTTTATAGCTTTTACTTAGTCTGTCGCTACCATGCACCCTCATTCAGCTCAAAACAATGACATTAATCATAGTTTGTGACTGAAACATTCCAAAGCACTAAATACTTGCCAATTGTCAGAACGAGTAGTACGCGGAACAAGTGAATTTCATTTCGCTATATTTTCCTCATTTGATACTATTCAGAACGTCAAGAATCTTCAAACATATGACTTATACCGGAGATTGCTGATGTGTAGGGACTGTTTTCTGTTTTTACACACACACAAAATTAAGCGATTGAAGTCATTCTAATTTCGTATATAGCAAATGAGTGATTGAGATGAAGAAGACACAACACGAGATGTACAGAAGGTGGCAAATGAGTCGAGTCGACAAAACAAAAACAGAAAGAAACGGAGAAGAAGGCGAAGATACTAGAATTACACTGAACAGTCGGCGTGAATAAAAGGATAACAAGACTATGAACTGAGCACTGATTTCTAACAAGCACTAACTGAGCAGACATCAGACTATTAGAAATGGGTATTTTTCAATGTTTTTATCGAGTGTCTCAGTGAGTGATCGGTATTTTGGATTTTCTATCAGTCCAAGGAATTTTAAGAAGTTCAAACAACGATAATTTACCAATCTCCGAATTTGTCGTGGAAATCAAAGTGCTCTACAAAAGTACAAATATGAAGGATGCGATCACAGGACGACACTAGAAATGATTGAGTATTGTAATTAGATAACCCTCATGCTCAAAAGAAATTAAATATGCGAAACAAAGATTATTTTAGCTCCAAAACAACTTTCTGGAGACAACCTGGCATTAATGGAAACATTATGAACAACCTGCTGCAATAATAGCCGCTCACCCTTTCAATATGCTATCTAGACATTTATTCTGAAAGGAATAACAGCTGTCATTATTGCACAAAGCTCAAGCTAAGATATAAAAATCATGCATGGAGAATACTGTATGGTGCGTAGGTTGCTAGAAACATTACATCAAATAAGAAAAGAAGCAAAGCGCAATAATATTGAATATTGTATGTACGTTATTTAGCACTTTTTTATCACGCTGCTCTAGCATTTATTTTAGTCGACAGAGAAATTGAAGGTCATCATTCATTTTTAATCGAAATATAGTAGTGAGATATCAAAGGGAACAATGATGTATTTCCGAATTAATCCATAAACGAAAAACTGAAGAATAAGGATCTCATAAAATGAAAAATATCTGTGTCTTTTTGCTTCCTTAGAAACGCTGGAATCCCCCGAGATGGATACATGAAAGCGAGGGTTTCATTGTCGTTTTTGTCAAACTGTTTCATCACTCACGAAATGAAATCGAATCATTCGGCGAGAAACGACTTTTGGGAGGGAAAAAGACAGAAAGCGGACCGTTTCCGAGTCATTTCCCAAGTGGAAAACGATGTTGAAGGGAGAATAATGAGGTAAGAGTAGAACGTTGTATGGGGAGCCGAGATAGTTAAAAGCAAAAAAAGGAAGTATGGTGCTTTAGGTGGTCGATGTTGGAAATTTAGGGATTATAAAATGGATGAAAGAAACTGCATGAAATCTTTGAAAAGTACGGTTTTTCTAAGATTCTGAAGTATCAAAAAATTTATAAATTTATTTATCACATACTAATTCACGTACAATGAAAATGTATGGAACAAACTATTTTTTAATATTTTTTTATAAAAGAAAATTAGCACAAGCCCAAAAGTGAAGAATCTACAACTTATGATACACTAGTAACGACAGCTTAACTTTTAATTATCCTGACTACTCCATGGTTAATCATTATTGTTTATGGAAGAAAATGAAAATATTATATTTCCTGACCATCATATGAAGGGGAAGTATACGGCTCTTCCTTTATTTCCGTGCCAGGCTTACATTTTTAGTCTCCTAGCTGCCACCAAAAGTTAAAGACCAAAAAATCATTTAGCACTTCTAATCTCAACAAAATTTCGAAAAAAATGCATGGATTTTAAAAATAATTATAAAGTTTTTTTTACGTTGAGAGTGACATAGTTGACTCAGACATTTTCTACTTGAGATCGGCCATAAATCGGAGCATTTTAAATCATTTAGCGGAAAAAAGAACCAAACCAGGAAGAACGTAGTTTGCAGTGATTTTTCAGCCAAGTGGATACAGTAATCCTCGTTGATGAATGAAACAGACCACCCCATATGTCTTCTTTTTCCTCGTTCGACCATGGCAGTTTCATCCCCTTCAGCCACCCTTTCAATCATTCGAAAGAGGATATGAAAAATGAAGATAGGCGAGAGTTTACATTCCAGACTATGTCGCACGTTTTCATTTTGAACAGCGTGTGGTTCTTCCAATGACTGAGAATAGAACGACTAAATTGTTTATCTTAGAAGTGTTATAGTTGTTGAAAAGGCATTTCGAGGATGACGTGACATTAAAAAATCCTTTTAAAAAGAAGCTATCTGAATTTTAACATGGGTTAAACACGGCGCAGTCAGGTGTGAGAGCTACAAAATATGCACGGGGGACTATATGAGCTGACACATTTTTATTAGAACTCAACTGTTCTGCACTGACAATGTCAAAGCGAGTCAAATTGAAATACTGGGACAGAGGAACTATTAAATCTGGAAGCAGAATAATTGAATGAAAGATTTCAAACCAAGAATAGATGAACAAGATCGTGATAGATCGTGAATAATATTTTCTGTACTTTCTGATCCTTCATTCATCCCTTATTCACTTCACAACAACAAACATTTTCAGAACATCTTTGTCCGAAAATAATTAAATTAAGAAAATGATTTTGAGATTATTGAAAAATATTTTTAAACTTCATTTAAAATATCAAAATCACGTTCTTTTTCGAAGGAATCAATTTCATTCAATCGTTTGGGCGTTGCCTACTCGTTTGTAAAGGTAAAAGTAAAGGTACAACCCGTTAATCAAGGCACACGAAGTCCTGCGGGTGATCACTGCTAGGCCAGCGATCTTTCAAGGCCAATTCAGTACGGAGGACCTAATCTCTTCTTCGGACCTACTTTTCTTCGGACTCGTTTGTACGTTTCCTATTCTATAGGTCATAAAATGTGTCTACATCTCCTGTTATGCGTCTTTGGCAAAGAATTATTCGAATTACCCCCCCCCCCCCCCCCCCCCCGAATATATATCAAGTAGAGTCACGGCGACACTAGGGTGGCAGACGAGAGAGCGTGCAATGTTGTGTGCTGTTTCCAAATGCTATTTGCCGGTCGCGCATTGCAAACTGACTTTATGGAAGAGGCAATGTTGATCAACAACATGCATGCAATTGATTTTAGTTGTTCCTCCGTCATCAACACATGGTTGTCGATTCTTTCTTCATTTTTCCTACTAATTTCATTCTGTTTAATATGCAAATCTTATTTAAAGCTCACGCAAATCTTACAAAGAGTTTTTTTAAACGCGGGGAGTTTAAAATGAGGTAGATGTGTTCCTTGAAAAGCTTTTTGCTGTAAGTTTAAAACGCTATATGTCGAAATAAACGTAGTCTACGGCAGTGAAAGATCTTCACAATGGTGTGTGCACTTTGTTCTCGCCCAGATCAAAAGACTACCTCTTCCGCGCTCTCTACCTCTCTATGCCCTCTATATCTCTCCCTCTGCCTCTATTGTCTCGTTCTTCCTTTCCCTATAGCTCTATCAGTCTCTCAATCTCCCTCTATTCTCCCTCTCCCTCTCCCTCTCCCTCTACTCTCCTATTCTCCCTCTCCCTCTCCCTCTCCCTCTACTCTCCTATTCTCCCTCTCCTTCTACCTCTCTCAGTCTCTCCCTCTGCCTCTTCCTCTCCTTCAAGTTCTCTAAATCTCTCCCTCTCCCTCTAGCTCTCCCCCTCTTCTTCTACCTCTCTCAGTCTCTCTCCACTCTTATCAGTACAATGAGTCACGTCTGCACGCATGCTCTCATTGTCAACCCTCATGCTCCTCATCTCGTTCAATTGGACATGCAACCCTCCTTGGATATCCTACACGAATTCACCGAACCTTCCGTCGACAGAAAGGTATGTATTTACGTTTGTCTCAGTCATTATTTTATTATTAAATTAATAATATTAATATATGCAGTATAGGTTTACATGCACTTTAAATTTAAATTTGAAAAATATAACTATGTTCCTAATATTGAATACGTTAAATGTTCAAGATCTCCATAAATCGTTGGATCGTTCCGTATTCGCAGCCGTCAAGTGGCAACTGCACATTCCATGTAATATTTAACAACCCTATTTATTATTTTAATATTGTTAAAAAGACTGTTTATCAAGATTAGATAGTGTACCATTGACTATGAAGTTTGCGTCTTTTTTTTCATATTCTTTTGATCAGCTCTTTGATCACATCTTTGATCTCAGATCTTTGATCTTCGATTTGATCTTTGATCTTTTCTTTTGATCAGCTCGGCTGTATCAGAACATTTCAAATAGACCGTAGAGTTTCTATATTTTTCCCGGCTCAAGATTTTCCATTCTAAACCAGACTTTTATTCTTGTAAGCGCAAAAAATGTACATTCACTCCTCAAAAACACTATTTTTAAAAGTAAAACACTTATCAATTTGTTGACGCGTTGAAACAGCAGTTGAAATTACTTACAATTAGAGATCAAATTTTCACCTTGTCTTTTCTTACTGATGTAGGTTGGTCAAGAGATGCGTGAGCCCGGTTGTTCAACGGCTCATTCTGTGTTCTGTCTGCCACCCAATGATAATACACTATTTACCGTCTGCAATGATTATCGCATTCACATTTACAGGTATGATGTTTGCAGGACATCGATAACATACAACAAAATATAATATTCATGCGTTTTCTCAAGAACACTTAAATATTCTAATATTACCATTCGATATTTGCATTCATTAATATTATGACATTCATTTTTTAAACTTCATTTTTTTCATTTCGTTCATACAGAAAACTTATAAATGCATGAAAATTTAGACGACATCATAAGAAAACTTTTACTTTTATATTTTATATCCAAACATTAATGTGCATATAAACCAAGATGAAATTTACACGAACAATCGAAATTTAATATATTATTCACATCTTTTCAAGTATGCACACGATGGTCGACATTGCTACGCACAAGATGCCTTCAAAAAGATATGTAGGTTGCATTTTGATCTATTTCATGTTTTTTTCTTCTTTTCACTGATAAACAATAGCCTGTACATTATATTATGGCGCTACGAAACCATTAATTTTTTTTTAAATGGGAATTCAGAAATAATATAATTCAATGGCTAGAAGAATATGGAAGCATAATTTACAGTAACAAGTTTGCTGGAAGGTAACGCGGACTTAATTTAAACTACCTTCATACGTTTGTATTCTACTACAGTATATTCAATAGTTTAATTTCAGTCCGAAGAACTGTTCATAGCAGGGGTAGATGAAGTCTATATGATATGTCGCGAGAACAACGAATATCGGTATATTATCGATTTTGTTAATTATTGATTTTACTAATATATTTATGAAGGATTCTGCAAATCTCATCCATTGGTGATTGTTCATTTCGAGAAGTTCGATTTACTTGGAAGACGCTGGACGCTCCACAATTCAATGGAACATTCCGAACCGATCGAGGTTTTGCTTTGAAAAAACAGTTGAGTGAAGATATATAAATGAATAATATATCAAATGTCTCTTTATGCATATATGACACAGACAAAGAAATATTGTGAATAATTAAGAGACCTGTCTGGAAGTGCTTTTTGTTTCATGTCTTTCTCAATTCCAGAGATTTCTCAACCTATACATTTCGAGTTTTTGAAATGTCAACGGTCCTAGAACAATGGGACAGCTCAGGTGCTTCAAACTATTAAAATATATTAATTTTAAGGAAATTAACCAATAATTTATTTCAGAATCATTTCAATACACTGAATTTACGGTATCATGTCCGTCATTGATTCGATGTGGAATTATAGTTGGTGACGATATGATATGCACAGGAAAGGACTTTTGTCATCAATGGAATTTACTTAAAATTAGCAAGGAGTAAGTTTTCGAACATAAATATTGTTGAGAAAAATCGGCAAAAGATTTCTGCGTTCGGGGGGAATCGAACCCCCGTCGAATGCTTGGAAGGCATCCATGCTGACCATTACACCACGAACGCGGTGAGTGATGGCCGTGAGAGATGAGATGAGAGGGAAAAGAGAGTGAGGAGTGACATGTCAGGGATCATTTGCTTGGGAAAACTTGTTGGAGATATAGCTGTGAGCCAGACTTATCGTGATATTTTATTTGTGACAAACGTTATAATCGGAGAGCCCTTCCTTAGGAAGAGGTTGAATGACTATTTAAGTTGAAAATAAACGCATGTCACACTAACTTTTCCTTATCGAGCAACTAGATCCCGCGGAGCAAAAAGCGTAATGCTCTACCTATTCGTACTTATTTATTCAGTGTACCAAACTCACAATACTCTGTCCTGATTTTCAGCGGACACACCACTGTACTTTCTCGTGGAGAAAGCTACAAAGCAATCGAATTGTTTCGTACAAATTCCAATCAGAACATCGTTTTGATTCAATTTCGTAATGAAGTTTGGATTTATGATAATCAAGCTCTCACGGCTATCAAAGTACGAATCTCCATGTGTTTAAGAGACCGGCTCGGTAAGACTCGAGCATGGTCCGGACATTCGCGAGGACTTTCGATCTGGCCCTCAATACTTTCATCATAGACACATCCCGGGGGGAGACCAATGAAAGTTATAGTGAAAATTTCCTTAGGCTCAAACCCGGCTCACATATGCCGCATAAAATAAAAAATTGAAAAATTCATAACTTTTCAATTTTGATAGCTATTACTTTTACTTCTTTTTATTGGTGAATAACATGTCATGCACTCTTATAAACACAACTGAAAAGCAATTTCATATCGTTCTGAATATGTTTTTTCGTGTTTGATTTTTCCTCTTCTATCCTCGTTGAACAGATAGCGCAAGAAATTTCATAGTGCATATTGTAGCCCTGACGATTATGTACATGGTGGTCATATTCCCTTGGCCAGCCAGCTTGTCTTAAGCCTCGAGAATTGCAACTGAATGTGAGAAATGTGTAAATTGCAAAAATCGAAAATTAAATTTCTTGAAATTCGCAAGAGTAATAGTTAGCTTTATAATGTCATTTTACTCGTAGTGATGCGCATACACAGAAAAAATATACAAATAAACTCAGACTACATTTCAAAAAAATTTTAAAAAATAATTATTTTATTTTTATTTTTTCAACCCTCACATTGATTTGACCGTCAAGGCAAGTTGATTAATAGGGTGGATGGTAACTGATGCATGTCCGTTTGCGAAAACAACTGCCACGTGAAGAATAGTTGTTTCGCAGATTTCGAAATTATTTTTTTAATTATCAAACTTGAATATTTATATGTTTCTTTCACATAAATCGGTTGGAAGGTGGCGTATGGCAACCAAAGCTGTACCATTGTTATCAGTAGGAGTGTACTGTACTGCACTACCGTAACCGTCAGGAATCGCTAACTGATTTTTTTTTCAGTAGACCCTTGATTTTCAACCATGACCCGGGGTTCATGGTTGAGAATGGCTGAGGTCGAAAAATTCATGATGATCCCAGACCAAATACTATGTGGCATTATATCAATAGTGTGCCGACTTTTATTTAACTGGATACCGTAACCCAATCTACCGTAATCTAGCTACCGTATTCTAGAATAATGTGGTGAAATTCTCGAAAAATTCATCTGCGTGCATTACTATTACGGTAATTCGAGCTATGAAAACCATAAAAATAAAAGTTGGCCCACTGTTGATGTAATGCCAAATAGTATTTGGTCTGGGATCATCATGAATTTTTCGACCTCAGCCATTCTCAACCATGAACCCCGGGTCATGGTTGAGAATCATGGGTCGGCTGAAAAAAAATCAGTTTGTGATTCCTAACGATTACGGTAGCCTAATAGCGTACACTCCTACTGATAACAATGGTACAGCTTTGGTTGCTGTACGCCACCTTCCAACCGATTTATATGAAAGAAACATATAAATTTTTAAGTTTAATAATTTAAAAAATAAATTCTAGATCTGCGAAACGACGATTCTTCACGTGGCAGTTGTTACTGCAAACACACATGCATCAGCCACCATCCGCCCTATGAATCAACTTGCCTTGACGGTCGAATCAATGTGAGGGTTGAAAAAATAAAAATAAAATAATTATTTTTTAAATTTTTTTTGAAATGTAGTCTGAGTTTATTTGTATATTTTTTCTGTGTATGCGCATCACTACGAGTAAAATGACATTATAAAGCTAACTCTTACTCTTGCGAATTTCAAGAAATTTAATTTTCGATTTTTGCAATTTACACATTTCTCACATTCAGTTGCAATTCTCGAGGCTTAAGACAAGCTGGCTGGCCAAGGGAATATGACCACCATGTACATAATCGTCAGGGCTACAATATGCACTATGAAATTTCTTGCGCTATCTGTTCAACGAGGATAGAAGAGGAAAAATCCGAAAATAAAACACGAAAAAAACATATTCAGAACGATATGAAATTACTGCTCAGCTGTGTTTATAAGAGTGCATGACATGTTATTCACCAATAAAAAGAAATAAAAGTAATAGCTAGCAAAATTGAAAAGTTATGAATTTTTCAATTTTTCATTTTATGCGGCAAATGTGAGCCGGGTTTGAGCCTAAGGGCATTTTCACTATAACTTTCATCGGTCTCCCCCCGGGATGTGTCTATGATGAAAGTATTGAGGGCCAGATCGAAAGTCCTCGCGAATGTCCGGCAGGGGGTCAAAATGCTCGAGTCTTACCGAGCCGGTCTCTTAAGTAATTCGTAAACAATTTGATTTACAGATTTTAACGACGACTATTTTCAAGTGGACTCCAACTGATGATGAAATTGCAGCGGTTAATGAAATGTAAATGAAAATAAGATTTAGGATAAAATCGGTTCTCACTGAAAAAAATACCCCCAAGCACACTTGAAAAGCATCCAAATGTCCTTGTCGAAAAGTGGAGGCATATCTTGAGTAGCGTTTCTAAAACAAAAATATTACAGCAAGTTAATCAGCTTATTGTTATTGTATTTTAACAAACAATAAGGTTAACAATAAGGTTAAAACCTTATTGTTAACCTTATTGTTGATTTTTTTCTCATTATTCATGTTTTAACTAATGGATAAATAAATAAATAAATTACAGCGAGGAAAAATATCTGAGACAAGTTGCGATAGTCTCCATTCATGCTATTGATCCAGTCGATAATTCATTAGTGATTAAACTTTTCAAGACAATCCGTGAGTGATTATTCTAATATTTATAAAAATTGATAGATTTATATTTTTGATTTATAGAAAAAATTCAGCTTTCGGTGTTTCCACTATGATCAGCAATCGTCAATGCAAATTTCCACTGAACACGGTATGTTCCTCTAATATGTTCAGCTTTCAAAGCACAGTGTTCATTTCACATTTCGATTTCGTTTCATTTCGATAGCCAGAACTACCGGTCAACATACAAACTCTCAAACTGTAGAAACTACCTCAAAATGCTCTTTGTCTGACCGCAAAGAAAATGGCTGACACCATTTATGGACATCATCCATTCGCACCATCCATTTACTATAATGCAGTGAAAAGATTTCAAATCGATTGTAAATTGTTTAAATGTTCAGTTAAACTGCATTATTCCCTCTCTACGTTCGCTCTGTCTTGATAAGATCGCCCTATGCTTCCCAGAAGATCTAAGGTATCAATAAGCAACAAATCAATCAATACTTACGGTATTTTAGGAGAGAACATGCACTGGAAATGGCTGGAAGGTTAGTTGTCACGTAATATTTGTAGATTAGCTTTTATTCGGGTACAAAGATATTGTTTGTGAAATGTAAAGATCATTACTTAAAATGGCACCCCAAGCTACTTTGAAACCTCCGCTCTGGCCAAACTCTGTCGCTTTCTTTGTCTGCGAAAAGATGAACTATACATATTAGCTTGGGTGTAGCTTTTTAAAGATCATTAAAAATATCAAGCAAAACCGAGAATTTCAGTTTCACTGTCGTAACCTTTTTCAGAATATCCGTGAACAGACTACAAAGAGAAGCCAGTTATGCGGCCTTCCTTTATGAAAGGATGTGTGATATGTGTTCAAAATGAAATTTGTCAGAATTGATAAAATCTCTCATATTGTTGTTTATCGCAAATGATTCTCCAATTATAATAGCAGACTTAAGTATTATTAAATTAGTATTATTAATAAAATTGCAAGTTTAAATTTGCATGCACTTTGAATGTAAAAAAACTTTTCGAATATAATATTAACACAGCCATAGGGTACGAATCGTAGCTGTATTGGGTAAGATGCAATAGATAGAGGGATACCATAGTCTGGGTCAACCTCACCCTTAGCCAACCTAGGTCATTCTTTCGATCGTCTAGATAACCTGCTCCATGACTCAATCTTCCAAGCAATTCAATGGTATTCGATCAAAGATTATCGCAGCCCAGTTCGTGACAGGCACTATTCTTTTCCTCGTCGGATCGTATAATGAGTTTTCATATGGTTCCACTACCAGTAGTAAAGATATTATCGATCGATATTTGCCACTTTGTGGGGTCGTTGTCGGATTGTTCGGTGCTGCGATTCAATGCAAAAATGCAGTGACGTCTAAAGGTGAGCAGTTCATTAATTATTTCATCACGAAGAAACAATTTCAATTCAAGCACAAGGAGATTTTAGCCATTTTCATCAATATCTTAATTTCAAAAACAATTTTTGTCAACAGTTAAAGACGCACCCGAGCTAATTTAACCCTCCGCTCTGGCCACACTCTCTCGCAGTCAATGAAAGCGAGAGATCGAGATACTCGAGTATGGCGAGAGTGGAGGGTAAAATTAGATGGTTTTAGGCAAAGAAAGTCAATAATTCTATTATTCCTCAGATATCGCCGATTCAGTCATTATGGCTTCTGTGATTATTATGTTATCAACGACTACCTTTGATTATATATTCGCCAATGTTTATATCAAATTTATCACTCGATGCATTCTGATCGTTATTAATGGAGCTGCAATGTACATCAAATTGAAGCAGTGATGGGGTTACCTTTTTGAAGAATAATTCAAAATGTTTTTTTTTGTTGTTGATAAAGAGATTGAACTTATTTGGATATGTCTTTGTCTTGACAATTTGAAATATTCAAATGAAAGAAAAAAAGATTCTTGAAGAAAACATTTTTGAACAAATAGTCCGTAATACGAATTTATCTCAAACTCAACCAATCAATCTCTAGTGCTCTCTCACTTGTCCACGCTTTCTCACACATACGACGCGCACTTTTTCTACTTACACACTGCAATCAAATGATCATTTCCTCATTATGTATCTTTGCTTTTATACAATATTAGTATTAGCGTAGCGAAATCTCAATCAACTTTTTACTCGCTTACTCTATGACCTTATTAAGTTCTTCTTCTTTCCTTTGAAAATTGTATTATTGAAAACTGTCCTGTGTGGGTCATCCTACTGATGAGGCCCAGCCCACACGGGTCGGTCCAGTGTCTAGGACCAGGGCCGAAACACTGGATCGTTTTAAATTAATTATGTTTTTTTCTTAAAAGTTTCTAACGCAACCCATTTCTTAGTCCCTTTCTTTCATTCTCTATAATTTCATGTTTTGAGGTTGGATAGACATGCTCGATTATTTTCACAATACAGCAAATAAGCAAAAACAGTAAGCGGACGTATTTTCTGCCAGGGGATGTCATTTTATATGCTATATCAGACATAGTTAGCGCGTCTATGAATCGATTGGCATAGGTTATAGAATAGGTTAGGTAGAGAATATACGATAGGGAGAGGTGGGGAGGTCATAGGCACATTTGCTCTATATTCTCTCTAATAGTTTGTTGTTGCTCGCTATAGTCAGTCTTTACATAGTTTCTTTTCTAACACAACCTACTTTAAAACCATTATTTCATTACTTTAACTATAATGCTTGCTTTTATCGCCTTCATAGTCTTTTGTCAATACTATCATTTGCCTTGTATTATGATATATGCCTCACGTACACGAGGGTCTGACCACGTCGCCCCACTGAATGTATTAAAAGAACACCCCGAGCTAACTTGGCTCACCACTTTATCAACCCTCTCTCGTTGACAAAGAAAGCGAGACAGCATGACCAGAGCGGAGAGTTTCAAATAAGCTAGGGGCGCGCCTTTAACCAGGCATTATTTATTCATTACAGGATGGACTTGGAACAATTGCAAGCCCTAGATGATCCTCCTTTATTGTATGGTGCGATGCTGCTGTTTACTGTGACGATTACTTACTATATTATCATGCCGTTTCTACCTACAGCTACGCACAAAATTGTCGATAGGATGATAAAATTTTCCACATGTTCCGTGGGCTTTGTGTCTCTTTTAACGGTGGATGATTTGGATTTTTCAACATCCATGCCAGGTCAGTCATATTTGATATTCTATCATTCGTACATTCTTTCTCGTCACTTTTCCAGAACATTGCCTTATCTGAAAGGGAAAATTACGAGAGTCCTTGACTATTAATGATTGTTATTTACCTTCCAGATCCCATCTACTTCTTCTACATGATTTGGATGATTCTCCTTTTTATCCTTCCTCCTGACCAACGGTTTCTCATAAACACACCGATTCTGATCATATTCAATGATGTATACCCCTTGGATGGAGAGATGTTCCATAGGTGAGAGAGGGAATAGATATCTGATATCATATAACAACTCTGACTTAGACAATCAACTTTTTATAGTATTTTCTTTTCATAAAATTCAGAAAAGCGACAGAGCCGTAAGCTATTTTCCGGTCGCGAGTATTTTTTTTATTGAATTTGTTTAATTCCGATCGATATTTAATTGAATTTTTAAATTATTTTTTAAATGTGTTATTCGTTGATCGATGCGCCAGATACTAACAATAAGCTTCATGTTAATACCGCGCTTCATGCTGTCTCGCTTGTGGAATTTGTGTAACATGCTGCGAAACATAGTCCATTCCGTTTCATTTGCACCAAAATTGTTTACTCTCGATAGAAGTTTCGTAGATTTTCAAAATGTACTATGTACGAATTATACATAATTAGAAGCAGCAGATAGAAGGTAGAAGCTTTAAAAGATGATAGCCCTCGAATATCTATGCAAATGTGAAACATATCGGCTGTACAAGGAATAAATGATATGCAAGAAATTAGCACGTCCATGCATGTATCCCTTGGTGTAGTGGTAAATGCGCTGCCTAGTTAGCATAACGTCGCGGGTTCGAAACCTATTATAGGACTTTCTTATTTTCAAATCTTTGCGCCTATTCCTGTACATCAAGCATGATTCATTCATGATTCTAACGATCAATAAGCTGAATCACCATAAAATAATTTATTTGCGGTATGCAGAATAACTTTTGCTATCTTTCTTTCCTTATGTCATGAATGTATATGACCTCGTTGATTGTACAAGCAAAGACGCGAAATTTTGAAAATAAGAGAGTTCGGTAATATGTTTCGAACCCGCGACGTTGCGCTAACTAGGCAGCACCTTTACCATTACGCCAAGGGACTTATTTCTTGCATATCACTTATCCCTGCACAAATGATTTTTTACACAATTGAATAGACATTCGAGGGCCTCCATCTTTAAACCTTCTTCGCCATGATTGATGAAATATCTTAAACGACTTTGTTGATTTCTGAGTGAATGTTGTGACAGCTTAGTTCTTCATTACAGAGTGAATGTGGAAGAGTATGATATTGAAAGCTATCACATTCACCGAAATTGCTGCACAAATGTTCTAATCTGGTATTTCAAAACTTAAAGTCTAATTAAAGTCTGCACTTGAAGTAGACTTACAGTACTGGCCAAAAAAGAATAGCATTTATATTTTTCATCGATAACTTCTTTCAAACTCTATCAATCGACTTGAAATTTTGTGGGACTCCTGGCAGATATCGAAAATGATTTCAATTTTACATATTGACTAATAACGCACAGTTGATCTGTGAATCATTTATTCACGAAAAAGTGGGGAAAATGCAAATAAGATATAGTCACTTTGGAAAATCATAACTTTCTAGCAAGTCACGAAACCACAACCAGCAGCATAGTATTTGGTTGCCCATCCCTTCGGGTAGATTACTGCCTGGCAACGTCGGGGCATCGTGTTCACAAGGCGATCGATTTTTGCTTGGTCGATCTTCGCCCACTCTTCCTCCAGTTGCTTGAACTTTTCGTAAAATTTTAAGATGAAAATTTTCAAGTCGATTGATGGAGTTTAGAGGAAGTTATCGACGAAAAATATGAATGTTATTCTTTTTAGCCAGTACTGTACGTGTCCACTTCAAATTAAACGCAAGTCTACGTATGGTCGTGAGGTATACTGTACTGCGTTTCGTCAAATGTTCTTTCACTTGAAGTAGACTTATAGTCTGCTTCAAGTCTGTAACGTAGTTTAAGTAGACTTTAGGTTTTGATATACCAGAGTAATCTTTGTCGCTATCTGAAACGTCTGACTGAACGTATAACCTACGAGAAATCCTTTATTGTTCATTACAGGAAGGAATTGGGACAATTGGAAGTCGAACCTATCTACCGAAACATATTTACTCATCAAATGATCTTCGGCGTGATGTTCATAGTCGGATCTCATCTACCTCCGTCATATAAGTCGCATCTACCTGCGCTCACAATTTTCAATATGATTGTCGCATATTTCGGATATGCCATCTGCTTTTTGATATCTTTGCAGTTCTACTATTTTTCAAAAAATAGATTTGGTAAGTAATATTCTCTACTTTATCATTTGTATATTCTTTCTCGTCACTTTTCCGCAACATTGCCTTTTTCCGGGAATGGTAAAACTAATATAGGAGATTGCAAGATTTTTTTTTGATTTATGTACAGTTACTGCGAAAGTTTAATTGCAAAATTTGAGTTCCACCATTATTTTCGTGAACAAAGTGTGAAGCCAGAAAGATCGCAAAAGTTATTCTACATACCATACATAAAATATTGCGGTGGTTAATTCAGTTCGGAGAGAAAACATGTGGTATTCTCACAAGGGAATGGTCTCAAGACACACATCCCGATCTTCACGAAACTTGGAGGGTATACTAATTCGAACACGCTGATTTCCGCTTTAAATTCGCTTCAAATTCGTTGAAGCGTGATAATATTTTCAATGATTACATCACCATGGCGTGCAGGTTCGAATTACACTCTATACATCGACTTTTGCTAATTTTTCACAAGGTTTCATTGTAGAAAAAAATTTATGATATTGAATTTTTCGAAATTTTTGAAATGGTCAACACTCAAAGTTTTGTGAAGATCGGGGTATGTGTCCTCAGACCATTCCCTTGTCAGCCGAACGACTAGAATGACTGGCGCGCAACGTTGATAGGTATGAAGTTTCCCTAGAGCACTGAGCATTGAGCACAGCTATAGGAAGAAGGATCAAATTGTTGTAAAGAAACTCAGAACGATGTAATAACTTATCTTTCAGAGGTACTCAATTCGTTGATGCTGCTTGGGAGCTGTGTCATACTTATACTTCGATATCTGGAAGGAGTTAAAGAACGCGAAAAGATTTTGGCTGTGTTCACTCTGTTTATGAGTTGCATACTGAACGGGGAACCATTTCAAATTAGCAGGTGAGAGATTGATTATTCGGTTTTAAATTTACCTTACTGCCTCCGCCGTAACCTCCGCCTTAAAGGCAGTTGGCATCCAAAAATGTCGATTCGAAATAGTTAAAATAGTTGATCTTATGTTGATATGCTCAAAGAACTATTCAGAAATATGTATTTGAAAGTTTGAAAAGATACTCTGGTAAGAAGTTGAATTACTGTAGCCTGCTCCACACCACGGGCGAGGTTTCCGAACTACAGTATGCTAACTCCATCGAAAAGTTCAAAATAGCCCATTATTTGAGTTTTATTCTTCATAATTCCCCACTGCGGTTAGAATTATCATCAAAATATTCAATTTCAAGTCGTATCCAAAGAGTTGGTGTGGCAATTAGGAAAAGGCTCTCGCTATCTGGAGCAGACTGTAGTTTTTTAGCTGCGCCGTTCTCCTCACCAGAGAATTCTCATGATATAAGATGTATATATTTCGAAACAGAATTGCAAGCTCTTTTGTATGAGATCAACTTGTTTTTCGTTTCCCGGTCCCTTTAACGACTCGTAAACTCGGCAGAATGTACATTTTGAACGGGATTTTGGCATAACTGACTTATTACTTTATACAAAAATTCAGTTTTATTTATAGTACATTGTACAGACTTTACGTGGACGACTTCGTCATTCGTCGGAGAATACGGCGGGGGCACATAGAGCGAATTTTATCAAATATCTTAAACGTCGGCGTGGACGCTTGACAATGAGTGATTGTTGGCACAGATTTTTTATAAATTACAGAGCGATACTGGAGAAATATGGTATTGGAAGCGACCGCATCTACTTACATTTTTGGACAAAGATTCTATTCTGTGGGGCGATACCGCTCGTTATCGCTCCCGTAAAGTCATCTTTGTATAGATATACGATTAAATTTGTCAATATGTGCATATTTATTGGTTTTTTCTTCAGCTTTTTAACATGTTTAATGTGCTACTTTTCTTCAGAAACATTTTATAGTAAGTTATATTCGAAATTCTATCGTTTCTTTATTTTGTCCATTAAAAAAATATTTCTTTATCTATAAGTAAGTATGTATGTAGTGAAAATTAACCTTTTTCTATATATATTATTTACTTTTCAGAGAAAATATGTGCGTTGATCATGACGGGGAGCTGTTTCTTGCTTATACTACGAAGAATAATAAGAAACATAGAAGAAGCAGATTTATTGTGCTTTATTGTGATTTCTTGTGCAATGATGAACTTAGAAAAATTTCTTGAAAATAGAGATTGACCTTTTGACTTGGCAGTTTTACGTATTCTCAAAGCATATTTTCTTGCTGAGTGATATCTGATGCTGTCATCTACTTGCTTGATCATATCGATGTGGACTTTTTATTTATGTATTTTTGTGACATCATTGTTAGATAAAATACTCGCTATTATCAAATGAAACAAGAGATTTGGATGAAGGAAATATGATTGATAGGGAAGCGAATATTATACAGTACATACCGGTCGTGTTTTGTAAAAGTGCCACACTGCGGGGCACATTTTGGACGCATCATTTTTCCTTTGCGTATGAATATTGGGTCGTTGTCGGATTGTTCGGAGCTGCGCTTCAATGCAAAAATGCAGTAACGGCTAAAGGTGAGCAGTTCATTAATTATTTCATCACGAAGAAACAATTTCAATTCAAGCACAAGTAGATTTTAGCCATTTTCATCAATATCTTAATTTCAAAAACAATTTTTGTCAACAGTTAAAGACGCACCCGAGCTAATTTAACCCTCCGCTCTTGCCACACTCTCTCGCAGTCAATAAAAGCGAGAGAGTATGGCGAGAGCGGAGGGTAAAATTAGATGGTTTTAGGCAAAGAAAGTCAATAATTCTATTATTCCTCAGATATCGCCGATTCAGTCATTATGGCTTCTGTGATTATTATGTTATCAACGACTACCTTTGATTATATATTCGCCAATGTTTATATCAAATTTATCACTCGATGCATTCTCATCGTTATTAATGGAGCTGCAATGTACATCAAATTGAAGCAGTGATGGAATTACGCTTTTTGAATTATTCGAATTGTTATATTTTTATTGTTGATAAAGATAACTTTAAATGAACTCACGACAATACAAATTCAATAAAAGAATCTTTCTTAAAGAATTTCATGTTTTGATGCTGGATTCTTGCTTATTTTCATCAATTTATAAACAAAAACAGTAGAAGTGCATATTTTCTGCCAGGGGATGTCATTTTGTATGTTGTATCAAGCATAGTTAGCGCGCGCATGTATCGATTGCCACTGGTTAGAGAAAAGGTTAGAGAGAGAATAGAGGAGAGAGAGATGGGGAGGTCAAAGGCACATTGTGCTCCATCTCTCTCTCTCTAATAGTTTTGCTCGCTCGCTTTTAACATTTTCACCATCGTTTGTCAATACTCTCAATCGCTTCATACTATGATAACAACTACTATGTATTTACCTCGCGGACCTATTCTGACACGAGGGTTTGACCACGTCGGCATAACATCGAACTGAATGTATTCATCAATTTAACTAATTTATTTCTCCCTTTTGTGCCCTGTTTTCTTGTAAAACACAGAAATTATTATTATATTAGTTCATTATAGGATGGATTTCGTACTATTGCACTTGGAACGTCTTTACGGAGACGGAAGTGCTGGTCTTTTGACCTTCGGCGCGATACTGCTTGCTATTGCGCCCAATAATAATTCAAGGCGATATAGATATAGGAATAAATCCAATACGTGCTTATTTTGTGGATATTTCCTCATCTTTTATGCATCATTAAATTACTTCTTTTCTTCAGAAAACATTTATGGTAAGTGATATCCGATATTATAACATGCACATTATTGCTCATCACTTTTCATTGCACTCAGAAAAAAATGCGTAAAAATCTATACAGCCTTTAATGTGTAAATTGTTCTATTGAACACTCCCCATCTGCTCCAATTTAAACCCCAAAAGCTGTTAATTAGAACACAATGGAGATTACATTCCCCCCCACCTATTCATATTAACACTTCATTTTTCTGAATGTGCTTGAAAGGGTATAATGAATTTAGGAGATTATTATTACTTTTTAAATTTATGTTTTTTTTTCAGATGCAGTGTGTTCGCTGATCATGCTTGGATGCAGTGTCATAATTACACTTCCTCATCTGGAACGATTTATTGGAAAGCTAAAGAATGTGGCTATATTCATTCTTTGTCTTGGCTTTATATCGAACCGGACCGTACTTCCATCGTATGTGCCATCTCTTTGTCGCTATCACAGAGAGAAAAAAGTGTAACCCACAGCACATAAGACTTGTGAAGTGTTATATTTAACACTTTTCGGTGTTAAAATAGCTCAAAAAGTGCTAAATATAACACTTCACAAGTCTTCTGTGCTGTGGGTCACACCTCCTTTCTCTGTGTGGATTGCTGTCGGTTGCTAAAACGGTTTTCTGGCACCTACGTCGCCATAAGGGGCGACGAAATATCTGAAACGACATTGTAGACGAACCAGAGAATGTTGCAACGGCTTATTTACTGTGGCCTGATTATTTAGGCATTACAGAACGACAATGGAAGAATTTGACAGTGTTTGGATCCACATTTGCCGAAAATATGGCGCAGATTTTCTAATCATTTGCGCGATACCGCTTGTTATCGCTCCCGTTTATAAGTTCAACATGTCTATATTTTGGCGTCAATTTGTGAATGGAGTCTTATCGGCTTCATTCATCATCAGCTTTTTGGCATTTGTAATGTACTACCTTTCTTCAGGAACGGAACCTGGTGAGTGCTATTCGATATTCCATGATTTCTCTGTTTTATTTCCGTTTTTTTTGGAATATTTCCTTTGCTATACGGCAAAATTTAGCTGGCAATGAACGGGGAGGAGTTAGTAGTGATTTTATTTTTAGTTTTGCTATGTTTATTATGCATTTTTCAGATAAAAACTGGGCTTTGATCATGTTTGGGAGCTGCTTCATTCTTCTACTTCCACACATGCGAAGAATGATAAGAGACTATGCACCTTTCGCTAAAATCGTTCTGATGTTTTTTTGGATAGTAATGAAATCCGAATTTTTGTCCAAGCATAAAACTCCATAGTTTAGATAAGTTTTTTTTCCAAAATTGAATCTTGATAGGTGTTGTTTCATGACCGTTTGATCTGCTTGATTGATTATATGGAATTTTTATTTATGTATTTTTGTTGCTTCGTTGTCAGATAAAATACTCGATAATATCCAAAGAAACAAGAAAAGAAACTTTTAATGATTGGAAGATGATGGAGCGGAAGGAAATGTATAATAGTACTCACCCGGATTCAGTCCAATGCTATTTCCACTGATGAATAATGTTCACTCATGTGATAAAGATTATTGCATTATGCAATATGTATGTTTTTTTCTGATTAAAAAAAGTTGAAAATTTCTGTTGATGGCATATCAAGTTTATTACACTATTAGTTCTTCTTGTACGATGTGTTCAAAGTGATATTCGCAAGAATTGGTAAAATATTGAAGCAACGATGAAATTACCTTTTTGAGAATCATGGCAACACTATTTCAATGAAAAACATTCTTGGAGAATCATTTTTTTGCACAAATTGTCGGTAATACGAATTTCGTTTTAATGCTGCTACCACATTTTTAGAATGAAGAAAATAAGGAAGAGTAGTAAATTCAGATAATTTCTATCAAAGGTTGTCATATCATTCATAGTTTATGTATCGATTGCTACAGGTTAGGAAATAAGTTAGGGAGAGAATAGACGAGGAAGAGATCAAGAAACATTGACTCTATATCATCTTTAAATAATAAGAGTTACTGTTATTTTGCTGTTATCTTTTCACCGTCCCTTTTGAATACTACAATAATGTAATGTTTGCCCCACGGACATATGCTGCCATGTGGTGTTGGCCAAATAGACACGATCTGAAACATCGGCGAAAATACCTAATTTAATTTATTAGGGTGGCCATTTTGATCTTTGATCTTTGTGATTTTATTCTTTATTGTTATAACCTCATTAGGGCAATTACATGTGCATGTCTTTGTCTACGATTAGCATTATCATAGTTATTTTGCATTATAATTAGTTCATTGTTCATTTTCATTATTGTTACTTGTAAATTAATGTCGTGGCTTTCGTTGTATTATTATTAGTCCTTTGTCCTATCTCGTTAGATTTAGACTGTCTCGCGTTCTACACTTTGTATTTTTATTTTATCATTTCGTGCGAGTGCTCTTGATTATCCGATCTTTTGATATTTAGACTTTAGTCTTTTGACAAAACCACAAGCGGAGAACAGTATCTTAAAGGGAGCGTAACCTCTCTCAATGGTCTCTTACTAGGGAATGGTTTCTGTGATGCATGAAATTACGGTTAGTGACCTACATAGCGATAATCAGCATGGTCGACTTAGTAAGAATCAACTTTCAAAAGCTGCAGTTGATCATTTTTGGAACGAAACCCGTCACACATCCGCCGCACGAAAGACAGCCAAAAAAAGATTTTTTGGACATGATTTCCATTGAAACAGAAATTTTTTTGCTGGAATTACCATGCAGACAAAAAAATGCTGTCGGCGGAATCGAACTCGTGTTCAAAAAGTGAACAAACAAAAAAATGCAACTTTTTGGCTGTCTTTCGTGCGGCGAATATGCGACGGGTTTCGTTTAAAAAATCGATCAACTGCAGCTTTTGACAGTTGATTCTTACTAAGTCGACCATGCTGATTATCGCTATGTAGGTCACTAATTTCATGCATCACAGAAACCATTCCCTAGTTAGGAGCGCAATATTCTCTCGTTGTCAGAGAACAGAGAAATTGTGTGCACAATGAAGAGACCATTGAGAGAGGTAACGCTCCCTCTAACTTGAAATTACAGGATGGACTGGGAACATGTGAAAATCGAGCATGTTTACCGATTTGAATATAACCGTCTTTTCTATGGTGCGATGGCATTGATTGCCTCAACGATTATCAGGCCTATCCTCCGTACATCTACGCTCAAAATTGCCAATATGATTATCGCCATTTTCGTATTTTTTATCTGCTTTCTGACATCTCTGGAGTTCTACTATATTTCAAAATCCCACTACGGTCAGTGATATTCTATATACTATCATACACAAATTCTTTCTCGTCACTTTTCCAGAACAATCCCTCATCCGAAAGGTTAAAACATGTTTAGGAAATTCGACATTTTTCTATTTATTTCTATTATTTATCTTTCAGAGGAAACCTGTTCGTTTGTGATGCTTGGGAGCTGTGTCATACTTATACTTCCACATCTGGAACGAATTGTAGAAAAGCTAACGACTGTGGCTATATTCACTACGTTTCTAATGAATAATGAACTACGGCGAATGAAAAGGTGAGTGAGTACAATACAGTACAATATTGACTTTTATCGTGTTTGTCATCTCCAATCTTGATTGACGTCACTTGCTAAAAAGCATTTCGGGTACAAATTTTTCTAAACAACGATTGACTGAGAATGAGTGAATATTGTAATAGCTCATTTCTTTTTATTACAGAATGGAACTTCCAGAAGATGAAATTAAAAGCAATCACGTTTACCGAAATTTTTGGACGAATGTTCTAATCTGCGGCGCTGTACCGCTTATTATTACTCCCGTTAATAAATCAAATATATATGCATCTATGTACAAAATAGCCAATATGTTCATATTTGTTGGATTTTTCCTCAGCTTTTTGGCATCATCACAGTTCTTCTATTTTTCAAAATCCAAACAAGGTCAGTGACATTCCATATTTTAGTATTTGTTCATTCTTTAGTCGCTTTTTCCTGAATATCACCTCATCTGAATAGCTGGAATTAGTTCCGGAGATTCATAGATCTTTCAATTTATTGAGAAATCAAGAATTGCGTAATAAAAGCTAATAAAAACATGTGCATAAAGTTTATTAGAATAGATGTTGGATGCTTTGTAGTACGAAGCTCACTGTTTAGGTTATAGGTTGTAGAAAGTGAACCTTTGCTTAATGTGGTTGCACAGAGAGCAAACTTGCCCAAATATAGACAACATATATCCCAACGTGGCACACGTGTAAACGATTTGCCCACATTCGGGGAAATGGTAGCCCGATTTGGCGTGATTTGCCCATGTACAGGCTATCATTTGCCTGAATACGGGCAAATAGTTTGCCAACAAGTGCACTGAGCTGAAAGATACTTAATAGTAAGCATACGAATTGCTACCTCAGTCGGATAAGATGGCGATATGCTTACATATAAGCATGGACAAATGCTTACCGGGTTGCTTACATGAAAGAAAGAACTCGGCAAAAGAACGCGATAGAATGGGGGACCGAACCACCGACCTACCGATAGTTAGTGAAGGCGCTTACCACCGCGCTACCTAACCATGTAGATGTGACTAGTATAACTCAAAGTCAATTCCGGGAAGCGAACGCCCGCCTCTTTAAATTTAAGCATACGCTATGCTTAAATATAAGCATCTCTCTTCTATGCTTAACTATAAGCGATCGTGTTGCTAAGCTAATGCGTAAGCAACGCATTTGCTAAGCATCTTTCAGCTCAGTGTGATAAGTTTAAGACATCGGCTCAGTGAGATTCCAGGAAGTGCCGGACATCGACCTCACCGATTTGGCCCAAAATTTTTTCATGGATACCACCATGGCCCCCCATCACAAAATGGGTATTCATTTGGGCTGGTTCCTTGAAACGCAGATGTGGCGGGTTTTCGAATTTTGAAAACTCGATTTTCACCGAAAAAAAATGGAGCGACCTAGGACCAATGTTAGTGTCGATTAATTATAAGTATAAATAGACAACAAAAACTGGCTATACGACGGTCCAGAGATCCGATCGCAAACTGATTTTTTTACCTCCTCAAAACATTCTAAAATTAATTAAAATTTTAAAACAAAAAAGTGCAGTCCAATTTTTGCCTCATCTTATAGAGCAAAAAATTCCGCGTCGAATAAGGGAAAAAAATCAAAAATCGAAGGACCCCTCTTTTGAGATAAATGGACCTGATGTTGACCCGAAAATATTTTTGTTTTCAAACCCCCTCATGTTTGTACTCATATTGAAGAGCTCGTCGAGTCGAACAACTATTATGTTGAGCATTTTGCTTGAAACTCATGTACAAGTGAACTACATGAGTTTTATTTATTCACACGGTTGTTCACACAATTTTGAGTAAAACGAAAGTAAAATATTTTTTGTGCACAAATTGATTACGCCAATATTGTAGAACGCAAAAATCCATACTTACTTTGTTGTTTCACGAAAAAAATTGTAGACCCCCATGCTGAAAAATATGGCCTGGAAAGTGGTCTTGAAAAAAAAGTTGTCGAAACCTTGCCGTGTTTATACTCATTTTAAAGAACTCGTCGAGCACGTCATTTTTGATACAAGCGATCGAAATGATTTGGATCCAAAAAATCTTAATTGTTGTATTTCTCTTGTACATGAGTTTCAGACAAAACGTTCAACATAAAAGTTGTTCTATTGTGCGTATAAAATGTACTTGCATAAGAAAATGACAAATGGTGATAACGAACGGAAGTCACAATCGAGAGGCGAGCGAGATGTAGACTTCTTCATCTCGCCCTGCCTCTCGATTGTCTCTCCGCTGCCTCTCTCTAACCCGGCTGACCTTCGCCGCGCTCTATATTATATATAAAAGAGATCGGCATTGTTTCTGAACCATGCAAAACAAAAAAGTCTCTTGTGGGAGTGATTGGCTACTCTCGTACTAAATAAACAAGTGTATTTTATACGGTCAATACTCGTCGAGCTCTTCAATATGAGTACAAACATGAGGGGGTTTGAAAACAAAAATATTTTCGGGTCAACTTCAGGTCCATTTATCTCAAAAGAGGGGTCCTTCGATTTTTGATTTTTTTCCATTATTCGACGCGGAATTTTTTGCTCTATAAGATGAGGCAAAAATTGGACTGCACTTTTTTGTTTTAAAATTTTAATTAATTTTAGAATGTTTTGAGGAGGTAAAAAAATCAGTTTGCGATCGGATCTCTGGACCGTCGTATAGCCAGTTTTTGTTGTCTATTTATACTTATAATTAATCGACACTAACATTGGTCCTAGGTCGCTCCATTTTTTGTCGGTGAAAATCGAGTTTTCAAAATTCGAAAACCCGCCACATCTTTGTTTCAAGGAACCAGCCCAAATGATTACCCATTTTGTGATGGGGGCCCATGGGGGTATCCACAAAAAAAATTTGGGCCAAATCGGTGAGGTCGATGTCCGGGGTTACTGGCACAACCCTCGAATCTTACTGAGCCGGTGTCTTAATCTCTGTGTGGTCATCATCAGCAGAACCACTGTTGAGTTGTCTATCTCTGTTATTTATCTTTCAGAGGAAATGTGTTCACTGTTCATAATTGGGAGCTGTGTCATACTAATACTTCCGCATCTGGAACAAATCGTAGAAAGGCTAACGACTGTAGCTATATTTACTCTGTCTATATGCTGGATCATCGGAAAGGAACTATGTCGAATAAACATGTGAGAGAGTAGGAATAGATAACTAACTTTTATCGTGTTTGTCATCTCTATTCTTAATTAATGTGGCATGCAAAAAGAGTTTTTTACACCTATGCATCACAATTTCGGGCTTGAACAAAAAAGCACACCCAATCTGATTTGGAACCCTCCGCTCAGACTCTCTACTCTACTCTCATTCTCTCTACTCTCTCGTCTCTGTCATACTCTCTCGCTTTCATTGTTTGCGTGAAAGAGTGATCAGAGTGGAGAGTCAGATTAGCTCGTGATGTGCCTTTAAATGACTGTGTAGACCTGAGTGAATATTGTTACAGCTCATTTACTGTGAGATCATTACTTTTTTCATTACAGAGCAGAACTGGCAGAAGTTAAAGTTGTGAAGAACAACGCTGAACGATTATCTTTTCTAAATGGTGTAATCTATGGCGCGATACCGCTTGTTATCGCTCCCATTAATAAGTCAAATTTATCTACATCTACGATTGAATGTATCAATATATGTATATTTTTTGGATTTTGCTTCAGCTTTTCGAAATCTTTCATGTGCTACACTTCTTCAGAAACGATATATGGTAAACGATATTCGATATTCTACCATTCCTTTATTTTGTATGTTCCTTTTTTTCGAAATATTTCCTTATCTTTTAACATTAACTGACAACGAGGAGGTGTTCGCAATGAAAATTCTCTAATTTTATCTTTATTATTTATCTTTCAGACAAAATCTCTGCGTTGATCATGTTTGGGAGTTGTGCCATTCTTCTACTTCCACACCTGCGAAGAGTGATAAGAGGAATTGAACGTATCGCGAAAATCAGTCTGCTATTAGGTTGTGCAGTGATAAAGATCGAACTGTTCAGAAAACAGAAAACTCCTTAGCTTACGTTCTTTTGTAATTGTTGTTTCAAGTCCGTTTCGTCTGCTTGATTGAACATAGTGATATGGAGTTTTATCTACGTATAATTGTTTTGTTCCATCATTGTAAGATAAAAATGCTCGATAATATCCATTCAAACAAGGGAAAGGAGATTGAATGAGGGGAACATGATTAACAATTTTTCTATCTTTAAAAATTTTTCTATCTTTAACAATTTTTCTATCATAACAATTTTTCTATCTAATAACAATCTAATGCCCAATGAACAACATGGATTTCGCATGAAACGCTCATGTAATACTTGTCTAATTTCCACTTTTGATGAGTGGCACAAATCATTGAACGAGAAGCAGTTCATTTCATGTGCATTCATTGATTTTTCTAAAGCCATTGATTGCATCCCACTTAACCTCCTCGCATATAAATGCGAAAAGAATGGCATTAAAGGATGTTTACTTAGATGGATTGTATCTTTCTTAAGAGACCGGCTCGGTAAGACTCGAGCATGGTCCGGACATTCGCGAGGACTTTCGATTTGATCCTCAATACTTTCATCATAGACACATACCGGGGGGAGACCGATGAAAGTTATAGTGAAAATGCCCTTAGGCTCAAACCCGGCTCACATATGCCGCATAAAATGAAAAATTGAAAAATTCATAACTTTTCAATTTTGATAGCTATTACTTTTATTTCTTTTTATTGGTGAATAACATGTCACGCACTCTCATAAACACAGCTGAGCAGTAATTTGAAATAGTTCTGAATATGTTTTTTCGTGTCTGATTTTCGGATTTTTCCTCCTCTATCCTCGTTGAATAGATTCTGCAGGCAATGACATAGTACATATTGTAGCCCTGACAATTCTGTACGTGGTGGTAACATTCCCTTGACAATCCAAGTTTTCAGAGTCATCGAGAATTGCAACCGAATGTGAGAAATGTGTAAATGGCATAAATCGAAAATTAAATTTCTTTAAATTCGCAAGAGTAAGAGTTAGCTTTATAATGTCATTTTACTCGTAGTGATGCGCATACACAGAAAAAATATACAAATAAGCTCAGACTACATTTCAAAAAAATTTAAGAAAATAATTATTTTATTTTTATTTTTTCAACCCTCACATTGAGTCGACCGTCAAGGCAAGTCGATTCATAGGGCGGATGGTAACTGATGCATGTCCGTTTGCGAAAACAACTGCCACGTGAAGAATTACCGTTTCGCAGATTTCGAATTAATTTTTTTATTTATCAAAACTTGAATATTTATATGTTTCTTTCACATAAATCGGTTGGGAGATGATGTATGGAAACAAAAAAAGTAACATTGTTATCAGTAGGAGTGTACGCTATTGGACTACCGTAACCGTCAGGAATCGCTAACTGATTTTTTTTTCAGTAGACCCATGATTTTCAACCATGACCCGGGGTTCATGGTTGAGAATGGCTGAGGTCGAAAAATTCGTGATGATCCGAGATCAAATACTACTTGGCATTATATCAACAGTGGGCCAACTTTTATTTTTATGGATACCATAACTCGAATTACCGTAATAGTAATGCACGCACCTGAATTTTCCGAGAATTTCACCACATTATTATAGGATACGGTAGCTAGATTACGGTAATTCGAGCTATGGTATCCATAAAAATAAAAGTTGGCCCACTGTTGATATAATGCCAAATAGTATTTGGTCTGGGATCTTCATGAATTTTTCGACCTCACCCATTCTCAACCATGAACCCGGGGTCATGGTTGAAAATCATGGGTCGACTGAAAAAAAATCAGTTCCCGATTCCTGACGGTTAAGGTAGTACAATAGCGTGCACTCCTACTGATAACAAAGGTACAACTTTGGTTGCCATACACCACCTTCCAACCGATTTATGTGAAAGAAACATATAAATATTCAAGTTTGATAAATAAAAAAAATAATTCGAAATCTGCGAAACAATAATTCTTCACGTGGCAGTTGTTTTCACAAACGGACATGCAGCAGTTACCATCCGCCCTATGAATCGACTTGCCTTGACGGTCGACTCAATGTGAGGGTTGAAAAAATAAAAATAAAATAATTATTTTCTTAAATTTTTTGAAATGTAGTCTGAGTTTATTTGTATATTTTTTCTGTGTATGCGCATCACTACGAGTAAAATGACATTATAAAGCTAACTCTTACTCTTGCGAATTTAAAGAAATTTAATTTTCGATTTTTGCCATTTACACATTTCTCACATTCGGTTGCAATTCTCGATGACTCTGAAAACTTGGATTGTCAAGGGAATGTTACCACCACGTACAGAATTGTTAGGGCTACAATATGTACTATGTCATTGCCTGCAGAATCTATTCAACGAGGATAGAGGAGGAAAAATCCGAAAATCAGACACGAAAAAACATATTCAGAACGATATGAAATTACTGCTCAGCTGTGTTTATAAGAGTGCATGACATTTTATTCACCAATAAAAAGAAATAAAAGTAATAGCTATCAAAATTGAAAAGTTATGAATTTTTCAATTTTTTTATTTTATGCGGCATATGTGAGCCGGGTTTGAGCCTAAGGGCATTTTCACTATAACTTTCATCGTCTCCCCCCGGGATGTGTCTATGATGAAAGTATTGACGATCAAATCGAAGTCCTCGCGAATGTCCGGCAGGGGGTCAAAATGCTCGAGTCTTACCGAGCCGGTCTCTTAAATGCACGAACACAATCTGTACTTGTTGGTCAGTCCCTTTCCCGTCCATTTTCAGTTACTAGCGGAGTATCCCAAGGATCAGTTCTTGGTCCACTCTTATTCTCGTTGTACATTAGTGATATCCCTTCTGTTCTACCTCTCCAATCTCGCTGTGCTATTTACGCAGATGACATTAAGTTGTATACCGTATCTAACACGTCCTTATTGCAAGAATCACTGGATCGCATTAATCAATGGTCCAACACATGGGGATTATCCCTGTCCCCTACTAAAACAGTTGTTATGTATCTCGGTCGAAATCATCCTGATGTCTCGTTCTTTATCGGTAACTGCACCCTACCAGTAGTTGACAAAATCAAGGATCTCGGGATAACCTACAACAACAAGCTTGAATTCAATGATCACATTGAAAATATAGTAACGAAGGCATCAGCACGTTGTGCGTTTATTCATCGATCGCTTAAGTCCCGTAGTATAAATGTGTATGCCCGTCTCTTTACAACATATGTCCGTCCTATTTTACAGTACAGCAGTGAACTTTGGTCTCCTCAATCCATATCCCTTATTGCACGTATCGAGTCCGTCCTTCATCGATTTTCCAGGCTCGTGTTCAGCAAGTGTAATCTGCCATATCGACCTTACCTGGAGCGCATACAACACCTCAAGCTCCCTACACTTCACTCCCGCCGAGATCAGAATGACCTCATATTCACGTACAATGTAATCCACTCACATCTTGACCTTGATGCCCGTAAACTCTTTCTATTCCCTAATATTACCAACACTTCACGTAGACATAATTTATATTTAAAGTGAGAGTAACCTTTGTCAAATATAACTCCCTGGAAAAGGGCCACTCATGTGTTGCAGACTCTCACCACGACCGACATCTCTCTTGTATTTGGCATTTTGCCAAAAACACATTGAAATGAAAGGAAAGAATGACTATGATGCGATCAATCAATGTAGGGAAGTGCCTAAAGGTGCACTAAACCAAAGTTCAAAACACTCTCACACGCAAAAGTAGTGTTCCCATGTTCTCTCTCATTCCTTCTATAGATGTCAGTCACTTCCTAACATGCTCTGGTGGCGCAGTCGGTAGATAGTTTGGTCTATCTATCTGGTCCTCATTATCAGTTGTTCGGTCTCATTCCTTGACTCCTCTTTTGTACAGTATTTTCTGACTTTCTCACGATTATTACCACCATTGTAACGTCGTGGTGAGAGTCCGCACGGAGTCCGCTCGATTTAAACGGGTATATTGACAAAGGTTACTCTCCCTTTAAGAACCCACAGATCTCACGCAAAAAAGTTCTCATCTTTTTTGACAAATCGTATTGTGCAAAAATGGAATAATCTTGACAATAGTGTGGTTTGTACCCATAGTGCCAATGTATTTAAGTCTTATATTCGTAACTCATAAGTATTGTATGCTACGATCTAGTAATCGTAGCCTTCTTTCTTAAATCCTGACTTTATCATATTGTTTAAACATTTAATTATGAATCTTAAAATACCCCCCGACGTCAGATAAATTTATTATTATTATTATTGATTGGGAAAAGAATATTGCAATTGTTTGCATCTAGTCAAATGTCATTTCCACTGATGATCATTTTTCATACGATCCTAAATATCTTCATCGGCCAGGAGTCGAACCAGGTACCCTCCGATCCCCAGCGAAAGCCTCTTACAGTCGGCTATGCTGACTCGGGAGGAATTTGGCCTATATCAAGGTAAGAACAAGAAAGGGAGATCAGTAAGGCATGAGTGAGGGGAAGAGGCAACAAAACACACACACTCTTTCTCACCGTCTGGCTGTCGCTCGCGTTCTCTTCGCTCTCTCACACCCCTCACTGCCCGGTTGTCTCTCGCTTTGCTCTGCGTCTCTGCCAGGTCGCGCTGAGTAGATATGGGAGAAATCTTCTAAGGCAAGAGGTGGCACCCATAGCGCAGTCGGTAAGCGCATAGGCCTATAAATCCAATTAATGATTTCCATCCCCATAGGTGTCCAACTTTTTTGCCATTTTTGTTTTGCTTATTACTTTTGTTTTCACAATCGCACAAAGTCTTTTTTTTTTTGAAAATTGTTCCTGCAATACCAAATTTCGGGGGGCGATCATTTGCACAACGCAATATTATAGCGAAATGCACTTCAAATCCCGGTTTGATTACGGTAGTTGGCTCACTATTGATATAATGGCAACTAGTATTTGACCTCGGGTCATGATAATTTTTTCGACTTTTGTCATTTTCAACCATGAACCCCGGGTCATGGGTCGACTGAAAAAAGTCAGTTCGCGATTCCTGACGGTTACGGTAGCACAATACCGTACACTCCCACTGATAACAATGGTACAACATTTGTTGCCATAGGCCATCTCCCAACCGTTTTATAGTCCGTTGTGCAAATGATCGTTGTGCAAATGATCGCCCCCCCCCCAAATTTCAGCTTCAGTGCACCTGGTGCAAAATATTTATTCTACAGCGTGCTATATCAATGATATGAGGCCGTTTGTGTAAGAGTCGGGCAAATCTGGGAGAGGGTTGGCACAGGCCAAAAATTTTGATACCCTCAAAACTTGTGTATAGGGGTTATCGACCATGCTGATGATGGTAGGCATAGTCATTTTGGCTCCAGTGGTCCCGCAACGCCTGGGCGGGATTACGGTAAGATCACGTTTTCAGGCCATTCTCGGTCCATAGTAGAGCTTGAGGTATGAAAATTTGGCTCCGAGGACAGAATTCGATGGCGATGATGGCTGTCTACATCATTAGTTGTGAAAATTTTTCAAAAGTCGATTATTGGAAATTTTGATGGAGACGTTTGCGCCCCAGACGAGTATGACAGTTCGAACCGGCGTGACGAGAGGATCACAACGATGTATTATGAGCCCATATCTCCGTTGCACCGCTAATATTGCCTCGATATAGTGATCTGCAAAATCACGAGGAGTTGTCTGCGTCTCTCTATTCCGCGCGCTCTCTCGGCACTCTCTCATTTCGCCGCGCTCTCTCGAGAGTGCGAGAGAGCGCGCGGAATTGAGAGAGTCCTCTTGTTTACCTCTTTCGCAGATCACTATATCGAGGCAATATTAGCGGTGCAACGGAGATATGGGCTCATAATACATCGTTGTGATCCTCTCGTCAAGCCGGTTCGAACTGTCATACTCGTCTGGGGCGCAAACGTCTCCATCAAAATTTCCAATAATCGACTTTTGAAAAATTTTCAAAACTAATGATGTAGACAGCCATCATCGCCATCGAATTCTGTCCTCGGAGCCCAATTTTCATACCTCTAGCTCTACTATGGACCGAGAATGGCCTGGAAACGTGATCTTCCGTAATCCCGCCCAGGCGTTGCGGGACCACTGGAGCCAAAATGACTATGCCTACCTTCATCAGCATGGTCGATAACCCCTATACACAAGTTTTGAGGGTATAAAAAATTTTGGCCTGTGCCAACCCTTGTTCGACTCTTACACAAACGGCCTCATATCAAAGTTCAAGTGGCAAAATCAAATTTAGTTTGTTTTCCGTTTTTTGTGTATCTTTTGAGGTTTTTTTAAACACACAATCAAAAACAATGCTTCGCTATTGCGCTGTTGCACTTCTTATTTATTTCGTACAATATTTATTACATCGGATACAGAAAATGCATAACACTACGTTTTTTCGACGCCATTCTGTACGATTCAGTGTACTCTATGAGCCAAAAAATCCGGAGTTGGCTTTACTTTAGAATTATTCCTAGAGCATGACTGCACTCAGAGTATATCAAGTACGAACTTCGGTAGAGTTCTACGATATCTGAACAAAAAAACATAACCTTTTGTTTCAGAATCTTAATGATATTGTAAAAAAATCCACTCCCAATTTCTAACTCTCCATTCTGAACACACTCTGTTCGGTACTTCTTTGATTTCTGGCCCAGGTCATATTACAGATCAATTCTAGTTATTACTCATCGTTCATTAGTCATTTGGGCCAGAAATCAAATAAGTTCCCTCTGTTCAAACGACGGAGTCGAGAAAGTGCAACAAGAATGGATAGTTTCTAGTGGTAATTTTCCGTTTTATTAAAGGTAACAACATGAACTTTTAATGCTCCTACAATTATAAATTACCCTGAAATGAAGAAGATGACAAGAAAGGGATCGATGATGGGAAATATGGTCGTGATCATCAACAGTAAACTGCCATCTCCCAGTGTTATTCCAGTGAGTGGAAAGGAGTACATTGCAAGCAAGGGTGCATAGGAAATACAGGAAGGTACTATAGTCTGAAATGATGGTCGGTGAAATATTAAATAATTTATTTATGATCATATGATAAAGTGAGTCGCTCGAATATTTTCGTGAACAAACTGTGAAAATAGAAAGATGGAGAAAGCTGATCTACATACCCCGCACTATTTCTTTTCAGCTCACAGTGTGTATTTATCTCTTAATTCATGAACAAAGATCTTTTAAACTAGCACTCAAGTAAGTTCGAAAGTTTCCAAGCGCTATCACTCCTTTTTCTATGGAAAATATCGATTAAATTGAAAACTCAGAGTACAATCCTAGTTTCTGTCATGCAAATAGTGCCCGTATATTTGAAATTATCTGACCTGAATTAGCAATACTTTAAAGAGCTGATTCTGCATTCTTCTGGTTTTGGTTTGTACTTCGAGTCTGGAAAGTGTATGAGATCTTTTAGGAAACAACATAAAAACGGTGAAATATTTGCTCAATGTACACAAGAGAAATATGTGTTATCCACGGAGCATAAGATCTGCGAAGTGTTATATTTAACACATATTAAGCTCGTAGTCTCGAACATTTTCCATGGCTTGAAATATCCCAAACCTCGTTTTTCTCATCGCAGCAAATATGCGATTCATACATGTTCCAATGACAACTGCTGTTAAGCCGAACAATGCGCTGAGCATTCCAAAAGCTACAAAGGAACGTGGACGCCAACGCAATACACCATCCACGCCTTCCATCTCGAAAATAAGATTTTGACCTCACAGATAATAAAATTAAAGTGAAACCCCTAGAGAATTTGAAATTCTTCGCTCAGGCAATGCTCTCTCGCTTTCTTCTTCTAACAAAGCCAGAGCCAGCCGTTGCCAGAGCGGAGAGTAAAATTAGTTCGTGCGCCTTTAGCCCAATATTCGGACATTCATTTGAAGAGTTATGGGCAAATGGGTGAGAAATTAGTTCTCTGGGGGATTTCGGCAGTCTCTTGACTTCGCAATGATTTCTCGAAGAGAGAGTATGATCATAGCACGAGTTAAATGTCTTTTAGGGGGCTTTTCGGTATCCGCCTTACCCGATACAGTATACCCAAATAACTGGGCTGCTTCGTCGAATTAAAGTCAACATTGAACAATTCCTGAAAGTGTTTCATCATCAATGAACAATCGTTGGTTATCGCTTACCAACAGTAAAGGCGCGTAAACTTTTCTTGACTCGTAAGTTGGATAGAATTCCTCGATACAAATAACGATAAAAGCAGTGTTATATAGGAAGTCGATGATTATGGCGACTGTGATCCAGTTTCGATAAGGATTTCGTTGCATACATGAAAGCCATGGTGGACTGAACGAAAGAGGATCACGGGGGTTCAATAAAGGAACTAACAATAAGAGGGTAGAGGTACGAAATTTTCACACCACCATCAAAAAATTAAAATAAGTTTTTAGTAGATGTACGATTTTTTCACTCCATCAAAAAATTAAAATAAGTTTCTAGTAGAGATACGATTTTTTCACGGCATCAAATAATTAAAATAAGTTTCTAGTAGAGGTACGATTTTTTCACGTCATCAAAAAATGAAAATGATTTTTTGTAAGACTAAAATAACATAGATAGATCATAGATACTATTATAGAATTAAAACTGTCCGAACAATACAAATGCCGCTGTTTGCCGCGCAATATTCAGACTCCGCCCACTTCTTCGCGCGACATACCATTTTCTCTAGTTTTATCGAATTTTATGGCGTTTCCTCATCATTTCACATGACTTTCAATAAAAATAAAATTGTATGCATTGAAAAAACGTTCGAAAAAACCTTTCGAAATTTTGGAGTGCGTTTTTCTCAACGGTGGAGAAGTTTACTATATTCGGCATTTGGCGCGGTGTGTGCAAAACTTTTGTAATTCTATAATATAGGGATCACGGTTCTGTCATCATAACATTTGTCTTGCGAAATTTCAGCCTAATCGGAAAAATTCTGACAATGAGGATTTCGAAAAAATCGTGAAAAAATCCTAACTATTTTCTACCTCCTTTCTCCAATTATAACCTCTCGGTAAATTCGAAATTTGATGAAACGCTAAACTATTGTACCTCACCTGCATAGCTGAACATATCGGTAAACATATTGATAAGCCAGGAGAATGAACGTTTGAATGAATGAAACGACAAAGACCAGCACTGTAAAGACTTAACTTTACGTACATCGTACAATAAAACAATTAAAATTGTTTTAAAGGAAGGACAGAAAACCAACAATAAAATGGGAGAAATAATATCGGAAAATATGGTTAAATTGGCTAACATATTGCGACGCCCGTATTTGTAGACCAATTAGTGTAGCGGTTTGCATAGAAAAGCATACCGAAATTTCCCAAATAAACGACCTGTTAATAAACAAATAAATAACAACCTGTTAAGGGTAAGTTGTTTCCAAGGCCTTTTTTGCACATACCGGAATGGTCGCGAAATGCAACAATGATACTAGTAAATTGGCGAAACTGGAACTAAGTAGGAGCCAGCGATATGCACCGATCTGAAATTAATAATAATAATAATCTTTATCTATTTACTACATTTCCATTTATGCATCGCTAAACGAAAGATCTTACGTGTTGATTTTTAGTTCTGAGAATGATATAAATGAGCCATGAATTCGTGATAACGGAAAGGACTGTCGTCGAGTTTGTAAAAATCTGAATAATCGAAATATGGAAAACACAGTAAATATATTGTCAATTATTCCAAATCACAAACTTCATGTTGTGAAACACTGATTGTCATCCTAGGAAGTACCTCCGGGTTTACGTGTAAGCTGATACGATGCAGATAACGGCTAGGATGAACGAGGGCCAAAATTTAAATTTCCCTAAAAGTGATGGAAATATGTTTCCTAAACGAGTGGTATATGTAACTGCTTTTCAATTGTGGTAGCCAGGCTCGTGCAAGTATTATTTTCAAGAAATCAAGACATCGAGAATTCTTTATCGGTTTTTCTTAAAAAATTTCGATTCGAAATAGTTAAAATAGTTGATCTCATGTTGATAAGCTCTAAGAACTATTCAGAAATATGTATTTGAAAGTTTGAAAAGACGCTCTGGTAAGAAGTTGGATTACTGTAGCCTGCTCCACACCACGGGCGAGGTTTCCGAACTACAGTATGCTAACTCAATCGAAAAGCTCAAAATATCCCATTATTGAGTTTTATTCTTCATGATTCCCCACAGCGGATAGAATTATCATCAAAATATTCAATTTCAAGTCGTATCCAAAGAGTTGGTGTGGCAATTAGGAAAAGGCTCCCGCTATCTGGAGCAGACTGTAGTTTTTTTTAACTGCGCCGTTCTCCTTACCAGAGAATTCTTATGATATATGTAAAAGTGTATTGTATACAGTACCGTGCAAAAGTATGGACGCAAAATTCGAATCGTTATAACTTTTTACGTACTTGGCCGATTGGCCTCGGTTTAATTTTATTATGTAGTATGAACATTGGAGAAAATTATGAAGGTATCGATTATTACCTACGGTGATGAAATGATTTCATCATTCTTGAAATGCCGAGGTGCGATCGTAAAAATAGGTTTATTCTCAGGTAGATTTTTTCTGTAAGTCCAATTTTTTTGTGAGGAACGAACAACTATCAGTGAACATGTTAAGCCATTAACCTCGTTGGTTGCATACCGCTCCGAGGAATTAGCTAATTTCGCCTGACCCATTAAAATTTCGTAAAAATGCCATAACTCAGTCCGTAGTTGAGCTACAGGCCTCCGATTCAACAAGTATTATCGCATAGTCATGGGGCAGTACCATGCCAATTTCGGAAGGTTTCCGGCTCTTGAAGAGAAAATTCGAAAAAAATTCCAAACCATTTTTTGGACTTACGGTATTTCCCAGCCGGTTTTTCTAAAAATCTAAAAAGTTGCCATGACGTGCCTAAACATCTACCTAACACATCTACAAAGTGGCGAGATTACAGCACTTCAATTACGACTTTGCCAATAAAAATACCATTGGAAGTCAGAGTGGAATTTTGCGAGAAAAGAGACAGATAAAAAAGGTGGAATGTCCAATAGTGGAACTAAATTCAGGATACTTGTAGGAAATATGTTTATTAAACACTTGGTTCAAAATCCGATCAAAATTGATAAGAAATACTGTGTTATTGACCCGTAATAATTCTCCATAGCGAAAGAAGTTTGGTTCCGTGCCCTGTGACTTCCAATGGTATTTTTATTGGCAAAGTCGTAATTGAAGTGCTGTAATCTCGCCACTTTGTAGATGTGTTAGGTAGATGTTTAGGCACGTCATGGCAACTTTTTAGATTTTTAGAAAAACCGGCTGGGAAATACCGTAAGTCCAAAAAATGGTTTAAGAATTTTTTTCGAATTTTCTCTTCAAGAGCCGGATTCTCTTCAATTTTCTCTTCAAGAGCACCTTCCGAAATTGGCATGGTACTGCCCCATGACTATGCGATAATACTTGTTGAATCGGAGGCCTGTAGCTCAACTACGGACTGAGTTATGGCATTTTTACGAAATTTTAATGGGTCAGGCGAAATTAGCTAATTCCTCGGAGCGGTATGCAACCAGCGAGGTTAATGGCTTAACATGTTCACTGATAGTTGTTCGTTCCTCACAAAAAAATTGGACTTACAGAAAAAATCTACCTGAGAATAAACCTATTTTTACGATCGCACCTCGGCATTTCAAGAATGATGAAATCATTTCATCACCGTAGGTAATAATCGATACCTTCATAATTTTCTCCAATGTTCATACTACATAATAAAATTAAACCGAGGCCAATCGGCCAAGTACGTAAAAAGTTATAACGATTCGAATTTTGCGTCCATACTTTTGCACGGTACTGTATACAATACACTTTTACATATATCATAAGAATTCTCTGGTAAGGAGAACGGCGCAGTTAAAAAAACTACAGTCTGCTCCAGATAGCGGGAGCCTTTTCCTAATTGCCACACCAACTCTTTGGATACGACTTGAAATTGAATATTTTGATGATAATTCTATCCGCTGTGGGGAATCATGAAGAATAAAACTCAATAATGGGATATTTTGAGCTTTTCGATTGAGTTAGCATACTGTAGTTCGGAAACCTCGCCCGTGGTGTGGAGCAGGCTACAGTAATCCAACTTCTTACCAGAGCGTCTTTTCAAACTTTCAAATACATATTTCTGAATAGTTCTTAGAGCTTATCAAAGTACTGTATCAGGGAATGAAAATCAATCGATAACGAAGAAGATTGAAGAAATCAGAATATTTAGAATATTTATTCCTTCAGTATTGGGTTGGTTTATTGATTAAACTTTGAATTTGAAGAAATGATAATCTTTCCAGTGAATTGTCTATGGCGGTGTTTGTACAGAACACAGATTTAACTGCAAACTATAGAATGGAAGTCGAGATTACGGTAACTAGTTCTTCATAAATCGATTTTTGATTTTTCGAGGCCTTATGACCATAAGTCCTAGTATTGAGAATTCCAAGAGGCTAAGAATAAGAAGTAACTTTTATTGATTTAGTTTCAATTATTGATTTGTTTCAGTTTCCATTGATCGATATTAAATATGAAGATATGGCATATCTACTTCATGCTATTTATGAAGAAAGAATGTTGGTGTGATGGTTATCAGTTGATCAATCAATACTTTCATATCAATCAATACTTCTTAGATAACAGTGGATACTGTAGAATGTCTTCTTGGTGTTGCTGATAGATGGATTGTATGTGATTTAATGAGAGGGTGAGATCGATATCTATAGGTTAGAATGTCGATTGATTATTGATTGATTATATTGATTAAACTCAGATATGATTTCGTGATTTCTTATGCCAATTACCTCTATCTGTTGTATCTTTTTTTTTTCTAGGAGAAGCTCTAAAGAAACTGCATTAACTGAGGAATTTCAAGTTTATATTTTTGTGATTATTGATTGATTGATAACTTTGTACTACAGTATCTTACTGAAGAAGTGAAGAATTTGTTTATCGATTAGAGAAAATCGATAAATGGATAAAAATTTTGACTAATCCATGTTCAACTTTACCTTTGTTTGGTTTCACTTTCTTTTAATAATTGTTGTACTTCGATATTGTCGATTACATTTTTGTAACTGACCTTTGATTTGATTCCATTGGTTTATTCATTACCGAATTTTTAGTTTGTTTGTAGACTGATCCTCTTTGTCATGCTTGAATAAATCCCGTTGGCTTTATTATCTTTATTTTATTATCACCTACTTAATCGTTGGTTCGATTTGAATATCACTAATTTTTGTATTTCAAATTAAATCTTCATTTATTCTTAAAGAAATGTTATCGAGCGAACTGGCTAAAGATGATGCTCGATTCAATGACGATCATGTAATTGAATTCATCAATTCTGAATCAATTCGACTCCATTTGAGAGAATATGATGCATATCGAAATGATAATGTGATCCGTGGGTAATACTCTGATGATATATGTTATTATAAGTTTGAAAAATACATATTTGTATGTGAAATTAGCTGAAACAAATCGATAAAATGTTATAGGCGGCTGGAGAGGGATGAAGATACATTTGCCTGTGTTCCATTCACGGTTGATTTGGACTTCGTTGCCGGGTTCAGACCCGAATTATTTGCTGCTCTTTCGATTCGTGGCCACTTTGATGGTTTCTATCATATGTGAGTAACCATAACACGGTTTTTTCTCAGATAACGATACACGAAAAACTACTAGTAGTGCTATATGAATACTATTTTGCAATGATTAAAATGCATTTAGATATTTATAAATAAATCATTAAAAATAAAAATAAGTGCCTGGAGAATCATCGTTACCTTTTTGATTCTTGTTTTTTTTCTTCAGTGGTAGTTAATAAGTTAATCTTCAGAAACGAAAAATATGTTCCATTCTTCGAATGTTTGTTCGATGTGAAAGTACAAGTGATGAAGGTCAATAAAGACAAGTATGTGAAGACAAGTATATAAATGAGTAATGCATTTTATTGCATTTAGTCTTTAAGATAACATAGTATTAAAAGTTGAATAATGATAATTGTAGCTCACAAGGGATTCCAGGTCTTTTTAAAGCCTGGAATCTCGCCAATTTCGGTTTTCCACTATTTTTTTTGCGCCATAAGACAACTTGAGAAAGTATTGAAATTGGAATAATGATTATTCCAGATCAGAAGAATCTTTAATCAATGAGTTATCGGCTAACAATGTTCATTTGTGTGATATGTACACCGACCTTGTCAAGCTTCATATGGGGTATGTTTATTCGTTTTTATTCTTAAAGATTAAAAATAAGCAATGTATTTTTCTATCTTTATTTGATAGAAATTGAAAGGAAATCATTTTTTTCCTGTGTGTATCATATGCTACCACAGTTATGTCAGTGTTTTTAATACACTGTAATTTAGACATGCATCTTTTACTACACATTCACATGAGTTCACGTTCTTTGATCCACTCAATAAGCTTGATACTTCGGATGGCGTTGATGCTATTGTTACTGTTACGGTAGACTAGCTCATTGTTTCTTTATTTAAATTTAATTTATTTCAGATGAAAGAAAAGAGAGGTGTGGTACCTTGTATTCTAAGTTCTTTCTCTTCTCCATCGAAATTAACTGATCTTAAGATTACTGTAGGAGATACCGTATTCTACGTGAACAAGTCAGTTTCAAATTTTGAATTATGATCACGAATGGGTAATTTTATAGAACGATAATAGCAATGAACTCTCCTGTTTTGTCTTCATTGATTTATCCGGAGTCATTAGAAATTGTGAACGAGGTTAAACATAATTGTGAACAAGGTTTTTCACGCTATCAAATGTTTTATTTAGCTTTTCCTAGAAGATGTTTCCCCTCGTGAATTCGAATTATTGCTCAAATGTATATATCCTGAGAATACTGAGGTTAGTGATTTAAAAATTATTTCATTGATGTACCTTTTGAATTTCAGATCAATAAAAATGATGCTATTTCAATTTTAAACTTGGCTTACAAGTTCGAAATCGATATTGTTATATGGAAGTGTGTTGAAGCCATGAAGGTAATTATTTTTATTTTTATTGGTTATAGTAAATTGAAGCGAGTTTTCTTTCATACATTTTTTATACTATATATGAAAGTGTAACAGAGTATGCTGCAGTAGTCCACTTTATTACTGGAACACCTATCCATATTTTTGACTACTTATGTTTAAACTATGATAAAGTTATTGCTTTAAGAGATTTTATGTCAATTCGCGTGTTCGAGAAGACCATGACTCTATTAAGTCTATGTTGAATCTTTGTGATAATTATGATCTATCTTCCCTGCTTGATGCAGTATTTCGGTATATCCGATATTATACATGGGAAGACATACAAAACATATTATCGGTAAGTATAATAGATTCTTTAAAAAAACAATACGAATTTTCATTTAAAATCTTTTTAAAAATATCATTAATCAATAGGCTCTTCTTTGATTTCTGGCCCAGGTCATATTACAGATACATTTTGGTCATTTCTCATTCCTCATCACTCATTTCGCGTAGTAACCGACCCTTTTCTCGGTTGTAGTAAAACCAACCGCATCATGATTGATAGAATGATGAAGTGAGAGTTTTTTCTCCTCTTTTCCCATACTCTCTCATGCTAATCCAATTTCATTTCCATTTCACACATTCTCCTATAAAAGCATTCGATTCCTTCTCTCCGGTTCGGTCTAGAGCTTTCCCATCTTGAGGAGAGTTTGGAGAGCTTTTCGTCCCCGTGGACATCGTCCTTCTAGTGAGGACTACCACTCCTCCATTCGATCGAAAAGGTTAAAATGTGGGGGTGAGCCAGAAATCAAAGAACGAATTTTCATTTAAAATCTTTAAATGAAAATTCTCATAAATCAATAGTCAGTATATTCAGTGACGCATTTTCTTCAGAATGTTTCTCCTCGTGTTAAATGTGCAGTGGAAATGATGCCGTCACGTACATTTTTGGTGTACTCGCCGTTTTAGCTTCGTTTCGCATCAAGTAAAAAACCGAAAATGAGCCATAAATAAGTCAATCATCGCATTATGATGGTATGAAAATGTAAGTGCAACAAGAAGAAATGGCTTTTTATTAACGATTTCGTTTACTACACTGAGAGCAAACTTACCTGGCAAATCGTTAGCCACACCCATTTGCCTGGCAAACGATTTGCCAGAAATCTGGAGTGGCCCATTTCGGGCAATCGATTTGCCCGCTTTATGGCTATAGGATTACATGTTTCTTTGAAAAGACTATGTGTTCTGAGCTATATGCAAGCGTGTCCTGGTAGCGCAGTGGGTAGGGGGCTTGGCTAGTTCGCGGTGGGTTGGTGGTTCGGTTCCTTGTGTGTACAATCCCACTTATTCATGGCAATCTGAAGTTGTCACATCAGCGTGTGATCCTTGCTTTCTTATTTTTCATTTTTGCAGATTTTTCTGGTGTTAATGAAAGTGAGTGGGTTACTTTAGTGAAATACTCTAGCAATCATGAGAGAAGAAAGATGATTTGGACTGCCAAAAGCCAATAAATTGAAAGCATACTATGTGTTTTCAATAAGATTCTACTAGAGTAGAACAACAATAGCTCTATCAAGTTATATAACGAAGTTTTAAAGCTGAAAAAGATTTGTGCTCCAAGTGGGAATCGAACCGGAGTGGGTGTGAAGCGCCTTCCATGTTGTCTGACTACAGGGTATCGATTTGCCCGTATTTGGGCGAAACATAATAGCCCAAATGCTGGCTAAAGAGATTCGCCCGAATACGGGCAAATTGCTACATGAGTTCCACGATGTGGCAAATCATTTGCCCGAATATAGGCAACTTTGCTCTCAGTGTACGGCAGTTCCGATTTTGATAGTTACCATTATCGAACGTTCCATGTTTTCCTTGAAAATTTCATTTTTTTACAGTATGTTAATTGTTGTTTAGTTTCTCCATCATTGCAAGAAGATATTTGTTCATTGTCTGGCCTTTGTTTTGTTCTTTAGATCTTTTTGTGATTGAGTTTCTTCTTAAATCGTCAACCATCTTTTCATTCCTGTCAATCTTTTTCATATTAATCAATATGGTGTAATTTGTGTTCTTTTTTTGTTATATTCGAATAAATTTCTTATTATCAGTATAATCAATAATGAAGATCATTGTTGTGTCCGATTCGTATATCTCATTTTTTGTAAACATTTCCTTATTCTCTATTCTTCTCAGTAATATCATCACCAAAATTTTCTGATAATGGTGGTCAATTCAATCATGATCAGGAATTTGAATTAGTTGATTCTGAAACGACAAAAGCAGAATCCACTTCATAACTCTTGGATTGATCTTTGATCTTGGATTGATCTTTGATCTTTCGGTGAACGAAGAAACAGGCGAAGTGTTAGTTTCTTTATTGATTGATTTATTCATTCGGTGACAATTTAGTAATTTGTGTAGAAAAATATAAATTTCATTTTATATTCAGGTAGAAGTTGAAGACTTGATGTGACACGATCACAATCAATGGCTTTCCATTCTGTGTTGAGGAATATGCAAAGAAAGGAGAAAAGGATCTTGAAGTACTATTTTGTTGCAATCATGAGCAAGTTTACACCACAATTATTATTTCATGTATCTCTTACCTTGCAATACTAATGAAAGTACCTTTAGTATCTTTCAATATATTCGAATTTTGCATTATTGATTCACAGTATGTTGTTATATTGTGCAGTGCAAGGTTGCTTTCACAGAATTTTTAGATCATTGACTATGGGGGTTTCATTGAAAAGATGGTTATTATTATAGTTAAGAACAACAACTATCGTGCTATGATTACAGTTCGTATTCAACTCTATGCATGTGCACGCATTCGTCTTAGAGTACTGTATCAGGGAATGAAAATCAATCGATAACGAAGAAGATTGAAGAAATCAGAATATTTAGAATATTTATTCCTTCAGTATTGGGTTGGTTTATTGATTAAACTTTGAATTTGAAGAAATGATAATCTTTCCAGTGAATTGTCTATGGCGGTGTTTGTACAGAACACAGATATAACTGCAAACTATAGAATGGAAGTCGAGATTACGGTAACTAGTTCTTCATAAATCGATTTTTGATTTTTCGAGGCCTTATGACCATAAGTCCTAGTATTGAGAATTCCAAGAGGCTAAGAATAAGAAGTAACTTTTATTGATTTAGTTTCAATTATTGATTTGTTTCAGTTTCCATTGATCGATATTAAATATGAAGATATGGCATATCTACTTCATGCTATTTATGAAGAAAGAATGTAGGTGTGATGGTTATCAGTTGATCAATCAATACTTTCACATCAATCAATACTTTCACATCAATCAATACTTCTTAGATAACAGTGGATACTGTAGAATGTCTTCTTGGTGTTGCTGATAGATGGATTGTATGTGATTTAATGAGAGGGTGAGATCGATATCTATAGGTTAGAATGTCGATTGATTATTGATTGATTATATTGATTAAACTCAGATATGATTTCGTGAGTTCTTATGTCAATTTCCTCTATCTGTCGTATCTTTGTTTCTAGTAGAAGCTCTAAAGAAACTACATTATCTGACGAATTTCTAGTTTGTATTTTTGTGATTATTGATTGATTGTATTACAGTATATTATTGAAGTGAGGAATTTGTTTATCGATTAAAAATATTCGATGAATGGAGAAAAAGTTGGACTAATCGAAATTCCGTTATCTGTTCCTTTCTTATTCAATTCTGACTTTGTTAGCTTTCACTTTCTTTTAATAATTCTACATCGATATTGTCGATTACATTGTTAATAACTGATTTTTTATTTGGTTCCATTGGTTTATCACAGAAATGGTAGTTTGTTTGTAAACTGTTTCGTTTTGTTATACTTTAATAAATTCCGTTGGCTTTAATATACTAAAATGACGCATACTTAATATCGTTAATTCGATTTGAATATCATTATTTTTTTATATTTCAATTTTTTTTTACTTTTAACAACCTTTTTGTCAAAGAAATGCCATCGAGTGATCTGTCTAAAGATGATGATCATGTATTTGAATTCATCAATTCTGGATCGATGCGACTTCAGATGAGAAGATATCGTGCAGATCGAGAAGATAATGATAACGACTGGTAATAAATACTCTGTTACTATGTATATGCTTGAAAAAAAGAAAAAAAAAAACATTTTTTTCTGTGAAATTAGCTGAAACACATCCATGAAATGTGCATTTAATACTCTGCTACCATATGTTATATATCATGCGTGTCACGTAAGGATCGAGACAAAATCGTGGGTTGGCCGGAAAAAAATATAACCCCTAGTATATTGACTATTTTTGGATAGCCCTGACAGCGCCGGAGAAGATAGCGTTTCGATTTTTTGTCTAATATTAATTTAAACGATGATAGCCGTCGTCGACTGTCGGAAAGTCTTGACCAAGAATCGAAACGCTATCTTCTCCGGCACTGGCAGCGCTCTCTAAAAATGCTTTATACCAGATTTTCATTTTTTTCATTGTCCGTTAGTTGTATCGATCCTTACGCGACACGCGTGATATGCATATTTTTGTCTGTGAAATTAGCTGAAACAAATCGATAACATGCGCAGTATTATAGGTGGTTACGCGACCAAGAACATACCTGCATCGGTGTTCCATTCAAGTTTTACGCGTACGGTGATTGGTCCACTTACGAATTATTTGTTGTTCTTTCGCCTCTTCATTTGCACATAGATGCAGTCACTCAGTAAGCACTTTCTTCTTTCAGAGGTTGATATTTGTCGATTTTTTAAACGGAAATCCTCACATATCTACCGCACGACGAGAAAACCATTCATACAGTCCCGTGTAAAAAAAGCACATTTTTCAGTCTAGGTTTGCTTGTATGCAACCAAATAGCGTACTTTTTTTGATGTTTTGAACGCTCAGGTGCTACAATCGTATTTTACGAAAAAGAGCGACATTTCTCGAAAATCAGGAAAATTTAGTGAATTTTTCTGATTTCGGCGATTCTCATATTTTGAACTATTATTTTCGGTTATTTTTTACTTGTTTGCGTTGTGCTGAAAAATTGTTTTATGTTTTCGGGAGGTGGTTCGGCCAAAGGACTCCAAGAATCTCAGTCGATCTAATCGACAAGCCATTGCGCCGGGCCATTGGCATGAAGTTGGTCGACCTGACTGAGCTGTACAAGACTGAATATTCCAAGAGGAAAGCGACCCGTAGCAAGCATTGCGTGCGTTCCCGGACCTCGGATTTTCTAGGGTTAGCCTTGCTGATTCTTGTGATGAATCTTCGACCTCGTCAGGGGAGGCCTTCCACAGCTTTTTGTCCGAATAGGACGATTTGCAGAGCAGGAGATCGTCCCTACGTCCGTCTTGTACTGCTCAGCCATGTCGATCAACTTCATGCCCATGGTCCGGCGTCTAGCAGTGGCTTGTCGATCCTATCAATTGAGATTTTTTGAGTCCTTTGGCTGACAAATCTCCTGAAAACGCCGACTAAAAGAAATCAGTTCGAGATTCCTTACGGTTACGTTAGCCCAATACCGTACACTCCTTCTGATAAAAATGGTACAACTTCGCAACCGATTTATGATCCGTTGCGGAATCGATCACCCCCCCCCCCTAATTTTTTTCTGGTCTGGGATAGTTAAAATTTTCATCTTCAGGAACAATGACATAAATGTTCTATTATTCGACTGTTTGTTGTGAGAGTACAATTGATGAAGACTAATAAAGAGTATGTGGTATATTTATAAATGAATAATGCATTTTATTGTATCTAGTCGTTAAGATTACTTAAGAAAGTATCGAAAGTTGAATAATGATTTTTCCAGATCAGAAGAATCTTTAATCAATGAGTTATCGGTTAACGATGTTCATTTCTATGGTGGAGACAACACACATGTGAAGCTGCATATTGGGTACTTTTTTTTCATTTTTTTATTCTTTAAATCTAAAAATAGGGAAAACCTGTTTTAAAATCTTTATATCTCATGATATAAATTGAAAAGATGATATAATGATATGTTATCTGACACATACAAACACTGTCATAACTATAGTAAGATATGAGAACATACATTTTCGGCGCCCTCACCGGATTGTTTTTATATAGTGGGTCGATCTAGAAAAATCGTTATTTTTCGCTTAAATTGTAATCTTTCGCATAAAAATGAGCTTTATATAGTGGGTCGATCCAGAATATGAGCCATCTACAGTGGGTCAATCCTCACACTGTGAGAGTATGAAAATGTATGATATGAGAATGAGAAATAGATCATAAATTAGGCAGATATTTCACGCTGAATACGGACTTGCATGCATGTTCTTTGATCCAATCAATAAGCTCGACGCTTCTGATGGCGTTGATGTTATTGCTACTGTAACGGTAGATTATCTTATTGTTTCTTTATTTAAATTTAATATATTTCAGATGAAAGAAAAGAGAGGCGTGGTACCTTGTATCCACAGTTCTTTCTCTTCTCCGTCAAAGTTAACTGATCTTAAGATTACTGTAGGAGATACCGTATTCTACGTGAACAAGTCAGTTTCAAATGTTGAATTTTTAACAAGAATGCTTAATTTTATAGAACGATAATAGCAATGAACTCTCCTGTTTTGTCTTCATTGATTTATCCCGAGTCATCAGAAATTGTGAACGAGGTTAAATAATAATTGTTAACAAGTTTTTCACACTTTCATATCTTTATAATATCTTTAGCTCTTTATATCATATCTTTCATAATCATATCTTAATCATAATCGTCTAATCATAATCATAATCATATCTTTAGCTTTACCTCGAAGATATTTCCCCTCGTGAATTCGAATTATTACTCAAATGTATATATCCTGAGAATACTGAGGTTAGTAATGTTGAAATTATTTTATTGATGTACTTTCTGAATTTCAGATCAATAAAAATGATACTATTTCTATTTTAAAATTGGCTGGTAAATTCAAAATCGAGAATGTTATGTGGAAGTGTGCTGAAGCCTTGGAGAAGGTAATTATTGTTCTTTTTATCATACACTTAATTGAAAAGAGTTTTGTTTTATATACTCATTTGAAAATGTAACAGAATTGGCTATAGTAGTCCATTTTTTAAAAAAATTTATTACCGGAACTCCGTTCCTTACCTTAGACTTTTTCAAACTATAATCAAGTTATTACTTCAAGGAACGTTATCGTTATGATGTACAATATATTGAATCCATCTTGAATCTTTGTGATCATTATGATCTATCTCCCCTGCTTGATGCAGTATTTTGTATCCGATACACTACATATGGCAGAGATGTTGCTGCCAAGATATTAATGGTAAGTATAATAGATTCTTTAAAAATAGAATATGAATTTGCGTTTAACATCTTTAAAAATCCTCTTGAATATTCATGAATGTGAACATGAATAGTTAGTATATTCAGTGACACTTTTTTTTTCTTCAGAACGATTCTCGTATTAAACGTGCATTGGATATGATGCTGACAAAACGAGAATAACGAGAAGAATCTTGATAATTATGATTTCGTTTATTGCGATAGTTCCGATTACGGTAGTTCGATTACCGATTTTTCCTTTGAAAAATTCTTTTTTTTTAAATTCTGTAAATTTGTTGATTTTTTCCATGACTGCGAGAAGTTATTTGTTCATTGATTGGTCTTTGTTTTGTTGCTTAGGTCTTTTTGTGATCGCTTTATTTATAATTTGTCCTCTAACTGTTCATTCCTATCAATCTTTCTCATGTTAATCGTTGTTGTGTAAATTGTGTTCTTTGTTCTTGTTTTGGTATATTCGAATAAATTTCTTTGACTTATTATCAGTTTAATCTATTATGAAGATCATTGTTGGGTCCGATTCTTATATCTCAGTTTTTGCTTATTCTCTATGGTTCTCTCAGAAATATCATCAAAAATTTCTGATAATAGTGATCAATTCAATAGTAATCAGGAATTTGAATTAGTTGATTCTGAAACGTTAAAAGCAGAATCCACTTCATAACTCTTGGATTGATCTTTGATCTTTGGATTGATCTTTGATCTTTCGGTGAACGAAGAAACAGGCGAAGTGTTAGTTTCTTTATTGATTGATTTATTCATTCGGTGACAATTTAGTAATTTGTGTAGAAAAATATAAATTTCATTTTATATTCAGGTAGAAGTTGAAGCATAGGTGGGCGCGTGAAAACGAAATCTTTTTGCACACAGCCTTTCCTTCTCTTGCGGGACCTAGCGCATAGCCTTGCCTCGCAAAAATTGGAAAATTTCTAGTGAAATCTGCAAAAAAATAGCCATGCACATAGCATTGCCTTACAATTCTCCGGTTTGCGAACAGCCTTTCCTCCAGCGTGCCCACCTATGAGTTGAAGAGATGTGACATGGTCAGAATCAATGGCTTTCCATTCTGTGTAGAGGGAAAGATGGAGGAATATGCAAAGAAAGGAGAAAAGGATGACGAACTACTACTTTGATGGAATCAAGAGTAAGTTTACACTACTAATGTTATTTCATATATTGTATACCTGCAAATGCTAATGAATGTACCTTTATTATTATTAAATATATTCGATTTTTCCATTATTAGCTCGCAAAATCGCGATATGGTTACAGTTCGTATTCAACTCTATGGTCGTGCATGCATTCGGATGAGATTACTGTATCATGGGATGAAAATCAATCGATAAAGAAGAAGATTGAAGGGATTAGAATATGCAAAGACAAAGTATTCCTTCAGATTTGGGTTGGTTTAACATTTATTGATTTAGTTTCAAGTTTTGATTGGTTTCAGTTTCCATTGATCAATATTGATTATGAAGATACGGTATATGTTCTTCGTGCTATTTATCCTGAAATGAAGGATCAATACTTCTTAGATAGGATACTGTAGAATGTCTTCCGTTTCCTGCTGGTATGAGAGGCTGCCATCGATTTCTGCAGGCGAGAATATCGATTATTGATTGATTATATTGATTAAACTCAGATATCATTGTGTGATTCCTTACGTCAATTACCTCTATCTCTTCGCATCTTTCTATATTTTGTTGCTAGGAAAAAACTCTTAAAAAATAAAATGAATCTGTATTTTCTGACGAATTTCTAGTTTGTATTTTGTGATTATTGATTGATTGATAACATTGTATTACAGTATCTTACTGAAGAATTGATGAATTTGTTTATCGATTAGAGAAAATCGATGAATGGAGAAATATTTTGACTAATCGATATAAAATAAAAATTTTTTGTTCCTTTCTTATTCAATTCTATCTTTGTTAGGTTTCACTTTCTGTTAATAATTCTACATCGATATTGTCGATTACATTGTTAGTAACTGATTTTTTATTTGATTACATTGGTTTATTCATCACGGTAGTTTGTGAACTTTGATTTACTTGAATAAATTCCGTTGGCTTTATTATCTTAAAAATGGCTTTTACTGAATATCGTTGGTTCGATTTGAATATCACTAATTTGTATATTTCAAATTAAATCTTCATATTCTTTTTTATCAAGGGAATGTCATCGAATGAACTGGCTAAAGATGATGATCGATTCAATGACGATCATGTATTTGAATTAATCAATTCTGAATCGATTCGACTTCAGTTGACAGAATATGATATAATTGAAAAAGCTAATGTGCTCAACTGGTAATACTCTGCTACTATGTATATGTTTGAAAAAATGCATATTTTTTCTGTGATAATAGCTGAAACACATCAATGAAATGCAAAATATTATAGGTGGTCACACGACAAAGATACATTTGCCGGTGTTCCATTCAAGTTTTACTTTGAACTAACAAAGAGAGCTGACAAAGAGAGATTCACCTATGACGTATTTGCTATTTTTTCGCTTCTTGATGGGTAATTCAATTCATTCTTTCATTATACACTTTTTTCTTTGATTTTTTCAATTAATGATTAAAAATAAAAAACGTGGCTGGACGATCATTGTCCTTTCTCATTCTGTTTTTTTTCTGGCCACGGATTAAAAATTTTGTCTTCAGAATCTGTGAAAAGGTTCCATTCTTCGAATGTTTGTTGGATGCGAAATTACAATTGATGAAGTCTAATAAGGATAAGTGTGTGATATATCTATAAATGAATAATGCATTTTATTGTATCTAGTCGTTAAGATTATTATTACTTGATAAAGTATCGAAAGTTTAATATTGATAATTGTAGCTCGGAAGAATCTATAATCAATGAGTTATCGGTTAATGTTGTTCATTTCTATGGTGGACATATCACCCCTCTCAAGCTACATATTGGGTATGTTTATTCGCTTTTTTATGCTCAAAAACTAGGAATAGGCCAAGCTTTTTGTAAAAATCTAGGTGATATAATTTTTAAAAAAAAGATATTTATCTGTTCTGTACACATCAAGATTGGCATGTCAAAATAAAACACATTTCAAAATAAAAAAAAAAACAAAACAATGAATCATAAATTAGACAGATGCGCAATCTATTCGGAGAGGGGTTTTTGTTCTTTGATCCGATCAATAAGCTCGACGCTTCTGATGGAGTTCATGCTATTATTACTGTAAAGGTATATTATCTTGTTGTTTGTTTAATTAAATTGGTAAATATATTACAGATAAAAGAAAAGAGAGGTGTGGTACCTTGTATTCTAAGCTCGTTCTCTTCGCCATCGAAATTAATTGATCTTAAGATTACTGTTGGAGATAATGTATTCTACGTGAACAAGTTTGTTTCAAATTTTGAATTATGATCACGAATGGGTAATTTTGTAGATCGATAATCTCAATGCACTCTCCTGTTTTGTCTTCATTGATTTATCCAGAATCATTAGAAATTGTGAACGAGGTTAAACATAATTGTCAACAAGGTTTTTCACACTATCAGATTTTTATTTAGCTTTTCCTAGAAGATATTTCCCCTCGTGAATTCGAATTATTACTCAAATGTGTATATCCTGAGAATACTGAGGTTATTAATTTTAAAAAAATATATTTTGTTGATGTGCCTTCTGAATTTCAGATCAATTTTGAAGATTCTTTTTCTGTTTTCGACTTGGCTTGTAAGTTCAAAATCGATAATGTTATGTTGAAATGTCTTGAAGTCTTGAAGGTAATTATTGATCTTTTTTATGGGTTATGGTAAATTGAAACGAGTTGTGTTTTTATTCATTTTTATACAATATATGAAAGTGTAACCGAGAGTAGGCCACAGTAGTCCAATTTATTACTGAAAAGCTTATCCAAACTTTTTGCAACTTGTGTATAAACTATGATCAAATTAGGCAGTATGACATTTTGGAACTGCCGTTGTGGAACGAGGACAATTTGGAACCGTACAAATAGGAACGATGCCGAATTAGAACGATACACTTTGGAACTAGACATTTTGGAACTCTCCCGTTTTGGAACTCCCCCATTTTGGAACTCTCCCATTTTGGAACCGGGACATTTTGGAACTCGGCCATTTTGGAACTCGGCCGTTTTGGAACCGGGACATTTTGGAACTCGGTCGTTTTGGAACCGGGACATTTTGGAACTCGGCCGTTTTGGAACCGGGACATTTTGGAACTCGGCCATTTTGGAACTCGGCCGTTTTGGAACCGGGACATTTTGGAACTCGGCCGTTTTGGAACTCGGCCGTTTTGGAACCGGGACATTTTGGAACTCGGCCGTTTTGGAACCGGGACATTTTGGAACTCGGCCATTTTGGAACTCGGCCGTTTTGGAACCGGGACATTTTGGAACTCGGCCGTTTTGGAACCGGGACATTTTAGTATTTCCCGTTTTGCTTTTCACTTTTTGCTACTTTTTTCTCTTTTCTGTAAAACATATCAAAGGTTACACGAATATTTTCGTGAACAAACTATGGAAACAGAAAGATGGCAAAAGATATTCTGCATACTGTGTACAAAATGTTTTTACCTAATTGCGCGTATTGATTGATAGAATCACAAACAAATAACTGCTTGAGCTTCAGGCAAAGGCACGCTTTTTTTAAATTGTAAGTTTCAGAAACGGATATAGAACCCGCGACAATCTAGTATCAAATCAGCGGGTTTGCCACTACAATATGGGGTGGGCAAGAGTGCACTGACATTTTTGCATATCATTTGTACTAAAGGATTGCATAAACATTCGCGAGTCTCCATCTCCATCTTCAATGTATGCGAAAATCAACGAAATGGGATTCAAGCCAAATCCTTGTTTATTTTTACAGTCTCTCGGACTGTAAAACACTGCCGTAGAATATAGAGTCTTACCACAACTCTTCAAAGGACAAGCAAACCAAACTACCTTTCTAGCCAGAAGAAATAACTTATGTTTGCTTCAACATAGGCAACATAGTTCAATCTTCGCCGTGATTTGAACGTTTTTCAGAAATAAAGTATATTTAGGAGAGAAAAATCCGTCTAAAAATGCGGAATGACGCTACATTTTGCAAATGAATGTAGAATGAGCAAAAGTAACTTTGGCGCGATGTATGACCAAACTAAATTCCACGGTTTTGTTATCACGGTTACAGGGGATGCTCATATTTACTAGGATTTAGCTTTAATCACATTCCGGGGACTTTCGGATGACTTTTCAGTATGTCTAACAATTAAACAAGCAAGAAATATTTTTTAAACGATACTATTCATTGTGTGGAAAAAAAACTGATGAAAACCTGAGAATTGCGCAAATAATGAATGCATTCAAAAAAAGTTGGTTCCAAGGGTATGTTAAAGAGCGAAAAAGTGTATCAATCGATAAAAATTGAAAAAACGGGGAGTACCAAAATGTCCCGGTTCCAAAACGGCCGAGTTCCAAAATGTCCCGGTTCCAAAACGGCCGAGTTCCAAAATGTCCCGGTTCCAAAACGGCCGAGTTCCAAAATGTCCCGGTTCCAAAACGGCCGAGTTCCAAAATGTCCCGGTTCTAAAATGGGGTAGTTCCAAAATGTCTGGTTCCATAACGGCATGGTTCCTATTCGGCATAGTTCCAAAATGTCTTGTTCCTATTCGTCCAGTTCCAAAATGTCCTCGTTCCACAACGGCAGTTCCAAAATGTCATACTGCCTCAAATTATTTCCTCAAGAATTTACGTACGTCTTATGGTGATCGAGAGCAATATATCTTGAAAATATAGAGCATCTTGAATATTTGTGATCATTATGATCTATCTTCCCTGTACGACGCAGCAATTCACTATATGAGGCCGTTTGCGTAAGAGTCGAACAAGGCTTGGCACAGACCAAAAATTTCGATACCCTCAAAACTTACGTATAGTCATTTTGGCCCCATTGGTCCCGCAACGCCTGGGCGCGATTACGGTAAAATCACCTTTTCAAGTCATTCTCGGTCTATGGTTGAGCTAGGGGGGTGAATATTGGGCTCCTATGGCAGAGTTCGATTGCGATGACGGCTGTCTACTTCGTTCGTTTTGAAAATTTTCCAAAAGTTCGGAAAATGGAACTTTTGATGGAGACGTTTGCGCCACTAGCGAGTATTTGAAGTTACCCTCCGAAGCATGTTTGACATGTCTTTCAAGAGGAGTCTCTCAATTCCGCACGCTCTCTCGCACTTTCGAGAGTGACGAGAAAAAGGGAATGAGAGTGGTCAGTATATTCAGTGACACATTTTCTTCAGATTTTTTCTCCTGTTAATCATGGAAGGGATATGCTGATAGAAGATTACTGGACTTGGTAATTTCGCTTATTCTTTGAATATATTAATTGTTGTTTCTCCATGGTCACAAAGAGCCATTTGTTGATTGTTTTCCTGTTCAGGAGGGATTATTATTGATTGTCTATCGTTGCGGTGATCATGAATCATATGACTACACTGGTTTCGGTTATTATGATTATGCAATTCTACAGGAGTGTGATGCAATATGCTGATGGTCTTATTCTTTCATAATTTGTCTATATTCCATTTAAATGAAAAAGAAAACAATAGTGATTTATGTTTTCCGTAACCATTGTTTTGTTTCTCCTTATTTTGAAGCATATATCACTGTGTGTCCATTTTTGTTGTTAGATTGGGAAGTTGTCAAAGGATATATCATTTTATTGTAAATTTTGTTTATACTTTACTCTACTTGAATAAATTCCTGGCTGCACCTTCTTTGAAATAAATCCTGAAGATCGTTGCTTCGTTCGATTCGAATATCTCTCATTGCTTGTCCTGATTTTGTCTTATTAGGGTTGGCTATTCGCGTTGCGAGTCCCGCAATGGCTCGTAACAAAAAAGTCATTGCGGGCACAAAAATACAATATTGTCGCCCCCCCCCTTCCCTTCATGACTTTAATGGGAGCGATTGCGGGCCCGCAATGATTTTACGAGCCGAATAGCCAACTCTTATATTTACTTTACTCATTGCCAGTTATGTCATCAACTGAAACGCCCCGATACAATGATGAAATCGAAATTATGAACTCTCAATCGATTCGATTTCAATTGAGAGAACGCAATAGACCTCTCACATTTCGTCCAGGAAAATACACAGGGTAATTTGCATATAAAATAATCAAACAATTAATCTGCGCCCGAGTACGGTATGGCCACCGTCAGACTATTAAGCTTAATTCCCTAGGGAAGAGCTTTTTTTTGAAATTTTGAAAATAACAGGAATAAGATGAGTACCGTACTCCTAATGATCTAACAGAGAAATTCGCAGTTTTGCTACAGCTATGATAATAGCACAACGTTTTAATAGTTATTATGGATAGTTGATCTATTTCTGTATTGTTCTGTAATATGTAGTCAAAAGAATCAATGGTTAATTTGTAAAATATTTTTTATCAAATCAAATCATTTGCTTTTCTGTATAAGAAAGAAAGGGATGGTGTTGGGTTCTTCATCTTTATCATATGCTCATTGCAGGCTATACGCAAAGAAGAAAGCTTCTATGATCGCTGTTCCATTCACATTTCGCTTCGAAGTAGAAAGTAAAGATGAGAGTGGTCGTGAATGGTTCATTGAACTGTCACTTCAAGATGAGTGAGTGGTTTACTCTACCATATTAACGCGACACCCCAAGCTAATTTCAATCACTCCGCTCTGACCACACTCTCTCGCTTTCTTTGTCTACGACAGAGTATTGCCAATGCGGAGAGTTAAATTAGCTTTATGTTTAACGAAACATTTTTAGTTTATTTAATTTATATTGACCGCTAGGTGTGATTAATTTTCGATTTTTTATTAATTGGTTCATTATGAAAACGTGAACAGATGTGTTCGGTAATTCGGTAAATTACTTGTCACAAAATCGATAATTTTAGTTAATTTTAAAATATAGGAAAAATCATACAAGATTTTCAAGGCATTAGGAAGGCAAGGCATAGTCGTTACCAGTAAAATGTAAAATTTTGAAAAAAATCGGTAATTCGTCTAATCGATAATCCCCAAATCTGTTCATCAATGTTCACTTCAGAGACTATGAGAACGTTCCATTCTTCGAATGTAAATTCGACCTGAAATTGCAGTTGATGAAAATTGATAAAGACAAGTATGTTTTAAATAAAATAATTATTTATTATTCGAATTTTGAATTACAGGTTAACTGATTCTATAGTTGACGAGATTTGTATGAATGGTGTTCATTTCTATCATGGAAACTTAGCTCCAGTTAAGATCTGTGTTGGGTTTGTTCAGTTTTCTTTAATTCCTCAACTTATTTTTGTATTTCTTCCAGGAAGGAGTCAACTATGCCCAACGAAATCAATACGTTTTGCGGTTCTGATGGACTTGATTGTATTGTTACTATTGCGGTAGTTCGCTTCTATTTTGTTCTATTTCACGAACCTGGAAACTAACAAATTCCGATTAGACATACTGTTTAAGGCATACCCCAAGCTAATTTGAAGCTCTCCGCTCTTGCCACACTCTCTCGCTTTCTTTGTCTGCGAGAGAGTATTGAAAATGAGCAGAGCAAAATTAGCTTGGGGTGTACTTAAGCATTGGTTGTGTGCGACATTGTAGCCTTTTACTAATTTTCCGCACAGGCTCTTTGAAAACAACTTGAACCATTGTTGCATTCAGACATTTTAAAATTAAACTCTCATTGTCAGAGTTCTTTCACTGAATTACAGTATTGTTGAAAGGAAGCCCATAGTATGTAGCAGGCTACAGTAATCTCACTCGTTTCTAGCGCGCAAATATTGAAATATTTATAAAAAAATGTTTTATAGATGAGACATAAAAGAGGTATCGTACCCTGTATTCACAGTTCTTTCTCTACTCCATCGAAGACAACTGATCTAAAGATTACTGTAGAAGATACCGTATTCTATGTCAACAAGTGAGCTAATCCATTTGTATTCATCAACAATCGATTAATTTTAGATCGATAATAGCAATCAATTCTCCAATTTTATGTTCAATGATTTATCCAAACGATGAAGAAACTTTGAATGAGGTTTTTTCATCATATTTTGCAGCATTTTTGTAATTTCGCCTTAATAGCTTGCCATCAAAGATACTTGTTCTAAGGAATTCGAGTTGTTGCTTAGGCTTATATACCCGGACAATATTGAGGTACTTAATAGAGTGAAATGTGCGGAAGAATTTCAAAATTTTAGATCAGCAAAGATGATACTATTTCAATGTTAAATTTGGCTCGTGCATTCGAAATCGATCATATTGTGTCGAAATGCATTGAAGCGTTGAAGGTATTTATTGATTTATCTTATAGGATATTAAAATAATAGTAGCATAGGTCGAAAAGTATGTAACAAAGTACCAAGCCTGACCGGATATTGAGCCAAAATTTCACAAAAAATCGAAAAACTTGGCCTGATTTTGAGTCAAAATTTTACAAAAATCGAAAAATCTAACCGGATTTCGAGCCAAATTCGCCAAAAATCGAAAAACCTGACCGGATTTGGAAAACCGATAACATAGCTATTCGACCTATGAAGCTTTTCGATGGAGTTAGCATACTGTAGTTCGGAAACCTCGCCCGTGGTGTGGAGCAGGCTACAGTAATCCAACTTCTTACCAGAGCGTCTTTTCAAACTTTCAAATACATATTTCTGAATAGTTCTTTGGGCTTATTAACATGAGATCAACTATTTTAACTATTTCGAATCGAAAATTTTGGATGCCAGCTGCCTTTAATAGATGTACAAGAAAAAGTATGAATGCATTTTAAATGTATTTTTTAAAATAATTAAGTTAGCTAATAATGTGCCCTATGGTGTTTCGGTCGCTACGTCTAGGGCTAATTAAAAGGAGAGTTCTAAACAATTTTAATAGAAATTTCTTCTAGACGTCATTTTATGCGGATTACTCTCGTGATATTGACGATACATTGGTTGAGCAAATATTGAATATTTGTGATCAATATAATCTGTCTGCTTTCTTCCAAGACGTCTTACAGTACATTAGTAATGATATTCGCTTTATGTTCAATCCGAATAAATTTTCGGTGAGTTCTGAAGAAGATGTGTATTATAGAATTACAAAAGTTTTTCATACACCACGCAAATGCCGAACTTTAGTAAACTTCTCCACCGTTGAAAAAAATTAAAAATCGTTACGCAAAATGCACTTTTTTCGCAGAATTTTTCCGAGCCCTTTTTTAAATGCATATAATTTTATTTTTGCTGAAAAACCCAATGAAACGACGAGAAAACGCCATAAACTTCGATAAAATACGCGAAAATGCAATGTAGCGCAAAGAAGTGGGAGGAGTCAGAGTGTTGCGCTGCAAAGGAGCGGAATTTGTATTGTTCGGACAGTTTTAATTCTATAATATTGTTCTTTAAGTTCAGCCGGTATACAAAGCTTTACTATAATATAAATATACATATTTCAAACATGTAATATTATATTTCAAACATATTTCATATGCATAGCCAAATAATCATTTCTTACAATTGATTGATTACCTTCAGAATGTTCCTGTTCGTGTGAAGATTGAATTGGATAAGATCCGCGCAATGCTAAGAAGTGATTATGATGACGATTATTAATTTCTTATGACGAATACGATGGATTACTTTAAATTACATCAAGTGGAGATGAATTTTAATCCAATTTCCATTCTTTTATTGATTTTATCTTTGAAGTGGTATTGATTCATAACATATTACAAGAGAAGTTCCGAAGTATTTTCAAATTAATTTTGCTTGTTTATTTACTCCTTAAAATCTATTTCGAAGTTCTCGTTAACCTTGATTTGGGTGAACTCACAGTTTTCGTTGTTTTCGTATGCATAATTGTTTATTCTTTGTTGATGTTGTACTCTAAATAAATTGTTTCTGGAAATTTTCCAATGTATACATAAACGTCATTGATTAGGAGCAGGACTGGGATTTTGTTTTTTTGTGTTTTTCATGGTCTTGGACACAAAAAATTTTGTGTAAAAATTTTGTGTAAATGAGACACAAAATAACACAAAAAATTGGTATCAATTTTCTGATTTTACAAGATTTTTTTGGAAGAAAATCATTAATTTACTCGTTCCTTATAGTAAAATTTTATCTGCAAAATTGTAAATTTTGCAACGATCGGATAATTTTGGTCTAGAATTTACTTTTATCAGTAATTTGAAGCTTGTTATCTCCGTTTTTGTTCAGCCGAATATCAGACTCTTAGGTTTCTCGTTCGCTGTTCTTTCTTGAATTGATATTGCATGCTGTTTTATTTGCATTGAGGTTCTATATTGAAAAATACCTTTTTTTTATTAGTTATAAGCTTGCTCAAATCTAGAGATAAATATTTTTGTGTTTTTTGTGTTTTGTGTACACAAAAAAATATTTTTGTGTTTTTTGTGTACACAAAATTTTTGTGTCAAGAAAACGTTTTGTGTCCCAGCCCTGATTAGGAGCAAACATCGGCACTCATGCTCAGGCAAGGATTAAAGTTATCAATGAAATTACTAAAAAAAATAGGAAGGAGTAAAGCACTGTTACATTTGCGTTATTGATTCCGACGCGGCGGAGGGGGTTACGGCGTAGGCACGTAACGCAAATGTAACAGTGCATAAGTGGCTCGGTTATGAAAAACAGCAAAGGAGTTCTGAGTTCGGGGGGAATCGAGCCCTAGTCGAATGCTTGGAAGGCATCCATTCTGACCATTTCACCACGAACGCGATGAGAGAAAAGGATGAGTGTTAAGTGAAAAAACACTACATGCTATAGCTATAGCTAATAAGCTTATAAGAAAAATTACTGAACTAGGGTATAGAGATTTTTTTTAAATGAAGAAGGCGACCCTCAATTATTTCGTTGCTAAACTTGCCAGGAAGTATATCTTTCCTTGAAAATTTTATTCTCTGCTCTAGCAGCGCTCTCTCGTAGACAAAGAAAGCGAGAGAGCATTGCCAGAGTGTTAGCTCGTGATGTACCTTTAAGATCTGTTTAACCAAACGCTCAAATCATCCTAATTGTTAGTACGTGCGTCCTCTCTTTTCCTTTTCCCTCTTCCATCCTATTCCTCTTTTACTCTTCCATTTCTCATATCGCTTGCGGGGGGCTATCATTTGCACAACGGAATCGGTTGGGATTTGGCGTATGACAATCAAAGTAGCACCATTGCTATCAGTGGGTGTGTACGGTATTGTACTACCGTAACAGTTAGGAATCGTGAACTGATTTTTTTCAGTCTACCCATGACCCGGGGTTCATGGTTGAAAATGGCCAAAGTCGAAAAATTCATGATGACCCGAAGTCAAATACTAGTTGCCATTATATCAATAGTGAGCCAACTTGTATCTTTCTGGATACCGTAACCCGAACTACCGTAATCTAGCTACCGTAACCTACAATATTATAGCGAAGTGCACTTCAAATCCCGGTTTGTTTACGGTAGTTCGGGTTGCGGCATCCAGAAAGATAAAAGTTGGCTCACTATTGATATAACGGCAACTGGTATTTGGTCTGGGAGTATCATGAATTTTTCGACTTTGGCCATTTTCAACCATGAACCCCGGGTCATGGTTCGATTGAAAAAAAAGTTCGCGATTCCTGACGGTTACGTTCACCCACTGATAGCAATGTTACAACTTTGGTTGCCATACGCCAAATCCAAACCGATTTATGATCCGTTGTGCAAATGATCGTTGTGCAAATGATCGTTGTGCAAATGATCGCCCCCCTCGCTTGCGTGGTGTAATGGTCAGCATGGATGCCTTCCAAGCATTCGACGGGTGTTCGATTCCCCCCGAACGCAGAAATCTTTTGCTGTTTTTCATAACCGGTTTACAATGTGGACCGGTTATGAAAAACGGTTGTTCATGCATATGGCCACAGAAAGATATGCACAAAGCTTCATATTACCATAAAAAAAACAATAATAAATAGAAAATGCGCAAGAGATAAAGCGTGATAAGGCTTACTGCGTTTACAGTCTCTAGAAGATGAAGAAAAAGATATCAAAGATCACTTAATTTCTAAATAAAGCGCTGAATTACATATTATGATGATTCATTAAATCAGCAATTCAATTCTTGTTTTGTTTGGGCTATCACTAGATATTCAATGCAATTCACAGGACTAAAATGACTTCTTATTTATTTCGCACAATATTTATTATATCGGAAACCAAAAATTGATCGTACTACGTTTTTCGACTCCATTCTGTACGATTCAGTGTACTCTGTGAGTGAAAAAATCCGGAGTAGGCTTTACTTTAGAATTATTCCTAGAGGTTGACTGCTCTCTGAGTATATCAAGTACGAACTTCGGTAGAGTTTTACGATATCTGAACAAAAAAGAAAATAACCTTTTGTTTCATAATCTAATGATATTGCTCACAAATAATCCACTCCCAATTTCGAACTCTCCGTTCTGAACACACACAGAGAAATTAGTGTTTTCCACGGAGCAAAAGACCTGAGAAGTGGTATATTTAACACTTTTTAAGCTCAAAAAGTGTTAAATATAACACTCCTCAAGTCTTGTGCTCCGTGGATAACACTTATTTCTCTATGTGCACTCTATTCAGACGGCGGAGTCGAGAAAGTGCAACAAGAATGGATAGTTTCTAATGAGCTTGTAATTTTCCGTTTTATTAAAGGTAACAACGTGAACTTTTAAAGCTGCTATAATAATAAATTACCCTGAAATGAAGAAGATGACAAGAAAGGGATCGATGATGGGAAATATGGTCGTGATCATCAACAGTAAACTGCCATCTCCCACTGTCACTCCAGTGAGTGGAAAGGAGTACATTGCAAGCAAAGGTGCATAGGAAATACAGGAAGGTACTATGGTCTGAAATGATGGTCGGTGAAATATTAAATAATTTAATTATGATCATATGGTAAAGTGAGTCGCTCGAATATTTTCGTGAATATACTGTGAAAATAGAAAGATGGCGAAAGCTGATCTACATACCGTACACTATTAAATTGAGAGAACTCAAAGTGCAATCGTAGTTTCTAGTATGTAGATAGTGCCCGTATATTTTAAATTATCTAACCTGAATTAGCAACACCTTAAATAGCTGATTCTGCATTCTTCTGGTTTTGGTTTGAACTTCGAGTCTGGAAAGTAAATGTTATTAATAAATGAACCTGAAGATGACCCGAAAAAATTTTTGTTTTCAAACCCCCTCATGTTTGTACTCATATTGAGGAGCTCGTCGAGTAGAACAACTTTCATGTTGAACGTTTTTTTCTGAAACTCTTGTACAAGAGAGATACATGAATTAAGATTTATTGGATCCAAATCTTTTGTATCGCTTGTATCTTGAGAACAAACGGATTTCATAGAATACGACCAACATGAATAATGATGTACTCGACGAGTACTTTAAAATGAGTATAAACATGGCAAGGATCCGACAACTTTTTTTCATGACCACTTTAGAGGCCATGTTTTTTTTTTTCAGAATAGGGGTTAACAATTTTTTTCGTGAAACAACAAATTAAGTATGGATTTTTGAGTTCTACAATACAGGCGTAATCACTTTGTGCACAAAAAATGTTTTACTTTCGATTTAATCTAAATTGGCTGAAAAACTATGAGAATAAATCAAACTGATGTATTTCTCTTGTACATGAGTTTCAGACAAAATGTTCAACATGAAAGTTGTTCAACTCGACGAGCTCTTCACTATGAGTGCAAACATGAGGGGGTTTGAAAACAAAAATTTTTTTTTTCGGGTCATATTGAGGTTCATTTATCTCAAAACACCGGTCGATCGATTTTTTTTTGCCTTATTCGACGCGGAATTGTTTGCTCTATAAAACGAGATAAAAATTAGGCTGCCGTTTTTTGTTTTAAAATTTTAATTAAATTTAGAATATTTTGAGGAGGTAAAAAATCAGTTTGCGATCGTATCTCCGGACCGTCGTATAGCCAGTTTTTGTTGTCTATTTATACTTATAATTAATCAACACTAACATTTGGTCCTAGGTCGCTCCATTTTTTCGGTGAAAATCGAGTTTTCAAAATTCGAAAACCCGCCACATCTGTGTTTCAAGGACCTTTTTGAGCCATATCGGTGAGGTCGATGTCCGGGGTCAGTGGATCAACCCTCGAATCTTACTGACAAGCCGGTGTCTTAAAAGTGTTAAATACAACACGCTATCTTAGAAAATCGACACGAGTATCGATGAAAAATGAATTTTCCTGTTTTATGTGTGATAATTACAGGCTCCATGAGTAAAGTACACTGGTACTTGGAAATTACTACCAATTGAAAATTCGCTTCAGGGGGTCACCACACAACAGTTTGGCGACTTTTCCTAAAAAGTTTATTTCGATGCCAATCGATTCTGGAGTGTGCGCAATGGACTGACTCCTTGGCTAATTCTGAGAAACTATTACCGAGGAGAGTTTTTCGATTAAAGATCAACGAACGCTGGAATCTTGAATTTTCAAAATAATTTTCACTTTAAATAAATTTTCACTATTTTCCCATGGCGAAAGTAAACTTTTTATTTGCTCTATCGCTTCAACATAACATCTTTAGTTTAAAAAGTGTAATTTATAAAAAAATTGGAAATTTATGTACGAATCAATTTTGTTCGTTGAACTTAATTGTGGTGAGGATTGGAGACGTTTCATAAAAAGTTTATTTCGAATCTAATCGATTCGGGAGTGGGCGCATTCGAATCCTTTTCTACTTCTAAGATACTAGGTCAACGAACGCTGGAATTGGTAATTTTCGAAATAAAATGTTTACATTAAATTAATTCTCACCATTTTCCCATGGCGAATGTAAACTTTTTATTTGCTCAATCGCTCCTACATATCATAACACATCTTAGCACGTATACGAATAAGTGAATAGAATAAAAATTACATCACAATGATGATTAGAATCGTGAGCAACACGGCCCAACTGCAGCGGCACTCCGAATACCTGTGTCATTGCGTTGAAATACGCACGAAACTAGCAGAAAAGCGACAAAAAATCGTTTAGAAAATTTCGCCTTCTTACCGTCACCATAATTAATCACCATAATTCATACAAAAACGACAAAATTGATTCGTACATAAATTTCCAATTTTTTATAAATTACACTTTTTAAACTAAAGATGTGTTATGATATGTAGAAGCGATTGAGCAAATAAAAAGTTTACTTTCGCCATGGGAAAATAGTGAAAATCTATTTAAAGTGAAAATTATTTTGAAAATTCAAGATTCCAGCGTTCGTTGATCTTTAATCGAAAAACTCTCCTCGGCTCTCCTCGGGGAAAATCCGTAAGGTAAAAAAGAGACTCTTCGAGATTTCCAAAGCGAACGATTCACCCTGAAGTTTGACGTTTTAGGGGAAAAACTGTTGTAAACTAATCCGAACATGCTTAGTACGGCTACATACTTATCAAACATCATGATCACCAAAAGAAACTTTTTGAACTGATGAAAATATATCATTACATTTTATATTGATCATGCTGAAAAAAGTATCGATTAAAAATATCGATTAAAGCCTCTGAACTGTCAAATGGGCGAGAGTAAAATAAAAATAGAGTTTTTCTGGATCAAAAAGGGAAAATTTTTAAACGAAGGCGATGTTATCAGCATGATCAATTACATTATAACATGTAACAATATATTTACATCATCTGTTTAGAAAGTCGTTTTTGGTGATGGGAAAGGTACAACCCGTTATTCAAGGCACACGAAGTCCTGCGGGTTATCACTGCTAGGCCAGTGATATTTCAAGGCCAATTCAGTCCGGAGGGCCTAATCTCTTCTTCGGACCTACTTTACCGCATGATCTAGTCACTACCAATTCCCCTTTCGGGCGCCTTGGTGAGGCGGAGGCGGTGAAACGACCGGGAATCGAACCCAGGACAGATGGAATGATGGGGCGCGCCATAGACCACTACACCACTTCGCCGCCATAGACCACTACACCACTTCGCCTCACTTCTCTCTGCGGTTCGGTCGGTTGGACTATTCTCTCTCGACTACATTCGCCTATTCCATCAAGAGAAGAGGATCAACAGTTGAGTCCCCTCCTAGAAGACTTTGGAATGTCAGGAGCGGTATTTCCGTCGTGTCAAGCAAGCCGATTGGACGAGCAACGTCAAGTTTTCGTGGGTTATTTGACTATTCTAATCAAGTTTCATATGCTGACGTTTTCTTGAATGGAGATGAATTCTCTCAGAAGCGAAAGGATAAATCTTGTGGATAAGAAGATTCCCCCTGTTTTGGCCCCTTCTGCATTTAATGTGCTGATAAGATAAATAATTGAATTGAATTGAATTTTGGTGATATAGATGCCCGAAGTATTAAAACGCGTTCTCCATAAGAGCGGAGGGGGAATGGTACAATGTTTCAAAATCATCCTAGGTGATATTTGACTCATATTTGATGGTTGGAGTCACTAGGGGTGGGATACACTTCAGCCAAAAAATTGAGCAGAATTATCGATTTTGATCAACCAAAAGTCGAAAAATCGATGTGTGATTTCGAAGTCATGTTCTATACCGTTCGATAGAGGATCAAAAGTTATATAAGAATACCAAGTTTCAGAAGTTTTCATTACTCCGTGTTCGAGAAATATCCAATTTTCCCAATTTTGACCTGATTTTTTGTTTTGATCTCATGGCTTACTATGTTACCATTGTTTCCAGGGACTGTATTTTTGATATGTTATGTAAAAATGGATGGGCTATCCGAATATCACACTTATTTGGACCAACTCGGTGCCATTCATAGTGATATCGCGAGTCATAGTGGTGAATTCTAACGCCCAAACACCGACGCAGGTTCGAATCCGGGCACAGACATGAATTTTTGCAATTTTTTCCGGCTCAAATGTGACTTTAAATTATAGCTTCATGTGTTTTACCTTGTTTTCATTAATTTATTGTACGAAATAACCATCAAGATTATCAGAAATACTAAAAAATCGTATAACTGATATAGCATCGAAAAAGTCATGGGATGGGCGAAAATAACGGTTTTTTCGACACTTCTTTAACATACGATATTTGCTATTTTCTGATAAAAGAAGATAAATCTACACTTTAACTCTTCAAATCTCGGTTCTCGTAAATTGTTTGAAAAATTGTTTGCCCACTGCGTTTCGGATGAGAACTCGGCGGCCATTTTATGCCAAATTTCGCACTGCTCACGGGTAAAACATTTCAAAATGTGTCGAATTGCGGAGTGGTTTTGTGTAGAAATTCGCGATTATACATTGTTGTGGTCGACATTCTGAACTACATTTTATCTTGAACAAAATTTGGCATGAAATGGCCGCTGAGTTCTCATCCGACACATTTCTAAATGTCAGACTGATCTATCCGTGATTAGCGCGAAATATCGCACAAAATGGCCGCTGAGTTCTCATCCGGCACGTGCTCACTCAGTGGTTTCTCGTATGGTCGGTTCTCATAAAGTCGCTTCTTATACGCTCAGTACTCACTTAGTGGGTTATCATACTGTGGGTTCTCTCATTCATTCATTCTCTCATTCACTCGGTTCTTAAAGGGAGCGTTACCTCACGCAATGGTCGCTTCATTGCGCACACTATTTTTCTGTTCTCTAACAACGAGAGAGCATTGCGCGTCGAAGAGACCATTGAGTGAGGTTACGCTCCCGTTAAGCGCTCAGTTCGCACTCAGTGGGTTCTGATACGCTCAGTTCTCATCCGGTTGCCTCCGGTAGTCAACCAGTCGGTTCCTATTTAACGGATCTCATTCGCTACATCTGCCTTACGCGCCTACGCCAACACGTAAATTCGCGTTGCATCTGATCTATGAACACATCGCATCGAGTCTTGAACATTTTCCATGACGTGAAATATCCCAAACCTCGTCTTTTTCATCGCAGCAAATATGCGATTCATACATGTGCCAATGACAACTGCTGTTAGGACGAACAATGCGCTGAGCATTCCAAAAGCTGCAAACGAACGTGGACGCCAACGCAATTCGCCATCCATTCCTTCCATCTTAAAAATAAGGTTTTGACCACACATAGAATAAAACTAAGGAAAAACCCCTAGAGAATTTGAAACTCTTCGCTCAGGTAATACTCTCTTCTTCTGACAATAAGAGAGAGCGTTGCCAGAGCGGAGAGTAAAATTAGTTTTTAATTAATTAGTTATTTAATTAATTAGTTAATTAATTAGGTTTAGAGTAAAATTTCGTGTCCTTTTAGTCCAATATTCGGACATTCATTTGAACTTATGGGCAAATGCATGACAAGCTTGTCCTCAGTGGATTTCCGAGCGTCTCTTGATTTCGCAATGATTTCTCGAAGAGAGAGTTAGATAATAGTACTAATGAAATGTCTTTTAGATGGGTTTTCGGTATCCGCCTTACCCGATACAGTATACCCAAATAACTGGTCTTCATCGTCGAATTAAAGTCAACATTGAACAATTCCTGAAAGTGTTTCATCATTAATGAACAATCGTTGGTGATCGCTTACCAATAGTAAAGGTGCGTACACTTTTCTTGACTCGTAAGTTGGATAGAATTCCTCGATACAAATAACGATAAAAGCAGCGCTATATAGGACGTCGATGCTTATGGCGACTGTGATCCAGTTTCGATAAGGATTTCGTTGCATCCACGCAAGCCAAGGTGGACTGAACGGAATTAAGGATCACGGCGGTTCAATAAAGCAACTAAGAGGGCAAACCGTTTGCCGACAAACGTGACGCCACAACCGTACAGGGGTGTGCATTTCTCGTTTCTCGATTTCTCGAATTTCTCGATGTCTCGACTTTTCTCGAGAAAAATTCTCGTCGAGAAATTTCTCGATTTTTATTCTAGAAATTCGAGAAAAACTTAAAATTTAAAATATAATTAAAATTCTATCAACAGTGAAATATGTGTTTAATAAATTCCCCTTAAGAGTCAAATTGCTCCTATTACGACATGGCATTATTATCCTATTGATTGCAAATTGCCAAATAGAACTTCAATTCTCTTATTTTTCTAAGTGTTAGTATATCCCCTTGGTGGGTTGCCTCACCCAAAATATTCCGATTTCGTGTATTCACTGTTATTATTTTTGTTTTGGACAATGTTATCGCCTATCACTGTTGTTATTGTTGAAAAAGAGAGAAAAGTTATTAAAACGCATTTTATTATATTTTTTAATTTTTTCTGGTTTTTCTCGAATTTCTCGAATTTCTCGAAAAAATAAATCTAGAAATCTTGTTCGAGAAATAATAATAATAATAATAATAATAATGTTTCTCGAAATTTTTTCTCACACATCCCCCCTGAACCGTATGCGGAAGAGTATGCCGAAAATCCGGCGCTTGTTCCGCAAACGCCCACGCCCCGCCCCCTCCATCCTAGCACTCTGTACTCTCTCATATCTCAATTCTCTCTCGCCCTCTCTCACTATGCACTGCGCACACTCTCATATCTCGTATACTATCTCATATCTCAACGCTTTCTCGCACTCTCTCGCTCTTGATTAACTAATGGTGACCTAAGAACATGCTATAACTGCAATGGTTGTATGAATTAATTTATTAAGAGTAGTGCAAGGATGAGCTAATCGGTGATGAATAAAGAATCGGCTAATTGGTATGGAATGAAAAATGAACTCATCGGTAATAAGTGAAGAACAAAGTAATCGGTAATGAATGAAGGAATAGGCTAATCATAATGAATAGAATAGGCAAATCGGTAATGACTGAAAATAATAGGCTAATTGGTAGTTAATGAAAAGAATAGGCTAATCCGTAATGTAATTAATGAAGGAAAAATCCGCAATGAACGCAATAAATTTGCTTATTTTTTAGTCATTTACCGATTTGCCTATTCTTTTTAGTCGTTACCGATTTGCCTATTCTATTCATTAACTACTGATTAGCCTATTCCTTCATTCATTACCGATTACTTTGTTCTTCACTTATTACCGATGAGTTCATTTTTTATTCCATACCAATTAGCCGATTCTTTATTCATCTCCGATTAGCTCATCCTTGCACTACTCTTAATAAATTAATTCATACAACCATTGCAATTATATCATGTTCAAGTTAGACCACAGACAGTCAGAATCGGATCAGACACGCAGAGGATATTAGAGAGGAGAGAGCTAGAGAGCGAGAGTGAGCGAGAGAGTGTGTCCCTTAATAATATTGTTTCTTTCTAAATTCTCGTACCACGAAAATTTAAAATTATAAATACGAGCGCGTCTGACTAGAGCTCGGATCACGTTTCACGTAATCAGAAACGTGATACCGTGGCATATTGGCGAAAAGTTTTGTGAAGCGCTCCGAACCTCGTAGGTTCGATTCCCGCCCGGTTCAAATCAACTTTACCTATTTTTCTAAGTGCGGGAGAAAAGATTAGTGTTTCCCTCCCATGAACCGCCGTGAGTTGTTTGTCCAATTCAAAATTTCACAATCTCTCATCAAAGAAAGTCAGATTGTGTGGTAAAAGTGTACAGTAATTCTCTTAGATATAGGTTGTCTAACTGTTCAGCTATAGAGAAAGGTTAGCTTACTCCAAAATCTCTCAAAAAGACATGTTGGAGAATACTCTCTCGCTCGAGATAGTAACGGGGGCTGGAATAAGCTAACTAAGTTATCTCACCTTTGAGACAACGTATCTCTAATTGTCGGATCTTATAATTAGATAACCTATGACTCAAATATGAGACAGTTTGCCGTCAGTGTATTTTTTTTCGCGATTTAAGCAAAAAGTAAGATTTCAGCGAGAGGATTGTAATCACAGTAGCATTTATACCGTCAAAACTAAAACAAAAGTAAAACATTCGTCAAATTTTTGTAAAATTTTGAGAAAAAAAGTGTTTTATTCACTTTTACAGTTTGTATCTCGAAATGAATCAAACTGCAAATGTGGTATACTGTGGAGATTCTACAATATACTAGTTTTGCAAAACTGCATGGTGTTATTTATTTGTTTCTTCGTCTAATGATCAAGCACACCGATGCCCTAATACCACACGATCGTCTAAACATGTTTAGTATCCTTCTGACAGATTAAGTAAGCGATACTACAAATATATTTTTCATAAATTTTGGGAAAAAATCGGAAAAATTCGGAAAAATTAATCGGAACAATTCTGAGAATTTTGAAAAAAATCGTGACAAATCATAACTATTTTTCCTTTCTCTAATTATAACTTCTCTCGATAAACTCGAAATTTCATGAAACACTAATAAACTATTGCACCTCACCTGCATAGATGAACATATCGATAAACATAATGATAAGCCAGAAGAATGAAAGTTTGAATGAATGACACGACAAAGACCAACACTGTAAAGACGAAATTCTACGTATATCGTACTTTCCTCTCTAATAAAACAATTTTTAAAAAAGTTTTAAAGGTAAGACAGATGCAGAAAACCAATACAACGTAGTAGTCAGCGCTTGTAACCGCGCCACACGGGTTCGATTCACGTTAACAATTTGCAATATATTTTCTATAACGATAAAATCGGAGAAATAATATTTGAAGATATGGTTAAATTGGCTAACACATTGCGACGCCCGCATTTGTAGACCAATTAGTGTAGCGGTTTCCAAAGAAAAGCATACCGAAATTTCCCAAATAAACAACCTGTTAATAAACAAATAAATATCTGCTACGGGTGAGTTGTTTCCAAGGCCTTTTTGCACATACCGGAATGGTCGCGAAATGCACCAATGACACTAATAAATTGGCGACACTGGAACTAAGTAGAAGCCAGCGATATGTGCCGATCTGAAATGATCAAGCTGATTTCCACACTCACAGCGAACTGTCTCAGAAGGGTCAATTCGCCAATTACAAGGGAAGCACCAGTTGCGACGGAAACGATTCTGAAAGTGACCCATATGGGTCATTACGGTTGAGGTGGAGACCGCCAAAACTGTTTTCAAAAGTTGCCAAATTGTTCTGGTAATCGATATTTTCAATCAATATTTTCAACGCATCAGCGGATAAAATGTCATTACTATGTGTTCATTCTGCTTTTCTGTCTGCGGTGCGGTCGGTTCGAGTAATCTCTCCGTCCCTCCATCAACAGACAAGGATGAACAGTCGAATCCGCTCCTAGAAGGCTTTGGAATGCCTGGAGGTGTACTTCCAACTGGCAAGCAGGCCTAATGGACGATATCGGAACGTTTTCGTGGGTTTACTACTTCGATCAACAAGTTTCAGTTCGATCGTTTTCTTGAATGGAGAATAACATCTCTCAGAGACGGAAGAATAAGAACTTGCAAGAAAATCCCCCCTGCCCCAGACTTACTCTTCTGCACTTAGTGCTGATTAGATAAATGAAATGAAATGTGTTCAATGAAGCTGCAGGTTTCAAACTTGGCAGAGACAATACCCCATAAGTGATACAAAACCTGGTCTAGAATGAGCTCGATCAGTTGAATTCTGGGAAATTTTAAAAGTTTATTTTTTCCTATTTTGAGAGGTACAGGCAGTACCTTCTCAGGTTAATTTCGATTCAATTTAAAAGCCAGATGTCTTCTATATATAGTAGACGACAATATACTAGAGTTTCATGATATTTCGTGTTTTTCGGGAAAAGTTATAATTGAAGAAAGATGGTAGAAACCAGTTTCACGCTTTTTTCGAAATTGTCTGAATTTGTCCGATTAGGCTTAGACTTTGCCACGTCAATTATCATGAAGACAAAAGATGATCACTATAATAGAATAGCTATGGATGCTCTTTTAGTCCGACAGCAAATCATTTTACTTTTTTAGAATTTCTGCGAAAATCGTGTATGTTCAAAATTGCTCAAAATTCAACCGATCGGGCTCATTCTCTACCATGTTTTGGAAAACTCGTGGGCTATTATCTCTGCCAAGTTTAGAATCTGCAGCTTCATTGAACACAGAGTTATAGTATTTTAGCGGCGCATATTTTGAAAAATATTGATTGAAAATATCGATTACCAGAACAGTTTGGCTACTTTTGAAAACAGTTTTGGCGGTCTCCCCCTCAACCGTAACGACCTATATGGGTCGCTTTCAGAATCGTTTCCGTCGCAACTGGTGCTTCCCTTGTTAGAGTTTCTCAAATATAAGTCAATTACTCCCTCATATTTGAGGCATTTATTGCCTGATTTGATAAAATTGATTGATTGATTGGTTTGAGACACGTGCTGTAGCTAACCGTCACATCAAAGCAATTTCGCCTCTGGTGAGAAAGCAATTGTCTCATATTTTAGAAACTCTAAATAGCGAATCGACCCTTCTGATAAGCTGGCACTACGTCGAATGAGAACCGATGAATAATAACCGACTGGATGATAACCATTTGCATATGAGAGACAAGCGCTAATGAATTCACAGAGTATGCATATGCTTATCATCCAGTCGGTTATTATTCATCGGTTCTCATTCGACGTAGTGCCGATAAGCTGCGAGTGCTTGTACGTATTGTTAAGCGAAAGGTCTTACGTGTTGATTTTTAGTTCGTAGAATCACATAAATGAGCCAGGAATTAGTGATAACGGAAAGGAATGTGGTCGAGTTTGTAAAAATCTGAATAATCGAAATGTGTAAAACACAGTAAGTATATTGTTAATTAGTCCAAATCACAAACTTCATGTTGTGAAACACTGATTGTCATCTTAGGAAGTGCCTTCGTGTTCACGAGTAAGCTGATACGATGCAAATAATCGCTAGGATGAGCCTAAAACTGGTGGAAATATGTTTCCTAAACGAGTGGTATATCTAACTGATTTTCAATTGTGGTAACCAGGCCCGTGCAAGTATTATTTTCAAGAAATAAAGACATTGAGAATTCTTAATCGATTTTTCTTACATTCAAAAATATAGAAAAATTGCATAGGGAAAAAATCGATGAATTATCTGGTTGTGCGATTCGATGGTCAACATTTGAATGGTGTGGTCGAGGTTCATTTTCCTAATAAGGGTTTTTAACGGAAATACGCAAAATAAGAAAATTCACGTGTGGCTCTAAAAACAGTCACTATGCATTGCCGTACTACACAGGGATTAAATGTGCCCGAGTATCCCTTGTTGGCGAACGGTTTGTCCGTATTCAGGCAAATGATAGCCTGTATATGGGTAAGCCACCGGTTTTTTGGCTTCCGTTTGAATGTGGGCAAATCGTTTACACAAGTGATGCCAAGCTGGTTAATATCATGCCCATATTTGGGCAAGTTTGCTCTCTGTGTATTTTACCGTGTGACCGTAATTGGAGGTGATACTACCGGAATGATTGATTCCTCTATGTTTTGGTGTGTTGGATAGTAGAAAACGCAGAAAGTCCACAAAAATATTGCAAAGGGCTACGGTAGGTTGCGTTAGTCGAATATTATTCATCTTATACCAAAATCTAAGTGGACGCTTTGCGGTATAAAATTAGGCGGTAATGCCAGTATAACATTTACTTGAATAAGCAAATGCATTTTATAAATACAAAGAAAAGCCACATATTTCGCCTGATCTTTCTCTACTTATTGTCATCGTTTTGAATGTAATCCGAGCAATTTTAGAAGAAACTAGGACTAAATTAGATTAAAAAAATGCTCCGATTAGATTTAAAACGATTTGCCAGAGTCCTTCCTCTCGATTATCGCTTCATTTACTCACACCAAACCCGTCTGACCTTCAACGCACTGATTTGACATTTATAAGAGACTGTTCTTCTTTCAGAACAATGCGAAACAACGAAATGCAGCTGAAGACAGAAATTGGTAATCCTATTTTAACATGTCTGAGTGGCGAGAGAGCGTGCGGAAATGAGAGAGTGCGAGGGAGCGCGCGGCGTAAACAACTCCTCGTGGTGACACAGATCATTATATCGAGACTATGAAAGCTTTCCCAACTGAGATAAATGCTCAAAATACATCATTGGAATGCGAGAACGGCTTGGAAACATGATATTACCATAATCCCGCCCAGGCGTTGCCGGACCACTGGGGCCAAAATGACTATGACCATCATCTTCATCAGCGGGGTCGATAACCCCTATGCACCCGTTTTGGGGGTATCGAAATTTCGGGGGGCGCCCGTTTCGGCAACGCCCGTTTCGGCAACGAGTTATAAATCGGTTGGGAGAAGGTCTATGGAAACAAAAGTTGTACCATTGTTATCAGTAGTGGTGTACGGTATGGTGCTACCGTAACCGTCGGGAATCGTGAACTGATTTTTTTGAATCGACCCATGAACCGGGGTTTATGGTCGAAAATGGCCGAAGTAGAAAAATTCATGATACTCCGGGACCAAATACTAGTTACCATTATATCAAAAGTGAGCCGACTTTTATCTTTCTGGTTACCGTAACCCGAACTACCGTAATCAAACCGGTATTTGAAGTGCATTTGGCCATATTATTTTTCGACTTTGGCCATTTTCAACCATGAACCCCGGGTCATGGGTCGACTAAAAAAATCAGTTCATGATTCCCGATGGTTGCTGTAGCACCATACCGTACACCACTACTGATAACAATGGTACAACTTTTGTTTCCATAGACCATCTCCCAACCGATTTATAACTCGTTGCCGAAACGGGCGTTGCCGAAACGGGCGCCCCCCGATATTTCAGGCCTGTGCCAACCATTGTTCAAACGCCTCTTAAAAGTGTAGTAGGTGAGTGTCCGGAATATGAGAGACCAATTGTCTCATTGGTCTCTACCCTCGCCCACGGTGTTAGCTTCTCTAATATGTGAGACACTCAATCCCTACGTCGCAGCTCGTAGCTCGCTCGCAGTGTATGGGCGTCCCAATGTGTTAGCTAATTTCTGCATAATTTCCTATTTTCTCCCATTTTACCATTGCAATAGTATTCTGGATCTGTCATGACTTAAAGGACATCTCATAATTGTCTTATTTGAGAGGGAATTACGAGTGTAAGCTAAATTAACACATTTTCTCTTGACAGTATTGTCGAGTTATTCATTCAACCATTTCGTCTGGCTTTTTGCGTGCATACGCCGCATAAAGTTGTTGATAGGTTCAATGTAATGTGATCAAGAAGTAGGAACTTTGAAACCGATATCATTATGTTTACCGATATGGTCTACGGTGCAGGTGAAGCCCAAAATTGATATTGTAATTACATACATTATAAAAATGCAATACAATACTTTATCCTTTCAGCATATAGTATGCAGAGGGGGTCAAAGTAGTAAATTCATATTCACAAGTAATATCGTTCGGTCTCTGAGAGACTTCATCTCCATTCAAAAAAAAACGTCAGCATATGAAACTTGATAAGATCAGTCAAATACAACTCAGAAAATAGAATTCGAAAAATAGTAAATTAAATTAACCTGAAAGAATAATGAAAAAACTATAAAACATGAAGGACTAAAGTAGTCTTACAATGACACTACTCACAGGCTCTATCTTAATCTCTTCCTATCTTCATTGCAACCATATCATTCCATATATGGCACCTCTCTCCAATGGCGTCAATAACAATCGGTTGCTTTTGTTTTCACCACATTATCGTGGATAATGATGCATATCACAACAGGGTTGGTCAAACAGGCCATACTCTCATCATTTTTCATTATTTTCCTATGAGAGAGTTACAATTAGTACTTTATGAATTTCCTTTCAATCCTTTCATAGGAACTTTCTTGATAAGAATTATTTCATTAATTGCTGTGATGTGATATTGAAATATATTTTACCGAAGAAGTTAACAAAATCAATCGATAAATCATTCCTATATTTTCGTTTTCATTATGTACTTCACATTCATTCTGATGCCCCAGTAAGTTAAACATGATCTGGAATTCTGTGTAAATGCGAACAATCTTGTGAACAATCAGTCCAACAATATTTAATTCTTTTTACATTACATAATAATAATTCAATCTTTTTTACATAGACCGAACATGCATCATGTACGTTGTACCACTTCCATGCAGTGAACACCGCGAGACAATACATCCGTAGTTGGCTTTGCTTTAAAATGATTTGTAGATGATGACTGCACTCTCAGTATATCAAGTACAAACTTCGGAAGAGTTTTACGATATCTGAACAAAAAAGAACATATAATATAATATTTATACGTATTCATGAATAAACAGTGAAACGTGTGATCGAAGAAAAATAAACGAAGATGATGATAATGCTAAAGATAATGAATTGCTCACGGGTTAAAGAGTAGAATAATGGACGAATCTTTGGAATAATAGACACTAAACATAATTGGTTAGGGAAACTCTATTTGATTGCCAGGTTGTACCAAAGGCCGCTCTAGGAAAGAGGCTGTAATGTCTATAATTATGTAAATCTAGATCCGGAGTTGTTAAAGTTGAGCATGTTTCGTGTGGAATAAGGGCGAAAATAGTGGGATTATTTATTGGAGATATTATATTTTCCTCTAAGTAGGTTCATGGCTGTCCTCAAATTTATGTACTCTCTGCGCTTCTCTAACGACTCTAGGCACAACTGGGTGTTTCTCAGTGCGCTACAGGGCACAGTATCCCAAGTATTGCTGTAACAGCGCATAAAAAGCCTTCTTGTGAAATAATTCTGGACTCTTTCGATGACTATTTTGTCGTGCTTTTTGAACGGATTAAATACTGCTTTATGCGCTTTCAAGGATTGGTCTGATATATATCGTATCAACTCTGGTATTTCCAAACTAGTAGATAGTTTACTTACGTGACGTCACAGACTAGTAGTTTACTGTTAGTTTACTACAAGTGAAAGAACATTTGACGAAATGCATTACCGTATTATACACCACTACTAGTAAACTTACGCTTAACTAGCCGTAGACTTGCAAGTCTACGGATAGTGGGAATGATAAGTAAACTACTAGTTTGAAAATACCAGAGAATGGCTAATTAAAAGTAGAGTTCTAAACAATTTTAATATCAATTTCTTCTAGACGTCATTTTATGCGGATTACCATCATGATATTGACGATACATTGATTGAGCAAATATTGAATATTTGTGATCAATATAATCTATCTGCTTTCTTCCAAGACGTCTTACAGTACATTATGAATGATATTCGTTTTATGTTCTTTCCGAATAAATTTTCGGTGAGTTCTGAAGAAGATGTGTATTGTTCTTTAAGTTCAGCCGGTATACAAGGCTGTACTATAATATAAAAAATATATATTTGAAACATATTTCATATCCATAATCAAATCATTCTTTCTTACAATTGATTGATTACTTTCAGAATGTTCCTATTCGTGTGAAGATTGAAGTGGATAAGCACCGTGCAAGAATAAGAAATGATTATGATGACGATTATTAATTTCTTATGACGAATACGATGGATTTAAACAATTACACCAATCGGTGATGAATTTTAATCCATATCCATTCTCTTTTTTTAAATATCTTTGATGTAGTATTGATTCATGATATGTTATGAGAGAAGTTCCGAAGTATTTTCAAATCAATGTTGCTTGTTTATTTACTCATTTAAATCTATTTCGAAGTACTCGTTGGTCTTGATTTTGGTGAACTCGCAGTTTTCGTTCTTTTCGTATGCATAATTATCGATTCTTTGTTGATGTTTGTTGTATTCTGAATAAATTGTTTCTGAAAGTTTTCCTTTGCTTACCTATACATCTTTAATTAGGAGGAAACATCGGCACTCATTCTCAACCAGATTGAAGTAATCAATGAAATTGGAGTAAATGGTTCGGTTATGAAAAATAGCAAAAGATTACTGCGTTCGGGGGGAATCGAACCCCCGTCGAATGCTTGGAAGGCATCCATGCTGACCATTACACCACGAACGCGGTGTGAAAGAGGGAAGAGCGTTAAGGGAAAAGGAAATGAGAGGACGCACCGGCTAACAATAAGGATAATTTGAGCATTTGGGCAAACCCGTTCCTGATCTTAAAGGCACACCAATGAGCTAATTTAAAACACTCCACTCTGACAATGCTCTCTGGCTTTCTTTGTCTCTTTAATCGAGTACCATAGATTAATATTGATGACCGGTTCAATTGCATAACTCCCAGTTATTCATTTACATGATCTCCAATCGTTCTTTCAATAAGTAATAAAAGTGGATCAATATTCATGTTGTTCATTTACACATCTACATGATCTCCAATCGTTCTTTCAATAATTAATAAAAATGGATCAATGGATAGAGACATCTATGTATCAACATCAACCACACAGACAAAGAATAGTAGTGACAATTGTATTCACAAGAAGAATAATACAAGAAATCAAACATCTTTATCATTATCATAACATAGTCTATTCATTTAAAGTATCCTGTTTCTCAACCATTTCATCTTCTACAGTATCCTCTAAATGTAATCAATCATCTCCTCATTACTACAACATGAAAGACGATGAATCACATGAAAATTGTGAAGGATTCATTCTTGATCCATCTTCATACTAAAACAAATAGATCATATTCATTCATTCATAGACACAATCACTCATATTGACTAATTAACTACACTGTAAGCTGTATTACCCTTATCACATTATAATCTAATAGATACAATCAATAAATCAATAAAAAAAAGCAACCATGACCTTATTATAAACATTCATGTATTTGGAGCACACTGGCTCTTAAATAAATAGATCTAGTAAATATATAAAGTACTTACTGATGGAGCACCTCCTTTAGACGAATTCAATAATTCAATCATACTTTCAATTATTTAATTCCACGTACGAAGATCCTATATGCATATCATGTACAGTGTAGATAAAAGGATAAGTAAAGCGTACCTTGGTGATTAATCCTTTTGATAAAGTTCGAGGTGATGATGTATCCATTACTTGTTAAGAAATGAGAAATGTGATGAATTTATCACCAGACAATATTTCGTTCCGATAATAAAAATTAGGCATTTTAAAAAACTACGCGGCGGTGCAGGTGCATGGTGCAGGTGCAGGTGCATAGTAGGGATTAGGGTTCCGCATTCGTTCACTAAGTCGTGCAATTTGTGCAATCGTGCAGAGTCGTGCATCATTTTTATTCATCTGCGACATTTAGCGGTCGTTATTTGTAACGCTTTAGTGGAATTTGCATTTTTATAACAAAGAAAATGCCGATAAAGCATTAAAAATAGCGACCGCTAAATGCCGCTGATCAATGAAAATGATGCACGACTCTGCACGATTGCACAAATTGCACGACTTAGTGCACGAATGCGGAACCCTAGTAGGGATCCGCATTCGTGAAAATGCACAGCCGGTACGAGCATGAACGAAATAAAAATAATGAAAAGTCATTCTGCACAATTAAGACGCATTTTTTCGTGCGATGTAATGCATGCAAATACCAGACCAACCACCAATTTGATGAATAAAAATGATGAGAATGAATCGAATGCATTAATTTGAACGAATGAATACTTAATTATAATAATGAAGTCGTGCGCAGGACTTTTCTTTCATTTTCATTTTGAAAATCATTTCGCACGAATGCACATTTGCGGATCCCTAGTGCATAGTACTATTCGCCGATAATTATGGAAAATAGTGAGAATTAATTTAATGTAAACATTTTTTTCGAAAATTCCCAATTCCAGCGTTCGTTGACCTTTGATCGAAAAACTCTCCTAAGCAATAGTTTCTTAGAATTAGACAAAGATTCGAATGCGCCCAGTCCCGAATCGATTCGATTCGAAATAAACTTTTTAGGGAACGTCGCCAATCCTCACCACAATTGAATACAGCAAACAAAATTGATTCGTTTATAAACTTGCCTTGATTTAAAAATTATCAATATTAAACTGAAGGTGTAATATAATATGCAGAAGCTATTGAGCAAATAAAAAAATTACCTGGGCCATGGGAAAATAGTGAGAATTAATTTAATGTGATTTTTTTCTGAAAAATCCCGAATTCAACCTTCGTTGATCTTTGATCAAAAAACTTTCCTCAGCAATAGTTTCTTAGAATTCGCCAAGGAATCCATTGCACCCACTCCCGAATCCATTGGATTCGAAATAAACATTTTAGGAAAAGGCGCCAAATCGTTGTGTGGTCACCTCTTGAAGCGAATTTTCAATTGGAAGGAATTTCCAAGTACCAGCGAACTACACTCATGGAGCCTGTAATTATCATACATAAAACAGAAAAATCCATTTTTCGTCGATACCACACATATGTCGACTTTCTCAGATAGCGTGTTCTATAAGCTACAGGACGGACAAACCAAACAACCGCGGTCATTTGGTTTGTCCGTCCTATACGGATCACGGAGGTCCAAACTCGCGGGGTGCCCTGTCTAAAGGTTCTAAACCGCGGCGTACGTTACGAGATTGAGACGGCGTGCCTCACGAGCAAAAAAATATCGGAGTAGTTGTTTAGATAAATTGAGAAAGTATTGAAAGTTGAATAATAATACTTGCAGCTTAGACGAAACTTTAATCAATGAGTTATCGATTAATGATGTTCATTTCTATGGTGGAGACATGTCTGATGTCAAGCTGCATATTGGGTATGTTTGTTTGTTCCGTTCATCTTTATGTTTATCTTTATGTGATAGAAATTTTTTAATCGTGTGTTCTCTGGGTAAACATAAAAACCGTGTCCATGGTGACATATGATAACGAGAGATGGATCTTAAATTGGACAGACATTTTTCATTCAATTCAGACATCGTGGCATATTATTTGATCCAATCAATAAGCTCGATACTTCTGCTGCCTTGAGTGCTATTGTTACAGTAACGGTAAATTATCTTGCTGTTTCTTTATTTAAATTTAATATATTTCAGATGAAAGAAAAGAGAGGTGTGGTACCCTACATTTTAAGTTCTTTCTCTACTCCATCGAAATTAACTGATCTTAAGATTACTGTAGGAGATACCGTATTCTGCGTCAACAAGTCAGTTTGAAATGTTGAATTATGATCACGAATGGGTAATTTTATAGATCGATAATCTCAATGCACTCTACTGTTTTGTCTTCATTGATTTATCCGAATTCATTAGAAATTGTGAACGAGGTTAAACACAATTGCTAACAACACACAGAGAAAAGAGGTGTAATCCACAGCACAAAAGACCTGTGAAGTGCTATATTCTCTGTGAATGTTTTCACAGTGTGAAATTCACACTATCATATTTTTATTTAGCTTTTCCTCGAAGATGTTTTCCCTAATGAATTCGAATTATTGCTCAAATGTATATATCCTGAGAATACTGAGGTTAATAATTTCAAAACCAGTTTATTTATGTACCTTCTGAATTTCAGATCGAGGAAAATGATATTATTTCTATTTTAAACTTGTCTTGTAAGTTTAAAATCGATAATGTTATGTGGAAATGTGTTGAGTCGTTGGAGGTAATTCATAGTAGGTCGAAAAGTATGTGACAAAATATCAAGCCTGACCGGATTCTGAGCAAAAATTTCACAAAAATCAAAAAACCTGACCGGATTTTAAGCCAAGTTTGCCAAAAATCGAAAAACCTGACCGGATTTTGAAAACCGATAACCTAGCTATTCGACCTATGAGGTAATTATTTATTTTTATTAAATGAAGCGAGTTTTGTTTTTTTATAGAATTGTATACAATATGACAGTGTAACAGAGCAGGCTACAGTAGTCCAATTAATTCTAATTACTTTTGTCTACATATTTTTAAACCATAATCAAATTATTACTTTCAGAGATTGAATATCCGTTATTTTAATGAAGGATCCATCTTGAATTTGTGTGATCATTATGATCTATCTTCCCTATTCGATTTGGTAGTTAATTATATGGAACGCCTTTCATATCGCTATTTGGATCGTCACATGTTATTGGTAAGTATTATAGATTCTTTAATAAACAATATGAATTTGCTTTTAAAATCTAAAAAAAATCCTCATCAATCAATAATCGGCATATTCAGTAACACATTTTCTTCAGAATGCTTCTCCTCGTGTTAAACCAGTATTGACTATGCTTTATAAGAACTTCCGAGTACAGCGATACTTTTTTTAAAAATTACATATGTTAATTGTTGTTTAGTTTCTCCATGATTGCTGAAACATCTTTACGATGTATTATAAATTAATAAATAAAATAGATTGCAAGAAGCTATTTGTTCATTATTTGGTCTTTGTCATGTTGTTTAAGTCTTTTGTGATTGAGTTTCTCATTTAATCACCAACTTTTCATTCCTATCAATCTTTCTCATATTAATCGTTGTTGTGTAAATTGTGTTCTTTGTTCTTTTTTTTGCTATATTCGAATAAATTTCTTTGAGTTATTCTCAGTTTAATCAATTATGAAGATCATTGTTGGGTCCGATTCGTATATCTCAAAGTATTTTAAACATTTCCTTATTCTCTATGGTTTTCTCAGTAATATCATCATCAAAATTTTCTGATAATGGTGATCAATTCAATGATGATCAGGAATTTGGATTCGTTTATTCTGAAACGACAAAAGCAGAATCCACTTCATAACTTTTGGATTGATCTTTGATCTTTCGATTGATCTTTGATCTTTCGGTGAACGAAGAAACAGGATAAGTGTTAGTTTCTTTATTGATTGATTCATTCATTCGATGACAACATAATAATGTGTCTACAAAAATATAAATACCATTTATTATTCAGGTAAAAGTTGAAGACTAGATGTATCACGGTCACAATCAATGTCTTTTCATTCTGTGTAGAGTGATAGGAGGAATATGCAAAGAAAGGAGATAAGAATAATGAATTACGACTGGTGCAATCATCAGTGAGTTTACACTACAATTATTAGTTCATATATCTCTTACCTTCAAATACTAATGAAAGTACCTTTAGTATCTTTCAATATATTCGACTTTTGCATTATTGATTCACAGTATGTTGTTATATTGTGTAATGCAAGGTTGCTTTCACAGAAGTTTTAGATCATTGACTATGGGGGTTTCATTGAAAAGATGGTTGTTATTATAGTTAAGAACAACAATTATTGTGCTATGATTACAGTTCGTATTCAACTCTATCGACGTTCATGTATTCGGAAGATTACTGTAGGAGATACCGTATTCTACGTGAACAAGTCAGTTTGAAATATTCAATTTTGAAAAAGAAATTCTTGTCAAGAATTAGTAATTTTATAGATCGATTATCGCAATGAACTCTCCTGTTTTCTCTTCATTGATTTATCCGGAGTCATTAGAAATTGTGAACGAGGTTAAATACAATTGTTGACAAGGTTTTTCACAATATCATATATTTAGCTTTTTATCGAAGATATTTTCGCTCGTGAATTCGAATTATTGCTCAAATGTATATATCCTGAGAATACTGAGGTTAATAATTTTAAAATTATTTCTAAATTTCTAATCTTCTGAATTTCAGATCAAGGAAAATGAAAGAAAAAATCAAGAAAAAATTTTCAAATTGGCTTGTAAGTTCAAAATCATGATGTTATGTGGAAATGTGTTGAAGCCTTGAATGTTGCTTTTTATTGATCTATTATTGATCTTTTTATGGGTTATGGTAAATTGAAGCGAGTTTTGTTTTTTTTAAACATTTTTATACAATATACAATATATGAAAGTGTAACCGAGTAGGCTACAGTAGTCCAATTTACTAAAATTTATTACGCTTATCCAAAATTTTTACTACTTATGTTTAAACTATAATCAATTTATTTCTTCAAGGATCATTATGATCTATCTTCCCTGCTCTATGTAGTATTTCGTTAAATCAAAGACAGTACATGGAGTAATTTTATTACTTCCAACACATTACCGGTAAGTATAAAAGATTCTGTCAAAAACAGTTTGAATTTGCATTTAAAATCGTTAAAAATCATCATCAATCAATAGTCTGTAGATTCAGTAACACATTTTCTTCAGAATCTTTCTCCTCGTGTTAAAAGTGCATTGAATAAGCTACACGAAGAAAAGATGAGACTTAGTTATCAAGATTCCGATAACGATAGTGCCGATTATTGATAGTTCGATGTTTTCGTTCGAATACTTGATTTTTTTAAAATTTATATTAATTGTTGTTTAGTTTATTCATGAGTGCAAGAAGCTATTTGTTCATTGTTTGATCTTTGTCCTACCAACTAACTTTTCATTCCTATCATTCTTTCTCATATTAATCGTTGTTGTACATATTGTATTCTTGTTTTGGTTGTATTGTTAATTGCAAGATACGGTATAATGTTATTGATTGATTTAGTTTCAATTATTGATTGGTATCATTTCCAGTAGTTGATGCTGAATATGAAGATATGGTATATGTTCTACATGCTATTTTTTCTTAAATAATGGAGATATGATGATTATCACCTAATCAATCAATACTTTCATTTCAATCAATACTTAGAGAACAGTGGATACTGTAGAACTTCTTCTTTGTCTGGCTAATAAGAGGATAGAGGAGCGTTTAGGAGCAGCTCTAATGAAACTGCATTATTGGACGTATTTCAAGTTTATGTTTTTGTGATTATTGATTGATTAATGACTTTGTATTGCATTATTTACTGAAGAAGTGAGGAATTAATTTGTTTATCGATTAGCGAAAATCGATCAATGGAGACAATTTTGACATAACGATGTTCCGTTTTCTGTTTGTTTCATGTTCAATTCGATGTTCCGTTTTCTGTTTGTTTCATGTTCAACTTTATTATCTTAAAAATGACTCTTACTGAATTTCGTTGGTTCGATTTGAATACCACTAATTTTTATATTTCAAATTAAATCTTCATTTCTTCTTAAAGAAATGTCATCGAGTGAACTGGCTAAAGATGATGATCGATTCAATGATGATCATGTATTTGAATTCGTCAATTCTCAATCGATTCGCCTCCGGTTGAGAAAATATGATGTAAATCGAAAAGATAATGAGATCGATAGGTATTCCTCTGTTACTATATGTTTGAAAAAAATACATCTTTTCTGTGAAATTAGCTGAAATTAATTGATGAAATGCGCAATATTATAGGCTATCTTGGGAAGAAGTTACAATTGTCAATGTTCCATTCCTGTTTTATTTGATGGCAGATTGGTCTGGCAATGTGGAGTTCACCCCAAATTAAATGCTGTTGTTTCTCTTGACGGGTAATTGAATTCATTCATTCAGTAAATTCTTTCTTCTATGATTTGTTTCTTATGTTTTTTTTTCCTGTCGGCGATTGCTAAAACTTTAACCTTCAGATACTATGAAAAAAAGGCTCCATTCTTTGAATGTTTGTTCGATGTGAAATTACAATTTATGAAGACTAATAAAGACAAGTATGTTTTTATGATATATATAAATGAATAATGCATTTTATTGTATCTAGTCGTTAAGATAACTTGAGAAAGCATTGAAAGTTGAATATTGATAATTGTAGCTCGGAAGAAGCTCAAATCAATGAGTTATCGGCTAATGATGTTCATTTCTATAATGCACACATCATCCCTCTCGAGCTACATATCGGGCATGTGTCGTTTTTTATACTAAAAATTAAAATAAGCAGTGCTTTAAAAAAATCTTTATGTGATGGAAATTGAAACGTGTTCTCTGAAAATGAGAGAACATAAAAACAACAATTTAGGAATGCAATTTTCAATAACATATTCGGACCTGAGTTCACGTTATTTGATCCAATCAATAAGCTCGATGCTTCTGATGGAGTTGATGTTATTGTTACTGTAACGGTATATAATCTTATTGTTTATTTAATTAAATTAGGAAATATATTTCAGATGAAAGAAAAGATGGGTGTGGTACCTTGTATTCTAAGCTCGTTCTCTTCTCCATCGAAATTAACTGATCTTAAGATTACTGTACGAGATACTGTATTCTACGTGAAAAGTCAGTTTCAAATATTCGATTTTGAAAAAGAAATTCTTCTCAAGAATTGATAAATTTATAGATCGATAATCTCAATGTACTCTCCTGTTTTGTCTTCATTGATTTATCCGAAGTCATTAGAAATTGTGAACGAGGTTAAACACTATTGTTAACAAAGTTTTTCACACCGTTATATTTCTATTTAGCTTTTCCTAGAAGATATTTCCCCTCGTGAATTCGAATTATTGCTCAAATGTGTATATCCAGAGAATACTGAGGTTATTAATTTAAAAAAAATATTTTCTTGATGTGCCTTCTGAATTTCAGATCAATAGTGAAGATGCTTTTTCTATTTTCGACTTGGCTTCTAAGTTCAAAATCGATAAGGTTGTGTGTTGAAGCCTTGAAGGTAATTATTGATTTTTTATTGGTTATAGTAAATTGAAGCGAGTTTTTTTTTTAATTTTTATACAATATATGAAGTGTAACAGAGTTGGCTAAAGCAGTCCAATTTAATACTAGAACGCTTATCCAAAACTTTTACCACTTATGTTTAACCTATGATAAATTTATTTCTTCAAGGATTTAATTCCGTCTGATGATCGAGAGAAATATATTAAATCCATGTTGAATATTTGTGATCATTATGATCTATCTTCCCTGTTCGACTGTATCAGGCACCATATAGTATTCGATGATTATTACATGAGATTGGTAAGTAAAATAGATTTTTTAATGAGAATTTGCATTTAATATCTAAGTTCTAATTTTTTTCTCATTAATGTTTATATTCATGTTTATATTCAGTAACACATTTTCTTCAGAGTTTTTCTCCTCGTATTCAACATGTATTGGATGTGGCGGTAGAAGATTGCTTGTCTTGGTAATTACGATTTCGTTTACTACGACAGTTCTGATTACGATAGTTCATAGTATCCATGTTTCGATGTTTTCTTTTGAAAACGTCATTCTTTGAATATATTAATTGTTGTTTAGTTTCTCCATGCTTACAAAAAAGCTATTTGTTCATTGTTTTCCTGTTCAGGACGTAATATTATGATTGAGTGTATATTGTTGCGATGATCATGAGTATCATATGACTACACTGGTTTCTGTTGTTATGATTATGCAAATCTACAGGAGTGTGATGCAATGTGGTGATGGTCTTATTATTTCATAATTTGTCTATTTTTAAGAAAAAAATCAATTGCAATTTATTTTTTCCGTAACCGTTGTTTTGTTTTCCGTATTTTGAAGCGTATAGCACTGTGTATTTATTTTTGTTGTTGTTAGATTGGGAAGTTGTCAGTGATATATCTTTTTTTGTACATTCTTTTCTTACTTTGCTATACTTGAATAAATTCCTGGCTGTACCTTCTTTGAAATAAATCCTGAAGATCGTTTCTTCGTTCGATTCGAATATCTCTCATTGCTTGTCTTCATTTTGTCTTATTAGGGTTGGCTATCGCTTTGCGGGTTGCGGGCCCACAATGATAGCTCTCCCTTACCTTTCCCGACTTTGATGGAAACGATTGCGGGCCCGATTTTTCGAGCCATTGCGTCCCCCGAATAGCCAACTCTATGTCTTATACCTTACTCATTGTCAGTTATGTCATCAGCTGAAACTCCTCGATACACTGATGAAATCGAAATTATGAACTCTCAATCGATTCGATTTCAATTGAGAGAACGCAATAGACCTCTCACATTTCGTCCAGGAAAATACACAGGGTAATTTGCAGTTCACATACAACATGAATAAGATCCGTACCGTACCCCTAAAGAGTGTTTTGCCCCAGCTACGATAAATAATAACACAACTTTCTACCAGTTCTTATAGATAGTTGATCTATTTCTGTATTGTTCTGCAATATGTAGTCAAAAGAATCAATAATTTTTTTTTAAATATTTGTTGTATAGCATATGCTCATTGCAGGCTATACGCAAAGAAGAAAGCTTCTATGATCGGTGTTCCATTCTCATTTCGCTTCGAAGTAGAAAGTAAAGATGAGAGTGGTCGTGAATGGTTCATTGAACTGTCACTTCAAGATGAGTGAGTGCTTACCATATTAAAGCGACACCCCAAGCTAATTTGAATCACTCCACTCTGACCATACTCTCTCGCTTTCTTTCTCTACGAGAGAGTATTGCCAATGCGGAGAGTAAAATTAGCTTTATGTTTAACGAAACATTTTTATTCAATTTATATTGACCGCTAGATGTGATTAATTTTAAATTTTTTATTAATTGATTCTTTATGAAAACATGAACAGAGGTGTTCGGTAATTCGGTAAATTACTTGTCACAAAATCGATAATTTTAGTTAATTTTAAAATATGGGAAAAATCATACAAGATTTTCAAGGCTTTCTTACCGATTTGGTAAAATTTTGAGAATTTCGGTAATTCGTTAATCGATAGCTCCCAGCTCAGTTCTTCAATGTTCACTTCAGAGACTATGAGAACGTTCCATTCTTTGAATGTAAATTCGACCTGAAATTGCAGTTGATGAAAATTGATAAAGACAAGTATGTTTTAAATAAAATAATTATTTATTATTCGAATTTTGAATTACAGGTTAAGTGATTCTATAGTTGACGAGATTTGTATGAATGGTGTTCATTTCTATCATGGAAACTTAGCTCCAGTTAAGATCTGTGTTGGGTTTGTTCAGTTTTCTTTAATTCCTCAACTTATTTTTGTCTTTCTTCCAGGAAGGAGTCAATTATACCTGACGCAACCAATACGTTTTGTGGTTCTGATGGACTTTATTGTATTGCTACAATTACGGTACTTTGCTTCTATTTTGTTCCATTTCACGGACCTGGAAACTAGCAAATTCGGATTAGACACGCTGTTAAACATTGATTGTGTACGACATTGGAGTTTTACTATTATAATTTCCGCACAAGCTCTTTGAAGAAAACTTGAATCATTCTTGTATTCAGTCATTTTAAAATTAAACTCTCCTTGTCAAAGTTCTTTTACTGCATTGCAGAATTGTAGAAAGTATACCCGCACTATGTAGCAGGCTGCAGCAACCCGACTCGTTTATAGCGCGCTAACATTTTTTAAGGAAATATTTTATAGATGAGTCATAAAAGAGGTATCGTGCCATTTATTCTCAGTTCTTTCTTCGCTCCATCGAAGAAAACTGATCTAAAGATCACTGTAGAAGATACCGTATTCTATGTCAACAAGTGAGCTAATCATCCATTTTTATTCATCAACAATCGATTAATTTTAGATCGATAATATCACTGAGTTCATTGATTTATCCAAACGATGAAGTATCTCTCAATGAGGTTTAAAAAATATTTTACAGTATTCTTTATAATGTTGTCTTGATAGCTTGTCATCGGAGATATTTGCTCCGAGGAATTCGAGTTATTACTTAGACTTATATACCCGGATAATATTGAGGTACTGAATAGAGTGAAATGTGCGGAAGAATTTCAAAATTTTAGATCAGCAAAGATGACACTATTTCAATGCTAAATTTGGCTCGTAGACTCGAAATCGATCATATTGTGTCGAAATGTATTGAAGCATTGAAGGTATTTCTTGATTTATTTTATAGGATATAGCAATTAAAAGGGGAGTTCTTAAAAAAATTTTAATATCAATTTCTTCTAGACGTCATTTTATGCGGATTACTATCATGATATTGAAGATAAATTAATTGAGCAAATATTGACTATTTGTGATCAATATAATCTATCTGCTTTCTTCCAAGACGTCTTGCATTTCATTGTGAATGATTTTCGCTTTATGTTATATCCGGATAAATTTTCGGTGAGTTCTGAAGAAGACGTATATTATAGAATTACAAAAGTTTTTCATACACCACGCAAATGCCGAACTTTAGTAAACTTCTCCACCATGAAAAATGAAAAATCGTCAGCTGGTTAGGTTAGAGGCAGTGGAGTGACAATCGAGAGTTGGGCGAGATCTAGCCTTTGATCGACTTCCGTTCCTTAGAGCCCCGTTTGTCATTTTCTTATGCATTTTATACGCACAATACCCACAGCCAAATCATCCTATCTTACAATTTATTGATTGCCTTCAGAATGTTCCTATTCGTGTGAAGATTGAATTGGATAAGCACCGTGCAAGAATTAGAAATGATTATGATGATGATTATTAATTTCTTATGACGAATACGATGGATTTAAACAATTACACCAATCGGTGATGAATTTTAATCCAATATCCATTCTCTTTTATTAAATATCCTTGATGTAGTATTGATTCATGATATGTTATGAGAGAAGTTCCGAAGTATTTTCAAATCAATGTTGCGTGTTTATTTGCTCCTTTAGATCTATTTCGAAGTACTCGTTAGCCTTGATTTTGGTGAACTCGCAGTTTTCGTATGCATAATTATCGATTCTTTGTTGATGTTTGTTGTATTCTGAATAAATTGTTTCTGAAAGTTTTCCTTTGCTTACCTATACGTCTTTAATTAGGAGGAAACATCGGCACTCATTCTCAACCAGATTGAAGTAATCAATGAAATTGGAGTAAATGGTTCGGTTATGAAAAATAGCAAAAGATTACTGCGTTCGGGGGGAATCGAACCCCCGTCGAATGCTTGGAAGGCATCCATGCTGACCATTACACCACGAACGCGGTGTGAAAGAGGGAAGAGCGTTAAGGGAAAAGGAAATGAGAGGACGCACCGGCTAACAATAAGGATAATTTGAGCATTTGGGCAAACCCGTTCCTGATCTTAAAGGCACACCAATGAGCTAATTTAAAACACTCCACTCTGACAATGCTCTCTGGCTTTCTTTGTCTACGAGAGCGCGTTGCCAGAGCGGAGAGCAATATTGTCATGGGAAAAATTTCGCTGCAGCTGCTGCTGATGCAGCCCCTGCCGCCAAGAAGAAGGAAGAGCCCAAGGAGGAGTCCGATGATGACATGGGCTTCGTACTTTTCGACTAAACTTTCCCCCTAACTGGGAAGCAACACCGACCTTCTCCACCCTGTCGCCGTTGTTTTTGTTATCTTGTTTTCGGCAGATAAATTTCTGACCGACAAAAATATTTTTAATACTGAAACTTCATTGTCGCATCAGTCAAAGAAATGTCGAAAAGGTTGAATGAAAATAAATGGAAAACTGTGTTCGATCACGCGTTGTGAGGTTACAATCGCTGTATGCTAACCTCTGAACTAGACCGGCTACACTTTCGGCCACTCGAATCTAGAAGAGAGTATTACACTAATTCTTACTCTTCGAAGTACGAATGCGCCCCAAATCTCCTAGTTTTCCTTCTTAAGCTGATTATTGTGTTTAACAAGCATTATTTATTCCGCGGGATCGTTTACTAGGGAATGATTTCTCATTTCTTTCTTTGATGGTTGAAATTAATCAGCATGGTCGACTTATTGTTAGTAAGAATCAACTTTCAAAAGTTGCAATTGATCGATTTTTTGCACGAAACCCGTCGCATATCCGCCGCACGAAAGACAGCCAAAGAAGATTTTTTGGACTTGATTTCCATTGAAACAGCAATTTTGTGCTGGAATTACCATGCAGACATAAAATGCTGTAGGGGGAATCGAACTCGTGTTCAAAAAGTGGAAAAAAAAACAAAAAAAATGCAACTTTTTGGCTGTATTTCGTGCGGCGGATATGCGACGGCTTTCGTTTAAAAAATCAATAAACTGCAGCTTTTGACAGTTGATTCTTACTAAGTCGACCATGCTGATTATCGCTATGTATGTCACTACCGTAATTTCAACCATCACAGAAACCATTCCATAGTTAGTTTCGGCCAGGGGGTCTATCTAGCAGGTCATATCGTCCATGATTTTCTCGTCTCTCGGTGTATCGATTGGCATAAGTGAGAGGGAATATGGAGGAGAGTAGGGCAAAGGTCACGGGTCTATATTATCGTCCATTCTTTTGTACGTTTGCAATCGGCGTATTATCTCTCTCAATTTTGCCTTCAAAAACACTTATTCTTTACTAACAATAAGCTTTGTTATGAATAGTTTGCTTGACTTTCGTGCGCGCATATCATAATCTAAAACAATTTCCAATTGTAATGTAATAACATTGTTATTTTTATTCCGTTTTCTTATTTATTGCTTGTTCAGAAAATTTCATTTCAGGATGGACCCTTACTGGACCGCAAACCGATGGGAATGCTTCCAAATATTATTATTTGGCTCGCTGGTCCTAATTTTGTCCTCGCTGATTACTATTGACGAGTCGAAAGAGCTCGACTTTCTCCATGTTCTTGTTGTCCTCTTGGGATTTACGTTCGGAGTTTTGCCAGCCTGTAGTTTCCACCGTCATTCGGTCACATTCATCGGTCAGTTCTACTTCCTATTCTGATATTATCCCCAATATATAATCTGTGTTCGCACATTTCTCTTGCGGTCGCCCTCCAATAAGACCGAAAGATCTGTATTTAAAAAAATCGCGAATCGCCGCTGCAACTTTTCTGATACAAGCAAAAAGTCAACTTGCCCTTCCGAGCCTATTCTTGATAAATGTGTTTAAACTGTAAAAATACAGTAAACTGTACTGTAAATATGTAAATTAAACTGTAAATTCCACTTTATTTCTCTATTTCCCCAGCAGGGATGCTCCTATTGTGAGTAAATTTCTTTGGAATAACTTTGCGGAGAACGTTACATTTATTTGATATTATCTATATTTCAGATACGATATGCGCAAGGCTGATTATCGTGTGCTGCGTTGTACTTCTTTTTCCGCACCTCTACTTGCTTGCGCAAAGGATAACGCCTCTCGCTTGCATAGCACTGGCAGTATGCTTAATGATAATGGCCCACAGACAAGAATTTGTGTGTTTCGTTCTTTGATTTTTCAAGTATTTCACGATGATTGAATCTAGAAAATCGATATTCGAAATTCTGTGTTGTATTAATTATTGATTCATGACTAAGATATTAGTACCGATGTGTACATTTGTTCAAGTTGATTATTGATTGATGATGGAGGGATAAAGTGTGATTTATTAGATTTTGACCATGTTCACATGACTTTTACATCTTAAAAAACTTGTACAAGGAATACTTACAAGATTCTTGTCGTGCATGACTCACCATTCACGACAGAACAGAAATTGAATCGCTAAATTGCCGTAATATGAATAAGAATTTTTTAGAACTATGTGGTCTTTGTGACCGACAGGCTTTGTGAGCGACAGGGTTGCGAATACTTTATATATACATTTTTTTTTAAATCCGTTCCTCGTTATTTCGATTAGTTGATTTGGTGATCACAATGCAATCTTCATTGAAATTATTTATTCGTCAATGAGTTGCATTTGATTTAAATATGTTTAATATTAGTACTTTCTGTGCATGGCAAAAGTCAATGAAATTTGAATAAAGATATGTTCATAATCATAATAAGATCATAATAAGACTATTGTGCGTATAAAATGTACTTGCATAAGAAAATGACAAATGGTGCTAACGAACGGAAGACACAATCGAGAGGCGATCGAGATGCAGCCTTCTACATCTCGCCCCGCCTCTCGATTGTCTCTCCGCTGCCTCTCTCTAACCCGGCTGACCTTCGCCGCGCGCTATATTATATATAAAAGAGATCGGCATAGTTTCTGAACCATGCAAAACAAGAAATTCTCTTGTGGGAGTGGTTGGCTACTCTCGTACCAAATAAACAAGTGTGTTTTATACGGTCAATACTTCGATCTCACAACGGCCGAGTATAGAAGTGATCATGTTCGGAATATTTTTCACTTATTTCATTTCTTCCTAGATTTCATCTATCAATTGGTAGACGTCTCTTCATCGACAACACTAAAATATTTTGACTATGTATACCACAATTTGGGTTGCTTTGTGCAGTAATGCTGATTTTTGTTGCTTAACGTAAGAAAGAGCCGGAATTGTTAGCCATACTTTTATGGTATTATGTTTTCTCCTATTTTATCTTGCTTTTCTGCATCTTTTCTGACTTTAAAATAAATTAAAATAGTTTATTTGAAACTACGTTGTACGTTAGTCACCTTTTCTCTTTACAGTATTGCTCTATGTCGTTTTATTCAATCAAATGTTCTTCTGGCTTATCATTATGTTTATCGATATATTCTAATGACCTACGTATTACATCACGGATGTGACGTAATACGTAGGCATTCAACGTTAGCTCCCAAACTGCCACTGTGCCCAAGAACCCTCACCGATATCGCTACATCAGCGACGGACATCCATCACTCCCTTAATTTTCTTGTTACGCATATTATGATGGAATAAAGAATAAGAATAAGAATAATACATTATGACTGATACTAAAAGGAGCGTGAGACTTATTAACGGTCTAGTTCGCATATAACATAAATAGAATGATACATACTGCCAAAGCGATTTGTATGTACATTCGCCGGTCTCCACCTTTAATTTTGCTATCGATATAATGGAAACGTGAAAATGGTTTGCTCGCGCGGCGGAGAGTGTGACAGAGAGATTCATTGGATGCTTTCTCGCACGCACACCCTATCTAATGCATACCACCAAACCCGCCTTGCATCCGCCGCGCCCTCTTTATATTTCATCTGTTTTCTAACGCTTTTCTTTTAGCGTTAGAAAATTGTTGCTCTGCTATTACAGAGGCTGAACTAATGTGAGTTGAGACTCCTCCTAGAAGACTTTGGAGAGGCAGGAGCGGCATTTCCGTCTTGGACGAACAACGCAGTGTTTTCGTGGGTTATTTGACTGATCTAATCAAGTTTCATGTGCGGACGTTTTCTTGAATGGAGAATAATTCTCTCAGAGACCTATTACTTGTGAATATGAAGATACCCCTGCTCTAACCCCCCCCCCCCCCCTCCTCTGCATACTACAATACAGCTCGGTCTCCTTTTGTACACGAGTGACACAGCTCAAAATGTTCTTTTTATGGCTTTATAGAAATCTACCAATCTTCCATAATTGCTAAAAAGTAATTAAAAGGCGAATCACACTGGTCCGAAAATGATGGGTAATAATTCACTGGAACGGTATGCTGTGTTATTGCGTATCGATCGCACGATCGCCATAAGATATTTTTTGAAAATTTACACCATTTTCGGAACGGTATGATTTTCCTTTTAATTGTTTTTTTTTTCCATTAATGAATATTTTGTTTCAATTTCTTTAGTCATTAAAAGAACTTTACATGACAGAAACTCATGATTAAGACTTTGAGAATCGAAAAATATTCAGCACCCACAGAGAAAATGATGAGCGCAAATGAGCGCCACAGTGTCACTCGTGTGCAAAAGGAGACCGGGCTATACTGTATATGCTGAAAGGATAAAGTATTGTATTCTATTATTCTAATGTATGTAATTACAATATCGATTTTGGGCTGCACCTGCATAGTAGAACATATCGGTAGACATTATGATAAATCAGAAGAATAAATGTAAAAATGTTTGAATGGATAACACGACAAAGAACAATACTGTAAAGAACAAATGTGTTAATCTAGAGTACACTCGTACTTCCGTCTCAAAAAAGAAATTTCCTTAAAGGCATGCCAGATCCAGAAAACTAATGCAATGGAAAATGGGAGAAAATCGGATATTATGCAGAAATTAGCTAACACGCGTCCATACCCATAGATATTTGGGAAAATACAAGAAAGGAACCGAACCACCCACCGCCGCATACTAGCCAAACCCCTAACCACTGTGCCACTATTTTTCGTTGAAGTCCATAAATATGCTAATGATCTGCAGCTTGCGATTGACTCGGATTCTTCTGAGGCCGTATCCATGAACGGCGGCAAACCGTTTGCCGGCAAATGTGACGTCACAAGCGTAGGGGGAGAAGCTCTGTCAAACGCCTCCGCCTAAACTTGTAACGTCACCTTTGCCGGCAGACGGTTTGCCGACGTTCATGGATACCTATACCGTTCTCTTTCCGTCATATCATAATTGCTGATTCTATAATGCAACAACATATTGCTCTCCGCAATGAGGGGGGAGCTCTTGTTTATCAGCTATTCTAGATATTTATAGATATAGATATGCTAGATATTCCAGATATTCCAGATATTAGATAGCCTTATATGCCTTCTCGTGAACCAAAAACATTATTGAGAGTATCGAAATCTCTCGTTTCATTTATGCGAAAGCGTCCGCAGTGACATTTCCTTATTCTCATAATGTTCAGAAACATGAGCAATGTCTCTTATAAATGCCAAACAAGTGCGGTGAAGGTCAGACGGGTTTGGTGTGAGTAAGTGAAGCTATAATCGAGAGGAAGGAGAGATAGTGCAGGCGAAATATTTGGTTCCGAGTGTTACTTTTTACACACTATTTCTTGGTATCTATAAAATGCATTTGCTTGTGCAAGTAAATTTTATAACTAGAAAATGTGAATAAGCTCTATGCGGGAACAGTTTTCCTTTGCAGTATTGTTGTAATCCCTCATCGCTTATTAGAGCCAGCTGTCATCCAAAAATTTCGATTAGAAATATTTAAAATAGTTGATCTCAAGTTGTTCAGCTCAAACAACTCGTCACAAAAATGTATTACAATTGTGAATCAACATTCCGCTATGAAGTCGTTTAGTGTGGCGACGTTTCTTAACTACAATACACACTAACTTGGTTAAATAGTTCCGAAATGTTCATTATAGAAACTTCATTATTGACAACCTTGGATACAAAATATTAAAATTTCTCTAAAATATTGAAAATTGAAACCAAAATATTGGCCTCCAAAATATTGAATTTCAAGTTTTCTCCGAGGATTTGCTGTATCAATTAGCAAAACCGTCTGCTGACTTGAGTATACCGAAGATTTTTGAAGACGCCATTCTACCGTTGAGACTTTTATGCCAATAAATTTATGCATCTTTACATTTGTCTTACGTGCCTACGCCGTAACCTCTTCCGTAACGACGGAGACGCGGCGGAGGTTATGGCGTAGGCCGGCAAATGTAACGATGCATTATATATTTTGAATCAGAATTTAAAGATCAAGATCAACTTGCTTTCGTTTCCGGATCACATCTACAGCCTGCTCCATGTAGCAAAAGCCTTTTACGGAGAAAACTTGTAATTAAATATTTTGGAGAATATTTTATCCGCGGTCATCAATAATGAAGTGTTGAACTCTATATGTAGAAAAACCATTGTCAAATACAGAAATCTAATCAACAGACAGAAATATTTTTAAATTTTGTGACGCGAATACTTAATTTCATCGTTTTCCAAATGTTACAGTATTCGAGAAACCAAGGGTTAGATAACAATGCGATGCGAAAAATGGCTTTGAAAAAAACGTGAAAAGGGATATATAAAAGAATAAATGAAAAAAACAATAAGAGAAAAAAATGCGGATTAGATGAAGTAGATCAAGAGAAGGAATGGATGGGATTACCGACCGCACCACAGAGACAAAAGTAGAAGAAATGATGAAAGATAATCGGCCTATTTAACCAACCGCACCGCATAAAGAAAGGCAGAAGAAAGTGAAAAAGTAAAGTGTGACGGACAGACAGACGACAGACAGATAGACGTGCCTTATCCCTTAACGTATAGAGAACAACAAGCTTTTTTTTGCGTCACGTTTTCACGAACACCGTTGAAGCTAGCGACCTGCGGTTTGCGGCATTAGATTCAGCATCGGCGAATTAAGAAAACTTTCGGACAACTTTTTGAAAAAATGCCTAAAACTCATTTAATTATCGATTGAAGCGTTAAACGGTCAAATGCCCTTATTTCCGAGATTATAGCTTTAAGCTTGTGTTTTTCTGCGTACGTTTACCAATTAGCATACGGGGAACACGATGCGAACAACCTCCGATCATAATTACATCGATTTACGCCATAATTTTGCACTTAAACATTTTACACGCGACGCGTGTGCGACGCGTCGCGTGTGCTCGCTTCATTCGAAAGAAAGCGAATTCAATCGTGGGGTTAATGCTAAATTGTGATTTCATTTTCTCATTCATAGTATTCATAGCATCACTATACCTTCAGGCCATCACTGGATGGCGGCCATTACTATGATATAGTATTATCCCATATGTATAGAAGTTAAATAGCGTTTTTTTCACGTCACGTTTTCTCCCGTCCCATTGAAGTTAGAGCGATGCGGTTTGCGGCATTAGATTCAGCATAGGCGAATTAGGTAAACTTTCGGACAAATTTTTGAAAAAATGCCTAAAATTCATTTAAATATCGATTGAAGTTTAAAAGTTTAAACATGCTTTATTTCGAAGTTATAGCTTTATTCTTTTGTTTTTGTGCATACGTTTATCAAATGGCATACGGAGAAAACGATGCGAACAACCTCCGACCGCGCTTACATCGTTAAGGCGTCCAAATTAGGCAAAAACGAAAACGTGTTCATTCATTTGACCTAACTACTGACTGACTTGCGTATGGGTCAGCATCGCTTTCGAAATCTTTCACTAAAAATTTCGTCCAATTATGAATTGTGCTGTCGTGTTTCATTTAACGTTTTACGATTCATGATTTTGATAGTTCATCTTATCTACGTACGCGTCAGCGTGCGTGACTTTCGAAATCTTAGCGTTAGTTCTACCATACAGGGTGCGTGATAATTACTTGGACTCGAACTGTTATCTGTATCTCCCCTTAGAACGCGAGTTGAGCAACCAGTTTCATACCATTATTTATTCAATTCATTAATAACAAAAGTATGCCAATGGATTTCGATATTCCCCCCTTTCGCGTTAATACAAGCCCGTAGGAACTCGAAGGCAATGTGCATTTTACGGAGGTAGTTGTCGTTGAGTTTGTTCCATGCTTGGATGGGCACAGCGTTTCGAGAGCGGAATCTAGCGAGGCGACGAGAGAAAAAGAGAGACAACGCGCGCGAGAGAGAGTTCAGACAGTTAGACAACACGCGACGCGACACGCGATGCATGCAAGGGCGCGGAGGAGAGAGACTCCGCCTCCCCGGCATTGATGTGCATTATTGGCATTTTGCCAAAAATTCTGTTTCCTCTCTCCCCACAGGGCTGAAACGCTGTGAGGGAGCCGACTTCAAGCTTGCCAGAGTCCAGTACTTGGTAGTATAGATCCTGCTCTCCAGAACCCCCGGCACTGAGGTTCAGGGGATTCAAGTCAGGTGAGATGGGGTCATTCCTTGGGAGTGATGTTGTCGGGAATGTTCTCACCAAGCCCCTTGGTCTTGGCTTTGGCTGTTCCTCCGCCCTGCTGCTGAGTCCAAAAACTCCGACCGAAGTGAGACTTGACCCAGGGGAAGAGTGTGGCTTTCAGGATGTAATTGATTTAGTAGTTCTGGTTCACATTACCGCTTGGGCTCACAAAGACGAGAAGGATCCGACCATTGGAGATGAAACCCGTAAAGACCTTCCCATAGGCAGGATGCGTGGTTGACCGGTGATGCCACCCAGTTTGGTAGATTCCTTGGCATTATGAGTGATGATTGTGCTGTTCAGAGAATTGATCTCACAATCGAGGTTGAAGAACTTTTTACCAACAAAGGAAGCGGTGAAATGTTCGTAAATGCGACACCGGTCAAGAAGGAAAAGGCATCGCATTCAGGGCTGGGATTTTTTGAAAATAATTTCAAAAAATTTTTTGATCAAAAAATTCAAAAAAATGGCTCAAAAAATTTTTGAATTCAAAAAATTATTGAAAAAGTTCTTTACTTCGTTTAAAAGGATAATAAGCAATTCAGACACATCATTTTTGCCTGAAAAGTGGTTAAAACGTTCAATTACACAATTGATCAAATTCTGAAACATGAAAAACATCATACAATATTTTTTCACTTTTCAAAAATTCTACGTCAGTGCATTGGGCAAACTAATCCACACTAAAAACCATCGAATCCGCTTCGTCAAGACCGTGAAAAATGATAAAAATGGGAATTTAGTTAAGTTTTGAAAAATGTTATCACATTTTTCCACAAATGATTCACTTTTTGTCGTTTTAACGGCACTTTTTTACATTTAATTTTTTTTTGATTTTTTTGAGAAAAATTCAAAAAACTTTTTTGATTTTGAATTTTTTGAAATGGTCAAAAAATTCAAAAAAATCAAAAAATCAAAATCAAAAAATCCCAGCCCTGATCGCATTATGCGTAGATTGATCTGAGGATCGGTCAAACCAAGCAGTTTATAATACATGTATACGTGCTACATCAGGCAACATTTGACGATGTTACGAATAAAGAAATCAGAGATACAGAGCTTTCAAGCGATTCCACCCATGCACCGCTTCGGGTTATAGATCTTCTGGAGAATTCGCTCTCAGTTCCGGGGTGAAGTTACGGACACCGGTATCTCTGGTGTTGAAGTCCTTGCATGATCACGAATACAAGTATAATCATGCATGATTCGACATTCCATGCATGCTCATGCATCATACATTTTCGGTACCCTCGCCGTTTAATTTTATATAGTGGGTCAATTATCGAAATAGGGTGGGTTGATTCACAAAATTCGTTATTTTCGCTTAAAAATTGTCATTTTTAGCTTCTTTTTTTTATCAAGTGGCCTAAAATGGACCTTATATAGTGGCCCAATCCTGGCACTGCGAGGGTATGGCAATGTATGATCATGCATGGAATATCCGTGGTTCGTGATCATACATGGATCTTCCGTGATCATGCACGAATTTTCTGTGATCATGCATGGAATGACAGAATCCATGCATGATCACGGATAATCCATGCATGATTCGAGTATATTCCATGCATGATCATGCCATTAATTGCACGAATTTTACTTGGATCATGCAAGGATTCAAACACCTGAGATTCCTCGCACACGACGGTCATCTTCTGTGCCGAGTTAGTGTTACTGTCGGATGGCGTGGTAGACGATTCTCTTAGGAGCGTTGAGTCGAACGATGATGTCGGAGGGCTGGATTCCTTCGCGATAGAGATTCAGGATCGCAGCTCTTGGGTTTGCATCATACATCCCCCTGTAAAATTAGTCACTATTCGTTCGGAAACCCCCTGTAGAGTCGAGCTCCAGGTACCCCGCCCATGTATGGTTTGCATTCACCAATGCTGACTAACTAGACTAATCGGTTTGAAACCTCGAAGGGTTTTATACGAAAGGTCAGCCATCATGATAGTGCAACTGGTGTTGGGAAATATCGATTAGCTGTGAGTGGACAACCAGATGCAATCGAGTCCAAGTAATTTTCACGCACCCTGTACATACTTAGCTTAGTTTAGTTAAGGTTGTCTTCGCGTTAGTTCCCGTGATACTATATTGATCTATAGATACTTATACTTAATGATTCTATCGATTCAGTTATCATTCATACTATCACGCGTGTCACTGAAGAATCGAGTAAAATCGGGGGGTGGTTGGCACATTTTTTGACCGCTACATATTATTACAATTTTCGATAGTCTATATGGTCCCTAACAAGGTACCGTCGAGCTTTTTCGCATATCTTCGTTTTCAACGTCGACAGACGTCGTCAAACTTTTTGGACTCCGAAAATTGCCAACTTTGGAGCTCTGTAGCTCTTCAGGATGAAGATTTGGTATCAAATCGTCAGCAGAAGAATTCCTCGGAATGTTAAGGAGAATGCGCCTGCATCATTGCCAGGTCGATATTTTAATTAATATTTTCGTAAATCGAATTTATTGATTATTTTTTTTTAAATATAGAAGCCGAAACTTTTCAATAGCTCACTCGACTCATCTCGACGAGAGGAATTCAATGGTATGCTGAACGTTGTTGTATGTGGTTGTCTTCGAAAGTTATGAGCATTTAAAGTTTTTTTCTTTAGTGAGAAATTCGTGTTTTCCTGCACCATCTATCCAGATAGATTGGTGAACTCTTCTATCAACATCAAAGAACAAGAGTGTGTAGTGTAGTGGATAAGATGTCTGCACTTGTTTTTGACTGCCATGGGTTCGATCCTCCTTGGCGCAATTTTCTTTTGCAGTTTTTTTAATTGTCAAAATGTTTTTTCTGTGATTATAAAAAAAACAGGAAAGAATTTTTCCCTGGTGATTATCGCTGCAAACCATAAGTATTGTATCGCGACCAGAAAGGGAAGTGTTGGATAGGAAATGGAGGACTCGGAGATAGACAATGACATCTTGGAGGAGCGAGGGGATGAGGAGATTCTAGATCAACACGAAGATGACTTTAGGATGGTAGTCGAGGGAGAGTGTGATGAAATATTCCATTGAATTTGAAGCCTGATTGTCGTCCTATTGTAATTTTTATTCATTGTGAACAATATTCATCGATTAGTTATATTTTATGAATTGAATTATTGAAATTAATATTTGAAAGTTATCAAAAATATCTTGGGGATGCACTAGAACAACAGTAAAACTAATTAAAATAGATGAATTGTTCACACGAGGCAGAAGAGAGGGTAGATCACTGGCTGCGTCACTCTTCTCTCGTGTGATCGCACGCAATGAAAAACTTTAAATGCTCATAACTTTCGAAGACAACCACATACAACAACGTTCAGCATACCATTGAATTCCTCTCGTCGAGATGAGTCGATTGAGCTATTGAAAAGTTTCGGCTTCTATCTTTTTAAGAAAAATAATCAATAAATTCGATTTACGAAAATATTAATTAAAATATCGACCTGGCAATGATTCACGCGCATTCTCCTTAACATTCCGAGGAATTCTTCTGCTCACGATTTGATACCAAATCTTCATCCTGAAGAGCTACAGAGCTCCAAAGTTGGCAATTTTCGGAGTCCAAAAAGTTTGACGACGTCTGTCGACGTTGAAAATGAAGATATACGAAAAAGCTCGACGGTACCTTGTTAGGGACCATATAGACTACCAAAAAATGATCTCTGCTCATTTTCGATTTTTTCAATGTGCCACCGTTTATTCGAACCTTACGCGACACGCGTGCTATATATTCATACGTAGGCACGTAAGCACGTAGCGGGGAACAATGAAGGTAGGGCGAATCATGTTTTCCACCTTATAAAGAGTGCGAGGCGGATGCCAGGCGGGTTTGGTGGGCTGCATTAGAGAGGGTGTGCGTGCGAGATGGCATCAAATGATTCTCTCTGTCACACTCCGCCGCGTCATCAAACCCGTCTGAGGTGCTCCGCTCTGACTAATGAACTAGCGTCTCATTATTATGAGATTGTGAAAACACACCAAACAGCGCACCACAGTGATGGCAAAAGTCGCCTCAACATCTCCTTTGCCCCGCTATTCCCATCTCTCTCGCATTTTGAACTAACGTGGTGATACTATATTGATCTACTTAAAGATTCTATCGATCGAGTTGCCATTCATAGCAATGTTTCTTTAGTTAAGGTAGTCTTAGCGTTAGTTCCCGTGAAACTATATTGTAGTTTATAATAATAATAATATATTTATCGCATCTTGGAGAAGAGAGAAAAGAGAACAATCAAAATGCATATTATGACAAGAAGTTGCGACGATATGGTTGAAATTACTAGATTGCAACTTTTACAGAATTACTAAATACATGAGGAGAGGTCGATGCTACAATAGTTAGATCTATATTGATCTACTTAAAGACTCTATCGATTCAGTTACCATTCACACTTAGCAATGTTCCTTAAGTTAAGGTAGTCTTAGCGTTAGCTCCCGTGATACTATATTGTAGTTTATAATAATAATAATATATTTATCGCATCTTGGAGAAGAGAGAAAAGAAGTGAGAAAAGAGAACAACCAAAATACATATTATGACAAGAAGTTGCGACGATATAGTTGCAATTACTGGATTGCAACTTTTACAGAATTACTAAATACATGAGGAGAGGTCGATGCTACAATAGTTAGATCTATATTGATCTACTTAAAGATTCTATCGATTCAGTTACCATTCACACTTAGCAATGTTCCTTAAGTTAAGGTAGTCTTAGCGTTAGCTCCCGTGATACTATATTGTAGTTTATAATAATAATAATAATATATTTATCGCATCTTGGAGAAGAGAGAAAGAAGTGAGAAAAGAGAACAATAAAAATACATAGTATGACAAGAAGTTGAGACGATATAGTTGAAATTACTGGATTGCTACTTTTACAGAATTACTAAATACATGAGGAGAGGTCGATGCTACAATAGTTAGATCTATATTGATCTACGTAAAGATTCTATCGATTTAGTTACCATTCACACTTACAAGGGAAGTCAGGTTGGGCGGTCCCGGACTTCGGGATGGGGCATATACCATTCGATAGGTATCCGAAGAAGAAGATTTTTCATGTTGACCATTTTGGTAGACATGAAAAATCCCCTGGGCGCAGAGTTATTTGCATATTTCTCCGGATTTTCGCCCTACAATGAAACACATTCTCTGTAAGATAGCTTGTGCGGGAATCGAAATTTTAAGCAAAAGATACATAGATCATTCTCTTTAAGTAAAAATAAAAATAAAAAAATTCATTTTAACCATTGCTTGTGTTGTTTACCACTCTTATTCACCACTGCTTGCTTTCGAGCTCACAGAAATGTGTTTCATTGTAGGGCGAAAATTCGGAGAAATATGCAAATGACTCTGCGCCCAGGGGCATTCTGCCAAAATGATCAACATGAAAAATCTTCTTTTTTTGGATACCTATCGAATGGTATATGTCCCATCCCGAAGTCCGGGACCGCTCAACCTGACTTCCCTTGTTAGCATACATTTTCATACCCTCACAAGGTGCGAATCGGCCCACTCTATACGGCTCTTTTTAGCAACTACCCACTATATAAGGGTCCTTTTTTAAGCTAAAAGTTACAATTTAACCGAAAAATAAAGAAATCGACCCTCTATATAAAAATAAAACGGTGAGGGTGCCGATAATGTATGCTTGTTAGCAATGTTCCTTAAGTTAAGGTAGTCTTAGCGTTAGCTCCCGTAATACTATATTGGTCTACTTAAACATCTTCCTTAGCGCTAAACAATTACCATTACCAAATATATATATATATAGCAATATTTCTAGCTTACGCGGGAGCTGAGCACTGAGCTGCCTCAAAAAACGCTTATAGACTTATATACATATGGGACGGTTCTGCATTTATTTTTTTCCTATAAAACTGATTTCACTAATGATATAGGCTAACCTTGTGGTTCGATGATTTATATATTTACTATCTAATGGAATTGCGATGATATATATATATATATATATATATATATATATATATATATATATATATATATATATATATATATATGGGGGGGGGGTTCCCCCCGATAGCCGCGCCGTTAGGCGCGGCTAGTCATTTTATAGAATAAAGTAATGGCATTACCGCATAATTTTATACCGTTTACGTAAGCGCCCACGTAAATTTTGGAATACGTTGCCATCGATGAATATTGTTCGACTAATGTAACCTACCGTAGCCCTTTACAATAATTTTGCCCACCATCTGCGTTTTCTGCTATCCAACACACTAAAATCATAAAGGAATTAATCATTCCGGTAGCATTACTTCCAATGACAATCACACGGTAAAATAGTACGGCAATGGATAGTGACTGTTTTTAGAGCCACTCGAATTTTCTTATTTTGCGTATTTCCGTCAAAAAACCTTAATAGGAAAATGAACCTCGACCACACCACTCCAATGTTGACCATCGAATCGCACAACCAGATTGTTCATCGATTTTCTCCTTATGAATTTTTTTTCTATATTTTTGAATGTGATTTTTGATATAAGAATGGTTCAAACTGCTATATGAGCTCAACTACTTCTGTTGCTCTTCATTATGAAATTAATTTATTCTCTTAAATACTATTAAGTTATGTTATAAAGTTGCAAAGTATATTTGCAAAGCAAAGAGAACTGGAAAGCCGGTTTAGATTATCTTAAAACTTACTTCAGAATTTGGAATTTCTTTATTTTTTTGGTGTTTTAAAGGGACCGGGAAACGAAAAACAAGTTGATCTCATATAAAAGAGCTTGAAATTCTGTTTCGAAATATATCACGCGTGTCACTGAAGTATCGAGTAAAATCCGGGGGTGTTTGGCACATTTTTTGACCCCCGCATATTAATCCATTTTTTGGTAGTCCTTAGTGTCCCTAACAAGCTGGCCAGAGCTTTTTTGCATAACTTCATTTTCAACGTGGAGAGACGACGTCAAACTTTTTTGACGCCGAAATCGTCCGACTTTGGAGCTCTGTAGCTCTTCGGGGTGTGGTTTTGGTATCGAGTTTTCAACAGAATAATTTCTTAGACTATCGAGGAGAATTCATCTGCATTTTTGGCCGATCGATATTTGTATTAGTATTTCTGTAAATCGATTTTGTTGAAATGTGTTTAACAAAAATCGAAGCCCAAGGTTTTTAATAGCTCAATCGACTGACCTCGACGAGAGGATTTCAACGGTATGCTTAACTTATCAGTAAGCGTTAACTTTAACACGATCAGGAAGATAAGAGTTGTGGATGAGTCGGAGTACTCGGAGCTGGGCGATGACGTTTTCGAGGAAGAGGAGATGATGAGGAGGACGAGACTGAGGAGATTCTCGGACAACACGAAGATGACTTCTTTAGGATGATAGAGTGTGATAACATATTCCTGTGAATTCGAAGCCTTTTTGTTGTTTTGTTGTCATTTGCATTCATGTTGTTGATGCACTAGAACAATAGTAAAACTTATTGCAATGGGTGGAAGACATCACACGAGGCAGTAGAGTGGGTAGATCACTGGCCGCGTCACTCTCCTCTCGTGTGATCGCACGCCATTAAAATCTTGAAATGCGCATATCTTTCAAAGGCTACCACATAGAAAAACGTTCAGCATACCGTTGAAATCCTCTCATCGAGGTCAGTCGATTGAGCTATTAAAAACCTTCGGCTTCGATTTTTGTTTTAAACCAATCAATGAAATCGATTTACAAAAATACTAAATAAAATATCGACCTGCCAATGATGTCGGCGCATTCTCCTTAACATTCCGAGTAATTTTTCTGTTGACGACTCGATACTAAAACCACACCCCGAAGAGCTACAGAGCTCCAAAGTCGGCCGATTTCGGCGTCAAAAAAGTTTGACGTCGTCTCTCGACGTTGAAAATGAAGTAATGCAAAAAAGCTCTGGCGACCTTATTAGGGACCTTAAGGACTACCAAAAAATGACCTTTGCTCATTTTCGATTTTTTCAATGTGCCACCGTTTATTCGAACCTTACGCGACACGCGTGATATACAGTACCGTGCAAAAGTATGGACGCAAAATTCGAATCGTTATAACTTTTTACGTACTTGGCCGATTGGCCTCGGTTTAATTTTATTATATAGTATGAACATTGGAGAAAATTATGAAGGTATCGATTTTTTTTTTTTTTTTTTTTTTTTACTTGGCGAAACTGGAACTAAGTAGGAGCCAGCGATATGCACCGATCTGAAATTAATAATAATAATAATCTTTATCTATTTACTACATTTCCATTTATGCATCGCTAAACGAAAGATCTTACGTGTTGATTTTTAGTTCTGAGAATGATATAAATGAGCCATGAATTCGTGATAACGGAAAGGACTGTCGTCGAGTTTGTAAAAATCTGAATAATCGAAATATGTAAAACACAGTAAATATACAGTCCCGCACGATCGCCCTGTTGAGAGGCGGGCCTCCGCGACAAGAATCTTGTCGCCTCATGTCGCATCTTTCTAAAAGATTTTTAAAACATTTCATTAGTTGTGATCATTGCATCATCAGATTATATTAAGATCACCGTTGAAACGAATAAAATTGGTTAGCTCTAGACAAAGTTATTGAGGATCATAAATGACGGCGGTGATACCGTAATCCCTTCAAATTTGAATTTCCCGCACTTTTCATTGACCCTGTGAAATCGATTTTCTCACGAACTTGTTTTAGAACGGTTTTTTCTCGTATTGGAAGTATTTTATTTGTAAATATTGTAATTATGTCACAAAATACACGAGAAAATACAAAAGAAAATCCGCGAAAAGCGTTCTAAAACACGATCGTGAGAAAATCGATTTCGCAGGGTCAATGAAAAGTGCGGGAAATTCAAATTTGAAGGGATTACGGTAGCACCCCCGTCATTTATGATCCTCAATAACTTTGTCCAGAGTTAACCAATTTTATTCGTTTCAACGGTGATCTTAATCTTATCTGATGATGCAATGATCACAACTAATGAAATGTTTTAAAAATCTTTTAGAAAGATGCGACATGAGGCGACAAGATTCTTGTCGCGGAGGCCCGCCTCTCAACAGGGCGATCGTGCGGGACTGTATTGTCAATTATTCCAAATCACAAACTTCATGTTGTGAAACACTGATTATCATTCTAGGAAGTGCCTCCGGGTTTAGGAAAAAGCTGATACGATTCAGATAACTGCTAGGATGAACGAGGGCCAAAATTTAAATTTCCCTAAAAGTGATGGAAATATGTTTCCTAAACGAGTGGTATATCTAACTGCTTTTCAATTGTGGTAGCCAGGCTCGTGCAAGTATTATTTTCAAGAAATCAAGACATCGAGAATTCTTTATCGGTTTTTCTTAAAAAATTTCGATTCGAAATAGTTAAAATAGTTGATCTCATGTTGATAAGCTCTAAGAACTATTCAGAAATATGTATTTGAAAGTTTGAAAAGACGCTCTGGTAAGAAGTTGGATTACTGTAGCCTGCTCCACACCACGGGCGAGGTTTCCGAACTACAGTATGCTAACTCAATCGAAAAGCTCAAAATAACCCATTATTGAGTTTTATTCTTCATGATTCCCCACAGCGGATAGAATTATCATCAAAATATTCAATTTCAAGTCGTATCCAAAGAGTTGGTGTGGCAATTAGGAAAAGGCTCCCGCTATCTGGAGCAGACTGTAGTTTTTTAACTGCGCCGTTCTCCTTACCAGAGAATTCTTATGATATAAGATGTACAGTACCGTGCAAAAGTATGGACGCAAAATTCGAATCGTTATAACTTTTTACGTACTTGGCCGATCGGCCTCGGTTTAATTTTATTATATAGTATGAACATTGGAGAAAATTATGAAGGTATCGATTATTACCTACGGTGATGAAATGATTTCATCATTCTTGAAATGCCGAGGTGCGATCGTAAAAATAGGTTTATTCTCAGGTAGATTTTTTCTGTAAGTCCAATTTTTTTTGTGAGGAACGAACAACTATCAGTGAACATGTTAAGCTATTAACCTCGTTGGTTGCATACCACTCCGAGGAATTAGCTAATTTCGCCTGACCCATTAAAATTTCGTAAAAATGCCATAACTCAGTCCGTAGTTGAGCTACAGGCCTCCGATTCAACAAGTATTATCGCATAGTCATGGGGCAGTACCATGCCAATTTCGGAAGGTGCTCTTGAAGAGAAAAATGAAGAGAATCCGGCTCTTGAAGAGAAAATTCGAAAAAAATTCCAAACCATTTTTTGGACTTACGGTATTTCCCAGCCGGTTTTTCTAAAAATCTAAAAAGTTGCCATGACGTACCTAAACATCTACCTAACACATCTACAAAGTGGCGAGATTACAGCACTTCAATTACGACTTTGCCAATAAAAACACCATTGGAAGTCACAGGGCACGGAACCTAACTTCTTTCGCTATGGAGAATTATTACGGGTCAATAACACAGTATTTCTTATCAATTTTGATCGGATTTTGAACGGTGATAAGACATTTCGGAAAAAAAAATATGGGAAAATAACAAATGGGAGAAGTCCAAATGGGAAAAGCCAAATGGGAAAATACTATTTGGGAACATCAATCTCGGAAAAGGACATTTAGGAAAGTTTTTTTCGGAGAAGGACATTTCGGAATAGGACATTTCGGAAAGTTCTTCTTCGGAGATTCAATTCCGGAAAAGGACATTTCGGAAAGTTTTTTTCGGAGAAGGACAGTTCGGAATAGGACATTTCGGAAAGTTCTTTTTCGGAGATTCAATTCCGGAAAAGGACATTTCGGAAAGTTTTTTTCGGAGATTCAATTCCGGAAAAGAATACCTCGGAATTTCAGCAACCGACATTTCGGCAACGGGGCATAACTCGGCTCCTAGGGGTCTTAGAAACTTGGGATGGGTATCATTGCGATCATCATCAGTAAGACTACCGTAATCTACCGTGACCCAGTTCTTTTGGTCAGATCAAGTTCGGTGGGTCAGATCGGGGCATGACTCGGTTCGTAGGGGTCATATAAACACGAGATGGGTATCAATGTAATCAGCATCAGCAACACTACCGTAATCTACCGTAACCCAATTCAGTGGGTCAGATCATGTGCGGTGGGTCAGATATCGCTAAAATTGTGTGTCAGATTAGAGTAAGCATAACTGTAACTAACAACAGCGGTATGAAGTAAATGACGTTAAAAATATCTAAATTAAAAAAATTCCATTTTCAAATTTTATTTGAAAAAAAATTGCTAGGACCCGACAAGCTAGTTATGGAACGTTACCGGAATGTCCGTTGTGTTATTACTAAAATCTGACCCTCCGAATTTGATCTGACCCACCGAACTGGGTTACGGAAGATTACGGTAGTGTTGCTGATGCTGATCACATCGATACCCATCTCGTGCTTCTATGACACCTACGAACCGAGTTATGCCCCGATCTGACCCACCGCACTTGATATGACCCACCGAACTGGGTTACGGTAGATTACGGTAGTGCTACTGATGCTGATCACATTGATACCCATCTCATGTTTCTATGACCCCTACGAACCGAGTTATGCCCCGTTGCCGAAATGTCGGTTGCCGAAATGCGGTTGCTGAAATGTCACCCCCCCCCCCCTCCGGAATTGAATCTCCGAAAAAGAACTTTCCGAAATGTCCAATTCCGAAATGTCCTTCTCCGAAAAACTTTCCGAAATGTCCTTTTCCGGAATTGAATCTCCGAAAAAGAACTTTCCGAAATGTCCTATTCCGAAATGTCGTTCTCCGAAAAAAACTTTCCGAAATGTCCTTTTCCGAGATGAAACTTTCCGAGATGTCCTTCTCCCAGTTGGATTTTCCGAAATGTCCTTTTCCGAATATTCGTCTCCCAAGTGGTATTTTCCCAAATTTTTTTCCGAAATGTCTTATCACCTTTTGAACCAAGTGTTTAATAAACATATTTCCTACAAGTATCCTGAATTTAGTTCCACTATAGGACATTCCACCTTTTTTATCTGTCTGTTTTCTCGCAAAATTCCACTCTGACTTCCAATGGTTTTTATTGGCAAAGTCGTAATTGAAGTGCTGTAATCTCGCCACTTTGTAGATGTGTTAGGTAGATGTTTAGGTACGTCATGGCAACTTTTTAGATTTTTAGAAAAACCGGCTGGGAAATACCGTAAGTCCAAAAAATGGTTTGGAATTTTTTTCGAATTTTCTCTTCAAGAGCCGGATTCTCTTCATTTTTCTCTTCAAGAGCACCTTCCGAAATTGGCATGGTACTGCCCCATGACTATGCGATAATACTTGTTGAATCGGAGGCCTGTAGCTCAACTACGGACTGAGTTATGGCATTTTTACGAAATTTTAATGGGTCAGGCGAAATTAGCTAATTCCTCGGAGTGGTATGCAACCAACGAGGTTAATAGCTTAACATGTTCACTGATAGTTGTTCGTTCCTCACAAAAAAAATTGGACTTACAGAAAAAATCTACCTGAGAATAAACCTATTTTTACGATCGCACCTCGGCATTTCAAGAATGATGAAATCATTTCATCACCGTAGGTAATAATCGATACCTTCATAATTTTCTCCAATGTTCATACTATATAATAAAATTAAACCGAGGCCGATCGGCCAAGTACGTAAAAAGTTATAACGATTCGAATTTTGCGTCCATACTTTTGCACGGTACTGTACATCTTATATCATAAGAATTCTCTGGTAAGGAGAACGGCGCAGTTAAAAAACTACAGTCTGCTCCAGATAGCGGGAGCCTTTTCCTAATTGCCACACCAACTCTTTGGATACGACTTGAAATTGAATATTTTGATGATAATTCTATCCGCTGTGGGGAATCATGAAGAATAAAACTCAATAATGGGTTATTTTGAGCTTTTCGATTGAGTTAGCATACTGTAGTTCGGAAACCTCGCCCGTGGTGTGGAGCAGGCTACAGTAATCCAACTTCTTACCAGAGCGTCTTTTCAAACTTTCAAATACATATTTCTGAATAGTTCTTAGAGCTTATCAACATGAGATCAACTATTTTAACTATTTCGAATCGAAATTTTTTAAGAAAAACCGATAAAGAATTCTCGATGTCTTGATTTCTTGAAAATAATACTTGCACGAGCCTGGCTACCACAATTGAAAAGCAGTTAGATATACCACTCGTTTAGGAAACATATTTCCATCACTTTTAGGGAAATTTAAATTTTGGCCCTCGTTCATCCTAGCAGTTATCTGAATCGTATCAGCTTTTTCCTAAACCCGGAGGCACTTCCTAGAATGATAATCAGTGTTTCACAACATGAAGTTTGTGATTTGGAATAATTGACAATACAGTCCCGCACGATCGCCCTGTTGAGAGGCGGGCCTCCGCGACAAGAATCTTGTCGCCTCATGTCGCATCTTTCTAAAAGATTTTTAAAACATTTCATTAGTTGTGATCATTGCATCATCAGATAAGATTAAGATCACCGTTGAAACGAATAAAATTGGTTAACTCTGGACAAAGTTATTGAGGATCATAAATGACGGGGGTGCTACCGTAATCCCTTCAAATTTGAATTTCCCGCACTTTTCATTGACCCTGCGAAATCGATTTTCTCACGATCGTGTTTTAGAACGCTTTTCGCGGATTTTCTTTTGTATTTTCTCGTGTATTTTGTGACATAATTACAATATTTACAAATAAAATACTTCCAATACGAGAAAAAACCGTTCTAAAACAAGTTCGTGAGAAAATCGATTTCACAGGGTCAATGAAAAGTGCGGGAAATTCAAATTTGAAGGGATTACGGTATCACCGCCGTCATTTATGATCCTCAATAACTTTGTCTAGAGCTAACCAATTTTATTCGTTTCAACGGTGATCTTAATATAATCTGATGATGCAATGATCACAACTAATGAAATGTTTTAAAAATCTTTTAGAAAGATGCGACATGAGGCGACAAGATTCTTGTCGCGGAGGCCCGCCTCTCAACAGGGCGATCGTGCGGGACTGTATATTTACTGTGTTTTACATATTTCGATTATTCAGATTTTTACAAACTCGACGACAGTCCTTTCCGTTATCACGAATTCATGGCTCATTTATATCATTCTCAGAACTAAAAATCAACACGTAAGATCTTTCGTTTAGCGATGCATAAATGGAAATGTAGTAAATAGATAAAGATTATTATTATTATTAATTTCAGATCGGTGCATATCGCTGGCTCCTACTTAGTTCCAGTTTCGCCAAGTAATAATCGATACCTTCATAATTTTCTCCAATGTTCATACTATATAATAAAATTAAACCGAGGCCAATCGGCCAAGTACGTAAAAAGTTATAACGATTCGAATTTTGCGTCCATACTTTTGCACGGTACTGTATATCACGCGTGTCGCGTAAGGTTCGAATAAACGGTGGCACATTGAAAAAATCGAAAATGAGCAAAGGTCATTTTTTGGTAGTCCTTAAGGTCCCTAATAAGGTCGCCAGAGCTTTTTTGCATTACTTCATTTTCAACGTCGAGAGACGACGTCAAACTTTTTTGACGCCGAAATCGGCCGACTTTGGAGCTCTGTAGCTCTTCGGGGTGTGGTTTTAGTATCGAGTCGTCAACAGAAAAATTACTCGGAATGTTAAGGAGAATGCGCCGACATCATTGGCAGGTCGATATTTTATTTAGTATTTTTGTAAATCGATTTCATTGATTGGTTTAAAACAAAAATCGAAGCCGAAGGTTTTTAATAGCTCAATCGACTGACCTCGATGAGAGGATTTCAACGGTATGCTGAACGTTTTTCTATGTGGTAGCCTTTGAAAGATATGCGCATTTCAAGATTTTAATGGCGTGCGATCACACGAGAGGAGAGTGACGCGGCCAGTGATCTACCCACTCTACTGCCTCGTGTGATGTCTTCCACCCATTGCAATAAGTTTTACTATTGTTCTAGTGCATCAACAACATGAATGCAAATGACAACAAAACAACAAAAAGGCTTCGAATTCACAGGAATATGTTATCACACTCTATCATCTTAAAGAAGTCATCTTCGTGTTGTCCGAGAATCTCCTCAGTCTCGTCCTCCTCATCATCTCCCTCTTCCTCGAAAACGTCATCGCCCAGCTCCGAGTACTCCGACTCATCCACAACTCTTATCTTCCTGATCGTGTTAAAGTTAACGCTTACTGATAAGTTAAGCATACCGTTGAAATCCTCTCGTCGAGGTCAGTCGATTGAGCTATTAAAAACCTTGGGCTTCGATTTTTGTTAAACACAATTCAACAAAATCGATTTACAGAAATACTAATACAAATATCGATCGGCCAAAAATGCAGATGAATTCTCCTCGATAGTCTAAGAAATTATTCTGTTGAAAACTCGATACCAAAACCACACCCCGAAGAGCTACAGAGCTCCAAAGTCGGACGATTTCGGCGTCAAAAAAGTTTGACGTCGTCTCTCCACGTTGAAAATGAAGTTATGCAAAAAAGCTCTTGCCAGCTTGTTAGGGACACTAAGGACTACCAAAAAATGGATTAATATGCGGGGGTCAAAAAATGTGCCAAACACCCCCGGATTTTACTCGATACTTCAGTGACACGCGTGATATATTTCGAAACAGAATTTCAAGCTCTTTTATATGAGATCAACTTGTTTTTCGTTTCCCGGTTCCTTTAAAACACCAAAAAAATAAAGAAATTCCAAATTCTGAAGTAAGTTTTAAGATAATCTAAACCGGCTTTCCAGTTCTCTTTGCTTTGCAAATATACTTTGCAACTTTATAACATAACTTAATAGTATTTAAGAGAATAAATTAATTTCATAATGAAGAGCAACAGAAGTAGTTGAGCTCATATAGTAGTTTGAACCATTCTTATATCAAAAATCACATTCAAAAATATAGAAAAAAAATTCATAAGGAGAAAATCGATGAACAATCTGGTTGTGCGATTCGATGGTCAACATTGGAGTGGTGTGGTCGAGGTTCATTTTTCTAATAAGGTTTTTTGACGGAAATACGCAAAATAAGAAAATTCGAGTGGCTCTAAAAACAGTCACTATCCATTGCCGTACTATTTTACCGTGTGATTGTCATTGGAAGTAATGCTACCGGAATGATTAATTCCTTTATGATTTTAGTGTGTTGGATAGCAGAAAACGCAGATGGTGGGCAAAATTATTGTAAAGAGCTACGGTAGGTTACATTAGTCGAACAATATTCATCGATGGCAACGTATTCCAAAATTTACGTGGGCGCTTACGTAAACGGTATAAAATTATGCGGTAATGCCATTACTTTATTCTATAAAATGATAAGGCACGTCTATCTGTCTGTCGTCTGTCTGTCCGTCACACTTTACTTTTTCACTTTCTTCTGCCTTTCTTTATGCGGTGCGGTTGGTTAAATAGGCCGATTATCTTTCATCATTTCTTCTACTTTTGTCTCTGTGGTGCGGTCGGTAATCCCATCCATTCCTTCTCTTGATCTACTTCATCTAATCCGCATTTTTTTCTCTTATTGTTTTTTTTATTTATTCTTTTATATATCCCTTTTCACGTTTTTTTCAAAGCCATTTTTCGCATCGCATTGTTATCTAACCCTTGGTTTCTCGAATACTGTAACATTTGGAAAACGATGAAATTAAGTATTCGCGTCACAAAATTTAAAAATATTTCTGTCTGTTGATTAGATTTCTGTATTTGACAATGGTTTTTCTACATATAGAGTTCAACACTTCATTATTGATGACCGCGGATAAAATATAGGCACGTAAGACAAATGTAAAGATGCATAAATTTATTGGCATAAAAGTCTCAACGGTAGAATGGCGTCTTCAAAAATCTTCGGTATACTCAAGTCAGCAGACGGTTTTGCTAATTGATACAGCAAATCCTCGGAGAAAACTTGAAATTCAATATTTTGGAGGCCAATATTTTGGTTTCAATTTTCAATATTTTAGAGAAATTTTAATATTTTGTATCCAAGGTTGTCAATAATGAAGTTTCTATAATGAACATTTCGGAACTATTTAACCAAGTTAGTGTGTATTGTAGTTAAGAAACGTCGCCACACTAAACGACTTCATAGCGGAATGTTGATTCACAATTGTAATACATTTTTGTGACGAGTTGTTTGAGCTGAACAACTTGAGATCAACTATTTTAAATATTTCTAATCGAAATTTTTGGATGACAGCTGGCTCTAATAAGCGATGAGGGATTACAACAATACTGCAAAGGAAAACTGTTCCCGCATAGAGCTTATTCACATTTTCTAGTTATAAAATTTACTTGCACAAGCAAATGCATTTTATAGATACCAAGAAATAGTGTGTAAAAAGTAACACTCGGAACCAAATATTTCGCCTGCACTATCTCTCCTTCCTCTCGATTATAGCTTCACTTACTCACACCAAACCCGTCTGACCTTCACCGCACTTGTTTGGCATTTATAAGAGACATTGCTCATGTTTCTGAACATTATGAGAATAAGGAAATGTCACTGCGGACGCTTTCGCATAAATGAAACGAGAGATTTCGATACTCTCAATAATGTTTTTGGTTCACGAGAAGGCATATAAGGCTATCTAATATCTGGAATATCTGGAATATCTAGCATATCTATATCTATAAATATCTAGAATAGCTGATAAACAAGAGCTCCCCCCTCATTGCGGAGAGCAATATGTTGTTGCATTATAGAATCAGCAATTATGATATGACGGAAAGAGAACGGTATAGGTATCCATGAACGTCGGCAAACCGTCTGCCGGCAAAGGTGACGTTACAAGTTTAGGCGGAGGCGTTTGACAGAGCTTCTCCCCCTACGCTTGTGACGTCACATTTGCCGGCAAACGGTTTGCCGCCGTTCATGGATACGGCCTCAGAAGAATCCGAGTCAATCGCAAGCTGCAGATCATTAGCATATTTATGGACTTCAACGAAAAATAGTAGCACAGTGGTTAGGGGTTTGGCTAGTATGCGGCGGTGGGTGGTTCGGTTCCTTTCTTGTATTTTCCCAAATATCTATGGGTATGGACGCGTGTTAGCTAATTTCTGCATAATATCCGATTTTCTCCCATTTTCCATTGCATTAGTTTTCTGGATCTGGCATGCCTTTAAGGAAATTTCTTTTTTGAGACGGAAGTACGAGTGTACTCTAGATTAACACATTTGTTCTTTACAGTATTGTTCTTTGTCGTGTTATCCATTCAAACATTTTTACATTTATTCTTCTGATTTATCATAATGTCTACCGATATGTTCTACTATGCAGGTGCAGCCCAAAATCGATATTGTAATTACATACATTAGAATAATAGAATACAATACTTTATCCTTTCAGCATATACAGTATAGCCCGGTCTCCTTTTGCACACGAGTGACACTGTGGCGCTCATTTGCGCTCATCATTTTCTCTGTGGGTACTGAATATTTTTCGATTCTCAAAGTCTTAATCATGAGTTTCTGTCATGTAAAGTTCTTTTAATGACTAAAGAAATTGAAACAAAATATTCATTAATGGAAAAAAAAACAATTAAAAGGAAAATCATACCGTTCCGAAAATGGTGTAAATTTTCAAAAAATATCTTATGGCGATCGTGCGATCGATACGCAATAACACAGCATACCGTTCCAGTGAATTATTACCCATCATTTTCGGACCAGTGTGATTCGCCTTTTAATTACTTTTTAGCAATTATGGAAGATTGGTAGATTTCTATAAAGCCATAAAAAGAACATTTTGAGCTGTGTCACTCGTGTACAAAAGGAGACCGAGCTGTATTGTAGTATGCAGAGGAGGGGGGGGGGGTTAGAGCAGGGGTATCTTCATATTCACAAGTAATAGGTCTCTGAGAGAATTATTCTCCATTCAAGAAAACGTCCGCACATGAAACTTGATTAGATCAGTCAAATAACCCACGAAAACACTGCGTTGTTCGTCCAAGACGGAAATGCCGCTCCTGCCTCTCCAAAGTCTTCTAGGAGGAGTCTCAACTCACATTAGTTCAGCCTCTGTAACAGCAGAGCAACAATTTTCTAACGCTAAAAGAAAAGCGTTAGAAAACAGATGAAATATAAAGAGGGCGCGGCGGATGCAAGGCGGGTTTGGTGGTATGCATTAGATAGGGTGTGCGTGCGAGAAAGCATCCAATGAATCTCTCTGTCACACTCTCCGCCGCGCGAGCAAACCATTTTCACGTTTCCATTATATCGATAGCAAAATTAAAGGTGGAGACCGGCGAATGTACATACAAATCGCTTTGGCAGTATGTATCATTCTATTTATGTTATATGCGAACTAGACCGTTAATAAGTCTCACGCTCCTTTTAGTATCAGTCATAATGTATTATTCTTATTCTTATTCTTTATTCCATCATAATATGCGTAACAAGAAAATTAAGGGAGTGATGGATGTCCGTCGCTGATGTAGCGATATCGGTGAGGGTTCTTGGGCACAGTGGCAGTTTGGGAGCTAACGTTGAATGCCTACGTATTACGTCACATCCGTGATGTAATACGTAGGTCATTAGAATATATCGATAAACATAATGATAAGCCAGAAGAACATTTGATTGAATAAAACGACATAGAGCAATACTGTAAAGAGAAAAGGTGACTAACGTACAACGTAGTTTCAAATAAACTATTTTAATTTATTTTAAAGTCAGAAAAGATGCAGAAAAGCAAGATAAAATAGGAGAAAACATAATACCATAAAAGTATGGCTAACAATTCCGGCTCTTTCTTACGTTAAGCAACAAAAATCTGCATTACTGCACAAAGCAACCCAAATTGTGGTATACATAGTCAAAATATTTTAGTGTTGTCGATGAAGAGACGTCTACCAATTGATAGATGAAATCTAGGAAGAAATGAAATAAGTGAAAAATATTCCGAACATGATCACTTCTATACTCGGCCGTTGTGAGATCGAAGTATTGACCGTATAAAACACACTTGTTTATTTGGTACGAGAGTAGCCAACCACTCCCACAAGAGAATTTCTTGTTTTGCATGGTTCAGAAACTATGCCGATCTCTTTTATATATAATATAGCGCGCGGCGAAGGTCAGCCGGGTTAGAGAGAGGCAGCGGAGAGACAATCGAGAGGCGGGGCGAGATGTAGAAGGCTGCATCTCGATCGCCTCTCGATTGTGTCTTCCGTTCGTTAGCACCATTTGTCATTTTCTTATGCAAGTACATTTTATACGCACAATAGTCTTATTATGATCTTATTATGATTATGAACATATCTTTATTCAAATTTCATTGACTTTTGCCATGCACAGAAAGTACTAATATTAAACATATTTAAATCAAATGCAACTCATTGACGAATAAATAATTTCAATGAAGATTGCATTGTGATCACCAAATCAACTAATCGAAATAACGAGGAACGGATTTAAAAAAAATGTATATATAAAGTATTCGCAACCCTGTCGCTCACAAAGCCTGTCGGTCACAAAGACCACATAGTTCTAAAAAATTCTTATTCATATTACGGCAATTTAGCGATTCAATTTCTGTTCTGTCGTGAATGGTGAGTCATGCACGACAAGAATCTTGTAAGTATTCCTTGTACAAGTTTTTTAAGATGTAAAAGTCATGTGAACATGGTCAAAATCTAATAAATCACACTTTATCCCTCCATCATCAATCAATAATCAACTTGAACAAATGTACACATCGGTACTAATATCTTAGTCATGAATCAATAATTAATACAACACAGAATATCGATTTTCTAGATTCAATCATCGTGAAATACTTGAAAAATCAAAGAACGAAACACACAAATTCTTGTCTGTGGGCCATTATCATTAAGCATACTGCCAGTGCTATGCAAGCGAGAGGCGTTATCCTTTGCGCAAGCAAGTAGAGGTGCGGAAAAAGAAGTACAACGCAGCACACGATAATCAGCCTTGCGCATATCGTATCTGAAATATAGATAATATCAAATAAATGTAACGTTCTCCGCAAAGTTATTCCAAAGAAATTTACTCACAATAGGAGCATCCCTGCTGGGGAAATAGAGAAATAAAGTGGAATTTACAGTTTAATTTACATATTTACAGTACAGTTTACTGTATTTTTACAGTTTAAACACATTTATCAAGAATAGGCTCGGAAGGGCAAGTTGACTTTTTGCTTGTATCAGAAAAGTTGCAGCGGCGATTCGCGATTTTTTTTAAATACAGATCTTTCGGTCTTATTGGAGGGCGACCGCAAGAGAAATGTGCGAACACAGATTATATATTGGGGATAATATCAGAATAGGAAGTAGAACTGACCGATGAATGTGACCGAATGACGGTGGAAACTACAGGCAGGCAAAACTCCGAACGTAAATCCCAAGAGGACAACAAGAACATGGAGAAAGTCGAGCTCTTTCGACTCGTCAATAGTAATCAGCGAGGACAAAATTAGGACCAGCGAGCCAAATAATAATATTTGGAAGCATTCCCATCGGTTTGCGGTCCAGTAAGGGTCCATCCTGAAATGAAATTTTCTGAACAAGCAATAAATAAGAAAACGGAATAAAAATAACAATGTTATTACATTACAATTGGAAATTGTTTTAGATTATGATATGCGCGCACGAAAGTCAAGCAAACTATTCATAACAAAGCTTATTGTTAGTAAAGAATAAGTGTTTTTGAAGGCAAAATTGAGAGAGATAATACGCCGATTGCAAACGTACAAAAGAATGGACGATAATATAGACCCGTGACCTTTGCCCTACTCTCCTCCATATTCCCTCTCACTTATGCCAATCGATACACCGAGAGACGAGAAAATCATGGACGATATGACCTGCTAGATAGACCCCCTGGCCGAAACTAACTATGGAATGGTTTCTGTGATGGTTGAAATTACGGTAGTGACATACATAGCGATAATCAGCATGGTCGACTTAGTAAGAATCAACTGTCAAAAGCTGCAGTTTATTGATTTTTTAAACGAAAGCCGTCGCATATCCGCCGCACGAAATACAGCCAAAAAGTTGCATTTTTTTGTTTTTTTTTCCACTTTTTGAACACGAGTTCGATTCCCCCTACAGCATTTTATGTCTGCATGGTAATTCCAGCACAAAATTGCTGTTTCAATGGAAATCAAGTCCAAAAAATCTTCTTTGGCTGTCTTTCGTGCGGCGGATATGCGACGGGTTTCGTGCAAAAAATCGATCAATTGCAACTTTTGAAAGTTGATTCTTACTAACAATAAGTCGACCATGCTGATTAATTTCAACCATCAAAGAAAGAAATGAGAAATCATTCCCTAGTAAACGATCCCGCGGAATAAATAATGCTTGTTAAACACAATAATCAGCTTAAGAAGGAAAACTAGGAGATTTGGGGCACATTCTTACTTCGAAGAATAAGAATTAGTGTAATACTCTCTTCTAGATTCGAGTGGCCGAAAGCGTACTCTAGTTCAGTGGTTAGCATACATGTATCGCTGCAGCGATTGTAACCTCAAAACGCGTGATCGAACACAGTTTTCCATTTATTTTCATTCAACCTTTCCGACATTTCTTTGACTGATGCGACAATGAAGTTTCAGTATTAAAAAAAAATTTTTGTCGGTCAGAAATTTATCTGCCGAAAACAAGATAACAAAAACAACGGCGACAGGGTGGAGAAGGTCGGTGTTGCTTCCCAGTTAGGGGTAGAGCTTAGTCGAAAAGTCCGAAGCCCATGTCATCATCGGACTCCTCCTTGGGCTCTTCCTTCTTCTTGGCGGCAGGGGCTGCATCAGCAGCAGCTGCAGCGAAATTTTTCCCATGACAATATTGCTCTCCGCTCTGGCAACGCTCTCTCGTAGACAAAGAAAGCCAGAGAGCATTGTCAGAGTGGAGTGTTTTAAATTAGCTCATTGGTGTGCCTTTAAGATCAGGAACGGGTTTGCCCAAATGCTCAAATTATCCTTATTGTTAGCCGGTGCGTCCTCTCATTTCCTTTTCCCTTAACGCTCTTCCCTCTTTCACACCGCGTTCGTGGTGTAATGGTCAGCATGGATGCCTTCCAAGCATTCGACGGGGGTTCGATTCCCCCCGAACGCAGTAATCTTTTGCTATTTTTCATAACCGAACCATTTACTCCAATTTCATTGATTACTTCAATCTGGTTGATCATGAGTGCCGATGTTTCCTCCTAATTAAAGACGTATAGGTAAGCAAAGGAAAACTTTCAGAAACAATTTATTCAGAATACAACAAACATCAACAAAGAATCGATAATTATGCATACGAAAACCGCGAGTTCACCAAAATCAAGGCTAGTACTTCGAAATAGATCTAAAGGAGGGGGGACGGTCTCTAAAACGCTAAACGCACTCTCGTTCTTAGAGAACAGAGAAATAGTGTGCTCAATGAAGAGGTCATTGAGAGAGGTAACGCTCCCTTTTTTTCATTTAAAAATGCACGACTCCGACGCAGCATCGGCGTCGACGTCCGCCTTGATTCTCATTCTCATAAGTGCATTGCATCGTTACGTTTGCCTTACGTACCTATGCCGTAACCTCCTCCGCCGCGTCTCCGTCGTTACGGCGGAGGTTACGACGTTGGCACGTAAGGAAATGTAACGATGCATATGGAACCATTTCACAGGAAATTTGTTTGCCTACGTGTTTAATGATAATTGTTAGACTGGCCTATTGACTTGCTAGGGATTTTCCCCAGGGATCTACAGTACCACGAAGATCAGCAATATTTCAAGTGTTTTGAACTTGCGACTACGATGAAAAAATTTTCACCTCTTTTACAAGTCTTTTCTAAAGGCTCCACTCCGCATAGAGCCGCGCCACGCTTATAGTAGCGATCGCTAAACTGGTTGGGATGCTACAATATGCCATAGTACAGTACTGGCCAAAAGGTTATGGACTTTTGGTTTTTTCGCCATAACTTTTTTCAAACTCAACCGATCGATTACAGCTTTTCAGGGATTATTTTAAGAGTGCTTTTACGTGACTTACACAAAAATTACCCCGGTTGAGCGCTTGCAGTGAATTTTAATTCGATTTTATCAAAGTCACAAAAAATGAGATTTTCGTTTTCTTCGATTTCTTCGATTTTTTTCACTAATTTTGCCACCGATTTGTGTTATATCGTTTTAAAAGCATGACACGGATTCTTGGGAGCAAGAATCAACCGATATTCGAGCGCGAATCCATTCGTCATTGACGTCAGATGGGACGGTCGCAGGCACCCTGTCACAGCAATTCCGAGTGTCTGTTTCGACTTTCCTGAATGTCACCAAAACTTCAATCCGTGCTCAAACAATGAGGAAGGTTAATGTACGACCTCTCAAGACGACCACGACACCTGATCGTCTGATTACCTGGATCTAGAAGGAGAAACTGAGGCCAACTACTAATAGTAACAGTAACAGCAGTTTTCCCGTTATACATATGACCCCTTCTCATTATGCGTGATGGAATAAATAAATAAATAAATAAATAAATAAATAAATAAATAAATAAATAAATAAATAAATAAATAAATAAATAAATAAATAAATAAATAAATAAATAAATAAATAAATAAATAAATAAATAAATAAATAAATAAATAAATAAATAAATAAATAAATAAATAAATAAATAAATAAATAAATAAATAAATAAATAAACTACGTGAGAGCACGAATCGGGCTGACGGACTTCGTCCAGTGCTACAGATTGAGACGGTGGCGATGAGCTCCCCGCTTATCTTCACTAGATCCTGAGAGATGTATGAGAAGAGTGCTGCAATGGCTCCCACATGGCCAAAGCGATCAAGATATATTTTCCTATGAGAGAGTTAGAACTTTATGAAAGTCCTTTCAATCCTTTCACAGGAACTCTTTCTTGATAAGAATTATTTCTTTAATCGCGGTGATATTGAAATATATTTTTTCGAAGAAGTTAAAAAATCAATCGATTATTCATTCCTAAAATATCGCTTTCAGTATCTACTTCACAATCAGAGATGTTCGTTAATGAAAATTTCCGTTAATTCGTTAAGTCGTTAAATTAATGAAAAATAAGTCGTTAATTTTCGTTAATTTTGTTAACTTTCGTTAATGCTCAAAATATGAAAATTTTTCCAAACATGTTTATTTATTAGAACAACATGAACAGCGATGTCCCATACATCGATGTATCGATTGTTTTTAAACGAATACAGCTTTAAAAACTGAAAAAAAAATAGAATTTGGACAAAAAAAATACATTTTGCCTAGAATAGGGGTGCTAATTTGTAAGAAAATACGCTTCTCCAGCATCCAAACGCTAATTTTCATTATCGAAAAAGTTAACGAAAATTAACTTATTTTCGTTAATTCGTTGATCGTTAAAATTTAACGAAAAATATCCTTAAAATTAACGATTTTCGTTAACTCGTTAATCGTTAATACCATCTCTGTTCACAATCCATTCTGATTCTCCGGTAAGTTAAGCATTATCTGGAATTCTGTATAAGTGCGAACAATCATGTGAACAATTAGTTTACTAAATTCTTTATACAATACATAATAATAAGACCGAGACCGAGCATACCGAGCATACCTTCCCTTTCCTCTAATCTCTGTTGTCATCATAGTCTCATTTCTTTCGCTTTCCCTCGACTCCGTCTCCCTCGCGGGTATTTCCAAACTAGTAGTTTACTTATCATTCAAACTAGCCGTAGACTTACAAGTCTACGGCTAGTTAAAAGTAAGTTTATTACAAGTGGTGTATAATAATTATGGTGAATTTCGTCAAATGTATTATACTTTCACTTGTAGTAAACTAACAGCAAACTGCTAGTTTGTGAAGTAACTTAAGTAAACTATTAGTTTGGAAATACCAGAGCTCTACCTCGTCACTCCTGTCACGGACCTGTACTTCGTATAATGTAACGTCACTCCAAAACTTACCCTATATTTGAAACTGGCATGCTCATACTTCTTCGCTTTCGATATATTTTACTTTAATGCATGATATGCTTTTGGAGTTGATTGTCTATGTGTCTTCATTTCTATTAGCTAATAGGTTGAGATAAGTACGTATTAGATACATACTTTAACTATTATATAATACTTTTAATTACAATACTCAGTGGTGGTTCTACTGAAGATGGCCAACACCACTGAGTGAGTAGGGTTCCGCTGTCTAGAACCCCTGGGCGAAACAGCGGTGCCTTATTTATTTAGTTTGCATGTCATACAATAATTCTGGAGTATATGTGCATGCTTTTTATGCTATACTTCTCGTTAAATGCATCATATACGTTGTACGACGTCCAAGCAGTGAGCACCGCGAGACAAAACTTCCGTAGTTGGCTTTGCTTTAACATGATTTTCAGATGATGACTGCAGTCTCAGCATATCAAGTACAAACTTCGGAAGAGTTTTACGATATCTGAACAAAAAGAACATAATCATTTTCCGAATATTTTAGATTGCTCTTAAATAATCCACTCCCAATTTCTAAACTATCCCGTTCTGACTACTTGAAATGAAGAAGATGATAAGAAAGGGATCGATGATGGGAACCATTAAGTAGAGGTTCATTGTCTAGAACATAATGGCCGAAAATCTCACACCACCTAATAACTAATTACTGTTATTTTACACAAGTCTTGTTAGTACAGTTACAACTTTGTTTTCGTTATCTTTCTTTAACTGTAGGTTAAACGACGAGAAAGTGAAACCAAAATATTGTGCGTATAAAATGTACTTGCATAAGAAAATGGCAAACGGGCTCTAGGGAACGGAAGTCGCTCAAAGGCTATATCTCGCCCAACTCTCGATTGTCTATCCGCTGCCTCTTACCTAACACGACTGACCTTCGCCGCGCGCTATTTGATATATAAAAGAGATCGGCATAGTTTCTTAACCATGCAAAACAAGACAAGATGTCTCTTCTACAAATAAAACAAGTGATTTTTATATGCTCAATAGATAGTTTCTAATGAACTGTGTTTTTTTTCGTTCAATAAAAGGTGCTCTTACAACGGTTATTATAATAATAAATTACCCTGAAATGAAGAAGATGATAAGAAAGGGATCGATGATGGGAAATATGGTGGTCATCATTAACAGTAAACTGCCATCTCCCAGTGTTACTCCAATGAGTGGAAAGGTGTACATTGCAAACAAAGGTGCATAGGAAATACAGGAAGGTACTATAGTCTGAAATGATTGTGAAATATTAAATACACTTTATAAAGGGTAATTTCCGGTAGAACTTATAAAGGATCACCGAATTAAGTTCGAGAGTTTCCATACTCCATTTGCTATGGAAAATATCGATTAAAGTGAGAACTCAAAATACAATGCTACAATACCGTGCAAAAGTCCGGCCCAAAATTTTAATCGCTATAACTTTCTTCGTACTTGACCGATCGGCCCTCGGTTTGTTTTATTAAATAGTGTAACCATTGGAGAAAATTTGTATGTTATTGATTATTACCTATGATGATGAAATGATTTCATCATTCTTGAAATGCCGAGGTGCGATCGTAAAAATAGGTTAATTCTCAGGTAGATTTTTTTCTATTAGTCCAATATTTTTATGAGGATCGAACAACTATCGGTGAACGTTATAAGCCATTAACCACGTTGCTTGCATATCGCTCCGAGGAATTAGCTAATTTCCCCTGACCCATCAAAATTTCGTAAAAATGTCATAACTCAGTCTGTAGTTGAGCTACGGGCCTCAGACTCAACAAGTATTATCACATGGTAATAGGGCACCACCATGCCAATTTCAGAAGGATTCCGCTTCTTGAAGACAAAATTCGAAAAAATCCCATACCATTTTTTGGGCATACGGTATTTCCCAGCCGGTTTTTCTAAAAATCTAAAAATTTGGTATGACGTGCCCAAACCTAACACATCTACAAAGTGGCGAGATTACAGGAGCTCAAGTACGACTTTGCCCATAAAAATACCATTGACAGTTAAAGTGGACGGAACCTAATTTCGTTCGCTATGAAGAATAATTACGGGTCAATAACACAGTATTTCACATCAATTTCGATCGGATTTATAAACAAGTGTTTAATAAGCACATTTCCTACAAGTATCCTCAACTTAGTTCCATTATTGGACATTCCACTTTTTTTATCTATCTCTTTTCTCACAAAATTCCACTTTAACTATCAATGGTATTTTTATGGGCAAAGTCGTAATTGAGCTCCTGTAATCTCGCCACTTTGTAGATGTGTTAGGTAGATGTTTGGGCACATCATACCAAATTTTTAGATTTTTAGAAAAACCGGCTGGGAAATACCGTATGCCCAAAAAATGGTATGGGATTTTTTTCGAATTTTCACTTCAAGAAGCGGAATCGTTCTGAAATTGGCATGGTGGTGCCCTATGACCATGTGATAATACTTGTTGAATCTGAGGCCCGTAGCTCAACTACAGACTGAGTTATGACATTTTTACGAAATTTTGATGGGTCAGGCGAAATTAGCTAATTCCTCGGATCGATATGCAAGCAACGTGGTTAATGGCTTAAAACGTTCAACGATAGTTGTACGTTCCTCATAAAAAAATTGGACTAATAGAAAAAATCTACCTGAGAATAAACCTATTTTTACGATCGCACCTCGGCATTTCAAGAATGATGAAATCATTTCATCATCATAGGTAATAATCAATAACATTCAAATTTTCTCCAATGGTTACACTATTTAATAAAACAAACCGGGGGCCGATCGGTCAAGTACGAAGAAAGTTATAGCGATTCAAATTTTGGGGCCGGACTTTTGCACGGTACTGTAGTTTCTGCTATGCAAATAGTGCTCGTATATTGTGAAATGATCTAACCTGAATAAGCAATACCTTAAAAAGCTGATTCTGCATTCTTCTTGTTTTGGTTTGAACTTCGAGTCTGCAAAGTGTGATCTGTTGGGAAACAACATACACTGGTACACGTAAGCTTTTTCTGAAGGCTCCACACTGCATATCGCCGCGTCACGCCTCACAACGCCTGCCTTTTTTCTCAATGAATATAGAGTTAAAAATATGTTTATAGTGGCGATCAATCGGCTGGTTGGGAGACTACAATATGCCATAGTAACCGAAAATTTTTGGTAGAGTCTGAATAGTTCTTCCAAAATTCTTCATGGTAATTTTGAAAATATAAATATTCCCGTGCAAAAACCAACGCGCGCTAAATTTAAATTGAGTGGGATATCCAAATTTTTATAATGGTGTGATAATTTTGATAATTTGGGAAAAACTATTCAGACCAAACAAAAATTTTAGTTACTATGGCATATTGTAGCATCCCAACCAGTTGAGCGATCGCTACTATAAACTTAATTTTTAACTCTATATTCAATGAGAAAAACCCCAGGCGTGGTTGGCGTGGCGCGGCTCAATGCGGCGTGGAGCGTTTAGTAAAAACGGTGAAATTTTTTTCAACGTAGGCGCAGCTTCAAAACGCTTTTGAAAAATTGCTAATCTTCGTGGTACTGTAGATCCCTGAGGAAAATCCCTAACAAGTCAATTAGGCCACAATTATCGCTAAATACGTAGGCAAAAAAATCCTGTGAAATGGTTTCATACACTTCTACGGGAGAGCCGTGCTATGAGATCAAGGCGGACGTCGACGCCGATGCTCGGAGTCGTGCATTTAAAGGGAGCGTTACCTCACTCAATGGCTTCTTCATTGCGCTCACTATTTCTCTGTTCTCTAACAACGAGAGAGCGTAGAGCGTTGAAGAGACCGTTGACAAAGGTGTCCGCTCCTTTATTTCATGACTTGACTTGTCACAAACCTCGTCTTTTTCATCGCAGCAAATATGCGACTCATACACGTCCCAATGACAACTGCCGTTCCCCCGAACAATCCAATGATCATTCCAAAAGCTGCAAACGCACGTGGACGCCAGTGAAGTTCACCATCCATTCCTTCCACCTTAGAAAATAGGATTATGACCACGCAGAGAATAATTTTAAAGTGACACCCCGAGAGAATTTGAACCCCCCCCCCCTTTCTGGTATTTCAAAACTAGTAGTTTACTTATATTTCCCACTAGCCGTAAACTTGTAAGTCTACTTCTAGTTAAACGTAAGTTCACTAAAAGTGGTGTATAATACTGTAATGCATTTCGTCAAATGTTCTTTCACTTGTAGTAAACTTGCAGTAAACTTCTAGTATCTGACCTAATTTAAGAAGACTACTAGTTTGGAAATACCGGAGCCGCTCCGTCAATACTCACTTTCAAAAGGCTTTTCTGTGTCTAACTTACTCGGTACAATATAGTCAGATAGCTGGGCTGCATCGTCGAATTAAAGTCAACATTGAACAATTCCTGAAATTGCTCCATCATCGAAGAACCGCAGTTTGTCATACCAGTAGTAAAGGTGTGAAAAATTTTCTTGACTCGTAAGTTGGATAGCATTCGTTGATACATATAACTACAAAGGCAGCGCAATATAGGAAGTCGATGATTATGGCGACTGTGATCCAGTTACGATAAGGATTTCGTTGCATCCATACAAGCCATGGAGGACTGAACTAGAGTTGGCTATTCGGGGGTTGCGGGCTCGCAATGGCTCGTAAAAACATTGCGGGCCCGCAATCTCAGAGGGAGGCGAGGGGGAGCGATTACGGGCCCGCAATGAGATGTGGGCGCACGGAGTACACTGAATTGAGCGGCGAAGGCGATGAGAATGGGGCGTGGCCTCACATTGCGGGCCCGCATCCCGCAACCATCTCCAGACTGAACGGAAGAGGATTGTTTGTCCAATTTAACAAAAACACAATCTCTCATTCGAAGGAAGGCAAAGTGTGAGGTGAAAGTGTACAGTATTTTTGGTAACATATCCGCGACGGCTGATATGACTATGGATATGGAAGATGGCTAAATAACTCCCTACTGGATACCGTCCACTGCCTCTAGCAGTTAAAGTAAGTTGATTAACGCGGTTTCATCGGGTCACAGGAACATCAATAGTCGACTATCCCGCAAAACAATCATACTTCAATGCAACGCACGGACCACCAGCCGGGATGCCATTCACGTCAGAGCTCTCAATTCTTCTCCACAACCCCGAACCCCTTCGGGGGAGATTCCCCATTGACCTCTTGATAAAACGTGTTTAAATAAATCCGCGACGGAATTGTAATCAAAGTCAACGGTATTTATACAGTCAAAACTAAAAGGTGAAATGTCTACTGTATATCAGTTCTACAAAACATCGTTCCAGGTGCTATTCAGTTTTTCTATATTGGTCTATTGATCGTTCACATAAATGCCATAATACTCTACCGTCTAAAAAAGTTCAAAAAAATTTGCCAATATTTTTTAAATGTTTTTTCTTATATTTTTTCGCATGGGAGTGCCGTATAAGATAAGAATAATCATTTCAAAATCACCTTTTGTAAATATTTCACGTTTTTATTAGTTTTGAAGGTATTTCACATGCTATTTTTATCCTCTGTGAACTATTCCGTGTATAAGTCTCGCACTCTCTTTAACATGAATTATAAATAAACATATTACGTCATATTCGTTGACAGTCGAATTTGAACTTAGAATGTGCATTTTCGATTTTCTATTTTTAGATAATTTCTCGGAATTTTTTTCGAATAAATAAAAAATTCTTTCTCATGAAAGGTATACAATTTCAAAAAATTATTTAAAAAATTTGAATTTGGTAACAAAGATTACATTTTCACTTTCACTAATGTATTTTAGTTGCAATTTACACGTTTCCTCTATGTTTAATGTAGAATTTAACGCATTGATATTTTCGAATGGTAAAGTATTGTTTCAATTTTTTTTCGGAATTTTCGTTTTTTCGTAATTAAAATATTTTGCTTTTCAAATCGGAACAAAAATTGGTATACTGCTGCATGGTATAGAATCATTAGTATATGTAAATGTGATTTCATGCAGATTTTTCATCTTGTCATGGTTGTATTTATCAAGACGAGATGCCCTACAACGAATTTATATGCGATTTTATAGTTTGGATTGCAAGATAAATCAGACTGCAAATGTTTTGTAATACTGGCATGCTGCACAAATTGTACAATATGCCAGTATCAAAAAACAGCGTTCCTGGTGTTATTTATAAGACAATATCAACTGGAAAAAATATCCACAGCAGTAAGATAAGAAGAATCGCAGATTTCGAAATCTTTTGCACTTTTGCGATTTTTTTTCTTAAAAAATTGACAAATTTTCAACTTTTTATGCGGTATTTCTCATTCTATCTTGTTATATGCGAACTAGACCGTTAATAAGTCTCACGCTACCTTTGACATAGGATAATGCAATTACTTTACGTTACATCACATTTGTCCACTTTGCACCTCACCTGCACAGTAGAACATATCGATAAACATAATGATAAGCCAGAAGAAGGAACGTTTGAATGAATAAAACGACAAAGAGCAATACTGTAAAACAAAAGGATTTAACAAATATTTGCAGTTTCCTTTCAACTAAAACAATTTTAATCTAAGTCAAGAGAGATACAAATAAAAACCGATACAACTATAAAATAGGAGATATATCATAACGTATTGCTAACTCATTACGCCGCCCATGTTTGTAGACCAATTAATATGACGGTTTCCGTATAAAACCATCCCGAAATTTCCCAAATAAACAACCTAAAATGAGTTAAGGGTGAATTTGTTTACAAAGCCTTTTTTGCACATACCGGAATAGTCGCGAAATGCACCAATGATACTAGTACATTGGCGACACTGGAACTAAATAGAAGCCATCGATATGTGCCGATCTGAATTGAGCAACTAAAAGTTTGTACACATTGAACGAAAAATTTTACATGTTGATTTTTAGTTCGGATAATGATATAAATGAGCCAGGAATTCGTGATAGCGGAAAGGGCTGTCGTTGTGTTTGTAAAGATCTGAATAATTAACAAAACACAGAAAAATAAATTATTGATCAGTTCAAATCACAAACTTCATGTTGTGAAACACTGATTGTCATCCTAGGAAGTGCCTCTGTGCTCACGAGAAAGCTGATTCGATTAAAGGAATATGATGAACGAGGATCAAGCTTTGAATTTCCCTGAAAGTGATGGAAATATGTTTCCTAATGCGGTGTTACATTTTCAAAACATGCGCACGCCGTAACCTCCGCCGTAATGACGGAGACGTTACGAAGATGTTTTTTTATAGATTTTTACACGAAAAAAATCGGGTGGGTCGAATGGTAAAATCGGGTGGGTTTTAGTACTGCCCACGTATTTGAAGGCATGTGCATGTAATGTAAATGAAAAGATTTCTAGAACAACCATTATTCAAAAAAAATTATGACTTCATTACGACTTCATATAAGGGAAAATCTGGGACAATCTCGATAGCGAAAATAACTGTCTGAATCTCAAAGAAAAAAATGAGACACAATACTACGAGACAGAAGAGTTCCCACCCGCATAGTGGAGAGCAATAAATTCGCACACTATAGAATCAACAATTATGATATAATGAAAAGAGAACAATACACCACAATACAGACAATACGATCGAGCAGACAAGACAATATAATCATTTGTCAAATATGATTTCTTTCATATTTTATATTACAGGCTTATCATTTGAATTTTAAAAAAATTGTCCAAACTGAATTGTTAAACATTGACAAGGTTAACCTTGCCACACAATTCTCTAATTTTGATATCCTGGCGTAAGTCTACATGGAATAATGATTTTCTTTGGGATTTTAAGAGGAGATGCGACAAAAAGATTTGAATAATCATACTCGTAATGACCATGAATGGTACTATGAATAAAATGCCATTCACTAATACATCGTCGATATTCAAGGTGGGGCAAGTTCAGGAAAAAAATACTATCAGTATGATTGGATAGGGGCAATTTGCAACAGAAAAAAAACTAAGAGAAAAATTTCACAGTACATTTTCAAGGGCATCGGTGAACAATTCAGTGGCCGGATTGAAAAAAAATAGCGATGACTCAAGGAGGGTACGAATGTATGCTATTCTATGCTTTGCTTACAGTATGCTTTGATGCACACATGAGGTGAGTTGGAATAAATGGATTTGAATATCATATTAGTCATGGTTCGTGTCTTCTTAGAGATAACAGAAATGTAATGGTTAAAGGACATGAAAACACATAAGTCCTTAACAATTGCACTGGTACATAAGGGATAACCTACATAAGGGATATTTAAGGCGTGTAGAAGGTGAATGTCCGATTTGCATACTTGACTCTATCATTTTCTCATTGTCCCTTACGCCAATTACCATATATTATATAAACAATATTCGACATGCTTTTCGTGGCTTGAGTCAGTCATGCAAACTTAAGAGTCTCCTTCTTTAAAGGGACCGGGAAACGAAAAAACTAGTTGATCTCATATAAAAGAGCTTGAAATTCTGTTTCGAAATATATACATCTTATATCATAAGAATTCTCTGGTAAGGAGAACGGCGCAGTTAAAAAACTACAGTCTGCTCCAGATGTTAGGGATACTCCCTATCTCCATATACCCCAGGCTAACCGCCTCCCCTATTCCCCTTTCTCCCCTTTCGACCCCTAAACCCCTTTACATTTTATTAGAATGATTTTTGCATCTTATTGTACTTTCTTTGTCTTAGCATTCCTTTATCTGTCTTACTCTTTTAATTTAATTAGTCTTGCATATAAATAGAGGCTTTATGCCTCTTTCAGTTGGGTTCTTTCTGGTCTTCCCTGCTCTTCTCTCCTCGTCCTATTTCTCCCCATCACTCACACCTCCCTTTTAAGTAAGTCTCCCGTCACCAAATATTCTTTAATTGTGGTTGAAGTTGGAGATAAAGCTTAGATTGTAATCTCGAGTCTTGGTGCGTTAACCACAAGTTTAAGAACCCGGCCATTGTATACATTACATGGGGGCCGAACCGACTCTTGTGTGTTAGGTACTAAGATTCTTGATTACTTCTATCTTGTGAGTTGATTCAGGAGTGAAGTGTATCCGAGGAGAGGATACTGTATTGAGATCGATTGGACCTATCATCGTTACCGACGCATCGAGCCTAACCAGCTAGGTGATCCCGGTCGATTGATACTAAACCCGTTTGGTGAACGTGGTGTGATCTTGAGGTGTTAAGATCTTGAGGCTAAGAAGTCCAGCGAGACTAGAAAGCCAGTGTTGTTAAGATCTTGAGGCTAAGAAGTCCAGCGAGACTAGAAAGCCAGTGTTGTTAAGATCTTGAGGCTAAGAAGTCCAGCGAGACTAGAAAGCCAGTGTTGTTAAGATCTAGAGGCTAAGAAGTCCAGCGAGACTAGAAAGCCAGTGTTGTTAAGATCTTGAGGCTAGGAAGTCCAGCGAGACTAGAAAGCCAGTGTTGTTAAGATCTTGAGGCTAAGAAGTCCAGCGAGACTAGAAAGCCAGTGTTGTTAAGATCTTGAGGCTAGGAAGTCCAGCGAGACTAGAAAGCCAGTGTTGTTAAGATCTTGAGGCTAAGAAGTCCAGCGAGACTAGAAAGCCAGTGTTGTTAAGATCTTGAGGCTAAGAAGTCCAGCGAGACTAGATAGCCAGTGTGGTGGTGATATTAAGACTGGAAAGTCTGTGGAGTCTGTAGAGACTTGGAATCCGTGGTGTTAAGGTCTTGAGTTGTGACCGTAAAGTGGTGAAGTGTTGGGATCTGAGGTGTGGAGATCTGGAGGTAGCCTTGAGGTGCTACGGTCTGGAGTTGTGACCTTGAGGTGTTAAGGTGTGGTGATCTTGAAGGCGTATTGAGGCCTGAAGGTGTGAAGGTGTTAAGGCCTTGAGTTGTGACCGTGAGGTGGTGTTGTGGTTTTGAGACGTTGAGGTGTGGAGTTGTTGAGGTCTTGAAGTTTGGAGGTTTGGTGAGAGTTTGGAGTCTCGTGGAGTCTGGAGACGTGAAGATCTTGTGGTCTTAAGGTGTTAAGGCACTGAAGTATTGAGTAGTTGAGTTGCTACAGTAAATTATTGTGATTAATTATCGTGTGGTTATATCGATTGAAATTTTTGTTGTGTGATAGGGAGGATATGTTTCAACAGACCGACTATAAACAAATGTCGAATGTGGATATGTTTGTGAAGGCAATGGAGTCATCATTGAGAAAGAGTAATGAACAAGCGAGACTATCTATGCTCCCGCCTTTGGAAAATTTTCATGCCAATAAAGATGAGAGATTCGATGTGTTCAAGAGGCAATTCACTTTGCGTTTCAAACATTTAGATGATCATTCACGCATTTCTTATTTTGAATCATTCTTGAGAGGAAGGGCTAGTGATATCTGGAAAACTATGCCAAGTACTATACAAAGGAGAGAGAATTATGGAGAGATAATAGGCTGGTTTGAGGATAAACTAGATGGAACATATGATGCTCGTATAGATGATGTCGTTGGTTATAATAAGGAATATGTGTACAGAGTGAATGGTAATCTAAATCATTCAAAGGATGATGGAAGACGGGTTGATAAGTATTATGTTGATAATGTATGTAGGCGTGATAATGACTATCTAACTGGAAACTGTAGATCAAATAATATTATTATCGATCAAAGTTTTCCAAGAGTGAGAGATATGAATGATGATTTTCATAACGATATTTGTTCGAATTGTGGTGGAATAGGTCATGTTGCCAATGGGTGTCCATCTATGGTGTATTACGGTTATTATGGTTACTATGGTTATGGAATGAAGCGTAAAAGTCAAGGTTACGGTAATCAGAGGCGATACGGTAGACGTGAACAAAGAGTCAAACCGTCGAATAGGACTGACGATAATAATTGTGATTTGAAGAATTTTGTGACTTGTAGTAATAGTAAGCTTGATAATCAACCTGTAAATGGGAAGAATGATTTGTGTGCATTTGGTGTCAGTAGTGTTATTAGTGATAATGAAGTTAAAGGAGGAAGAATAGAGGCTAAAGGTATTGATTGTGATACGAATGAACTGTTTCACTTATTTCATGAGTATGAATTTAATGAAAATTGTGATCTTATGTGCAATAACCATGAGAATAATGTCTTCGTGAATAAGAATAAGGAAGATGCAGTACCAATGGTGCCTTTGCAAGATTCCAATAAGTGGTTGAGGGAATTAGACAAAGTGGTAGAGAATCAGACTTCTGTAAATGAGATTAAGAGGAGTAAGGATGAAATGGATAAAGGTAAGGTAGATTATCGGAGTGATAAGGAGATGAAAGATGAAGATGATAGAAGTAATATGGTTAATCAATATTGTGAAAAAGAAGAAGAAAATGATCAAATCGATAAGAAATTGTGTATGGTTGAACACGCGAAGTCATTTGATAGAAGGACTTCTGTAAACATTAAATCTGAAGAAAATAAAGATTTGATTAAGATTTGTCATCATTCTGCAAGAACTGACGAGGTAAGTAACGTTGTAGGTCAATGTGTAGATCAATATCACAAGGATTGCGGTAACGATGGTAATCAATACACTGGTGTGTCGCGATACGGTTGTTGGAATCGTACGGAATGGGGAAGATTCCGTGGTAGACTGAAATCTTATTATGGTCAGGAAAAAGGATATGTTAATGAATGTCGAAGTTTCATGTGGAAAGGATATATTATGAAGAGTAACTTGAGATACTGTAAGGGTACGGTAATTGACAGAGGTCGCGAAGAAGATTGTCCCATGTGTCCATCTCTTAATAATGATTGTGGAGGAGGTGATTGTATTAATCAAGATACTGTAAGACACCGTAATGAAGTAATATCTCCATATGAAGATTCGGGCCATAAGAAGAAAGAGATTGAAGGAAGAAGAGAAAGTTTATCTAAACTTTCGGAGAATATCAGAAAATATCGATATCAGATGAATTCTGTCTTTGCTGCACGTAATCGAGGATTCCAAGGAAGAGATCACAATGTAGAAGTCCGAAGAACTACTGGATTCGTTAGAAGATCGACTAGAAGAATGAGAAGACTCGTCTATGAGCCAGGAGGCTCATTTTCGCAGGAGGAGGGAGATGTTAGGGATACTCCCTATCTCCATATACCCCAGGCTAACCGCCTCCCCTATTCCCCTTTCTCCCCTTTCGACCCCTAAACCCCTTTACATTTTATTAGAATGATTTTTGCATCTTATTGTACTTTCTTTGTCTTAGCATTCCTTTATCTGTCTTACTCTTTTAATTTAATTAGTCTTGCATATAAATAGAGGCTTTATGCCTCTTTCAGTTGGGTTCTTTCTGGTCTTCCCTGCTCTTCTCTCCTCGTCCTATTTCTCCCCATCACTCACACCTCCCTTTTAAGTAAGTCTCCCGTCACCAAATATTCTTTAATTGTGGTTGAAGTTGGAGATAAAGCTTAGATTGTAATCTCGAGTCTTGGTGCGTTAACCACAAGTTTAAGAACCCGGCCATTGTATACATTACACAGATAGCGGGAGCCTTTTCCTAATTGTCACACCAACTCTTTGGATACGACTTGAAATTGAATATTTTGATGATAATTATATCCGCATTATGAAGAATAAAACTCAATAATGGGTTTTTTTGAGCTGCTCGATGGAGTTAGCATACTGTAATTCGGAAACCTCGCCCGTGGTGTGGAGCAGGCTACAGTAATCCAACTTCTTACCAGAGCGTTTTTTCAAACTTTCAAATACATATTTCTAAATAGTTCTTTGAGCTTATCAACATGAGATCAACTATTTTAATTATTTCGAATCGAAATTTTTAGATGCCAGCTGCCTTTAATGCGTATTAGTGCATGTAAATGATAATAAGGTCATATTCCACAAGTCAATCCATTCTGAAATAAAATCTATTGACTCAGGCAAATCGTTTTGAATCTAATTAGAGCAATTTTAGAAGAAACTAGGGCTAAATTAGATTCAAAAATCTCTCTGATTAGATTCAAAAAACGTTCTGATTAGATTCAAAAAGACAAATGTTCTGATTAGATTCAAAAAATGCCCCGATTATATTCAAAGCGATTTACCTGAGGATATACATATATATATATATATATATATATATATATATATATATATATATATATATATATATATATATATATATATATTTATTTATTTATTTATTTATCCATCATTATTATTTATATATATAAAGGCAAACACAGAAAAGACATGAGACTGTCGGAAATTCACAGATAACACATTTGAGAGCATGTCTGGGGGAAGCACATATGAGGCGACATAGCAAAAAATGTTTTTTTCTGTTTGAAGTGAAATAAAATAGTGAAAAAAACAACAAAAAACACACTACACGGCTCACTACGGCTGAGTATAGAATGGAACATTTTTGGAATATGTTTTACTCATTTCATTTCTTGATTCATCTACCAATTGGTAAACATTTCTTCGTCGCTAATACTAAAATATTTTGACTTTGTATACCACAATTTGGGTTGCTTTGTGCAATAATGCTGATTTTTGTTGCTGAACCTAAGAAAGAGCCAAAATAGGCCGGAAATCGTTACATTAATTGGTCTACAAATACGGGCGTCGCAATGATTTTGCATACTTTTCGTTAGTTCAAAATGCGAGAGACTTATCACTTATCAATTAACACTCGAATTAATAGCTCGGGGTGTGGCTTTAAACATGATCTGGAACTCTGTTAAAGTGTGAACAATCTTGAGAAAAAATCAGTCCAACAATATTTAATTCTTTATACATTACACAATCATAATTCAGTCTTTTTTACGAACATGCATCATCGAGTTGCACGTTGTGCCACGTCCATGCAGTAAGTACCGCGTTTCAAAACATCCGTAGGTGGCTTTGCTTTAAAATTATTTGTAGATGATGACTGCACTCTCAGTATATCAAGTACAAACTTTGGAAGAGTTTTACGATATCTGAACAAAAAAGAACATAATCATTTTTCCGAGTATTTTATATTGCTCTCAAATAATCCACTCCCAATTTCGAAACACTCCCGTTCTGACTACTTTCTGTTTAAACGACTAGAAAGTGCAACCAAAATAGAGTTTCTCATGAACTGTGCTTTGTTTTCGTTCAATAAAAGGTGCTCTTACAACGGTTATAATAAAAATAAATTACCCTGAAATGCAGAAGATGATAAGAAAGGGATCGATGATGGGAAATATGGTCGTGATCATCAAAAACAAACTTCCATCTCCCAGTGTCACTCCAGTGAGTGGAAAGGTATATATTAATACTAAGGGCGCATAGGAGATGCAGCAAGGTACTATGGTCTGAAATTATTGTGAAATTTTAAATACCTTTATAACTAAAGGAACAGTCGGGTAGAACTTATAAAGGATCACCGAATTGTAAGTTCGAGAGTTGCCATGGGCTAACACGCCATTTGCTATTATTACAAGTCTGATCTAGCGTACTACTCTTTGTTCCTATTTGAATTCCTGCACGCTCAGTGTGTAGTCTAACGTGCGAGGTAGATCATAAATAGTCTATTCCCATCTCTATGAATTGTCGTACCTGACTATCCATCTCTGGTATTCTCAAACTAGTAGTTTACTTATATTTCCCACTAGCCGTAGACTTGCAAGTCTACGGCTAGTTAAACGTAAGTTTACTAGAAGTGGTGTATAATACGGTAATGCATTTCGTCAAATGTTCTTTCACTAGTAGTAAACTAACAGTAAACTGCTAGTCTGTGACGTCACGCAAGTAAACTACTAGTTTGGAAATACCAGAGATAGTCATTCTTATCTTGTTTATTCTCGCTAACACGTTGGTATTACTTCTCTGTACAATAAAGTCTCTACTATACTACGTATTGTGTCTAAGTACATAATAGCTATGGAAATATCGATTAAATTGAGAAAACTCAAAGTACCATCTTAGTTTCTAGTATGTAAATGGTGCCCGTATATTTTAAATTATCTAACCTGAATTAGCAACACCTTAAATAGCTGATTCTGCATTCTTCTTGTTTTTGTTTGAACTTCGAGTCTGGAAAGTATGTCATCTATTGGGAACCAACATAAAAGCGGTGAAAATTTGTTCAATGTAGGCGCAGCTTCAAAACACTGTTGAAATATTGCTAGTCTTCGTGGTAAGGAAGATCTCTGGGGAAAATCCCTAATTGTCGTTGGGCCAGAGAGTGCAGTGGTGCGAGAGAACAGAGATGCTGGTGAGGCGGGAGTGGACGAGAGAGTATCTCGCAAAAAAAAAATCACGACTTGACATGTCACAAACCTCGTCTTTTTCATCTCAGCAAAAATGCGATTCATACATGCCGCAATAACAAATGCCGTTCCCCCGAACATTCCGATGATCATGCACAAAGCTGCGAACGCACGTGGACGCCAGTGAAATTCACCATCCATTCCTTCGATCTTAAAAAAATTGTGAAATTGAAAATAGAGAATAATTTTAAAGTGACAATTTGAAACTCTCCGCTCTGTCAATACTCTCCTTCAGAAGGCTTTTCTATATCTGACTTACTCGGTACAATATAGTCAGATAGCTGGGCTGCATCGTCGAATTAAAGTCAACATTGAACAATTCCTGAAGTTGCTCCATTGTCGAAGAACCGTACTCCGGTATTTTTCCATCTCTGTTTTTTTCCAAACTAGTAGTTTACTTACGTGACGTCACAGACTAGTAGTTTACTGCTAGTTTACTACAAGTGAAAGAACATTTGATGAAATGCATTACCGTATTATACACCACTTCTAGTAAATCTACGTTTAACTAAACTTACGTTTAACTTGCATGTCTACGGCTAGTGGGAAATATAAGTAAACTACTAGTTTGAAAATATTGAATATATCGTCTCTTATTCGTAACTCATAAGTAGGTCAGATAAATTTATTATTATTATTATTATCGCTTACCAGTAGGAAAGGTGTGAAAACCTTTCTTGACTCGTAAGTTGGATAGCCTTCGTTGAAACATATGGCTACAAAAGCAGCGCTATATAGTAAGTCGATGATTATGGCGACTGTGATCCAGTTCCGATATGGATTTCGTTGCATCCATCCAAGCCAAGGTGGACTGAACGGAATTAAGGATTGTTTGACCAATTTAACAAAAACACACACTTTCGCAATAAAAGGAAGTCAGATTGTGAGGTGATTGTGCGCATTTTTGCGATTTAGCAAAATGTAACATTTCCGCGAGGGAATTGTAATCATAGTCAATGACATTTGTAATTGTAATTAATTCTTAATCCTATCAGCACATTAAATGCAGAGGGGGGGGGGGGCGAAACAGGGGAATCTTCTTATCCACAATATTTATCCTTTCGTCTCTGGGAGAAGTCATCTCCATTCATTCATCTTTCATCTCCATACGGTATAATGGCATTTATACCGTCAAAACTAAAAAGTGAAATGTCTACAGTATATCAGTTTTTACAAAACATCTTTCCTGTATAGGTATCCATGAATCCGTTTGCCGGCAAACGTGACGTCACAACCGTAGACGAAGACGTTTGCTAGAGCTCCTCCCTGTACGCGTTTGACCTCACCTTCGCCGGCAAACGGTTTGCTACCGTTCTTGGATACGGCCTCAGGTGTTATTTAGTTTTTTTTCTTAACAGATCTTTTGATCATTCAAATAAATATCCTAATACCATTCTATCATCTAAATTTATTTTTAAATTTTGCCAATATTTTTTTTAAAAATTTAACTGTGATTTTTTTCGCATGGGAGAGCCTTTTAAGATAAGAACATTTCAAATCATGTTTTGTATATAATTCACTTTTTTATTTGTTTTTTTCACATGCTATTTTCATCCTCTGTGAGAACTATTCCGTGGATAAGTCAAGCACTCTCTTTAACATGAATTATAAATAAACATATTTCGTCATGTTCATTGACAGTCGAATTTGAAATTGTACACTATACCAGTTTTACAAAACAGCGTTCCTGGTAATATTTATTTGTTTCGTCTATCAGTGGCTGCATGCGCAGTCGCGTTTTTCCAGAAAACATGTTTTCTATGGAATCGATTTTACGTGGAAATCTCAGTGTTCAGGGAAAACATTTTACTGGCCGTATGCACAGTGAACCCGAAGATATTTTTCGTTAAAGATGATTCAACAAAAAATGAGTTCCATGGAAAACGCGTAAAATGAATTCCATTAAAAACTCCCGGAAAAAGCGACTGTGCATGCGCCTCACGTATTTCATCAAGCACATTCATGCTCTAATATCACACTATGATCGGAAAAAATATCCACATCAGTAAGATAAGAAGAATCACAGACTACGAAATCTTTTGAAGTTTTGTAAACTTTTTTCAGATAGAAATTGACAAATGTTTCAATTTTTTTTCGTTTTGGCGGTATGTCTCATTCTATTTTTTGTTATATGCGAACTAGACCGTTAATAAGTCTCACACTCTCTTTAACATAAGATATATCAGTCAACTTTGCACCTCACCTACACAGAAGAACATATCGATAAACATAATGATAAGCCAATAGAAGGAACGTTTGGATGAATAATGCGACAAAGAGCAACACTGCAAAGAGAAAAGGTGACGATTTAATAAACACTCGTAGTTTCCTCTCAACTAAAACAATTTTAATTTATTTTGAAGTTAAGAGAGATACAAAAAACAATTAAAAAATAATGTATGGCTAACTCATTACGCCGCCCGTATTAGTAGACCAATTAATATATCGATTTCCGTATAAAACCACGAAGAAATTTCCCAAATAAACAACCTAAAATGTATTAAGGTTATGTTTGTTCACAAAGCCTTTTTATCACATACCGGAATAGTGGCGAAATGCACCAATGATACTAGTAAATTGGCGACACTGGAACTAAATAGAAGCCATCGATATGCACCGATCTGAATTGAGCGACTAATATTGTCCGTATAAAATGTACTTGCATAGAAAATGACAAACTGTATGTAAATACCGAGGCAGCGGGCATTTACATACAGTTGCACTCTCTCGCCAGAATCTCGATTATGCGGTGTTACATTTTCAAAACGGGCGCACGGCGTGCGCACGTTTCGAAATGTATCATCACATTACCCCTCCTCGTCCTCTCACCTAATCCGTCTGACCTTCGCCGCGTTGGTTTGATATTTAAAAAAGATTGGCATAGTGAATTATGTAAAACAGGAAACAAAACAGTGCGGACGCTCCGTACAAATAAAACAAGTGATTTTTATACGCTCAATAATAAAAGTACACATGTAAACAATGAACGAAAAATCTTACGTGATGATTTTTAGTTCGGAGAATGATATAAATAAGCCAGAAATTCGTGATAACGGAAAGGACTGTCGTTGAGTTTGTAAATATCTGAATAATTATCAAAACACAGAAAAATAAATGATTTGTCAGTCCAAATCACAAACTTCATGTTGTGAAACACTGATTGTCATCCTAGGAAGTGCCTCTGTGCCCACAAGAAAGCAGATTCGATTAAAGGGATATGATGAACGAGGATCAAACTTTGAATTTCCCTGAAAGTGATGGAAATATGTTTCCTAAACGAATGTACTTGAATAGGAAAATGCAGGTGCATTTTATATTATTAGAGTGTCCGGAATGCCTTTGCACTTTGTTAAAGCGGTGTTACATTTTCAAAACGTGCGCACGCCGTATCCTCCGCCGTAACGACGGAGACGTTACGAAGACGTTACAGCGGAGGTTATGGCGTGCGCACGTTTTTTTTTGAAAATGCAGCACATGTTTCTGAACAACGGGAAAACAAGGAAATGTCATTGAGTACGCTCTCGGACAAAGAAAACAAGAGATTTTCATACGAAAAAAATCGGGTGGGCCGAGTGATAAAATCGGAAGGGTTTTGTCGCTAGTACCGCCCATGTTTTCTATTATTTAGCAATTATTCGAAAATAATTATGACTTCATGTATGGGAAAATTTGGGACAACCTTGATAGCGAAAGAAAACTGTCTCAATCTCAAAGAAAAAAAATGAGACGCAATAGAGATTGAAGAGTTCCCACCAGCATAGTGGAATGCAATTAATTCACACAGTATAGAATCAACAATTATGACACAATGAAAAGAAAATAGTACAATCATTTGTTCTTTGGTCAACGAATCTGATATCAAATATGATTTTTTCATATTTTATATTACAGGCTTGATTGAATTGAGAATCCAATATGGTAGATTTCCAATATCGTTGTTTCTGTTTTGATTATTTTTCAAACAATATTTCCAACAAAAACTTTACCACAGCGTAATTTATCTTTTTTTTACAACTCCGGGTAGTACCCAATATGGGCGATAAAATAAATGAAGGAAAATTATTTGGCGTTAATAACAGAGGTGCCATAATATACACGTTAGTACTGTAATAGCGGGAATGAAGTCTAGATAAAGATCCAAATACCCAGAACATTTAAGAACAGACGGTTATATAAAGGGGGGGGGGCGATCATTTGCATAACGATCATTTGCACAACGATCATTTGCACAACGATCATTTGCACAACGATCATTTGCACAACGGATCATAAATCGGTTGGGAGGTGGCGCAAGGCAACCAACGTTGTACCAGTTATCAGTGGGAGTGTACGATATTGTGCTACCGTAACCGTCGGGAATTTTTTTTCAATCTACCCATGACCTTAGATTGAAAAAAATGAATAATGACAATTTTCAACAATGAACCCCTGCAATATTATAGCGAAATTCACGCAAATCCCGGTTTGATTACGGTAGTTGGGGTTACGGTATCCAGAAAGGTAAAAGTCGGCTCACTTTTGATATAATGGCAACTAGTATTTGGTCCCGGAGTATCATGAATTTTTCGACTTCGGCCATTTTCGACCATGAACCCCACGACGAGGACGAGGAGTTGGACGTAGCAGAGGACGACGTAGGCTCTTTCGGTGGGTGGACAATTCGGCAACGTCCATTTCGGCAACGAGTTATAAATCGGTTGGGAGATGGTGTATGGAAACAAAAATTTTACCATTGTTATCAGTGTGAGTGTACGGTATTGGGCTAATTCAAAAAAATCAGTTCACGATTCCCGACGGTTACGGTAGCACAATACCGTACACTCCCACTGATAACAATGGTACAACTTTGGTTGCCTTGCGCCACCTCCCGACCGATTTATGATCCGTTATGCAAATGATCGTTGTGCAAATGATCGCCCCCCCCCCCCCCTATATAAATCTGAGAAATATAAAATGAGCTAGGCAAAGAGCAGACGGGTTTGGGGGGAATAGGCAGTCGAGTCGAAGACGAGTAGAAGAGATTGGATAAGCTAGACAAAATATGCACCGAATAAATAGACCAAGAACCGACAAAATAGATACAATGTATATATGAAAATATAGATTGTGTAGACACACAGTTACCAAATATCATTTGTAGTTATCATTTGTAGGCGTTCTCGTTCCACAGATATTACCAAAGCGGCAATCATTCTCGACCGATAATGATAATAATAATAATTTATGCGTTTTACAAGAAAACAAGATACCGAAAATATGAATGGATTAAATTATTTAGATTGATGATGAACATATAAGACATAGTATTTGAAATTTTTTGCAATTCTTGCCAAGCAAAAAATGGCAGAATCATTCTTCCCTTTTTTGCGGTATTCATTCCTCACCATTTATCTTTTTTTTTAAACGCACATCATTACAAATCTCTGTTCCCCTTTTCATATTATTCGATCGCTTCATGTAGCACTCAAGAAACCCAGTTGACAGTTGACAGTTGGCTACTATTAACTTTCCGTCCAATCCACAAAAGAAATGGTGATCGCCACAACGCATCGTTCAATTGAAATGTACCGAAATGTTGATATATCGTAATGTCACTAACATTACCTCTACTGTATCTTTATGCAACCCTCTTTTCGATGCTCGGAGAGTTTCGAAAACAACTTACAATGGAAGTGTAAGAAATATCTTTTGGACCAATGGGCGAGAGTATTTTTCCTCGATAGGTATAGGCAAAATAAGGTAGGATCCAAAAAATCAACACCTGGTATGCACTTTCCAATTTTATATAAATAATTCTATTTTGTGTTGTTAGAGTGGCGTTTTATTCCTACATCAGTGCTATTTCAGCATTATCTATTATCGTCAATATATTATTGATGTATCTAATTATTACGAAATCGTCGAACGATTTAGGATCGTATAAATATCTTCTACTTGTGTTCGCCATATGATATTATGTTCCTCCTATTGCTATGTACGTTATCCGCTGGAAAAAGCTAAACCATAAAGATATTCTGTGGCCCATGCAATCTATCAAAAGTTCGCGAAAAAGTTCGAAAGAAAGTTGCGAAGTTTTGTTCGAAGAAAGAGTATTAAGGGAAAAGGAAAAGAGAAGAAGCACCTGCTAACAATAAGGATAAAACACACTATCTGAGAAAATCGACATAGGTGCGGTATCGATGAAAAATAGATTTTTTTGTTTTATGTATGATAATTCAAAAAAAAAAAACAGGCTCCATGAGTGTAGTTCACTGGTACTTGGAAATTCCTTACAATTGAAAATTCGCTTCAGGAGGTGACCACACAACGATTTGGCGCCTTTTCCTAAAAGGTTTATTTCAAAGCAGATCCATTCGGGAGTGAGTGCAATGGACTCCTTCGCTAATTCTAAGAAACTATTGTCAAGAAGAGTTTTTTGATCAACGGTCAACGAAGGATGGAATTTTGAATTTTCGAAAAAAAATTTACATTAAATTAATTCTCACTATTTTCCCATGGGGCAGGAAAACTTTTTATTTGCTTAATACCTTCTACATATTATATTACACCTTTGGATTAAAACTCATAATTTTTTAAAAATACGAATTATATGAACTAATCATTTTTATAACGAATTTGTGAATTATGGTGTGCTCCTACAGTAATCCCTAATCAGTTAATTTTGGTTTTTTTCGCTAGTTTTAAGCATATTTTCAGCGCTTTTCTTTATAATGTTGGAGATATATGATTATTCTGCACCATCGGAGTGCCGTTGCACGGCATATGTGATGACCACATTACTGATCGTACTTGTGCTGTACGTGTACTGTAATTTACGTGTTCTCTCTAATTCTCTGATCTGTCTATAAAACCGAGAATAAAGAGTACGGAACGGCATGAGTATGGTAACTACTTCGCAAGCTGGCTCGGATACGAAAGTGAATAAAATTTACAGTACAAGTACGATCAGTAATGTAATCACCAGATATACCGTGCAGTTGCACTCCGATGGTGCAGAATAATCATATACCTCTAACATTGTAAAGAAAAGCGCTGAAAATATGCTTAAAACTAGCGAAAAAAAACAAGTTAACTGATTAGGGATTACTGTAGGAGCACACCATAATTCACAAATTCGTTATAAAAATGATTAGTTCATATAATTCGTATTTTTAAAAAATTATGAATTTTAAACCAAAGGTGTAATATAATATGTAGAAGGTATTACGCAAATAAAAAGTTTTCCTGCCCCATGGGAAAATAGTGAGAATTAATTTAATGTGAAATTTTTTTCGAAAATTCAAAATTCCAGCCTTCGTTGACCGTTGATCAAAAAACTCTTCTTGACAATAGTTTCTTAGAATTAGCGAAGGAGTCCATTGCACTCACTCCCGAATCGATCTGCTTTGAAATAAACCTTTTAGGAAAAGGCGCCAAATCGTTGTGTGGTCACCTCCTGAAGCGAATTTTCAATTGGAAGGAATTTCCAAGTACCAGTGAACTACACTCATGGAGCCTGTAATTATGATACATAAAACAAAAAAATCTATTTTTCATCGATACCAAAAAATATCCCAGTTGTTGAATTCTCTCAGATAGTGTTTTATAAGTTGATCATTTGATCAAACCCGTTCCAGATCTCAAAGGTACACCAATTAGCTAATTTAAAATTCTACTCTGGCCATGCTCTCTCGCTTTCTTTGTCTACGAGAGAGCTTGTTCAAGTTGTTTATTGATTGATCGTAAAGGGATAAAGAATAATTTGTTAGACTCTGACCATGTCTATGTGACTTTTACATATTTCAAAACCGATCGAAAGAATACTTGTATGAGTCATGTCGTGTCCATCATCCACGACAGAATAGGAATTGAATCTCTGAATTGCCATAATATAAATAAGAATTTTTTAAATCGGTGATCATGATGACTGAGTTCAATGATTGTGAATACTTTATTGGTATCTTTTTTAATCCGTTACTCACCATTGCGATTAGTTGATTCGGTGATTATCATGCAATCTTCGATGACATTATTTACTCGTCAATGAGTTTTACTTCATTTATACACATTTATCAAGAGATGTTACATCTGATATTGCAAAATTCTTCCTCTCGGAATATGTTTCACTCGTCTCATTTCTTCCTAGATTTCATCTATCAGTTGGTATTATGTTCATTTCTTCATCGCAAATACTAAAATATTTTTACTTTGTGTTGCTTCGTGCAGTAATGCTGATTTGTTATGCTGTCTCTAGCAATAAGGGTCTAAAAATATGCCAAAAAGAGTGCAATTTTCATTTTGCATTGTAAGTAACCAAAAGAGTTTTGTCGTCGAAGGTAAATCGAAACGACAAAATCTTAGATCTTTGATCTTTAAACTTTGATCGAGTTCAATCATGTTGTTGCACTTATATTACTAATCGAGAATCTATTCCGATTCTCAGATGTTGCATTTAAGCTTAAAGGCACAGCCCGATCTAATTTGAAGCTCTCTGGCAACGCTCCCTCGTAGTCAAATAGAGCGAGAGACTGTGGCCAGAGCGGTAGGGTTCAAATTGGTTTGGGATGCGCCTTTAACGACTTCCCATGACTTGAACACTTCAATAGGTGCAATATACTTTAGTACGAGTCCTTGTTGAAACAACTAATTAGTGTACTCACAAAGTCACGTAGACGTCGTCGTCAAATCATACGTAGGAGTGAATCATTTTCCTATATTCAGAGGAAAAAAACTCAAGCTACAGACGAAATTAGAGCGTATTCACAGAGGTTTAGTAAACTATAATGAATAGAAAGTAACAATCTATCGTATGAACTCTCATGTCCTTTTCCTCTTTCTGATCATTCGCTCGTCTCAGCTATGGAAACATTTCAATTTATCAAGGAAAGTTCGCAGATATTGGTTGCCGAGGAAAAGCGGCCGCTCTTTGAACTTTACGCTACCATCGAATTTTTCAACATAAGTAAGCTTAGTTTTAGTTATAATATCTGCATTTTTTAAAGGCACACCCCAAGCAAATTTTGCTCTTCGTATTGTCGATACTCTCTCATAGACAAAAAACGCGATAAAGTGTGGCCAGCGCGGAGAGTTTCGAAAATAACTTGGGATGGCGCTTTAAATGTGGATTCCCGTGAATATTTTCGTGAACAAACTGTGAAGGCAGAAAATTAGCAAAAGTAATTCTACATACCGTGCACCATATATTAAATGCTAATTCAGCTTATTGATCGCTAGAATCATGAAAGAATCATGCTAGCAATCGCAGGCAAAGGAGCGCTTTTTGAAAATACGAAAGTTCGGCAATAGGATTCGAACCCGCGAGCAAGCGCATAGCTAGTCAGAGGCTTTACCACTACGCTAATAGTAAGGAACTGATGAGTGATCACTCTATCTTCTTGCATATCATTTGACAATTGCATAAGCGAGATGTAAGAGATTTGCATGAACATTCGCGGGTCTCCTCCACCTTTAACAAGTTGACATTGTCGTTTCAGCATTATCAATCATAGTAAATATATTATTGATATATCTAATAATTACGAAATCATCGAACGATTTCGGATCCTATAAATATCTTCTACTTGCGTTTGCCATAAATGATATAATGTTTCCCGTTGTACACTTTTTAACTCTTCCGGTATGCTTGTTTAACTCGAAAACTAGCTAATCAATATTTGATAGATCATTTGTACATATAAACAAGCATTTCTTATGTTTTCCAATGGTGTTTTGACTTCAAAGGTTTGTTTCAGAGCCTGCACATAGTAATGATTTCTCATTCTTCCAGTTTTCAATCTGTCTCTTTGCCAGTGTATTTTCGCAGGCAATGCCGTTGTTAGGTCACTTATTCGTTTATAGATTAATCGCAACGACAAGGTTTGAAATGCCATCTCTTATTTTTATTTATTTTATTTATTATGCACCTGAAGGATGTTTGAACAAGTAAAAATTTTTTTCGAAAAAAAATTGAAATAGGAAAAAAATAAAATGCGAGAGAATGGTAATTGGGAAACGAAGAAAATAATTCACATTGAATACACTTTACCTATAGACCAGGTCTTCTTGGATTCTATACGAAAAGTACGACATGCATCATTGTCACAACAACTGTCGTCATTCAAAATGCACTGTGGTTGGTTTTTTACTGTTTACCAGGGGAAAACTTTGTTTTTTGATAGTGTAATCAAAAATATTGTGTGAAGTCGTAAGACTGTACGAATGATTTCTAAGATCGAGAAAACACCTTGAATGAATTTCGCGATATGGCAGATTGCCAAAAGATATTCTTCAGGTTCAGTAACTGTTATGTCAATCAAGATTCGGATGATGAAACTCGCGCTTATCTTAAGCCCTTTCTCGATGGAGAATTTGGTGGAAAAGGCGAAGGGCATATCGCATCCTATTACTATGTACGTTTGTTCGTTGAAAATGTTCGACAATAAAGATACTCTGGTATTCCAAAACTTAAAGTATAATACTTAAAATATGGCGCTTGAACTTTACTCTAACTATAAGTCTACTTCAAGTGAATGAACGTTTGAAGAAATATATTACAGTATATGTATATACCACTTGAAGTAGACAATTCCACTTCATGTGAAAATATACTTTAAGTTTTGATATCACAGAGTAATTAATTTAGAATGAGAACGGTCTGCGTGTAAGGGCCTTCGTCGGTACAATGGTACTCAATGCTATAAAGACATTTTGGTGCTCGGTCATATTCTACTGCACAGTGGAGATCATTAGAAGTTTTAAGTAATTATTGATTTTTCGAAAGTAGAAACCCGTTCAAATTTAGAACGAAAAATGCTGAGTGGAGCGAGAAAACAAAAAGGCTACAAAAGGGAATGATGAGGACTCTTCTAGTACAGGTTTTTTCTACTTCTTTTTGAGTCACGTGAATAATATATATTATACTTGAATAATATATATTATACATACCTTTTTTTTAAAATTTACATTGAAAGTGCATGCAATCCTATAATTGTACATATACTAATATTATTAATTATATTATAGACTTTGATCCCTCTATTGATCGTGTATTTTCCGTGTGCGGGTGCGATCAATACTGCATTGATCGGATTGCACATCGAGATATTTCCGAATCTGTGCTCAACTTCGCTCACGTTCTTTCCGCTGTTTGATGCGCTTGTGGTAATGTTCGGAGTGAAAAGCTACAGGTAACAGCGATTAGAAAACAAAAACGAAAATTCTGTCTTTCAATATTTTGCCCTCCCTCAGTATTTTCATTATGTTTGAACGTCTGTAAAATAAACTAAATTTATGTAGTTGCTATGAATTATTTATAAATTATGAAATATTTGTAATTATTTGAAATTCAGGAGTGGAATTTTATGCTTTTTATCATCAAGAAGATCAAACGTATCTACTACGACGACCATTGCCATTGACCTAAGATAGTATTTAAATAAATTGTTTTGATAAAGTAATTTTTGCAAGTTTTGTAGGTGTCAGAACTTGATAACAGTGAGATACTACATATTTCGTGTACGTGAGAAATTATGCACAATAAATCGCTTCCTTATTTTAAACACTTATTTTGCTAAAAGTGTATGTCAAAAAGTATGCGAAATTATGGTACATTCGCATCTAGTCTTCAAAGCAGAATGAATGAACAAAAATACGAAAAATATTGATCATTAAAATAAATGAGTAAACGAGTTCATAAAGCACGTTACACCCATCTTTTTGGATAAATTTTTAACGTAGTTTAACGATTCGACTTAAACCATTTGTTATCCTATCTTTACCGAACTACAAGGGATGAAAAAGTGCGCCGTTCTGCTTTAGTTGGTCGAACGAACGCATACTCTTCTTTTCTCTCACCTCACTTCGTTGATCATACTCGCCATTTTACACACTCTCTCATCCCCACACTCAATAAGAACACTTTTCCTATAAAAGATATGAAAGTGAGAGTGTACAAAGTGGCTATACTATCCTATCATGGTTCGACTCAAGATGCTGCTAATCGCTTTTATCATCCATCACGCTGCGGCTTCACCATTTCCAGGAGGTAGGCAATATTACATAATTCTTTTTTTTCCAATATAAATAAACATAATAATTTATAAATAAAAGTAGGGTAATATCTCTGTGTCCGTCATTCTGTGTTTTCAGCAATGCTTTTAGCAATTCTTTAATTCTTTATTTCTATCACAACAAATGAGAGAGAATAAATGATTATCATAGGTTATTGGAGGTCTGTCACGTTATCCGATTAAAGGCAGCAGGGAAATGGGGTTTGGGAAATGGGTAATTATAAATGACGAAAAAGAGTGGGGGTGGACGATATGTTAACCGAATTGAGGAAAAATTTAAAATGAATGAGAGAAGATGTGTCAATATCCTCCTTAAATTTGAATCCATTTATTTAAGATTACGGTCGAGGCAGCAACTACGGACCTCCACAAAACAATTATGGTCCACCACACGATGATTTCGGACCCAATCAGAACAATTTCGGACCTTCGCACGACAATTTTGGACCTTTCCCGAACGACTTCGGACCATACCGGAATCGCTACGGACCACGTCACCGGCACCATGGCCATGGCCACGACGACTACTTTGGACCGCCGCCGAATAACTTTGGACCTCCTCCCCGCAACGTCTACCAGATAACAGCGATAACCGAAGAGGTACGCGGGCCGAACAATTTCGGAAACAACTATCGTCCATCCAAGAACAGATATGGCCCCCCTCAGCCCCCTTATTCTCCTCCCCAGAACAATTATGGAGCTCCGAAGAGCTCATACGGACCCCCTCAGAGCAATTATGGAGCTAGTGGAAACAGGTATGGAGCTCCCGGAGGAACTCAGTTCGATGCTGGCGCAGGAGCTGGACAAGAATTCCAAGCTGGCGATCATGGTGCTGGACAGACTTCTTATACTCCGCCCCAAAACAACTATGGCGCTCCAAAGAACTCATACGGGCCACCTCAGAGCAACTATGGAGCTGGAGGAAACAAGTATGGAGCTCCCGGAGGACCTCAATTCCCTGAACCGGGAACTGGGCCCGAAATCCAAGGAGGTGACGGTGGAGCTGAGCATACTTCTTATTCACCTCCCCAAAACAACTACGGAGCTCCAAAGAACTCATACGGGCCACTTCAGAGCAACTATGGAGCTGGAGGAAACAAGTATGGAGCTCCCGGAGGACCTCAATTCCCTGAACCGGGAACTGGGCCTGAAATCCCAGGAGGCGACGGTGGAGCTGGGCATGCTTCTTATTCACCTCCCCAGAACAACTTCGGAGCTCCAAAGAGCTCATATGGACCACCTCAGAGCAACTATGGAGCTGGAGGAAACACTTATGGAGCTCCCGGAGGACCTCAATTCCCTGAACCGGGAACTGGGCCCGAAATCCAAGGAGGCGACGGTGTAGCTATGCATACTTCTTATTCACCTCCCCAAAACAACTACGGAGCTCCAAAGAGCTCATATGGACCACCTCAGAGCAGCTACGGACCTACTGGAAACAAGTATGGAGCTCCCGGAGAACCCCAATTCCCTCTACCGGGAGCTGGGCCCGAACTCGGAGAAGGCGACGGTGGAGCTGGACATACTTCTTATAATCCGCCCCAAAACAATTATGGGGCTCCAAAGAACTCTTATGGACCTCCTCAGAGCAGCTACGGACCTACTGGGAACAAATATGGAGCTCCCGTAGAACCCCGACGCCAAGGAGGCGAAGCTGAAGCAGAGCATACATCTTATTCACCTCCACAAAACAATTATGGAGCTCCCAAGAGCTCTTATGGACCTCCTCAAAGTAACTATGGAGCTCAAGGAGGATCTCAGTACCAGGCTGACGCTGTGAACGGGCTACAAGGAGGACCAAGCGTAGCTGCGCCCGAACCTCTACTGGAGCAAGGCCCTCCTATAACACCTATTGAAGCTAGACCGTCCAATGGAAGATCCAATAAGGGAGGTCGACAGAGAGCTGGACCACCAGGAGGATTCGTTGCTGATGTCTCTGGAGCTCCCCCTCCTCCCCCTCCTCAGGACCCTATCGTCTCTGGAGCTCCTCCTCCTCCTGTACCCCTGTCACTTTTCGGATCAGGAGCTCCTCCTCCTCCACCTCCTCAAGGACCCTCCATACCTGTAGCTCCACCACCTCCTCCTCCCCCTCCTCAGGACCCTGTCGGCTCTGGAGCTCCTCCTCCACCAATCCCCCAGTCACTTTTCGGATCAGGAGCTCCTCCTCCTCCACCACCTCAAGGACCCTCCATACCTGTAGCTCCACCACCTCCTCCTCCCCCTCCTCAGGACCCTGTCGGCTCTGGAGCTCCTCCACCTATCCCCCAGTCACTTTTCGGATCAGGAGCTCCCCCTCCTCCACCTCCTCAAGCACCTTCCATACCTGTAGCTCCACCACCACCTCCTCCTCCTCCTCAGGACCCTGTCGGCTCTGGAGCTCCCCCTCCTATCCCACAGTCACTTTTCGGATCAGGAGCTCCCCCTCCTCCACCTCCTCAAGCACCTCCCATACCTGTAGCTCCACCACCTCCTCCTCCCCCTCCTCAGGACCCCATTGCGTCTGGAGCTCCTCCTCCGACGTCTCGCAAAGGAGGTCGCTCAAGAAAGCCCCGGCCTTCGGAGTGAGGTTTATGAAATTTGAGTGATATCTTCGAATTGCCCTTCAAATGATCATCTCATAATGCCCGACTAATGTTTCAACAGTTATCATTCTCACTTATAATGCTATTAATCGGGTTCATGTACCGTGCAATAAATTAACTTTGTTTAAAGTTTTCCGATCGCTCATTATTTATAGCATGACTGATAATGAATTGAACATAACTTATGAAGTACACTTTCCATATTTACCTATTCCGTTCATTGAACAGTCTAATCAAGATGTTTTGTGGGAAATCGTATTAATGGAAACTGAGAGAAAAAAACGGGTGAGAAATGAAACTGTTTCACATTTGCACCGATGAAATTCAGCTAAAAGGCACCTCAAGTCGTGTTGAAAATCAATAACAGATGATGTGAAAGTATTGCGAGAGAAAGTATTGATGATTTGTCAGTTGATTTAGTCGTGCATTGATTTACAATCATCATTACAATCTCTTATCTACACTCACGTTGTCGTTGCCATAACCAGTTGCGCTTTCGTCAGGTGAAAGTGTTTTAAGAACGTTCGTATCTTATGGAAAAAAAAAGCCTATGATTGAGTGAAACGGTCACACATTCAGTCCATCAAACGTACTTTTGCCTTGCGTGCTTACTCCGTTTGGTCCACTGTTCAGTCATACAATCAGAAATGTGTTGAAAATATCGTATGGTCAGTGTAGACGAATGACGATCTCTCGTTCAATAAGAAATTCGAGGTACAAAACAATCCCACACTAAGCGAATTGACTACTGCGCTACACAATGAGGGCGTAGTTTGTGCTATTTAAAGTCACACTACACGCTAGCTCTAGCCACACTCTCACGTAAGTGAAAGAAAGCGAGAGAGTGTTCTCATCGAGGAGAGATTCAAATTAACTAGGGGGGGGATACCTTTAAAAAGGATTCGAAACGTCGGCATGAATATGACAGAAGTTTATAGCCGAATATATTGCTCATAAAGTTTACGCTAACGGGTAGGAATATGTATGTATGTTTGATAAGAAAGAAGCAGAATTGTATTTCTACCTTGTTTGACGCCTCTAACAGTATCGATCGACATATTTTGGAGAGGAATTGATAACGCGATGCCAAAGGTTTCATTTACGAGCTTTTCTTTGCTGTGAATCTATTCTGTTGTTACCTTTTTTTAAACCTCTTTTTGAAAATTCATTTTAAAAATACGTGTTATTGCAATGAATTAAAATCAGTGTCAATGTTAAATTGACTTATTTAAGTCATTTTTTACTTGAGTTCACTTATGTTCAATTGAATTATGCTCAATTGACACTGATTGCTCAATATCAAGACATAGTTAAATTGTTTTCTAGAAAGTAAATGAATCTAAATCAAAAGTATTTTTATAATATATGATGGTTTGCATTTCAGAATGGAACGAACAACGACGAAAATGAACAACACGAACAAGAATTGGACTGTGATTCCGGTACCGAGCCCTGTATCCGGACACAGAGCAACGATTCGAGCTCTGGACATGTATGGTCCGAGCTCTGAAGTCAGGCTGAGAACAGGAGACCTGGCTCCGAGAAAGAATGGATCTAGCTCTGGATTTGAGCGCACAGCAAAGGATCGGCCTCATGGCAAGAATGCACCTCGCTCTATATCGACCGTTTTAAACGAAAGCAGTGCAAGATGGAAGTTTTTGAACGCAGGCACAGTTTTGATACTCGCCGTGTCGTTTTTGGACTCCTATTTCGTCCATGAGAGCATTGTCAAGGGAGTTTTTCGGCTTATCCCCTGTGCTGGACTCTGCTTCACTCTTGCTGGATCATTTCTACACTACCAAGAAACAACATCTTACTACGGTAGATCACTTAATATTAATAATAATTTATAGAATAAATAAAATTCTCGGTGATTTTTTTTGAAATTGTTTAAAACGTTTTGAGAAATATACATCTATCTTGTCCGCAACCCATTGGTTTCACAAAGAAAAAAACTATTTCTCTTTATGTTGATCTGAATCTCCACTAGTCTCTATTATTTATTCATTCATGACACATTTCAAGCTGTTCTTAAGACACCGGCTCAGTAATGCAGTGTTCAGAACTTGGAAAATGCACGAAAATGCAGAAAATGCTGTTCAAAAGTTCAGCCGGAAAATGCTCTGAAAATGCTCATTTTCGAGGATTTTAAGCAAATTTTAATGGTTTTTTTGTTTAATATCAGCGTTTATTGGTCGCAAACAGTGTTATGGACGCATTTTATTGATGATAGGTGATAATTTTAAATATGGACTCGCTAGGTTGATTTTTCGCAGCATTTTCGTTGATTTTCGGCTCAAAGTGCTCAAAAAAGGATCATACGATATTTATTTCAGCAGCATACTTTATAAATGACCTAAGTTAGCTGTTTTCCATGAAACAACGAGGTTCAACGCTTTTAAAGTGTATAAAACCATCTTTTTCGATCCAAAATCGAGCATTTTCGAGCATTTTCCACCTGAACTTTTGAACAGCATTTTCCGCATTTTCTTGCATTTTCCAAGTTCTGAACACAGCATAAGACTCCCGGTAGTGCCGGACATCGACCTCACCGATTTGGCTCAAAAATTTTTTGTGGATACCCCCATGACCCCCCATCACAAAACACAGCGTTCTCATGACTTTCAAAGCAAGAACGACCGCTCAACATACAAACTCTCTCGAATACAATGGTCTCTCCTTTGTCTTGCTTTGGAAGAAAAATGGCTTGGACCAGAATACTGTGAAAATGGGTATTCATTTGGGCAGGGTCCTTGAAACATAAAAGTGGCGGGTTCTCGAAATTTGAAAAAAATCGATTTTCGCCAAAAAAAGTGGAGAGACCTAGGTTCAATGTTAGTGTCGATTAATTACAAGTATGCCTAGACAACAAAAACTCGTTATAGGACGGTTCGGATATCCGATCGCAAACTGATTTTTTTACCTTCTCAAAACACATTAAAATTAATTACAATTTTAAATTACAAAATCGCACAATTATTTTTGCCTTATCTTATAGAGCAAAAAATTCCGCGTCGAATGAGGGTAAAAATAAAAAAATCGATAGACCCCTATTTTGAGAAAAATGGGCCTGACCATGACTCGAAATTTTTTTTGTTTTAAAACCCCTCATGTTTGTACTCATATTGAAGAGCTCGTCGAGTAGAGCAACTTTCATGTTGAACGTTTTGTTTGAAACTCATGTACAAGAGAGTTTCACACGTTTTCCTGCAATTTTGAGGAAAACGAAAATAAAATGTTTTTAAAGCAAAAAAGCGCAGTCCAATTTTTACCTCTTCTTATAGAGCAAAAAATTCCGCGTCGAATGAGGGTAAAAATTTAAAAAATCGATAGACCCCTATTTTGAGAAAAATGGGCCTGACCATAACTCGAAAATATTTTTATTTTTAAAACCCCTATTGTTTGTACTCATATTGAAGAGCTCGTCGAGTAGAACAACTTTCATGTCGAACGTTTTGTCTGAAACTCATGTACAAGAGAGATACAAACGATTTTGCAAAAAATATTTTTATTTCGCTTAACTCAAAATTGGTCAGAAAATCGTGTATCTCTCTTGTACATAAGTTTCAGACAAAATGTCCAACGCAAAAGTTGTTCTACTCAAAAAAGATCTTCAATATGAGCACAAACATGAGGGGGTTTGAAAACAAAAATATTTTCGAGTCATGGTCAGGCCCATTTTTCTCAAAATAGGGGTCTATCGATTTTTTAATTTTTACACTCATTCGACGTGGAATTTTTTGCTCTATAAGATAAGGCAAAAATAATTGTGCGATTTTGTAATTTAAAATTTTAATTAATTTTAATGTGTTTTGAGAAGGTAAAAAAATCAGTTTGCGATCGGATATCCGAACCGTCCTATAACGAGTTTTTGTTGTCTAGGCATACTTGTAATTAATCGACACTAACATTGAACCTAGGTCGCTCCACTTTTTTGGCGAAAATCGATTTTTTCAAATTTCGAGAACCCGCCACTTTTATGTTTCAAGGACCCAGCCCAAATGAATACCCATTTTGTGATGGGGGCCCATGGGGGAATCCATAAAAAAATTTTGAGCCAAATCGGTGAGGTCGATGTCCGGGGTCACTGGCTCAACCCTCGAATCTTACTGAGCTAGTGTCTTAAAGGCACACCCCGAGCTAATTTCAAAATCTCCGCTCTCGCAATGCTCTCTCGCTTTCTTTGTCTACGAAAAAGCACTACCAAAGCTGAGAAAAATTAGCTCGGGTGTACCTTACATATGCTATAATATATGCTATAATATATTTAATATTTAATATTCGGTTACTATGGCGTTCATATTTTGAACATTTTGTACTTGATGAAACACCCTTGCGGTGTACGATAAATAAAAATAAATAAATAAATAAATATTTCTCTTTTCAGATAAGATGTGCGCACTGATCATCTCTCTTAGCAGCTTCATACTAACAATTCCATATCTCGATATCCTAATCAAAATGATTCTTCCCTTTGTTCGATTTGTTCTGATAGCGAGCTTGGGAGTATCGATATTGCGTGCCCTAGAATGACTTTCCATTATTAATTATTTTAAATATATATTACCGGTGTATAAATATGTTTTATTGTTCCAAATATTATTGCTTTACAATAAGAATGATTTGCACATATAATAATAAATGTATGCGTTACAAAGATAGCTAGAAATAGCGAACAATTAAATAATATCGTGATGATTTGCAAAAAATGCGCTGCCACAACTTGGGTAGCAAAAAGAGATATGAGGAACAGTGTGTGAGAAAAAATTGAGAATAATCGGAGATCGATGGTTTTGGAATCATAATTTAGGAAACTACGATAAAGTTGAAATGATTCTGGAAAATTTATTTTATAACCGTCATAATGACATCGACAAATTAGCATCAATTCATATAGAATCTTAATTATGGAAATTAGAGAATAGATAATATCATCTTGAATCCTATAGAAACAACTTTTTACACCCCCGACGATTTAGAACTGTCGATCGCGAACTGATTATTCTGGAAACGACTTTTGACACCCCGACGATTTAGAACCGTCGATCGCGAACTGATTATTCTGGAAACGACTTTTTGCACCCCGACGATTTAGAACCGTCAATCGCGAACTGATTATTCTGGAAACGAATTTTTACACCCCGACGATTTAGAACCGTCGATCGCGAACTGATTATTCTGGAAACGACTTTTTGCACCCCGACGATTTAGAACCGTCAATCGCGAACTGATTATTCTGGAAACGACTTTTTGCACCCCGACGATTTAGAACCGTCGATCGCGAACTGATTATTCTGGAAACGACTTTTTGCACCCCGACGATTTAGAACCGTCAATCGCGAACTGATTATTCTGGAAACGACTTTTTACACCCCGACGATTTAGAACCGTCGATCGCGAACTGATTATTCTGGAAACGACTTTTTACACCCCGACGATTTAGAACCGTCGATCGCGAACTGATTATTCTGGAAACGACTTTTTACACCCCGACGATTTAGAACCGTCAATCGCGAACTGATTATTATGGAAACGACTTTTTACACCCCGACGATTTAGAACCGTCGATCGCGAACTGATTATTCTGGAAACGACTTTTTACACCCCGACGATTTAGAACCGTCGATCGCGAACTGATTATTCTGGAAACGACTTTTTACACCCCGACGATTTAGAACCGTCAATCGCGAACTGATTATTATGGAAACGACTTTTTACACCCCGACGATTTAGAACCGTCAATCGCGAACTGATTATTGTGGAAACGACTTTTTACACCCCGACGATTTAGAACCGTCAATCGCGAACTGATTATTCTGGAAACGACTTTTTGCACCCCGACGATTTAGAACCGTCGATCGCGAACTGATTATTCTGGAAACGACTTTTTGCACCCCGACGATTTAGAACCGTCAATCGCGAACTGATTATTCTGGAAACGACTTTTTACACCCCGACGATTTAGAACCGTCGATCGCGAACTGATTATTCTGGAAACGACTTTTTACACCCCGACGATTTAGAACCGTCGATCGCGAACTGATTATTCTGGAAACGACTTTTTACACCCCGACGATTTAGAACCGTCAATCGCGAACTGATTATTATGGAAACGACTTTTTACACCCCGACGATTTAGAACCGTCGATCGCGAACTGATTATTCTGGAAACGACTTTTTACACCCCGACGATTTAGAACCGTCGATCGCGAACTGATTATTCTGGAAACGACTTTTTACACCCCGACGATTTAGAACCGTCAATCGCGAACTGATTATTATGGAAACGACTTTTTACACCCCGACGATTTAGAACCGTCAATCGCGAACTGATTATTGTGGAAACGACTTTTTACACCCCGACGATTTAGAACCGTCGATCGCGAACTGATTATTCTGGAAACGACTTTTTACACCCCGACGATTTAGAACCGTCAATCGCGAACTGATTATTATGGAAACGACTTTTTACACCCCGACGATTTAGAACCGTCGATCGCGAACTGATTATTCTGGAAACGACTTTTTACACCCCGACGATTTAGAACCGTCGATCGCGAACTGATTATTCTGGAAACGACTTTTTACACCCCGACGATTTAGAACCGTCGATCGCGAACTGATTATTATGGAAACGACTTTTTACACCCCGACGATTTAGAACCGTCAATCGCGAACTGATTATTATGGAAACGACTTTTTACACCCCGACGATTTAGAACCGTCGATCGCGAACTGATTATTCTGGAAACGACTTTTTACACCCCGACGATTTAGAACCGTCGATCGCGAACTGATTATTCTGGAAACGACTTTTTACACCCCGACGATTTAGAACCGTCAATCGCGAACTGATTATTATGGAAACGACTTTTTACACCCCGACGATTTAGAACCGTCAATCGCGAACTGATTATTGTGGAAACGACTTTTTACACCCCGACGATTTATAACCGTCGATCGCAAACTGATTTTTTTGGAACTATTACCATGCGGAAGGCAACGGTTCCCACCACGTGTGACATATCACTATGAGTTATTGTGAACTACCGTAATCTACCGTAACCCGGTTCGGTGGGTCAAATCAAGTGCGATGGGTCAGATTTTACTAAAACTTGTCGGAATGGCTACTACATGTGCGATATCATTATTAGCTATTGTAAACTACCGTAATCTACCGTAACCCGGTCCGATGAGTCAGGTGAGTCAAAGTGGTATGGGTCAGATTTAAATAAAAATTGTCGGAATAGCCAATACTTGTGCTTGACATGATTAATTAGCTATTGTGAACCCGGAATCTACCGTAACCCGGTTCGGTGGGTCAGATGAAGTGCGACGTGTCAGGATTCACTGAATATTGTCGAAATTGCCGTTATGAAATTTAAAAAAACACAGAATTTAAAAAAATATTTCAATAAAAAATTACAATGACCAAAAGATTTTTTTTTCAAATAATTTTTTTTGTTGATTTTTTAAACCCCTTTCCCGCACACCCTGCTGCTCAAATCTGACGCACAATTTAGTGTCCGACCCATTTTAGTGAAATCTGACCAATCGCACTTGATCTGACCTATCAAACCGGGTTACGGTAGATTACGGTAGTTCACAATAACTCATAGTGATATCGCACACGTGGTGGTTATTCCGACAAATTTTGTTGAAATCTGACCCATCGCACTTGATCTGACCTACCGAACCGGGTTACGGTAGATTACGGTAGTTCACAATAACTCATAGTGATATCGCACACGTGGTGGTTATTCCGACAAGTTTTATTGAAATCTGACCCATCGCACTTGATCTGACCTACCGAACCGGGTTACGGTAGATTACGGTAGTTCACAATAACTCATAGTGATATTGCACACGTGGTGGTTATTCCGACAAGTTTTATTGAAATCTGACCCATCGCACTTGATCTGACCTACCGAACCGGGTTACGGTAGATTACGGTAGTTCACAATAACTCATAGTGATATGGCACACGTGGTGGTTATTCCGACAAGTTTTATTGAAATCTGACCCATCGCACTTGATCTGACCTACCGAACCGGGTTACGGTAGGTTACGGTAGTTCACAATAACTCATAGTGATATGGCACACGTGGTGGGAACCGTTGCCTTCCGCATAGTAATAGTTCCAAAAAAATCAGTTCGCGATCGACGGTTCTAAATCGTCGGGGTGTAAAAAGTCGTTTCCATAATAATCAGTTCGCGATTGACGGTTCTAAATCGTCGGGGTGTAAAAATTCGTTTCCAGAATAATCAGTTCGCGATTGACGGTTCTAAATCGTCGGGGTGCAAAAAGTCGTTTCCAGAATAATCAGTTCGCGATTGACGGTTCTAAATCGTCGGGGTGCAAAAATTCTTTTTTAGAATAATCAGTTCGCGATCGACGGTTCTAAATCGTCGGGGTGTAAAAATTCGTTTCCAGAATAATCAGTTCGCGATTGACGGTTCTAAATCGTCGGGGTGTAAAAAGTCGTTTCCAGAATAATCAGTTCGCGATTGACGGTTCTAAATCGTCGGGGTGCAAAAATTCGTTTCCAGAATAATCAGTTCGCGATCGACGGTTCTAAATCGTTGGGGTGTAAAAAGTCGTTTCCAGAATAATCAGTTCGCGATCGACGGTTCTAAATCGTCGGGGTGCAAAAAGTAGTTTCCAGAATAATCAGTTCGCGATTGACGGTTCTAAATCGTCGGGGTGTAAAAAGTCGTTTCCAGAATAATCAGTTCGCGATTGACGGTTCTAAATCGTCGGGGTGTAAAAAGTCGTTTCCAGAATAATCAGTTCGCGATTGACGGTTCTAAATCGTCGGGGTGCAAAAAGTCGTTTACGGATGCTCGTTTCCTTCGCGTAGATTACATAACAAAAGGGCACAAATCAATTTTGCTCATTCATCGGTATTCAAATAGACGGTTATAAAATAAAAGTTTTAATCTGAGGGTTACAATTTCGCGGTTCTTGAATGATCAAAAAAAAAAATTCCAAAACCATCGATCTCCGAATAATCTGATACAACGAGCAAGAAGACCAAACTGTGTGTACAAAACCTCCATCGATATACTATTTCTATTGTAGACGCATCACACAGAGAAAAAAAGTGTTAAATTCAACTTTCATTTCATTTCAAACACATTTAAAAATTAAAGTACTGTTGAAAAAAAACATCTATAAAGTGTACTAAAGCTGATGTGGTGGTGTTTTAACGCTTTTTTATCTCCGTAGAAATAGTCCTCTTCATAGGAATGGAAAAGAATAACCCCCGACAAGATGGAGCGGCCTCTTTCGTAAATCAGTTGGAGCTAACTTTCTAAGCGAAGCCAACAGCAAGAATTGGAGCATGCATACCAGAGCCCTCAACCAAACGAACTCTTGGTAAATGTGTTATAAATGAACGAAATGAAACAGAAATGCCGCACGATATTGTTAATCACCCAAAAGTACCACACACTTTTGGGAGTGAAGAAAATAAGAGAGATGTATTTAAGCGGAGAGTTTGAAATGAGTTTCGTGGTATTCGTTTAAGGGATTTGGAAGATATTGAGGGTGATAATGTCCGGAAAAACTCGCATAACGTTAAAAATTCAATAAAATCTATCGAGATAATAGGGCGATTCGAAATAAAAATATTATTTCAAGCTAATGTCATTCTATTTTTTAAAAAATAGAAGATAATTGACAATATAAAAATCACTTGAATTATTTGTACGACAGCACCCACAATATTTCTTTCTTCTTTGCATCGTTCAGAAACATGAACACTGTCTTATAAATCATTGTCACCAACTCATTGTCAGTGCGGCGAAGATCAGGTGTGAGTTAGTGGAGTGGAAATCGAGATGGAGACGAGAAGAAGAGTTCCGAGTATTGCATTTTTACGTCCATTGTCTTGATTTTTATCACAGATTTCGCATTTTCTTATGCAAGTAAATTTCATACGTACAATAATTTATCTATATCTCCTTTAAATCGCAATTAATAAAGATTGAAGAACAAGAACCTGTTGTTAAATCTGTGCGATCTGCAATGATCCTTGAAGGAGTTTATGAACCGATATCATGACAGGACGTGATTCAAGCATTGATAACACCATGAGTGAGTCATGCCACGTTATCTTATCACTTGCATCACTTTTAGATCATTGCGACAGCGTTTCCTTGGTTTACCAAACCATTCATGGAAGACGAGGAACTCGAGCTTTTGAATGCTGAGGTAGTTTTTGTTTGTTTTTTAAATATCTTTATTTAATTATATTTCTATTCTGGCTCTACACTCTGCCCACATTTTCTTTGTGTACAAGAGAATTTTGTCAGTGTTGAGTGCCTCAAAATTCCTTGAGGTCTGATCTTTAAAAGCACATCACACTAAATTTTTCTGACAATGCTCTCTCGCGTTCTTTGTCTACGAGATAGCATTGCCAGGGCTGGGCCCCAAAATACCTTGATGTTATTTACGCTTCATGTAAACCAATAGTAGCACGTAAATATGTAAATAATAATTTACTTGACCTAAAAATTATATTCAGCAAGAGGCCGCCTACGTGAACCTCAGAAGACATGTCCTTCCTCTAACTCGGGCCAAGAAAGGCTGCTGCTCAAGAGAGGTCAGCCTGCTCCTGCTCACCTAATTAGCTCTAAAAATAATCTATGAATTTCCTATTAAATCAATAATTTCGCTTACAGAATGAAGGCCCTATGAAAAGTTACTTTATGTTTTGCTCAACGCCGAATGAACATGTTCTTTTGGGATTCTGCGATCATCACAAACTGCACGTGTTCAGGTGAATAGTTTGGAGAGGTCTGATGAGGACCGGTACCGGTACCGATGAATAAGAACGGACTGGATGATAACCATTTGCATACTTTGTTTATTCATTAGTGCTTGTCTTTCATATGCAAACTGTTTTCATCCAGTCATTCATAGGTTCTCATCCGACCTAGTGCCTTTGTAGTTGATCTTGCGTGAGCCACCATTAGAACAAACATCATCGAAACATTTTGAACTCGTTTCGCTCCATATCGTTGTTTGTATCGTTTCGTGCACTTGCACATTAATAAAGTCCAGCAGAGTTGAAACTATTCGTATGCTTTTGAAGATTTTGTTGAGTAGTAACATCATATCACTTCGTCACTTCACATTATTTCTTCATTATATTTCTGCCAATGAGACATTATGAAGCGACCACTGATAAATTAGAATTTCATTCAGCCTCAAATGATATCATAACTTCTTTCAGCACGCTTCATCGAATCGAAATTGCCCAGCACCCATTGCCAGAAGATGCTACAACAGTAATTTATTTATTTTTGCTTTTTTCAATGATGTACCTTTTTTTTTCATTTTAGAAATCACGATTAACCCCGAAATTAATTGAAAAAAACGCGCAAAAATATTAAAATTAGCACTGCAAGTTTTCCTTTGATAAAAAGTGTTTTCAGATTCACTTCGCCATCAGAGCTGGACCAACTACAGTATACATCATTGTTTTCACGAACACTGCCAACAATAACCTAGCCATAAAGTAGACTATCCTTTGGGAATTATAAATTCTTGAGAATTATCCACAACACGTAGTATATTTTTTGTTGAAAAAAGAAGATGTATTGAAATTGAAGATGTAGGCTAGCCAATGCTTTGCAAAGCGTCTTTCACAGTCAAGAGACAAATGAAAAGCAACAGGATACATCCAACATGAGCGGTAAGACTGAGGCCTATCAGGCGCATGTTCGTTGTTTAAAAAATTTAAATTTTTTTCGAATCCAATTGCCGAACTTTTCGCCACAGCACTGACTCTATATCATGAAATTTACCGTCTCTTACTTATTTTTACGACAGATTTTTCTTTATTTTTTCCCCTATGCGGAGCAATTTATTGCAATATTTCCTGAGCCCATTGAGCATAATTTCAGATTACTGGAAGTGACATCTATGGGCGATGCATCATTTATTCAAGTTCGCTTCACGATGAGGGATGTTATGGAAGCCCGTACAGCATCCTATCCTTTTGTGTATCCGACCGACGAAGGTTTCGCACTGAAAGAAAAGTACAGTTCTGGCAAATAATCTTTGTTTCGGCACTGTATGTCCTCACAAAAATCACTTTCATTAAAAATCGATTATGCTTGCTTTAATGTCAAGTGTTATAATTCGCCATGATTTACGCAAAATTTCAATTCCCCTATGGTTGCACGAATACTTATAAGTATATCAATCATGTTTTTTTCAGGAACGGTTTCAATTACACTTTTCAAATATACAACGCTTTGCAGTTGCTCGACCACTGGCGCAATGATTCCTCAGGTGAGCTTGGTCAATCAAAATTACTCAAAATTACGCCCGTTTTCGAGGTATAGCCTCACATTTTAACAGTCTTGGAAACCTGTTAGCAAATTATACAATGTTATCATTTCGCACATTTCGTATGTTTTTTCCAACATATTTCGTACATGATTTTTTTCCATTTCAGAGCATCCTCCATTCACTGAATTCAATTTCTCATCGTCTCTCAATCTTCTCAATGGATTATTTCTCAAAAACCGATTATATTGCATCACCAATGGTGGATATCGAGATACGGCACTCATGAGCATTTCGATGAGGTACTCCGTTAAGGGCATACCACGGGCGAATTTGACACCATCCGCTCTGGCCGCACTCCCTGCCTTTGTCTGCGAAAAAACCGTGGCCAGATCGAAGAGCTTCAAATTAGCTCATGCGTTTTTTAGCAAAACGATCTAGACCAAATTTATCGCTCGGAATACTAAATGTTTACAAAATTGCACTAAAACTTTAATAATATGAACAGACAGATTCTTTTCTCAGTGAGTCTCGAGCTATTCCGTTCCCTTCCGAAGGATCGCTCATACGTGTTTTCGAATTCGTTTCAATGCCCGACAAAGACAAAATTCTCATGCTAGAAGGCAGAGATATCATTTGGATTCTCGACACGAAAACTGATCTTATCTCACAAGTAAGTCGATAAATCAAACTTTAATTTTTAAATAATATTACTTTTTAAGGTTGTTAATATTCGTGATCCTTCTATCCCTCCGGTATCATTTCTAGGGCATCGGTTAGAAAAATCAATAAATCAATAATCAATCAATCCATAATCAATCCATAATCAATCAATCAATCAATCAATCAATAATCAATCAATCAATCAATAATCAATCAATAATCAATCAATCAATAAACAATCAATCAATCAATCAATCAATCAATCAATAATCAATCAATAATCAATCAATAATCAATCAATCAATCAATAATCAATCAATCAATCAATAATCAATCAATCAATCAATCAATATTTTTAGTCTTCCAACGGTCGATAAGATCTGGATATTGAACATGCTCGCATACGATGAATCCGATGGCTCGCTCTACCTAACTTGTAGAGAACTACTGTGTATGTGTTGTTATTTACTGTTATTTGATTAGTACGCGAGTAATCGTAATGCCGATCACAAAAAAATTTTAAAAAGGATAAACAAATCTACTTTCAGACTCATTGAGGCAGAAGTTTGTTGGGCACTTGGACAGTGTTTGCAGACTCTACCTAACTGAGGTGAATACTTAAAGTAATTCAATAAAACCTAGCTGGTTTGAAACATGTGTAGGCCGTTTACCAGAGATCCTTGCCCTACGTTGGTGACGTCGCATTTGCCGAGAAACCGTTTGTCAACCTCCATGCATACGGATTCTTATCAAGCAATATCATTCTCTTTTTCTAAGAACAAGTGTGTATAATTTGCAATGTTCCTTTAAAGGATTCGAGATTTATTCCGACTCTTCGATCACTTTGCATCGACAAAATCGCTGCCACCTTCCCGGAGAAATGGAGGTTTTCATCTTTGCTTCCATTTTCATCCATAACTTCAATGCACAATTTTCAATTGTTAGCAGAGAGCAGTAAAATATCATTTGTTACATTAGATACATCTTCCAAGCAAATGTGATACACTCCGCTCTGGCAATGATCGCTCTCGCTTTGTTTGTTTACGAGAGAATGTTGCCAGAGCGGAGAGTAAAATTGTCTCGTGGTGTGTGTGCATTTAAAAACACCCTATGTAAGATAAGTATTATTGCAGGACTCAGGCTGCTCATGAAATGTGGAAAAGGTATCTCTCTGATCCAACATTACGCTCAGAAATATTGCAAAAAAATGCAAAAAAAGCTCTATTGAACACATCAAATTGTTCTTTTGAAACACACCCATGTGTTCCAGTTTGCACCTTTTTGGAAAAAGCTGTTAATTAGAACACATTGGTATGACAAAGTCACTCGGAACCCCTATAGGTGTTCACATTAACACTTCATTTTTATGTGTGTTTTATCCCTAAGGCGGTGTTACATTTTCAAACGTGCGCACTTTTTGAAAATGTAACACCGCATAATATTCTTCCTATTATCAGTTCCCCTGCGGATAGAATCAGGCGAGAAGCGTGCTATGCCGCATATTTGATGGACAAACTGACGGAGGGAAAGAAGAGAAGAGTTTTCGGGTGTTTGAGTCCCGCATAGATTTATATTTATTGATTGATGTTTATTAAGTGATGTTTATTGATTGATTGTATGAGCTCCATCGAATAAATAATTTAATAAATTTCTGATATTTTCATTGCCAGAGTTTCAAATTAGATCGGGGTTTAATCATCAACTGATAAACTATCACACAACTGTGACTAACAGAATCGATGTCTCGCGGAGGAATAATGGGCCATATGGACAATACGCTCTCTCGATATCTCGTTTGTTAAAGTAGATACACCTTGACTCCGCCCACAAATTAATTAATTTCTCGATAATATTATTTTCCCACACTTAAAACGCACTATCAACAATGCTCGAACGTCGAACTTTTTTGCCTAATTATAGCACAACATGGATAAGGTTATATATTGAAGCCAGAGCAGGAACCGAAGCGTCCAAGTCGCCGACTTCCACTAGTTCGCTCAATTTTATTATGTGATTTGTTTCTGTTTTGGTAGATATTATTGTGAAATCGCACCTCATATAAAATATAAATAAAATAAATTTAAAAAATAAAAATATGTAAACTCATTATCGGAAGTTCTTTGTAAACCCGGCTATGGATACGGCCATGGTGTACGAGATTACTGTAGTCCGACGCCAAGTAGGGTACAAGGAACACGAGGGCCATTCACTCTCTCATGTGTTCCACCTTTTGTTATCGTATTATTATAGCTCATTCATTTTTTCTTTCTGTTTGAAACGACCTTTGGTATTTAAAAGGCACCCCCTATCACTCTCCGCATTGGCAATACTCTCTCGCACACAAAACAAACGAGAGAGTATGGCATGAGCGGAGAGCTTTAAAGTCTGTGCCTTTGATGAAATAGCAATGATGAATTACTAATATTATAGTTCTATTTGTGTATCATTTCTGTTCACTTTCAGAATGCGTTCATTCACTCGTGGTTATCAATTGTACATCGCAGGCATCGTTATGTTCACTGTGGCTCTCGTCAAGAGATACGTCAACCTCAAATTGTCCCATTCCCAAGACACCTTTCATTGGGACATTCATATGGTCATCATCATCGGAGTAGGACTTATTTTATTGATCATAACCCTGATTACGGTACTGAAACGAACTACCGAATGTAAGCGATTTCTCCAATGATCTACGATCAGGGTCTGTATATGCATGCCTAGAGCTAAACTCTCTGGCAATACTCTCTAGCTGTATTTGTCCACGAGAGAGTTTTGTCAGAGCAGAGAATAAGAGTAGTTCGGGTGTGCCCATAATATTAAATTTTAATAATGTTACAAAGGTAAAGGTGAATTCCGTTATTCAAGGCATTCAAGGCTCCTTGTCTCCTCATATCACATATGTATTTCCTTGATATTTGACAGACTAAAGAGACAGGGTCAGGGGTTCCTGTAATCAATCGAATCATTAACTATCGATTTCTTTCAGATTATCGATTTTTGCTCATGTGGCTGCTAGTTTTCTGTACGATTCTTAAAGAGATCGAAATTCCCATTCACCCTGCTCTACTCATTGTATTTATTGCTCCTGCTATAGCACTCACATGTTATGATCTTAAATTATTGAAAGATAAGAACAAACGAATCACGGTTATAGAAGACCCAACATCGGTGAAGGAAGAGCCGGTTCCAACCAATACCTAGTCATTTCCAGCCCAATATTACGGTTAAATTGTATTTTCGGTGTCATTTTAATCGATAAAATGTAACGCATGCTCATCTTCTTTGATTTTCATGTACAGTATTTATTGAATTTCCAATAATTATGCCAATTGATAGAAAGCTCAAAATCATTAAAGGTTTCACACCCGAGCTAATTTGAAATTCACTCCTCTGGCAATTTTCTCTCGCCTTCTTTATTTACGAGAGAGTGTTGCCAGTGCGGTGAGTTTCACATTAGCTCGTCGTATGCCTTTAACAACAAGGTGAAGTGACAGTAGTAGTGAGATGACGCGTGACCCATCATAGGTCTTCCCCCCTCATTCACTCCCTCTCGGATACCGTGTGAATACCTCAATATGGTGGGAAACAGCCATGGGGCGGCTGAGGAACCCCGGGAATACCCCATTGTCTAGTCTTACGTAACATATGCCATAGAGTGCGAAGGAATTATGATGCAGTGAAGATAGACATAGGGGACGGAAAACCATAGGGTACATTATTAGCTATGCTATGTATATATTAAGAGACCGGCTCGGTAGGACTTTTTGAACCCCTGCTGGACATTCGCGAGGGCTTTCGATCGGGCCCTCAATACTTTCATCATAGACACTTACCGGGGGCAGACAGACGAAAGTAATAGTGAAAATGCCCTGCGGCTCAAACCTGGCTCACATACATACCGTGCAAAAGTATACCAAAAAGTACTTTTTTTTATTTTTATTTTTCAATGTAACTTTGCTTGTACGAATCCAATCAGACTAATTTTTTTGATATGTTGTGCGCACAGGTCTTACCATCGTATTGTGTAAGAAAAAGAGCGAGGTTTCTCAAAAATAAGAAAAAATTAATGAATTTTCTAATTTCGGCGATTTTCACATTTTGAACTATTATGTTTGTTTATTTTTAACTTGTTTGCTTTATACTGAAAAATTGTTTTATGTTTTCAGGAGATGGGTCGACCAAATGACTCTAAGAAACTCAGTCGATCGGATCGACAAGCCATTGCTAGACGCCGCGCCATGGGTATGAAGTTGGTGGACCTGGCAGAGCAGTACAACACGGATCTAGGGACGATCTCCTACTCTGCGAATCGTCCACAATTCGGTCAAAAAGCTCTGAAAGACTTCCCCTGACGAGTTCGAAGATCGGCAGATTCAGCACAAGGATCCGGGAACGCGCGCAAAGATTGCTCCGGGTCGTCTTACTCATGGAAGCCGTATGGGCGCTCTAACATGCCTCGGAGCTGGGTATTCCAAGAGTAAAACGACCCGAAGCAATCTTTGCACTTGTTCCCGGACCCCGGATTTTCGCGGGTTTGCCTTGCTGATCGTTGTGATGTATCTGACGATCTTCGACCTCGTCAGGGGAAGCCTTTCAGAGCTTTTTGTCCGAATTGGACGATTCGCAGAGTAGGAGATCGTCCCTAGGTCCGTGTTGTACTGCTCAGCCAGGTCCACCAACTTCATACCCATGGCGCGGCGTCTAGCAATGGCTTGTCGATCCGATCGACTGAGTTTCGTAGAGTCATTTGGTCGACCCATCTCCTGAAAACATAAAACAATTTTTCAGCATAAAGCAAACAAGTAAAAAATAAACAAAAATAATAGTTCAAAATGTGAAAATCGCCGAAATTGGAAAATTCATTAATTTTTTCTTATTTTTGAGAAACGTCGCTCTTTTTCTTACACAATACGATGGTAAGACCTGTGCGCCTAACATATAGGGCGATGTAAACAATAAATTTTGGCAAACTTGTGCTTTTTGCAGGTGTGTGACAACGGCAAACGATTGACAACTTTATCGGAGAAATTTGTTGTCAGACTTCAAAAAGTAGAACGATTGTAGTCAATGTATGAAATAAATAAATGTGGCAACAGATAGTGGCTATTTTGTAGACAGACAAGAAAACTGAGGATGATACATGTCAGAAAACATTAGTTCAGCCTCTGTAATAGCGCGGCAACAATGAATGGCTAATCACGTTTTCCAACTTATAAAGAGGGCGAGGCGGATGCCAGGCGGGTTTGGTGGGCTGCATTAGAGAGGGTGTGCGTGCGAGATGGCATCAAATGATTCTCTCTGTCACACTCTCCGCCGTGTCACCAAACCTGTCTGAGGTGCGCCGCTTTGACTAATGAACTATCGTCCTCATTATTATGAGGATATGAAAATGCACCAAAAAATGGAATGACTAGAGAAATGTGCTTCTTTCTATTCAGACAACAAAAAATATTCGTTTTGATGTCAATGAGAAGGCAAGAATCGATTGACATCAAAAAGAAGATTTTTTGTTGTCTGAGTAGAAAAAAGCACATTTCTCTGGTCATGACTTGTATCATCCTCATTTTTCTTGTCTGTCAACAGTTCATTCATTAATTGCAACCGCAAATATTTATTAGACACATTGACAACAATCTGTATTAAATTTGATGTCTGACTGCAATTGGGTGCGATAAAGTTGTCAATCCTTGTCACGCACCTGCAAAAAGCACAAGTTTGCCACAATTTATTGTTTACATCACCCTATATCAAAAAAATAGGCTGAGTGGTTGCGTACAAGCAAAGTTACATTGGAAAATGTACTTTTTGGTATGCTTTTGCACGGTACTGTATGTCACATTAAAGATGGAGAGTTTTTTTCACACGAGTTTTTTCGTAATATGACTGTTCGGATAGAATGATAGATTCACACGAATCGAAAGACATATCTGATATTAATTCCCGATATGTTTAAAGCTCACTATGCGCATTGAAAGTATAACTTTCAAGGCATGTAAAGAGTGTCTATCCGATTTGCATACTTTACTCTCTCATTTTCTCATTATCCGTTACGCCAATTACCATATAATATAAACAATAGCCAACATGCTTATCGTGGCGGGAGTCAGTCATGCCAACTCATGGGTCCCCTTCTTTAAGAGACCGGCTCGGTAAGACTCGAGCATGGTCCGGACATTCGCGAGGACTTTCGATCTGGGGCTCAATACTTTCATCATAGACACATACCGGGGGGAGACCGATGAAAGTTATAGTGAAAACGCCCTTAGGCTCAAACCCGGCTCACATATGTTGCATTAAGTAAAAATTTTAAAAAATCATAACTTTTCAATCGCGATAGCTAGGACTTTTATTTCTTTTTATTGGTGAATAACATGTCATGCACTCTTACAAACACAGCTGAACAGTAATATCATATCGTTCTGGATAAGTTTTTTCGTGTCTGATTTTAAGATTTTTCCTCTTCTATCCTCATTGAAGAGAGACGGCAAGCACTGACATAGTACATATTGTAGCCCTGACGATTATGTACATGGTGGTCATATTCCCTTGGCCAGCCAGTTTGTCATAAGCCTCGAGAATTACAACTGAATGTGAGATATGTGCAAATTTCAAAAATCGAAAATTAAATTTCTTGAAATTCGCAACAGTAAGAGGTAGCTTTATTATGTCATTTTACTCGTAGCGATGAGCGTACATAGGAAAAATATACAAGTAGACTCTGCCTATATTTTATTAAAAAATTGAGAAAAATAATTATTTTATTTTTATTTTTTCAACCCCCACATTCAGTCGACCATCAAGGCAAGTTGGTTCATAGGGCGAATGGTGGCTGTTGCATGTGCGTTTGCAGAAACGACTGCTACGTGAAGAATCGTCGTTTCGCAGATCTCGAATTAATTTTTTTAGTTATCAAACTTGAATATTTATATGTTTCTTTCATATAAATCGGTTGGAAGGTAGCGTACTGCATCCAAAGCTGTACCATTTTTATCAGTAGGAGTATACGGTATTGAACTACCGTAATCGCCAGGAATCGCGAACTGATTTTATTTTCAGTCGACCCATGATTTTCAACCATGACCCCGGGTTCATGGTTGAGAATGGCTGAGGTCGAAAAATTCATGATGATCCCAGACCAAATACTATGTGGCATTATATCAACAGTGGACCAACTTTTATTTTTATGGATACCATAACTCGAATTAGCGTAATAGTAATGCACGCACCTGAATTTTCCGAGAATTTCACCACATTAATATAGGATACGGTAGCTAGATTACGGTAATTCGAGCTATGGTATCCATAAAAATAAAAGTTGGTCCACTGTTGATATAATACCAAATAGTATTTGGTCTGAGATCGTCATGATTTTTCCGACCTCAGCCATTCCCAACCATGAACCCCGGGTCATGGTTGAGAATCATGGGTCGACTGGAAAAAATCAGTTCGCGATTCCTGGCGATTACTGTAGTTCAATACCGTATACTCCTACTGATAAAAATGGTACAGCTTTGGATGCAGTACGCTACATTCCAACCGATTTATATGAAAGAAACATATAAATATTCAAGTTTGATAACTAAAAAAAATAAATTCGAGATCTGCGAAACGACGATTCTTAACGTTGCAGTCGTTTCTGCAAACGCACATGCAACAGCCACCATTCGCCCTATGAATCAACTTGCCTTGACGGTCGACTGAATGTGGGGGTTGAAAAAATAAAAATAAAATAATGATTTTTCTAATTTTTTTAAAAATGTAGTCCGAGTCTACTTGTATATTTTTCCTGTGCACTCGCATTACTACGAGTATAATGACATAATAAAGCTACCTCTTACTCTTGCGATTTACAAGAAATTTAATTTTCGATTTTTGCAAATTACACATATCTCACATTCAGCTGCAATTTTCAAAATTTTAGTAACTTGGATTTCTACGGAAATGTGACCATCATGTACATTATTGTCAGGGCTACAATATGTACTATGTCAGTGCTTGCCGTCTCTCTTCAATGAGGATAGAAGAGGAAAAATCTTAAAATCAGACACGAAAAAACTTATCCAGAACGATATGATATTACTGTTCAGCTGTGTTTGTAAGAGTGCATGACATGTTATTCACCAATAAAAAGAAATAAAAGTCCTAGCTATCGCGATTGAAAAGGTATGATTTTTATAAATTTTTACTTAATGCAACATATGTGAGCCGGGTTTGAGCCTAAGGGCGTTTTCACTATAACTTTCATCGGTCTCCCCCCGGTATGTGTCTATGATGAAAGTATTGAGCCCCAGATCGAAAGTCCTCGCGAATGTCCGGCGGGGGTCAAAATGCTCGAGTCTTACCGAGCCGGTCTCTTAAGTAAAAAGTGAAAAAAAACATATCTTTTCAATCGTGATAGCACTTTCATTTCTTTTATTGGTGAGTAACATGTCATGTACCCTTCTAAACACAGCTGAACAATAATATCATATCGTTCTGAATATGTTTTTTCTCGTCTGATTTTCAGACTTTTCTTATTCTATCCTCGTTGAAGAGATGATGGAAGCAATGATATAATGCATCTTGTAGCCATAACGATTGTGTACATGGTGGTCACATTCCCTTGGCCAGCCAACAGTTTGCAGGCATCGAGAATTTCAACCGAATGTGAGATATGTGTAAATTGCAAAAATCAAAAATTAAATTTCTTGAAATTCGTAAGCTTTATTATGTCATTTTACACGAAGTGATGCGCGTACACATAAAAAATATACAAATAGACTCAGACTAAAATTTTATATAATAAATCTTACAATTAGATACTGATTATCGTAAATAGCCACTCTTCTGTGACACATGATTATCTGACATACTGCATTCATCACAACCATAAATGTGTATAATCATTTATTCAGGTGAATAAATATAATACGAAATTAGACACATCATCGAAGTTCCCATCACTTCTTGCAGCATAAATTTTTGGCACCTGATTTTGAGAAATGAAGTTGACTTTGTGTAAGCAAGGACGACAAACCGGCTACGCAGTTCAATCCGAAGCGATGATATAGAGCAGCAATGAAATGCCTGCCCTCTTCAGTTGAGGGCCACAATTCTTTATCGGCTGAATACAATATAACATTAATGGAATATTTTTGACTGTATTACAACCTGAATCATGGAATTTATACACAGGATATTCAGGGTCGGTATTGCAGGAACCTTGGCAAATAGGTGATGTACCGAACCATTTGCATTTCTAAAAGTACTCAACTCTGATTAAACTTTCTCACTTTATTTTGTTCGTGAGAGTGTTCGTCAAGAGCTGGGAATATCAAGAGTTGGGTTCAAAATATAGCGAAACGATGAAGTGACTATGTGTTGGTTAGACTGTCCCAGCCCTGACAGTGACTAAGCGAGAGATTCGTCACAGCTCTGGTTTGTCAACAACAAATAAAGAAGGAAAATTTTTATAGTATGTCCGTAATGTATTTCTCTATGTATCTCATTATCATTCTTACCTGAAACGCACATAAAGATATTATTATTATTATTATTATTATTATTAGTAGTAGTAGTAGTAGGAGTAGTATTATTAGTATTATTCAATACATACGCTAAAGTTGGCAGGGCCAATGAGATCCCTTAAATATTCGGTGTACATATCGTCTAATTTACGGCGAGTGAGAGCGGGGAATATCAAGGACATAAAAACGAAGGCGAGAAGGAATCGCATCTTGATGAAGATTTGGCCTACAAGGTGAACAAAGAACAAAATTGCTTTTTTTTAAATCAATAAAAATAATGTTATTGTGATATTCTTTTATAGTGGATCAGCGAAGATTTAGAAAGGGTGTGGAGTAATTGAAAATGAATGTACAGGAATTTTGTCTTAAAGGGAGTAGTCGAGCTAAAATGATGTAGGACATCTTGTATTGGGCTTGAAAAAATGACACAACTAATTAATGACTTAAGATGTATTAGCCAAAAAAAGATATAGTACGAGATTACAATACTAATCTTTATATCTACAAATGTAATATTATATACTCCACTATTGACTCACGATTAACGAAGAGAAGAAGAAGCTGGGCAACCGATATCAACTTTGAGAGTTGAGAGAATGAAATGAAAAATGGTTGATTGAAAAAAAATGAAATTGACAAACCCAAGTTGCCAATTAGAGAAATGGCAATGTGTAGTAGCAAGAGGGATCAATTAGGGGAAAGAACATGTTGATGCATGTAACCTCTTTTTTTAAATCGGTCCTCGCATTGTAATCGTGACGGTAGATTATAGATAAGGGCTCATTTCTGTGATTGTCTTATGTGGACATTGAGAGTATAAAAATCACTTGTTTTATTTGTAGGCGAGACTATTTCTTGTTTTGCATGTTTCAGAAACATGTGCCGATCTCTTTTATATCAAATAGCGCGCGGCGATGGTCAGCCGGGTTAGGTGAGAGGCAGCGGAGAGACAATCGAGAAGCGGGGCGAGATCTAGCCTTTGAGCGACTTCCGTTCTTTAGAGCAGTGTCATTTTCTTATGCAAGTACATTTTATACGCACAATAACACTTATTTCTCTGTATGTGGGTGCACGAAGAAGCGTCCTCATGAGGGCAGAGCTTAGAGTTACTATTATCGCTGTAAGACGATTGGATGGTCTTGAATATGTGTCGTATGTCATAGGTCGATCTTCTCATTGTGAGGGTACCAAAGGGCATGACCCCAACTGTCACGATTAGAATACAAGGAAAGATTTTAAAAAAAGAGGTTACATGCATCAACATGTTCTTTCCCCTAACTGATCCCTCGCGTTACTACATTTACATTGCCTTTTCCCTAATTGGTAGCTTGGATTTTCAAATTCATTTTTTTTCAATCAACCATTTTCCATTTCATTCTCTCAACTCTCGCAGTTGATATCGGTTGCCCAGCTTCTTCTTCTCTTCGTTAATCGTGAGCCAATTGTGGAGCATTTAATATCACATTTGTAGATATAAAGATTAGTATTGTAATCTCGTACTATATATTTTTTGTGAATATATCTTAATCTTCTTCAGGATGCGATTCCTTCTCGCCTTCGTTTTTATGTCCTTGATATTACCCGCTCTCACTCGCCATACCTTTGCCGATAAGGAATACGAATATATAAGGGATCTCATTGGCCCTGTCAACTTTACCGTATGTATTGACTACTATAAAAATTTTCATTCAATAAAGTGAGAAAATTTAATCAGATTTGAGTGTTTTCAGAAATGCAAATGGTTCGGTTCATCACCTATTTGCAAAGGTTCCTGCAATACCGACCCTGAATATCCTGTGTATAAATTCCATTATGACCGGAGTAATACAGTGAAAAATATTCCGGTAATGTTATAATGTATTCAGGAGAATCATTTTTCTGGCCCTCAACTGAAGAGGGCAGGATTTTCATGGGAACGCTATTTAGAAGCTTCGGAGTTAACTGCATGTTCGGTTTGTCGTCCTTGCTTACACAGTCAAATTCATTACTTCAAATCAGGTGCCAAAAATTTATGCTGCAAGAAGTGATGGGAACTTCAATGATGTGTCTAATTTCGTATTATATTTATTCACCTGAATAAATGATTATACAAATTTATGGTTGTGATGAATATAGTATGTCAGATATTGACCGTATAAAATACACTTGTTTATTTGGTACAATACTAACCAGCCACAGCCACAATTTGTTTCTATGTTTACAGAGAGAGAGAGCACAAGTGAGATAGTACGTAGATAAGAGAGAGCGAGAAAGGGAGGGAGGAAAAAGTGGGGAGTTGATCGATAGTTCTGTCTCTGTTTAGCAGCCAGTAGCAAGGCAATTACACAAGTACATTTTATACGGAATATAATTATGCGTCACAGTACATTGGCTATTAATGATATTGATTATCTATTATTGATTATCGCAAAGGATTCTATTGAGTATCACATGAGACAATATTTAGTTATATCATCATTATCTGTTAATTCAACCTTACTACCTCGTTGTGGTATTGTATTTATGTGTCCCTAATGCATTTCTCTATGTATCTCATTATCATTCTTACTTGAAACGCACATAAAGATATTATTAGAGCCAGAATTTGGCGCTGGCCAGCCAATGTCCGCCCCCGGCGTCTCGCGGCCCTCATTCATCCACGGCACGCCACTGACGACAACTGGAGTGTCTCAGTCCGCTCGAGTGCAATGCTCACCACATAATCCGTTCATGAGTCATGCACGATTCAGGTAATGTATTTTATTTGAATTAATTATTTAAATTAAATTAAAATGACAAATGCTAGAGAGATAGGCGGTGATTCCCGGTTTCAGTATCACATGATTCCTGGAGAAATCCATATTTCGCGCTCGCTTAGATTCCCGAATGTACTATTCGCGCAGACGATATATGTGTGTGTGTGCGAACAATTTTTATTAAATATGTAGTTTAATATTGATTTATTTCAGATCAGCCCGTAAGATCGTGCCTCCGCGAGAGGAAGAGCGAGATCGACGACAGAGTGAGCGGAATAGAGAGGATGAAGATGAGGAAGAGAATGAGTGTGATGGAGGAAGGAGGAGGAGGCTATGGTAAGTGGGGATTACTGTAGTACTGTAGTACTGTACTGGTTACGGTAGAATTAAAAATAGCTTAATAGGCCGTTGTTTTTTACTTTCCAATATCAATTTCAATTGTTGATGTTTCTATCGATAACTAGCCTTGATTATTGATTGATTGGCCAATATTGATTGATTCTCTTACAGTCGTCTACTTCGTCGTTGTTCATCTCTGCCCTCTGAGATGGATTCGCCCTCACTGGATTGGCCAGATTCTTCTGATGAATACGACGATGACTATGATGACGTCAACGATGCCATCTGCGAGCACTCGATGACCAATGGAGCTGGTGCGATACCCATGGCATTCAGGGACTATGATCAGGTAATGGGTGATTTTTGATCTTTTGATCTCTGTATCTCCAATGTTTGCAATTATCAATCAATCGATCTATAAATGATTGATCTTTGATCTTTGTTCTTTGATCATAAATGTGTTCTATTTCAGAAGTTTCTTCGTCAATCGAAGCGTTTCTCTCGTCGTTACACGGTCATGGGATCGTCGGCTGCCACTGCCGCTTCTTCCATAACCGCCATCAGTCCTTGCGCAGTTGGAGTGTCGACGGTGACGTCAGTCTCGATGAGCGCCATTTCGACGTGTGCTATGACGACGATTCCGAATCCGCTCACTACACCGTGCACAACCGGTGTACTGTCGCCGGATACGGTATCGTGTTCGTCGGCGTCATCACCATCGTACAGTCCGGCGACGGGAGATCGTCTCAACAACAACAACACCGCTAAGACGCCTACGATGGCGCCAGAGGACACCACGGAGGCGCCAATGTCCACATCGCTCAAGTACTCGTCGTGGCCCAAACGACGAGAGTCGCGCATCGTGCGCCAAGAGGACGCGTCGTACGCGTCGGGTATCTGTCGAAGCCGCAACGCGACCGCGTCGCGAGCCGGACGTGGCGCGTGCGCGATACTGTAGCCATTATTGATTCTCCCCACAGTACTGTAAATAATGTAGTTAGAGTTTCTCCACGTGTGATGTATATCTATAGCGTATATTTTTTTTCGCTCTCTTGTTCCTGTTTGGCGGTATGTTTAATGTATTATTGTGTTGATAATTGCTGTGTGTGAGTCTAGAATATTCCATTGATTCATTTCATCTTGTTGTCCTCTGCCCATTCCTTTTTTCCCGAATGCCTTGTCCCAACCTTGCTCTATCTCTCTCCATTTCTTTCGTTCCTTGTTGGCCTACTATGACTGATTTTATGCATATATGTAATTTTATTATATTAACTAGAATTCAATGCTCATCCTCTTTCAATTATTTCTCCACCTATGACACTGAATTGACCCTACACTCAATATTTCATTTACTTTATTGTAATCGATCGAGTCTTTCCCCGTCTTTATCCCTTGTTCTGGCTACTTTTCCTCCTCATTTCGATCATTCCTTCATCTTTTATCACTATTTCACTCACCTATTCCTGTTTATGTCTCACTTCGTTTGCGTCTATTCTGCTAATCTTTGATCTAGAAGCTCCAAATTTTCCCGCTCCTCTTCTCGAAAAGTCCCGGGTGGAATGAATCCTGCTCATTCGTACTGTAGCGTGCACCTATCGATTAGTTGCACCTCATCTTTATTGATTAATCATCTTACCGTAACCCGCCACTATCATTACCCTTGTCTCATCAATCAATCGAATCTCATCTGTGTTTTCCCTCTCCACTGTGAATCGGGCCCATATACCTACCGTACCCTTACCCTACCGTACCCTTTTACTGCACTCACCCATAATTACTGTAGGTATATAGGTGCGTTTTTTCTCGTTAATTCTGCCTTGTCAAATATGCTTACATTATCCGATGAATACCCATTATCCACTGTATATTGTGTGAGTGTGTGTGTGTGTGGATTACGGTAGTCGACGTTTCCCATACAATCAACCTATCGATGACTGTTGCTTTAGTTCACCAGAGACTGCATATATCACATGTACTATTCTTGTATCGAAGAATTATCTATTAATGTCTCATTTCTCCCCTTAATCTAATCTCGTTTTATCTGATGCCCTCACTCACCACCTTTTTACCTTTCTGAATTACATGCCCCGCCCCCTTGACCACGCCCCTTTTTAACTCACTTAAAACGACGGATAAATGCGAATCGGTAAATTATTTTCGATGCTCTGATAGATAAATGCGGTATCGCTGTAGCGAATTTGTGTTGATTGTTATACAATACAATACAATAATAATATTAATAATAATCCAACGTTAATAAAAATATTATTACAATAATAATATGGTCGTATTCTCTTTCAAGCGACAATACGATATTTGACAAATGATCTGATATATTCTCTGGATTCTGTATACAAATTATCCATATTCTGCAGTAGACCGTTCTATATTTCCGTGATATTTTCTGGATTGCTCTGATGAAAGATGAAGAAAGAAAAATGCTTTAAGACACCGGCTCAGTGAGATTCCAGGTAGTGCCGGACATCGACCTCACCGATTTGGCTCAAAATTTTTTTGTGGATACCCCCACGGCCCCCTATCACAAAATGGGTATTCATTTGGGCTGTATCCTTGAAACACAGATGTGGCGGGTTCTCGAAATTTGAAAACTCGATTTTCGCCCAAAAAAAGTGGAGCGACCTAGGTCCAATATTAGTGTGGAATAATTACATATATGCCTATGCAACAAAAACTCGCTATTGGACGGTCCGGATATCCGATCGCAAACTGATTTTTTTACCTCCTCAAAACATTCTAAATTTAATTAAAATTTTAAAACAAAAAAACGGCAGACCAATTTTAGCCTCATGTTATAGAGCAAAAAATTCCGCATCGAATAAGGCAAAAAATCAAAAATCGATCGACCCGTGTTTTGAGATAAATGAACCTGAAGATGACCCGAAAATATTTTTGTTTTCAAACCCCCTCATGTTTATACTCATATTGAAGAGCTCTTCGAGTTCAACAACTTTCATGTTTAACGTTTTGTCTGAAACTCATGTACAAGAGAAATACATCTTTATTTATTCTTTTATTTATTCTCACAGTTTTTCAGTCAAATTTAGAGTAAATCGAAAGTAAAATATTTTTTGTGCGCAAAGTGATTAAATCTATATTGTAGAACTCAAAAATGCATACTTAATTAGTTGTTTCACGAAAAAAAATTGTTAACCCCTATGCTGAAAAACATGGCCTCTAAAGTGGTCATGAAAAAAAGTTGTCGAAACCTTACCATGTTTATGCTCATTTTAAAGAACTCGTAGAGCACATCATTTTTTATGTTGCTCGTATTCTATGAAAGTCGTTTGTTCTCAAGATACAAGCGATAAAAAATATTTGGATCCAATAAATCTTAATTCATGTATTTCTCTTGTACATGAGTTTCAGACAAAATGTTCAACATGAAAGTTGTTCCACTCGACGAGCTATTCAATATGAGTACAAACATAAGGGGGTTTGAAAACAAAAATATTTTCGGGTCATCTTCAGGTTCATTTATCTCAAAACACGGGTCGATCGATTTTTGATTTTTTTGCCTTATTCGATGAGGAATTTTTTGCTCTATAACATGAGGCTAAAATTGGGCAGCCTTTTTTTGTTTTAAAATTTTAATTAAATTTAGAATGTTTTGAGGAGGTAAAAAAATCAGTTTGCGATCGGATATCCGGGCCGTCCAATAGCGAGTTTTTGTTGCATAGGCATATATGTAATTATTCCACACTAATATTGGACCTAGGTCGCTCCACTTTTTTTTTGGGCGAAAATCGAGTTTTCAAATTTCGAGAACCCGCTACATCTGTGTTTCAAGGATACAGCCCAAATGAAAACCCATTTTGTGATAGGGGGCCGTGGGGGTATCCACAAAAAAATTTTGAGCCAAATTGGTGAGGTCGATGTCCGGGGTCAATGGCTCAACCTCGAATCTTACTGAGCCGGTGTCTTAAAAAGTACATAGTTTCAAGCATGTTAGAATTGAACTTGGCTATGCCATACGTAAAAGAAGAGTTGGATCATATTACTTTGTCGGTCAGACGCGTTTTTTTTAGTTTCAAGCTTGCACAATATCGATTATATCATTTGAACAATGTCTCTGTGTCTCCTAAAATGCAAATAATATTGAATCCAAGATGAGAAGTCCACTCTGTGTTGTTGATGGACATCGGTGTCCAAGCACGCGCGGCTAAATAGGCGGAGTCAGAATCACTATATTAAGAGGGTTAATCTGAAGGAGGCGGAGCCCCGAATCGGTATGTAAGAACGGGAGTGTTGGAGTACATCAAGAAGCATCATGTGTCCTCCTTTGTCTGTCTCTCAAGTCCAGCTGCTGTCTGTGTGTGGTAAATGAAAAATATTGTACCCACTCCCCATACCCGAATTCTTAAACCGATTCGCTGACAACGCGACAGACCCCAAAAAACCCATAATAATTATGTTACTGTTCTCTCTCATTGCTTGTGATGGAAATAAAGAAAGATAATAAATATTGTCTCATGTGATACTCAATAGTATCCTTTGCGATAATCAATAATAGATAATCAATATCATTAATAGCCAATGTACTGTGACGCATAATTATATTCCGTATAAAATGTACTTGTGTAATTGCCTTGCTACTGGCTGCTAAACAGAGACAGAACTATCGATCAACTCCCCACTTTTTCCTCCCTCCCTTTCTCGCTCTCTCTTATCTACGTACTATCTCACTTGTGCTCTCTCTCTCTGTAAACATAGATACAAATTGTGGCTGTGGCTGGTTAGTATTGTACCAAATAAACAAGCGTATTTTATACGGTCAATATCTGACATACTGTATTCATCACAACCATAAATGTGTATAATCATTTATTCAGGTGAATAAATATAATACGAAATTAGACACATCATCGAAGTTCCCATCACTTCTTGCAGCATAAATTTTTGGCACCTGATTTGAAGTAATGAATTTGACTTTGTGTAAGCAAGGACGACAAACCGAACATGCAGTTAACTCCGAAGCTTCTAAATAGCGTTCCCATGAAAATCCTGCCCTCTTCAGTTGAGGGCCAGAAAAATGATTCTCCTGAATACATTATAACATTACCGGAATATTTTTCACTGTATTACTCCGGTCATAATGGAATTTATACACAGGATATTCAGGGTCGGTATTGCAGGAACCTTTGCAAATAGGTGATGAACCGAACCATTTGCATTTCTGAAAAAAACTCAAATCTGATTAAATATTCTCACTTTATTGAATGAAAATTTTCATAGTAGTCAATACATACGGTAAAGTTGACAGGGCCAATGAGATCCCTTATATATTCGTATTCCTTATCGGCAAAGGTATGGCGCGTGAGAGCGGGGAATATCAAGGACATTAAAACGAAGACGAGAAGGAATCGCATCCTGAAGAAGGGAGTTGAACAAAGAACGAAATTGCTTAATTTTAAAAAAAATCAATTAAAATAGTGTTATTGTGATATTCTTTTATAGTAGAACAGCGAAAATTTAGAAAGGGTATGGGGTAAATAAAATGAATGTACTGGAATTTTGACTTAAAGAGAGAAGTAGAGCTAAAATAATGTTGGACATCTTGTATTAGGTTTGAAACAATGACACAGATAATTCCTGACTTTCTCTAAGATATATTCAAAGAAGAGATAGTACGAGATTGCAATACTAATCTTTATATCTACAAATGTAATATTATATACTCCACTATTGACTCACGATTAACGAAGAGAAGAAGAAGCTGGGCAACCGATATCAACTTTGAGAGTTGAGAGAATGAAATGGAAAATGGTTGATTGAAAAAAAAAATGAATTTGAAAAAAACCAAGTTGCCAGTTAGGGAAATGGCAATGTGTAGTAGCACGAGGGATCAATTAGGGGAAAGAACATGTTGATGCATGTAACCTCTTTTTTTAAATCGGTCCTCGCATTGTAATTGTGACGGTAGATCATTTCTGTGCACAGAGAGGTCTGATGCTTCGTGGATATTGAGCGTATAAAAATCACTTGTTTTATTTCTAGAAGAGACTATTTCTTGTTTTGCATGGTTCAAAAAATTCCGATCTCTTTTATATATAAAATAGTGTGCGGCGAAGGTCAGCCGGGTTAGGTGAGAGGCAGCGGAGAGACAATCGAGAAGCGGGGCGAGATCTAGCCTTTGAGCGACTTCCGTTCTTTAGAGCATTGTGTCATTTTCTTATGCAAGTACATTTTATACGCACAATAACACTTATTTCTCTGTATGTGGGTGCATGAAGAAGCGTCCTCATGTGGGCAGAGCGGAGAGTTACTATTATCGCTGTAAGACGATTGGATGATCTTGAATATGAGTCGTATGTCATAGGTCGATCTTCGCATTGTGAGGGTATCAAAGGGCATGTCCCCAACCGTCACGATTAGAATACAAGGACCGATTTTTGAAAAAAGAGGTGACGTGCATCAACATGTTCTTTCCCCTAATTGATCCCTCGTGTTACTATATTTACATTCCCTTTTCCCTAATTGGTAACTTGGTTTTTTTCAAATTCATTTTTTTTCAATCGACCATTTTCCATTTCATTCTCTCAACTCTCAAAGTTGATATCGGTTGCCCAGCTTCTTCTTCTCTTCGTTAATCGTGAGTCAATAGTGGAGTATATAATATTACATTTGTAGATATAAAGATTAGTATTGCAATCTCGTACTATCTCTTCTTTGAATATATCTTAATCTTCTTCAGGATGCGATTCCTTCTCGCCTTCGTTTTTATGTCCTTGATATTGCAAGCTCTCACTCGCCATACCTTTTCCGATAAGCAGTACGAATATTTAAGGGATCTCATTGGCCCAGTCAACTTTACCGTATGTATTGACTACTATAAAAATATTCCTTCTTTATTTGTTCTAAAAAAAAATCAGAGCTTACTCACTGTCAGAGCTGGGACAGTCTAACGAAAACGTAGTCATTTCATCGTTTCGCAATATTTTGAACCGAACTCTTGATATTACCCGCTCTCGACGAACACTCTCACGAACAAAATAAAGTGTGAAAGTTTAATCAGAGTTGAGTTCTTTTAGAAATGCAAATGGTTCGGTTCATCACCTATTTGCAAAGGTTCCTGCAATACCGACCCTGAATATCCTGTGTATAAATTCCATTATGCCCGGAGTAATGCAGTGAAAATTATTCCGTTAATGTTATAATGTATTCAGGAGCTCCATTCTTCTGGCCCTCAACTGAAGAGGGCAGGATTTTCATGGGATCGCTATTTAGAAGCTTCGGATTCAACTGCATGATTGGTTTGTCGTCCTTGTTTACACAAAGCAACTTCATTTCTTAAACAAATCAGGTGCCAAAAATTTATGCTGCAAGGAGTAATGTGGACTTCAATGCTGTGTATAATTTCGTATTATATTTATTCACCTGAATAAATGATTATACATATTTATGGTTGTGATGAATATAGTATACAATACGTTTATCTTATCAGCACTAACTAACAATAAGTGCAGCAACTAAAGTAACTAAAGCAGTAAGTGCAGAACAGTAAGTTAGGGGTAGAAGGAATTTGCTTGCAAGTTCTTATTCTTATGTCTCTGAGAGATATTTTCTCCATTCAAGAAAACGATCGAACTTGAACTTGTTGATTGGAGTAGAAAATCCACGAAAACGTTCCGCTATCGTCCATTATTCCTGCTTGACGTACACCTCCAGTACACCTCCAAGTACACCTCCAGTACACCTCCAGGCATTCGAAAGCCTTCTAGGAGGGGATTCGACTGTTGATCCTTGTCTGTTGATGAAAAATGCGAGAGTGGAACGGAAAGATTATTCCAACCGCAGACAGAGCGGCAGAATACAATACAATACAGTATATGAATACAGTATGCCACACACACAGAAATAAGTGTTATCCACGGAGCATAAGACCTGAGAAGTGTTATATTTAACACTTTTGAGCTCGTGTTAAAGACAACACTTTTTAGGTCTTATGCTCCGAGGATAACACTTATTTCTCTGTGTGTAGTATTATGCGTCACAGAACATTGGCTATTCATGATATTGATTATCTATTATTGATTATCGCAAATGGTTCTATTGAATATCACATGAGACAACATTTATTATCTTTCTTTATTTCCATCACAAGCAATGAGAGAGAACAGTAACATAATTATTATGGGTTTTTTGGGGTCTGTCGCGTTGTCAGCGAATCGGTTTAAGAATTCGGGTATGGGGAGTGGGTACAATATTTTTCATTTACCACACACAGACAGCAGCTGGACTTGAGAGACAGACAAAGGAGGACACATGATGCTTCTTGATGTACTCCAACACTCCCGTTCTTACATACCGATTCGGGGCTCCGCCTCCTTCAGATTAACCCTCTTAATATAGTGATTCTGACTCCGCCTATTTAGCCGCGCGTGCTTGGACACCGATGTCCATCAACAACACAGAGTGGACTTCCCATCTTGGATTCAATATTATTTGCATTTTAGGAGACACAGAGACATTGTTCAAATGATATAATCGATATTGTGCAAGCTTGAAACTAAAAAAAAACGCGTCTGACCGACAAAGTAATATGATCCAACTCTTCTTTTACGTATGGCATAGCCAAGTTCAATTCTAACATGCTTGAAACTATGTACTTTTTAAGACACCGGCTCAGTAAGATTCGAGGGTTGAGCCATTGACCCCGGACATCGACCTCACCAATTTGGCTCAAAATTTTTTTGTGGATACCCCCACGGCCCCCTATCACAAAATGGGTATTCATTTGGGCTGTATCCTTGAAACACAGATGTAGCGGGTTCTCGAAATTTTAAAACTCGATTTTCGCCCAAAAAAAAAGTGGAGCGACCTAGGTCCAATATTAGTGTGGAATAATTACATATATGCCTATGCAACAAAAACTCGCTATTGGACGGCCCGGATATCCGATCGCAAACTGATTTTTTTACCTCCTCAAAACATTCTAAATTTAATTAAAATTTTAAAACAAAAAAAGGCAGCCCAATTTTAGCCTCATGTTATAGAGCAAAAAATTCCTCATCGAATAAGGCAAAAAAATCAAAAATCGATCGACCCGTGTTTTGAGATAAATGAACCTGAAGATGACCCGAAAATATTTTTGTTTTCAAACCCCCTTATGTTTGTACTCATATTGAATAGCTCGTCGAGTGGAACAACTTTCATGTTGAACATTTTGTCTGAAACTCATGTACAAGAGAAATACATGAATTAAGATTTATTGGATCCAAATATTTTTTATCGCTTGTATCTTGAGAACAAACGACTTTCATAGAATACGAGCAACATAAAAAATGATGTGCTCTACGAGTTCTTTAAAATGAGCATAAACATGGTAAGGTTTCGACAACTTTTTTTCATGACCACTTTAGAGGCCATGTTTTTCAGCATAGGGGTTAACAATTTTTTTTCGTGAAACAACTAATTAAGTATGCATTTTTGAGTTCTACAATATAGATTTAATCACTTTGCGCACAAAAAATATTTTACTTTCGATTTACTCTAAATTTGACTGAAAAACTGTGAGAATAAATAAAAGAATAAATAAAGATGTATTTCTCTTGTACATGAGTTTCAGACAAAACGTTAAACATGAAAGTTGTTGAACTCGAAGAGCTCTTCAATATGAGTATAAACATGAGGGGGTTTGAAAACAAAAATATTTTCGGGTCATCTTCAGGTTCATTTATCTCAAAACACGGGTCGATCGATTTTTGATTTTTTGCCTTATTCGATGCGGAATTTTTTGCTCTATAACATGAGGCTAAAATTGGTCTGCCGTTTTTTTGTTTTAAAATTTTAATTAAATTTAGAATGTTTTGAGGAGGTAAAAAAAATCAGTTTGCGATCGGATATCCGGACCGTCCAATAGCGAGTTTTTGTTGCATAGGCATATATGTAATTATTCCACACTAATATTGGACCTAGGTCGCTCCACTTTTTTTGGGCGAAAATCGAGTTTTCAAATTTCGAGAACCCGCCACATCTGTGTTTCAAGGATACAGCCCAAATGAATACCCATTTTGTGATAGGGGGCCGTGGGGGTATCCACAAAAAAATTTTGAGCCAAATCGGTGAGGTCGATGTCCGGCACTACCTGGAATCTCACTGAGCCGGTGTCTTAAAGCATTTTTCTTTCTTCATCTTTCATCAGAGCAATCCAGAAAATATCACGGAAATATAGAACGGTCTACTGCAGAATATGGATAATTTGTATACAGAATCCAGAGAATATATCAGATCATTTGTCAAATATCGTATTGTCGCTTGAAAGAGAATACGACCATATTATTATTGTAATAATATTTTTATTAACGTTGGATTATTATTAATATTATTATTGTATTGTATTGTATAACAATCAACACAAATTCGCTACAGCGATACCGCATTTATCTATCAGAGCATCGAAAATAATTTACCGATTCGCATTTATCCGTCGTTTTAAGTGAGTTAAAAAGGGGCGTGGTCAAGGGGGCGGGGCATGTAATTCAGAAAGGTAAAAAGGTGGTGAGTGAGGGCATCAGATAAAACGAGATTAGATTAAGGGGAGAAATGAGACATTAATAGATAATTCTTCGATACAAGAATAGTACATGTGATATATGCAGTCTCTGGTGAACTAAAGCAACAGTCATCGATAGGTTGATTGTATGGGAAACGTCGACTACCGTAATCCACACACACACACACTCACACAATATACAGTGGATAATGGGTATTCATCGGATAATGTAAGCATATTTGACAAGGCAGAATTAACGAGAAAAAACGCACCTATATACCTACAGTAATTATGGGTGAGTGCAGTAAAAGGGTACGGTAGGGTAAGGGTACGGTAGGTATATGGGCCCGATTCACAGTGGAGAGGGAAAACACAGATGAGATTCGATTGATTGATGAGACAAGGGTAATGATAGTGGCGGGTTACGGTAAGATGATTAATCAATAAAGATGAGGTGCAACTAATCGATAGGTGCACGCTACAGTACGAATGAGCAGGATTCATTCCACCCGGGACTTTTCGAGAAGAGGAGCGGGAAAATTTGGAGCTTCTAGATCAAAGATTAGCAGAATAGACGCAAACGAAGTGAGACATAAACAGGAATAGGTGAGTGAAATAGTGATAAAAGATGAAGGAATGATCGAAATGAGGAGGAAAAGTAGCCAGAACAAGGGATAAAGACGGGGAAAGACTCGATCGATTACAATAAAGTAAATGAAATATTGAGTGTAGGGTCAATTCAGTGTCATAGGTGGAGAAATAATTGAAAGAGGATGAGCATTGAATTCTAGTTAATATAATAAAATTACATATATGCATAAAATCAGTCATAGTAGGCCAACAAGGAACGAAAGAAATGGAGAGAGATAGAGCAAGGTTGGGACAAGGCATTCGGGAAAAAAGGAATGGGCAGAGGACAACAAGATGAAATGAATCAATGGAATATTCTAGACTCACACACAGCAATTATCAACACAATAATACATTAAACATACCGCCAAACAGGAACAAGAGAGCGAAAAAAAATATACGCTATAGATATACATCACACGTGGAGAAACTCTAACTACATTATTTACAGTACTGTGGGGAGAATCAATAATGGCTACAGTATCGCGCACGCGCCACGTCCGGCTCGCGACGCGGTCGCGTTGCGGCTTCGACAGATACCCGACGCGTACGACGCGTCCTCTTGGCGCACGATGCGCGACTCTCGTCGTTTGGGCCACGACGAGTACTTGAGCGATGTGGACATTGGCGCCTCCGTGGTGTCCTCTGGCGCCATCGTAGGCGTCTTAGCGGTGTTGTTGTTGTTGAGACGATCTCCCGTCGCCGGACTGTACGATGGTGATGACGCCGACGAACACGATACCGTATCCGGCGACAGTACACCGGTTGTGCACGGTGTAGTGAGCGGATTCGGAATCGTCGTCATAGCACACGTCGAAATGGCGCTCATCGAGACTGACGTCACCGTCGACACTCCAACTGCGCAAGGACTGATGGCGGTTATGGAAGAAGCGGCAGTGGCAGCCGACGATCCCATGACCGTGTAACGACGAGAGAAACGCTTCGATTGACGAAGAAACTTCTGAAATAGAACACATTTATGATCAAAGAACAAAGATCAAAGATCAATCATTTATAGATCGATTGATTGATAATTGCAAACATTGGAGATACAGAGATCAAAAGATCAAAAATCACCCATTACCTGATCATAGTCCCTGAATGCCATGGGTATCGCACCAGCTCCATTGGTCATCGAGTGCTCGCAGATGGCATCGTTGACGTCATCATAGTCATCGTCGTATTCATCAGAAGAATCTGGCCAATCCAGTGAGGGCGAATCCATCTCAGAGGGCAGAGATGAACAACGACGAAGTAGACGACTGTAAGAGAATCAATCAATATTGGCCAATCAATCAATAATCAAGGCTAGTTATCGATAGAAACATCAACAATTGAAATTGATATTGGAAAGTAAAAAACAACGGCCTATTAAGCTATTTTTAATTCTACCGTAACCAGTACAGTACTACAGTACTACAGTAATCCCCACTTACCATAGCCTCCTCCTCCTTCCTCCATCACACTCATTCTCTTCCTCATCTTCATCCTCTCTATTCCGCTCACTCTGTCGTCGATCTCGCTCTTCCTCTCGCGGAGGCACGATCTTACGGGCTGATCTGAAATAAATCAATATTAAACTACATATTTAATAAAAATTGTTCGCACACACACACATATATCGTCTGCGCGAATAGTACATTCGGGAATCTAAGCGAGCGCGAAATATGGATTTCTCCAGGAATCATGTGATACTGAAACCGGGAATCACCGCCTATCTCTCTAGCATTTGTCATTTTAATTTAATTTAAATAATTAATTCAAATAAAATACATTACCTGAATCGTGCATGACTCATGAACGGATTATGTGGTGAGCATTGCACTCGAGCGGACTGAGACACTCCAGTTGTCGTCAGTGGCGTGCCGTGGATGAATGAGGGCCGCGAGACGCCGGGGGCGGACATTGGCTGGCCAGCGCCAAATTCTGGCTCTAATAATATCTTTATGTGCGTTTCAAGTAAGAATGATAATGAGATACATAGAGAAATGCATTAGGGACACATAAATACAATACCACAACGAGGTAGTAAGGTTGAATTAACAGATAATGATGATATAACTAAATATTGTCTCATGTGATACTCAATAGAATCCTTTGCGATAATCAATAATAGATAATCAATATCATTAATAGCCAATGTACTGTGACGCATAATTATATTCCGTATAAAATGTACTTGTGTAATTGCCTTGCTACTGGCTGCTAAACAGAGACAGAACTATCGATCAACTCCCCACTTTTTCCTCCCTCCCTTTCTCGCTCTCTCTTATCTACGTACTATCTCACTTGTGCTCTCTCTCTCTGTAAACATAGAAACAAATTGTGGCTGTGGCTGGTTAGTATTGTACCAAATAAACAAGTGTATTTTATACGGTCAATATCTGACATACTATATTCATCACAACCATAAATTTGTATAATCATTTATTCAGGTGAATAAATATAATACGAAATTATACACAGCATTGAAGTCCACATTACTCCTTGCAGCATAAATTTTTGGCACCTGATTTGTTTAAGAAATGAAGTTGCTTTGTGTAAACAAGGACGACAAACCAATCATGCAGTTGAATCCGAAGCTTCTAAATAGCGATCCCATGAAAATCCTGCCCTCTTCAGTTGAGGGCCAGAAAAATGATTCTCCTGAATACATTATAACATTAACGGAATAATTTTCACTGTATTACTCCGGTCATAATGGAATTTATACACAGGATATTCAGGGTCGGTATTGCAGGAACCTTTGCAAATAGGTGATGAACCGAACCATTTGCATTTCTGAAAAAAAAACTCAAATCTGATTAAATATTCTCACCTTATTGAATGAAAATTTTCATAGTAGTCAATACATACGGTAAAGTTGACAGGGCCAATGAGATCCCTTATATATTCGTATTCCTTATCGGCAAAGGTATGGCGAGTGAGAGCGGGTAATATCAAGGACATAAAAACGAAGGCGAGAAGGAATCGCATCCTGAAGAAGGGAGTTGAACAAAGAACGAAATTGCTTAATTTTTAAAAAAAATCAATAAAAATAGTGTTATTGTGATATTCTTTTATAGTAGAACAGCGAAAATTTAGAAAGGGTATGGGGTAAATAAAATGAATGTACAGGAATTTTGACTTAAAGAGAGAAGTAGAGCTAAAATAATGTTGGACATCTTGTATTAGGTTTGAAACAATGACACAGATAATTCCTGACTTTCTCTAAGATATATTCAAAGAAGAGATAGTACGAGATTGCAATACTAATCTTTATATCTACAAATGTAATATTATATACTCCACTATTGACTCACGATTAACGAAGAGATGAAGAAGCTGGGCAACCGATATCAACTTTGAGAGTTGAGAGAATGAAATGGAAAATGGTTGATTGAAAAAAAAAATGAATTTGAAAAAAACCAAGTTGCCAGTTAGGGAAATGGCAATGTGTAGTAGCACGAGGGATCAATTAGGGGAAAGAACATGTTGATGCATGTAACCTCTTTTTTTTAAATCGGTCCTCGCATTGTAATTGTGACGGTAGATCATTTCTGTGCACAGAGAGGTCTGATGCTTCGTGGATATTGAGCGTATAAAAATCACTTGTTTTATTTCTAGAAGAGACTATTTCTTGTTTTGCATGGTTCAAAAAATTCCGATCTCTTTTATATATAAAATAGTGTGCGGCGAAGGTCAGCCGGGTTAGGTGAGAGGCAGCGGAGAGACAATCGAGAAGCGGGGCGAGATCTAGCCTTTGAGCGACTTCCGTTCTTTAGAGCATTGTGTCATTTTCTTATGCAAGTACATTTTATACGCACAATAACACTTATTTCTCTGTATGTGGGTGCATGAAGAAGCGTCCTCATGTGGGCAGAGCGGAGAGTTACTATTATCGCTGTAAGACGATTGGATGATCTTGAATATGAGTCGTATGTCATAGGTCGATCTTCGCATTGTGAGGGTATCAAAGGGCATGTCCCCAACCGTCACGATTAGAATACAAGGACCGATTTTTGAAAAAAGAGGTGACGTGCATCAAAATGTTCTTTCCCCTAATTGATCCCTCGTGTTACTATATTTACATTCCCTTTTCCCTAATTGGTAACTTGGTTTTTTTCAAATTCATTTTTTTTCAATCGACCATTTTCCATTTCATTCTCTCAACTCTCAAAGTTGATATCGGTTGCCCAGCTTCTTCTTCTCTTCGTTAATCGTGAGCCAATTGTGGAGCATTTAATATCACATTTGTAGATATAAAGATTAGTATTGTAATCTCGTACTATATATTTTTGTGAATATATCTTAATCTTCTTCAGGATGCGATTCCTTCTCGCCTTCGTTTTTATGTCCTTGATATTGCAAGCTCTCACTCGCCATACCTTTTCCGATAAGCAGTACGAATATTTAAGGGATCTCATTGGCCCAGTCAACTTTACCGTATGTATTGACTACTATAAAAAAATTCCTTCTTTATTTGTTCTAAAAAAAAATCAGAGCTTACTCACTGTCAGAGCTGGGACAGTCTAACGAAAACGTAGTCATTTCATCGTTTCGCAATATTTTGAACCGAACTCTTGATATTACCCGCTCTCGACGAACACTCTCACGAACAAAATAAAGTGTGAAAGTTTAATCAGAGTTGAGTTCTTTTAGAAATGCAAATGGTTCGGTTCATCACCTATTTGCAAAGGTTCCTGCAATACCGACCCTGAATATCCTGTGTATAAATTCCATTATGCCCGGAGTAATGCAGTGAAAATTATTCCGTTAATGTTATAATGTATTCAGGAGCTCCATTCTTCTGGCCCTCAACTGAAGAGGGCAGGATTTTCATGGGATCGCTATTTAGAAGCTTCGGATTCAACTGCATGATTGGTTTGTCGTCCTTGTTTACACAAAGCAACTTCATTTCTTAAACAAATCAGGTGCCAAAAATTTATGCTGCAAGGAGTAATGTGGACTTCAATGCTGTGTATAATTTCGTATTATATTTATTCACCTGAATAAATATATTTATTCACCTGAATATTATACAAATTTATGGTTGTGATGAATATAGTATACAATACGTTTATCTTATCAGCACTAACTAACAATAAGTGCAGCAACTAAAGTAACTAAAGCAGTAAGTGCAGAACAGTAAGTTAGGGGTAGAAGGAATTTGCTTGCAAGTTCTTATTCTTATGAGAGACTATCTGACTCAGTGAACATATTTTGCTTATGGCTTGGCACTTGGCCAAAAAGTGATAGTAACCGATCGGGCCCAAATCGTGCACAGTTGTAGTATGGAGTGACATAAGCTCGCAGGCGGAGTTTGGGTTCGTCATATCTACACCCTCGCTAAATAACGTAAGTTCGACAAAGTGGCATCAAAATTTCAAAGTTTACGGATTCGTTCGATATGTATATACAATGATGGGCAATATTATGCAGGTAAAATCCCCCAAGTATCATCCCGATCCAAAACCTTTAGACCCAGAAAAATTTAAAAAACACATAAAACATTTTTGTTTTATTTTTCCTACAATTGCCTCTCGGTGAGGGACTTTTTTTATTCCTTCAATTTGACGAGTATTCAATAGTGTAACTACTATACGAAAATGAACTAAAACAAATGGGTGGAATGTTGCCTTCTTCCCGAAAAACCACGACTAATTTGCCTTTTTTATCGCGAACTGAGCCGATTAAGCGTGTGCCTCTACCGTAATCCAATTCGGAAATTCAAAATTCGCCAATCATTGTATTTTTTTAGCATTCCATTTAATTTACCTGTCAAAAAAAGACCGATAAAAATCGGTTAAACAGTAAAAACAGTAAAACTCTTAAAACCTCGGTATAATCGCGAAAAAAATGCAAAAAAATTTCTGCGAAGCTTGCTACTCTTTCCATCAGAATTGCGACACCGTAGCTGTCTCTATAGGTGAATGACAAACGGCTAATTTGTTTTTACGTTGACCTCAGATATAAAAAAATATTTTGATTTCTTTTATTGTGTTGATAAGTTTAATAAGAGTAATTTATGAGGAGAATTACTGTTTATTGAGGGGTTGGGCGGAAATATTTTCCTTACCGGTTATCCACTTTTTACCGGTTTTAACTGTCTCTGACCGTTCGTAAAATTCTACGTTTTCTCAACGGTAATTACCGAAATTTAAACTATTATAGATATTCTGCGTATTTTTGGTAATGTTATGTTTAATATGTCAAGAAGTTTTCCGTATCCGAATGTGATTTTATGTCTCAATAAACAGTAATTCTCCCCATAAATTACTCTTATTAAACCTATCAACACAATAAAAGAAATCAAAATATTTTTTTATATCTGAGGTCAACGTAAAAACAAATTAGCCGTTTGTCATTCACCTATAGAGACAGCCACGGTGTCGCAGTTCCGATGGAAAGAGTAGCAAGCTTCGCAGAAATTTTTTTTGCATTTTTTTCGCGATTATACCGAGGTTTTAAGAGTTTTACTGTTTTTACTGTTTAACCGATTTTTTATCGGTCTTTTTTGACAGGTAAATTAAATGGAATGCTAAAAAAATACAATGATTGGCGAATTTTGAATTTCCGAATTGGATTACGGTAGAGGCACACGCTTAATCGGCTCAGTTCGCGATAAAAAAGGCAAATTAGTCGTGGTTTTTCGGGAAGAAGGCAACATTCCACCCATTTGTTTTAGTTCATTTTCGTATAGTAGTTACACTAATGAATACTCGTCAAATTGAAGGAATAAAAAAAGTCCCTCACCGAGAGGCAATTGTAGGAAAAATAAAACAAAAAATTTTTATGTGTTTTTTAAATTTTTTCTGGGTCTCAAGGTTTTGGATCGGGATGATACTTGGGGGATTTTACCTGCATAATATTGCCCATCATTGAATATACATATCGAACGAATCCGTAAAATTTGAAATTTTGATGCCACTTTGTCGAACTTACGTTATTTAGCGAGGGTGTAGATATGACGAACCCAAACTCCGCCTGCGAGCTTATGTCACCCCATACTACAACTGTGCACGATTTGGACCCGATCGGTTACTATCACTTTTTGGCCAAGTGCCAAGAGAATGTCACTTGAGCCAGATAGTCTCTCTTATGTCTCTGAGAGATATTTTCTCCATTCAAGAAAACGATCGAACTTGAACTTATTTGATACAGGTTGGCAAATGATTGGCACAAGGAGGGAGTCGAACCCACGACCTCTGCCTATCCGGGGCATTGCTCTACCATTAAGCTACCTGTGCTTGAACTTGTTGATTGGAGTAGAAAATCCACGAAAACGTTCCGCTATCGTCCATTATTCCTGCTTGACAGTTGGAAGTACACCTCCAGGCATTCGAAAGCCTTCTAGGAGGGGATTCGACTGTTGATCCTTGTCTGTTGATGAAATATGCGAGAGTGGAACGGAAAGATTATTCCAACCGCAGACAGAGCGGCAGAATACAATACAATACAGTATATGAATACAGTATGCCACACACACAGAAATAAGTGTTATCCACGGAGCATAAGACCTGAGAAGTGTTATATTTAACACTTTTGAGCTCGTGTTAAAGACAACACTTTTTAGGTCTTATGCTCCGAGGATAACACTTATTTCTCTGTGTGTAGTATTATGCGTGACAGAACATTGACTATTCATGATATTGATTATCTATTATTGATTATCGCAAAGGGTTCTATTGAATATCACATGAGACAATATTTATTATCTTTCTTTATTTCCATCGAATCGACCATCTAGAGAACAGTTACATAATAATTATGGTTTTATGGAGGCCTGTCTCGTTGTCATCGAATCGGTTTAAGAATTCGGGTATGGGGAGTGGGTACAAGATTGCTTCATTCACGTTAGTTCAAAATGCGAAAGAGATGGGAATAGCGTGGCAACAGAGATGCCGAGGCGACTTTACCAACACTGTGGTGTGCGCTTTGGCGTGTTTCACAATAAACAGACCATAATTCATTAGTCAGAGCGGCGCACCTCAGACAGGTTTGGTTGCGCGGCGGAGAGTGCGACAGAGAGAATCATTGGATGCCATCGCGCACGCACGTCTTCTCTAATGCATCCCACCAAACCCGTCTGGCATCCGCCGCGCCCTCTTTATATTCAATCATTTTTCTGGAACTTCTTCCAGATGTGGTTCATTGTTGCCCAGCTATTCCAGAGGCTGAACTAACGTGCATTTACCACACACAGACAGCAGCTGGACTTGAGAGACAGACAAAGGACGACAAATGATGCTTCTTGATATACTCCAACACTCCCGTTCTTACATACCGATTCTTGGTTCCGCCTCCTTCAGATTAACCCTCTTAATATAGTGATTCTGACTCCGCCTATTTAACCGCGCGGGCGTGGACACCGATGTCCATCAACAACACAGAGTGGGAACCACTTCCCATCTTGGAATCAATATTATATGCATTTTACAAGGAGACTTGGTAGGAGACACAGAGACATTGTTCAAATGATTTAATCGATATTGTGCACGCTTGAAGCTAAAAAAACTCGTCTGACCGATAAAGTAATATGATCCAACTCTTCGTTTATCTATGGCCTAACCAAGTACAATACTAACATGCTTGAAACTATGTACTCTTTTTAGCTTTTTTTCTTTCTACATCTTTCATCAGAGCAATCCAGAAAAATAGCACGGAAATATAGAACGGCCTACTGCAGAATATGGTTAATTTTTATAGAATCCAGAGAATATATAAGAGCATTTGTCGAATTTTGTATTGTCGCTTTAAAGATATATTTATATTATATTATTATTGTAATAATATTTTTATTAACGTTGGATTATTATTAATATTATTATTGTATTGCATTGTATAACAATCAACACAAATTCGCTACAGCGATACCGCATTTATCTATCAGAGCATCGAAAATAATTTACCAATTCGCATTTATCCGTCGTTTTAAGTGAGTTAAACAGGGGCGTGGTCAAGGGGGCGGGGCATGTAATTCAGAAAGGTAAAAAGGTGGTGAGTGAGGGCATCAGATAAAACGAGATTAGATTAAGGGGAGAAATGAGACATTAATAGATAATTCTTCGATACAAGAATAGTACATGTGATATATATGCAGTCTCTGGTGAACTAAAGCAACAGTTATCGATTGATTGATTGTATGGGAAACGTCGACTACCGTAATCCGCACACACACACACACTCACACAATATACAGTGGATAATGGGGATTCATCGAATAATGTAAGCATATCTGACAAGGCAGAATTAACGAGAAAAAAACACACCTATATATCTACAGTAGTTATGGATGAGTGCAGTAAAAGGTACGGTAGGGTAAGGGTACGGTAGGTATATGGGCCCGATTCACAGTGGAGAGGGAAAAACACAGATGAGATTCGATTGATTGATGAGACAAGGGTAATGATAGTGGCGGGTTACGGTAAGATGATTAATCAATAATGAGGAGGAGCAACTAATCGATAGGTGCACGCTACAGTACAAATGAGCAGGATTCATTCCACCCGGGACTTTTCGAGAAGAGGAGCCAGAAAATTTGGAGCTTCTAGATCAGAGATTAGCAGAATAGACGCAAACGGAGTGAGACATAAACAGGAATAGGGTGAGTGAAACAATGATAAAAGATGAAGGAATGATCGAAATGAGGAAAAGTAGCCAGAACAAGGGATAAATACGGGGGAAAGACTCGATCGATTACAGTAAAGTCAAGGAAATATTGAGTGTAGGGTCAATTCAGTGTCATAGGTGGAGAGATAATTGAAAGAGGATGAGCATTGAATTCTAGTTAATATAATAAAATTACATATATGCATAAAATCAGTCATAGTAGGCCAACAAGGAACGAAAGAAATGGAGAGAGATAGAGCAAGGTTGGGACAAGGCATTCGGGAAAAAAGGAATGGGCAGAGGACAACAAGATGAAATGAATCAATGGAATATTCTAGACTCACACACAGCAATTATCAACACAATAATACATTAAACATACCGCCAAACAGGAACAAGAGAGCGAAAAAAAATATACGCTATAGATATACATCACACGTGGAGAAACTCTAACTACATTATTTACAGTACAGTGGGGAGAATCAATAATGGCTACAGTATCGCGCACGCGCCACGTCCGGCTCGCGACGCGGTCGCGTTGCGGCTTCGACAGATACCCGACGCGTACGACGCGTCCTCTTGGCGCACGATGCGCGACTCTCGTCGTTTGGGCCACGACGAGTACTTGAGCGATGTGGACATTGGCGCCTCCGTGGTGTCCTCTGGCGCCATCGTAGGCGTCTTAGCGGTGTTGTTGTTGTTGAGACGATCTCCCGTCGCCGGACTGTACGATGGTGATGACGCCGACGAACACGATACCGTATCCGGCGACAGTACACCGGTTGTGCGCGGTGTAGTGAGCGGATTCGGAATCGTCGTCATAGCACACGTCGAAAGGGCGCTCATCGAGACTGACGTCACCGTCGACACTCCAACTGCGCAAGGACTGATGGCGGTTATGGAAGAAGCGGCAGTGGCTGCCGACGATCCCATGACCGTGTAACGACGAGAGAAACGCTTCGATTGACGAAGAAACTTCTGAAATAGAACACATTTATGATCAAAGAACAAAGATCAAAGATCAATCATTTATAGATCGATTGATTGATAATTGCAAACATTGGAGATACAGAGATCAAAAGATCAAAAATCACCCATTACCTGATCATAGTCCCTGAATGCCATGGGTATCGCACCAGCTCCATTGGTCATCGAGTGCTCGCAGATGGCATCGTTGACGTCATCATAGTCATCGTCGTATTCATCAGAAGAATCTGGCCAATCCAGTGAGGGCGAATCCATCTCAGAGGGCAGAGATGAACAACGACGAAGTAGACGACTGTAAGAGAATCAATCAATATTGGCCAATCAATCAATAATCAAGGCTAGTTATCGATAGAAACATCAACAATTGAAATTGATATTGGAAAGTAAAAAACAACGGCCTATTAAGCTATTTTTAATTCTACCGTAACCAGTACAGTACTACAGTACTACAGTAATCCCCACTTACCATAGCCTCCTCCTCCTTCCTCCATCACACTCATTCTCTTCCTCATCTTCATCCTCTCTATTCCGCTCACTCTGTCGTCGATCTCGCTCTTCCTCTCGCGGAGGCACGATCTTACGGGCTGATCTGAAATAAATCAATATTAATAGCAATTACATATTTAATAAAAATAGTTCACACACACATATATCGTCTGCGCGAATGGTACATTCGGGAATCTAAGCGAGAGAGGTCTAAATTAACAACGAAATATGGATTTCTCAAGGAATCATGTGATACAGAAACCGGGAATCACCGTCTATCTCTCTAGCACTTGTTATTTTAATTTAATTTAAATAATCAATTCAAATAAAATAAATTACCTGAATCGTGCATGACTCATGAAGGGATTATGTGGTGAGCATTGCACTCGAGCGGACTGAGACACTCCAGTTGTGATCAGTGGCGTGCCGTGGATGAATGAAGGCCGCGAGACGCCGGGGGCGGACATTGGCTGGCAAAACTCTGGCTCGCCACTGGCGCCCGATGGTAAACGCTCGAGACACGCGGCATCACGCGCTGCCGCCTCCATGGCAGGGAACGAGGACTCGGCAACGCCTAAATGTGAGAAAATTATGATTAGAATCACAAGTATATTGCTAGTCAAGCAATTAAAAAGTCAGTCCTCGATAGGTACCTTCGGTGAGCGGGCGCACCGTGGTACGGTAGGCGGAGAACTTGCGCTGATGAAGAGCAGCACGAGGCTTGCGTAGTGCGGCGTCCGATCGAGATCTCTCCAGACGTCCAGGTGAAAGATCGTCTGGTGAACCTGGGAAGAATGCCGATCCATAATTAGAATTATTGATTGATAATCAGAATTATTGATTGATAATTAGAATTATTGATTGATAATCAGAATTATTGATTGATAATTCGAATTATTGATTGATAATCAGAATTATGATTGATAATTCGAATTATTGATTGATAATCAGAATTATTGATTGATAATTCGAATTATTGATTGATAAGCAACCAAGTTTGAATCCGCTGTGATTTACCCCACATCAAGGCAATACAATATCTGGAAATACCATAAAAGTGACAAGAAAGTGAAACTGATTAAAAACTATTTGAGAGGCATTACATAGCCCTGCACACGTATGTTATCGATCGGCATGGCATAATCAATGAAAGAATCAATAATCCATTTTGAAAAATCAATAAATCAATATTACCATTAGCCATGGTGGTCTGGTGTTCGGCTGCCATGGCCGCGCTCACACTCATCTTGTGTAGTTCTTCCAGAATGAGTGGGAAGGAAGGACGTTGAGAAGGATCCATCTGAGAAATAATCAATCAATAAACCAGAGAAATCGATAAATCAAGGAAATCGATAAATCGATAATCATCGTAATCAGTATATTTCCATTGTAAATCACTGTAGTCAAGAGAATGTCAAATAATGAGCTATCAATCATTCAGTGAACGATTTGCAAATATAGAAACAAAGTAATCAATAAGTTCTTCTCAATGAATCAATCAATAATCATCAAACTACCGTACCAGACAACAGCTGAATGCGAGCGTGTACATGTTGATCGGTGTGTCAGGAGGACAATATGAAGTGAACAGGACGTAGTTCAGGCCAAAGTCCACGGTGCGATGAAGACCTTGAGAAATCAATAAATCAATACATTTACAAAATCAAAGCATGAACTTCGTTTCCTCACTTTTTCCCACTCATGTTATATGCCATTAACAGCATCTCTAAGCAAACGAAAAAAGATCGATAAAAAGTGATCTACAGTAATCCATCGAAATGACCTACCGTAATCAGGGTCGGCATCGATTCGCGCAATGAGTTGGCACAATATGATACCGAACGAGAAGACATCGGACTGAATTTAAGCAATGTGTGCAATTAAAGGGAATTTTATTAAAACTTTTCGGCATTTAGAAAAGTTACGAAAAGATTGAAACGAGAAATGAACGGGTGACATTCAAGAGTCACAATTCATCATAAAATAGGAAAATCAGAACTGTATTCATTATAATATTTATTATTTAATTATATATTTAAATATTTATTTAATTTTTAATATAACATTACTCACCTTCTCATCATAGTACTGCTCCTTGAGACACTCGGGAGACATGAAATACGTCGTGCCAACCTGAATATGGATATGGTAATCACGAGTACTGTATATCAACATAGATACGGTAATCAAGATTTCTGCATAGCAATATGTATACCATACATGGGCGCCGACTGGGGGTGCCCCCTGTAAAATTAGGGCTTTCCGAAAATTTATGGAATGCCCCCCCCCCCCCCCCCCCCTGTAAAAAATGACGTTTAGGTGAAATTTTTGATTAAAAAAGTGAAGGCCCTCTGCAAAAATAACCATTTTTCGTTCGGATGCCCCCTGTGGAATCGAGCTCCAGGTACCCCGCCCATGTATGATGTATACCGTAATCACAAGTACTGTATAAATAATTTCAAGAGTTTGTCAATTAAATAGTGGTATAATCGCAATACTGAATAATCACGATAAAAGGATAACAAGCTCTAGTGGAAAAGTAAATGCGGAATGATCAATCAATAAATGACAGAAGCTACCGTATACCTGACTGAGCTTCTCTCCGGGACGCGGAAAGTCACACGAGAGGCCAAAGTCTGCGATGACTGCACGTACTCCACCAGATGAAGATGGGGCACCATATTGTATGAGAACATTCTGGAAGTGTAACCAATCAATCAATAAAATAAATCTATACATAGGTCGAAAAGTGTGTGACAAAGTACCAAGCCTGACCGGATTTAGAGCCAAAATATCACAAAAATCGAAAAAACTTGACCGAAATTTGAAAACCTATAACCTAGCTATTCGACCTATGAATCTATATCATGTTTCGACTAATACATATTACTGATACACTATCCTAGAGAAAATATTCAACGCTCAGCAAGCAGGGGGGATAATCGATCAAATAATATTTAATAAATCAATAAATCAATATCAGCCCAATTACCGTACCATACTGGTGAGATCTCGGTGTATGACCCGTTGGGAGTGGATGTGTGCCATGCCTCGTGCAATGTCCATAGCGTACGAGAGACGACGACGCCATGGGAGGCACACCTGCAATGGACATTAGTTGTATTTGTTAATTATTTAATTATAATTTATAAATTATAATATAATAATTTTTTTATTTAATAAGTATATAGTAAATTTGTTCCCGAACGCATACAAGACACAAGCTCAACCAAAATCGTAAAAATCAAGAATAGAATCGATGGTGCCATCCACTCGGTGATCTGACGTTTCGGTAATATATTAAGAGAGATGGCCGTTAAGACTCGACCACCCCCCGGACACGTGCGCTAGCAATGGGAACTGGGGGTCCATACTTGGGTGTTAGGTGTGTCACCGGCCCTTATTACACGGAACAGCAGAAATTTCCTGTTTGTGCCCTCAGGCTATTAAAAAAAATAATTTTAATAAAAAACGTTAAAAAATCATAAATTTTCAAATTGTTGAGATGAAGTCTAAATATCATTTGCGATGCGTCTAGGGCACACAGAGGTTGCTAATACACTATTAGCATCGAATGTGCGTTGATTCCTAAACCACTTTTTTGACTCAAAATTTTGGTTTTTTCGGACAAATTATCGCTTGTTGTAGATTGCTGCAAAGATTTCCGACCAGGTATTGTAGCCTAAGCAATTCTGCATTGATTTCACTTAAAACCGGGTTCTTCCCGTTAGACCATCTTGCCGAAATTTTCATTCGAATTTCCGTCATGGTTTTCCCGAACAAATGTATTTTCCAACCTAGTTTTCCAAACTATTGGTGCGGAATTGTGCTCTACACAAAGTTTCGAGGTGAGACCAGTAAAATGACACAAGAAGCCCATCACTTGGATCAATTTGAAAATTTCGATTTTCATGACCCGGGGGTCATGGTCCGAAAATTTCAAAATTTCTCAAGTTTGAAATGTTTTCATTTATGTGGCTTATTGTGAAGTACTAATGATGTGAATAATATTCAACCAATGCTCAATGGCTGATCTCTCCTTTCTACCATTTTTTCGAAAATTTTCATTCTGATTGCGTGCGAAAAATCAGCATTGTGCTTGAATCAGTTTCCAACTTACTTTCTGTAACATTCTGTCATAGTACTTTACAATGTACATAATCAATATGAAAATCGTTCAATTTCGAAAATTCATTTTTTTTTTGCCATGACCCCGGGGTCATGGAAATCGATTTTTCAAAAGTGAGCCGAATGACGGGATTCCAGTTCTACTATGTTTCACTCATCATGAAACTTCACATTGTCATTGTCATTTGCTCATTGTCGCAGCATTCGAGTCGAAAAACTGCAATATTTTAGCAATTTGACGTGAAAGTAGGCACTCAAATTGAATTTTATGAATTTTCGAAAATAAACGATTTTCATATTGATAATGTACATTGCAAAGTACTATGACAGAATGTTACAGAAAGCAAGTTGGAAACTTATTCAAACACAATTCTGATTTATCGCATTAATTTAGAAAGAAAATTTTCGAAAAATGGTTGAAAATATAGATCAGCCATTGAGCATTGGTTGAATATTATTCACATCATTAGTACTTCACAATAAGCCACATAAATGAAAACATTTCAAACTTGAGAAATTTTGAAATTTTCAGACCATGACCCCCCGGTCATGAAAATCAAAATTTTCAAATTGATCCAAGCGATGGGCTTCTTGTGTCATTTTACTGGTCTCACCTCGAAACTTTGTGTAGAGCACAATTCCGCACCAATCGTTTGGAAAATACGTTTGGAAAATACATTTGTTCGGGAAACCATCGATGACGGAAATTCGAATGAAAATTTCGGCAAGATGGTCTAACGGGAAGAACCCGGTTTTAAGTGAAATCAATGCAGAATTGCTTAGGCTACAATACCTGGTCGGAAATCTTTGCAGCAATCTACAACAAGCGATAATTTGTCCGAAAAAAACCAAAATTTTGAGTCAAAAAAGTGGTTTAGGAATCAACGCACATTCGATGCTAATAGTGTATTAGCAACCTCTGTGTGCCCTAGACGCATCGCAAATGATATTTAGACTTCATCTCAACAATTTGAAAATTTATGATTTTTTAACTTTTTTTATTAAAATTATTTTTTTTAATAGCCTGAGGGCACAAACAGGAAATTTCTGCTGTTTTGTGTAATAAGGGCCGGTGACACACCTAACACCCAAGTATGGACCCCCAGTTCTCATTGCTAGCGCACGTGTCCGGGGGTGGTCGAATATGATCGAGTCTTAGGGAACATGCCTCTTAACAGCGCAAATCTAAATCGAACAACGGTAGGCTCTCCTCTTCTTTCGAAATAAAGGAATAAATTATTATTAAGTGAGAACGCTAAATCATCACGAACAGAAATTAGAATATGGAGAGCTTGGAATTTCTTCAGGGCAATCAATCAATCAATACTGTGGCCTACCGTTTGATCTAGCAATTGCCTCGATAGTGATCCGCCCGCACAGTAATCCACGAGCAGATGCGCATCCCAACCACCTAAAGTTAGCATTTATATATTTGTATAATCAATCAATAAATAATCACTGAACAACACCGTAATCAATCAATATAATCAATAACTACCTCCTGGTCCAATATCGATGCACAATCCCCTCAGGGCCAACACGTTCTCATGCTCTAGCTTCTTCAGCATCGCAATCTCCTTCGACACATCGGCGTGAGTGGCTCTGAAGAGAAAAATCAATAATAAATATTATGTATATACCGTAAGACAGTAAATTGCGGTGGGTCATGCAATGATTCAACTTTGTGACTTCGATAATTGCAATTTCCAAAAAAAAGACGAATAATAATAGATGAGTCAGCCAAAGGTGTCAAAAGGTGTTTTGATGTATGACAAACCATATTGGGCTATGACACATTTGAAGGAATCCTCTACGTGCCTTTTCTTCATATCATACAAAAACTAACAATCAATAAATCAATCAATAAATCAGTCAATCAATAAATCAATCAATCAATCGATAATTCAATAAATCAATAAATAACATCTTCACTCTCACCTTCGTTCGCCTCTCACACCCGGCTTGGCCACCTTCCGCACGAGGATCTCGCCCGTCGCACGCACTCGAACCTGTAACAATTATTGATTGATAAATTGATCAAATTACATCAATCAGTATAGTTTAAATACAATTAGGTATCATTTCAAAATCAACACTACAATTCCAAACTGTAACTACCGTACCTACATGGCTATTTTGTCGTTCCACTGGACATGGTACTAATTAATTTTGATTTACAAATACCCAATTCCTTGGGTACATGGGCATGTTTATTATGATCCATTTCTATTTCCATACTACCCATTCCAATCATATCATCATGATACCACGATACCCACACCCTCTTATCACCTCACACATTCCAGCGAATTCGTCATCATCTATCATTCCTAGCCACAAAAATAGAGTCCACCCGCACTTTGAACCCAGGAACAGTCTGTCTGTCTGTCAATCCCTTACTCCACAAAGTTTATTATCCTTTAAATGAGGATTGCTCTCAATCGAATCTGTCCAGCTATCGATATCACATTATCGCCACTACAATCTGTCCCAAATCTCAAGCCATTAAAGATATATCCCCCAAATGAAACGAAATTCCTTCCCTTATCTCTCAATCCGCATCACTTCATATCCTAAGCGGATCTAAACCGCAAACATGTTGTTGAAAAGAGAGTCAGTCAGTTATAGACTCGATTGATTGATTGAGCCAGTTTAGTTTAGTTGTGTGTCTCCACTCCCTTTATTGTACACGCGAGGAGCTTGATGGATGGAGGGTTTCATAGCTCCGTTTTCATCTACATGACCCAGATTAAGACCCCTGTGCTACGTCTAACCTCCCTCCCGTTCTCCCTATCCCTTCTGCTCTACCTCTCGTTCTCTATCACCCTCTACCTCTTCCTCTTCCTCTCTACCTCTCCTTCTCCCTCTCCCTCTCTAACCCATCCGTTCGCCGTAAACCAGTAACACGGAACTGTCAACTCCTTAAATACACACACAAAAAGAGGAATGCGAGTGTAAATGTTTATGTTCACTGTGTCGACAGAAACAGCGAGAGACCCCTCATCTATTCCTGGCATGCATGCGTAAAAACAACAACCGCAAAAACTTGCAAATATGTGTGCGTGCATGCGTCAGATTTCTTATTTTATTTCCTTAAACCCTCTTACCCTATCTATTGCATGTGATTGGGTAAACACACTCAAACCCAGCTGCATATGCGCGTGAGACACACCTTACGCAACCTACGCGAAACACAAAACAGCACGGTTTTAGGGAAAAACCTTTGCAATATCACAAACGAGATAAACAATCAAAGATCTCATAGAATAGCATCAAAGCGCAGAGATAAATTAAAGATCAATCAACAGATCAAAGTTCAAAGATCAAAGATCAAACCTTGTGAACGACAGAGAAGAATCCCTCTCCGAGCGATTCCAATTCGTCAATGTCGTCATCTGCCAACAGACGACCAGCGACGGAGGAGATGAGTGGATGAATGGGAGGATGACTGAAAATTATAATAATAATAATAATAATAATAATAATAATAATAATAATGTTTCTACTACAGTATTTCACAGAAAGCTCAGTTATGCGGTGTTACATTTCCCTCACGATCCTCCGTCGTATCAATGGAGACTTCCGCACGTAAACTTTGCACAGTGTAAATTTCGAACGGAATTTAGGCAAAATGTTATAATTATAAAACTTATTGCACTGCCAAAATCCTGATCGAAATTTACATTCGACAGACTTTACGTGGAAGTCTCCGTCGTTACGGCGAAGGCACGCAGGCAAATGTTCGAAATATGTACATGTGGCAATTCGACCCGCTACATTCGCGCGTCACTAGTACTACAATTAGTATGCGCCGAAGGGCCACTGATACGAAGATCCAGTACATCCAAATATACACAACGAATAAATCAATCAAAACTGCACCGTAATCAATCAATAATCCTCCATAATCAATCAATAATCCCCCTAATCAATCAATAATCCACCGTACCTCATTCCTCCAATGGCTACCGTAGTCTTCCATGGACCGTACTCTCCTCCATCAATCGCTTCAGCACCCGCGGCTGCTCGCGTCTGTCTCCTACTACTATTACTAATCGATAATCCTCCTCCTCCTCCTCTTCTCAATCGATTGCTACCGTAACCGATCAGCATGGGCGATGACGTCATTCTGGGATGGACTTGAGGATGCACGACGACGTCGTCTGCCTCGGACGCTGTTGACCTTTAAAGTATACCATAATTATAAGTCCCCAATGGCCAAGTATTGTCAATCATAGTCTGTGAAGAGCACAATGGTTTCATGCAAATCTCGAAACACAAAAGTCTCAGGTCTCTTCTATCAATCCAATTCATTCTACACTGGATCGCATTAGATTTATTATGGTTTTTTTAATAAGTTTCTAACACAACCTATTTCTTACATTAGTCTGTCCCTTTCTTTCTCTCTCCATAATTTATCAGATTCACACTTTGGTAGTACGGCGTATGCACTATGCTCTCTTCTATCAATGCTAGACTTCTATAAAAGATCAAAGATCAAAGATCAACCTTACCTTCCGTATCCACTGCTCGCCGGACTGGACAGGTCTTCATCGTCTTCATCGTCGTCATCATCACCTTCACAATCAGACGACGTCAGATGAAGGGCGAGTGGAGAGGGGGGAGGGACGACGATAAAGGCCGATGAAGATGTCGTCGACGTCGTCGTTGATGTAGAGGGCAGATGATGGACAGCGGATGAGGTCGATGACGTCATCTTTGAGGGAGTAACTGTCGACGGGGAAGCGACGACGGCCACACTATCGCCGAGTAGCTCCAGTGAGCAGCGACTGCAATTTGAGCCTTATTTCATTAAAATAATAAGTTAATTATTAGAAAACCTGAGTGAATAAACACTGTACACTATAAATATCCCTTCGCACACACTGTTTCCATTGTGTTCTCAACCAACTTTATATAATAAAGTACTAAAAACCATTGTTGAAACACAAAACACCAAGTCTAATATCGAAAGCGTGAAACATGAAATCACCAGCTCCCCTCTCTAGTAGAGTTTCTACCACACTTCTTTCTCCCAAATCCCTCTCGCACTCTTATCTACCAAACCGAGAACAAAATTCAACACACACACACACACAGTGTTTCGAAACATTTTATAAAGGCATCACTAGTAAAATCGATAATCAACCAAATCAATCAATAAATTAATCAATAATCACCCAAATTAATAAATCAATCGATAATCAATCAATCAATAAATCAATACCTCGCCGTTCTTCTCCCACTCATCGCTCCTCCTCCTCCTACTCTATGGTGTAGATGACTACTACTGGACACAATCATGCCCTCCTTCTATTCTATCAGGAGATGATCCTCTCTTCTACAAGACACGAGAAGAGAACCTTCTTGATGATCAGACTCCTTGCTCAATCTTTGTCTAGTCGAGCTGAAGAAGATCAGCATATTACAATCGATAATTGGGCAAAAACAGGGTCGGGATGGGGGTCAGGGATACCGCGATGCAAACGAAAGATCGACAAAAATGCGTAGAGATAAGGGCGGAATGGTGATAACGCTGACGAGAGTAACCGACATCATACAAAGGTGAGGAAGAACGAGAAGAAGGAGTGGAGAACAGCGAAGGGAGTGAGAGAGAGACAGAAGAAATGTACCAAGCAACAATAGTTCAATACGGGCAAACTCTCAAATATGTGAGGAAAAGTGTGATAGAAAAAGTAGTGTATGAAACATCAGACAGACAAACGGACAGACAGACAGACAGATATGATGCGAAGTATAACGCATACATAGATCACGAATGTGCACCTCTACACCACTCGGAGGAATCGTCTCGAAACAACACTCCGAGCGATCAATCGACAATATACGAATGAGTAATAGAAACCGATGATGATGACAACAAAGCAAAGATATTTACGAGGGGTTCAAAGGAGAGAGTAAAGACGAAAAGAATAAACGAAACGAAGAAAAGAACGAAGATAGGGGCAAATTAGAGGAGGGATTATCTCCTACATATGTGAGTCGGTATGAATGTATGATACAGTAGACGATTAGGAAATGAGGGAGAGGGAGAGAGGAATAAGGAGAGGGAGAGGAGATGCAGACCAGAAAACAGTGTCATCATCGACTTTTCTATGATGACTTTCTCAGAGATCACGAGGAAATGGCAGAGAGAGGGAGAGAGAGAGGGGGGGGAGAGAGAGAGGGAGAGAGAGAGAGGGGGGAGAGAGAGGGAGAGAGAGAGAGGGGGGGAGAGAGAGGGAGAGAGAGAGAGGGAGAGAGAGAGAGGGAGAGAGAGAGCGGAGAAACGAAGAGAATCACAGAACGAAAGATCATCAGAGATCAGTCTAAAGGGTACAAACATGCACACGTCGTGACCGTCCCTGGCTAAGCCGTCAATTGGGCTAGTGTGGGAGAGATTTGACAGACAGACACACACAAGGGGATCAGTCAGATCAAAAGAACACCAAGATCGCAACTACTATTACGAGACAAGACGAGAAATACAGAGTAAAGGAGGGGGGGGGGAGATGATACAAGGGACAAAAAGACGGCTAATTATAAGGGTCATCATCATCCCATGAATGGCCAACCGATTACACCACAACTTACGACGATAGACAAAAACACACTAAGTAGCAAGAATAAGGAGAGATGCGAGGCAGACAAAAACACAGCGAAAAGTGCTACTACAGTAATCCAGTATCACACACCGAACAGGACTAACATCAACAGTAACCCCAAGATATTAGATGTATTGTTAGAGACAAGAGGACATAGAAGAGACGGTAGACATACAGATTATCTCACCATAGCTCTCGTACTTTCGTTCATTATTTCCATCATGACAAATATCACATGATATATAAATAAATATAGCTTATATGATTAACTATCACATTAGCAGCCAGGAGCACAATATCGAATAAGTTATCTTGATCTTGGTCTAGACCAAAGGCGGGAAAACCGATCACGTTTCTCTAGGCCCATATCACTATTATACTATCTAAATAATAGTAAAGCAAATTTGATTTTTTAAAAAATATTTTATCTTTGACCCATGATCTATCCAATACTTCAATTACTAAACTACAGTCACACAGAAATTAAAGTTATGGAATACGATATCTTTTTTAACAATTTTTTACAAAGCTCGTTAAGCTTTCAAAGAAATGACGAAACGAGAATGTGCATGGTGAATGGGCAAAGGGCGAGGAGGAGCGAAAAAATATGAGAAATTCCGGTGATTCACCGATCAAAAATGGAGAAGCGGGGGGGATATTCATTTCTCGTCTTTTCAACACAAAGAAACATCCCAGCCCAAATACGCAATATGAGGGCGGAATCAAAAATATCGAAAATATTATTGGAAGAAAAGTGTGGGCTGAATCATCCAGCGTTAAAACCGTAAAAAAGGGCACACTACGTTATCTTCATAGTGCGGATGATATGATAGTGTTGAGCTTAGTTATGAAAGCCCTAGTATACACCGAAAACTGTGAATTAAATGAATGAATGAATGAATGACAACGACTACGTTACGCCACTATACCATCGAAACGGATTATGCAAATCACTCACCCACTGTACCCCCACCATCACCTCATACTACCCCAATATTCCTACCACTTTTATTTCAAACCATCTTGTTGTCCCTCCATCTTACTCCTACAGTACCCCCCCCCTCTCAAGACGAGACCACTGAGCACACCTACCGTATCCCTATTTACCCGGCTTTAAGTCTTTTCTTTGCATCTCAAGAGCACAGAGCACAGAGATCAATTGGTATAAGTCAGTTTCGTGCTCTCATACGGTATTTATTTATTCTAAAGATGACTCAAAAAGGAACGAAAACGAAGGATGGAGAGCGGGGAGAGGAGGTTAGCAACGTTTTGTATGTGCACTTTAGGGGACTGACGTGTTCGTCGTTGGGGTTCTGAAGGAGAGCCTACGAATTCGAGAACTCTGATATTCGTGAAAGGGATAGAGAGGGACAGAGACCACAAATCTCAAAGTCATTCTTGATGATCAAGGAATTACGGATCACAAAGACTAAAGACCAATTACATATTCAGACTTTGAAATAATAGAAATTTTCGCAAACAGCACCAACAGATTCGGGGCACCTCTACTGCTACCAAAACTGCCGTAATATATATATATATATATACCAACCGCATACCAAATACAAAAGATGAAGCAGAGAAAGGCACAAAGACAAAGCGAATCTATCACCCACTAACAAACAACACTAACAAAAATACGATCAAGACTATGAATATGGGAGAGATCCACTAAACACCAACTAATCCACTGACAAAAAGCATATAATAGACAAACAATACGATATAAACTGCGAGTAAATAATAATAAAGATAGAGATATACATAAAGAGGTAAGTAAAGCGGATCTCTCTCTCTCTCAACTACCCATAAGAGCTCCAGGTACTCTTAAGAAAAAGATAAGAGGAAACAGGATGAAGAGGAGGAGGCAAAATTAATAAATGGGTACGAAGCGGAGAGAGAGAGAGAGACAGTCAAGATCAAGCTTTTCCATTCCAAACCCTCCCTCTCCCTCAACTATTTCCAAAGTTATGCTCCTGTTATAACTATACTAGACTGGGAAACCGATTCTTAAGATACATCCAAGATGAGCGACTCACAAGTAATATAAGCCTATCGAGAAACGACAAACTGCCAGGAGTCGAATGTATGGGAGACAGTCAAGATCAAGCCTTTCTATTCCTAAACCCACCCTCTCCCTCAACTTATACTAATACTTTATTGATATCAAGCGATGACACTAGATGAATGGTTGGGCGTTCTTCAATTCCTCCGTTGGTATCGACCTCCCTCAACTATACCAAAGTTTTGCGCTGTTCTTTTACTATACTATAAACTTTTCCTAGAAAACCAAATGGAGCGGCATCCCAGTTCAGCGACACTCAATTAATATAAGCATATCTTGAAACGACAAACTGCCAGGAGTCGAATGTGAGGGAGAGCGGGGGGGGGGGGGGGGGCGGTGTTAATTGAATAGGTGCGACCATGTCGACCAAAGGATGTTATATTTTGCTTGATAAACAAAGTATATTGAATCAAAAAATGATTATAAATCATTGCCAACACATTCAAAAGGCTCACAGCCGACCCGGTCGACCAGAGCCTTCAGATTGATTGAGTAATGAAATATAATATGAGATGGATAGACGTAGCGGCCGAAACACCATAGGGCATATTGCTAGTTAACTTATTTAATAAAAAAATTTATATTTAGTGCATGCATACTTATTCTTATACATCTATTAATAATATTAATTTAATACAAGAGAGTAAAAGGAACAATGCGAGAGAGTTTGTGTGAAAGAGAGCGAAAGGTGTGAGAGTAAAATGAATCTGAATGAACGGGAGCGCGAAGAACAATAAGCGAGAACAGAGGAGAGAGAGGGGGAGGTGATGAGCCCTGAGGGAGTAGAAGAGGTGGAGAGAGAGGGAGGTACAGACAAACTTCCGTAGGTGGATAGAGAGAGATGGAAGAGACAGACGTACCAAGCCTGACCGCATTTTGAGCCAAAATTACCCAAAAATCGAAAAAAAACGTGACCGCATTTTGAGCCAAAATTACCCAAAAATCGAAAAAAAACCTGACCGTATTTTGAAAACCGATATACGCTAATCTACCTATGAGTTCTCTTCTCTCCTTCCATTTACAAGTAATATGTTTATGAATACAGTATATTTTCTGGAATAGAAACATAATAATAACAATAGTGCAGAAATACATTAACAAGCATATTACTGGGGCAAAGGGAGAGAGGGGAGAAGGATTTCCGTCGCGTATACGCGAATAATAATCAAAACACTTCGTATCCCTCTCTCTCTCTCTCTCTCTCTCACTCTTTGTATATTCGCATATTCACTGTAAGTGCAGATGGTTTGAGAGGAAGGAGGGAGGGATGGTGGCCCTACGGCATGGCACACACGTATGGGGATAGAGAAAGAATGAATATCACCCCTCCCCCCTCACACCCATCCCTCTCTCCCTCTATATGTCTCCATATATGCCAACACCTCAGGGGAGAATGGATGACAAGGGGAGAGATGGACATGAGATGGAGAGGCAGAGGGAGAAGGAGAAGGAGAGAGAGAGAGAGAGAGAGAGAGAGAGAGAGAGAGAGAGAGAGAGAGAGAGAGAGAGAGGAAGAGAAGAGAGAAACCGATATGAACAAGGAGAAGTGGAGACAAACGGATAGCGAGGGAGAAAAGGAGGATGAGACTACCACAAAGAGTGGTCTCTCTCCCTCTCTCTCCCCTGCCAATAGCCGCTAATCAGCTCCGTTCAACGGTGATCGTCTTCTTCTTCTGTTTTTCTCCATTATCATCTAGTTCAGAGGGGGGGTGGATTGTTAGCACGTACGACTCTCAGGAAGAAAACAAGAGATCAAAGAATATAAATAAAGAATCAGGCTATATACAGCTGAGAATAGATCAAAGATCAGGGATCAGTCAACAGTTTACAGCGAGAAATGGACCAGAAAGCACAACTTCAAGCCAAAAAACAATAACGATTTCAGCGGTCAGAAGCATAGCTTACGCTGGCCGTCCTCAGAGACCAAAGATCAGCAGCTGATCTTTAGTCTCTGAACCCTGAGGCTCTTCAGAGACCAAAGATCAGCTACGAATGGACTGAAAGTGTCAAAATATGCCTCTGGTATGCATAGAAACATCATGGCAAACAAAACAAGAAAAAAAGTGGTCTGTGTAGTGAATGGAATGGAATGGATGGGTCTTCTGGAAGGGTTCAAGTGGGGATGGACAATGGGTGTGGATGGGGGGGAGGGGGAGAGGGAGAGGTAGAGAGAAGGAGGAAGAGAGAGAGGGGGAGAGAGAGAGAGGGAGAGAGAGAGGGAGAGAGAGAGAGGGAGAGAGAGAGAGGAAGAGAGATAGGGAGAGGGAGAGGGAGAGGGAGAGAGAGAGAGAAAGAGGAAGAGAGATAGGGAGAGGGAGAGGGAGAGAGAGAGAGAAAGAGGAAGAGAGATAGGGAGAGGGAGAGAGAGAAAATGAGGTAGAGAGAATGAGGGAGAGAGAAGAGGAAAAGAGAGAGAGAGAGGGAGAGGAAGATGGGAGGGAAGGAGAGGGAGAAATAGAGACAGATAGCGAATAAAAAGAAGGACGGAAGAAACCACTCGAGATGGGGGAGACAGTGTAGGAGGGGGAATGAATAAAGAAGTGTGTATTATGATGTGTTTGTCAGTGTGGATGGAAACACTTCTCTAAACACATAGAGGAGGGATAAAGACAAATGACCATGACTTGGCTCTCTCTGTCTATCAATCCTCACAGTGGACAAATTGTCTACCATATTTATTTATTTATATTTTACTATATTTATTTGTTCATGTTTCACAAGCAACAAAAACCACAGAAGAGATGTCTCCAGGAGTCTGGTTCATAAAGCAGTAAGTATGCACAGTCCTTGAAAAACAAAATGAACAATATTGAAGAAGAAGATGGAATGTTCGAGGGAATCCCTCTCCTCTTCGGCCCAATTAGACTCCCCCCCCCCCCCTCCCTCTCCATTCCATAGGTCTGTCTGTCTGTCTGTCTGTCTGTCTGTCTGTCTGCAGGGCTAGTGCTAGCCTCTTTTCTCGTACGTTCTTTTCTCATAAAAGGGCCTCTGTTATGGGGGGACAATACGCATTCGAAACGAGGATAGGGGCTCTTTTATGAGGAAAGAATGAATGAATAAAGGAAACGGAGGAGGAGGAAGCGAGAGAATGAGGATTGCGTTTGTGAACTACGAGAAAAAAGTACGAGAAACGAGCTAAAGATCAAGGATCAAAGTTCAAAGTAGATCAATCCACTTTGAATTTAAATAATCTTTAAATCTTCTAAATCTATAATCTTTAAAGATAAATAAACAAATAATGGAATGCCCTCGATTTGCATAAACCGATCGATTCATTCCATTCAATGGTTATTATTGTTATTACCACCAGCTCTCACTCTGGGGGAGGGGTGTTAGTAGGTTACGAACCCCACCACACTTTCACCTCTTCCTCTGCAATGTTCCTCAATCGTCATAGATCATCTCCCTAACCTCCTGGTTCATCTCTCTCTCTTCTTGCTTAGTAGGTTACCCCACCACCCCCTTAATGTTGTATACTTTCACTGTGGGTGTCAGCATGAAACCTCCCCACGTATTGGCGCAGTCGTAGTAGCAAACAAGTGTCCTTATACAGGAAGGATGTCAGATGCTATATATACATACACTTGCATCCGATCAAGGATCATGTAGCCCCATACGGAGAGACCAGGGATATGAATCAAAGGTTAAGAGCAAGGCAATTAAAGGTCAAAGATCAATCACGTACCGTACACCGAAAGATCAAAGATCAACTCCCAAGCCTTTCACCAAAAGCGAGGTCAAATGATGCGAACGGATGCAAAGACTACATCAGAGGTAGGCAGAGTAGAGCACGAGTATGATGGGCCTATAAAAGGTGCAGTTGTAGACTGAGGGACAGAAAAAAAAACACGATGGGAGGGAAAAGAACAAGGCAAAGATGATGATGATGAAGAAGAATAAAGGGAGGAATGAAACGAAAGGAGGAAGCGAAACGAGCGGAGACACGGTCACCATTAAAGAGGTAAGAACATAGGGTAAGATAGAGAGAGAGACAGAGAGAGAGAGAGAGAGAGAGAGAGAGAGAGAGAGAGAGAGAGAGAGAGAGAGAACAGGCAGACAGATATGAACGCTGCAGCGGCAGCTTCTATCCACCAGAACACATAATCAATGAATACAGTAATCTCAATCAAATGTACCGTACTGTAGTCATACCGTAGTCTAGAGCAATGGCCGGAAATGGTAGGAGGAGAACACGATGGATAAGGGGAGGGTAGGGGGATTACGATTGTCCGCTCCCATCCATTTACTGATACATACATGGGCAGTAAACTGAGAATGGAATAGAATAGAAGGAACACAGAGTTATAGGAGATAGACTGGATATACTGTGAGGAGAACATGAACAATCTTGTATCTAGAGGGAGAGGAAGAGGGAGAGGTAGATGGATAGAGAGAATGGATGGCAGTGGTAGCATAGGTCGAATAGCTAGGGTTTTCAAAATCCGATCAGGTTTTTAAATTTTTGGCAAATTGGGCTCAGAATCCGATCAGGTTTTTCGATTTTTGTAAAATTTTGGCTCAAAATCCGGACAGGCTTTTTACTTTGCAACATACTTTTCGACCTATGAGAGGTAGAGAGAGAGGTAAAGGTTAAAGTAGAGAGAGATATCACTCCATCTCATATCTCCACATGAAAGCCGCTCATGTCCTCATTTCCTCCTTTCCTTTACTCTTTATCCTCATCCCCCATTCCACAATATCTACTCATACCTCCACACACACCCTATAAGGTTTCTCAAACACATTCTCTTCCACCCTCTCTCTCCCTCTCCCTTTCTTCCTCCCTCTCCCACTTCCCTTCTCACTATAGGCGTGTACAAATAAACATGAGACGACAACGGGACGACAAGTAAAGTATGAGAAGGGGAGAGGGAGAGGGAGAGGGAGAGGGAGACAGTCACTGATATACATGTGAGGATGCAGTAAGGAGGGAGAGGGAGGGGGTGAATAGGCAAGTAAGATGGTGTGAAATTGTGAATATGGTAAGAAGTAGGAGATAGAGGTAGAGGGTAGAGGGCAAGTAACAGATCGCACTACTATCTAGCTACAGGTGATGAAAGATCAAAGCGACGGGGATGAAATGAGAAGAAGAAGTAGATGATAGATAATATAATAGATAGATAGTGGAGGGTACGAATGAATTGGATTGGAATGAATAGAACGATAGAGGTAGAGGAATAGTTCACATGAGTACTGTATCTCTATCGATCGTTGATCTGTATTTGAATATAGCAGTAAGCATTCAAACGACAAGAGATTTAATATGATGAAGAGACAAGAAAGTGTCAGGATAAGTAGCAGATCAGATCACTGTAAGAGGCGCATTCATACCTGGGCACTTACTAGGGAGGGGGTGCCCCCTTGTAAAATTAACCTCATTTAAAAATAATTTTCAATGCCTCCCCTCCGCAGAATCGAGCTCCCTGCACGCCGCTCATTTATGAGTACATCGATCGAAAATGGCAAACAATAAAACAGTCGGAGTACAAAAATTATTCAGTGTTATTCCTCACAATCATCAAGTGAACGACCATAGGTGGGCGCGTGAACACGAATTATTTTTGCAGACAGCCTTGCCTTCCCTTGGGGGGCTTTGCGCATAGCTTTGTCTATTAAAAATTGGAAAATTTCCTGTCAGATCTGCTAAAAAATGGCCATGCGCATAGCCATGCCTTACAATTCCCCGGTTTGCGCACAGCCTTTCCCCCATCGTGCCATCTATGTGAACGACAAAAGGTTTCAGTTTGGGATATGATCTAATAGTGGAACGAGAGTGTCAGGCGCAGGTAAGATCGGATCAGCATAAACACAATGATAGATGAGAATTCAAGATAAATCAATCAATAAATCGATAAACATTTCACCATCACGCATAGAATCAAACTATCAAACTCCAACTACAGTAATATACTAAACTACACTGAATCAACAAAAAACGTAGAGCATGCTTCTGCCTAAAACGAGAGAGGGGGAGACATACACGAAATATATATACAATGACAATAGAAGTAGTATGACATGGGGGAAAAGGTGTGAGCTGGGAAGGGAGAGGGGGAGAGAGAAGTAAAATAAACACAAGACGACTAAAAAACGAAGAAGAAGAAGCAAAAGTGAGGACAAGAAGAAGAAGAGCAGAGAGAGAATACCAGAAGAATAAGCATAATCTTTTCTTCTCCCTCTCCCTCTCCATATGCTACTTTCGCTCTCGGGCAACCTTGGCACATTCCTGTGATGCTGTAGAAGAATGAATGAAAAGAGAGAAGAGAAGAGATGCTTTCTGTCCGCGCATATGAGGAAAGATGAATAGGTAGAGGGGTATAAAGGAGAAATCAGGGAGGGGAGAGGGAGAGAGAGAGGGAGGGGGAGGGGGAGGGAGAGAGAGGAAGAGGGAGAGAGAAGTAGAGATACAGAGAATGACGCACTCCATGCACACTTTACATGCCTGTGGCTCTGTCAAGCATTTCAAATCGCCTCTCCCTTCTCTCCCTCTCCATACATACACAATCCCATTCTTATCAACTACTAACAAGTGATTCACTGACCACCAGACCACCTCTTCTTCCTTTCGCCGACACACAAAAACACCTTTCAATTCAATTCAATTATCATATCAGACTAAAGTTAGATGAGTAATTAGCATCATCCATCGGCATATGTCCACCAGAATAATCCCACAAACACCTATCATAATTATATTATAATCTAATATCTTCTTAAAACTATTCGTACCGTTTTTGTTTTACATTTTATCATGGAGTCGATAAGTTATTACTAATACTATTATCATAAAATGTATTACTCTAATAACCAAATAATCGCCAATACCTACTCACTACAACACTGGAACGCCAGTCTGGACTACCCCAGAGACAAAGCACAGCTACCGTAACCCACAAAGATCAAAGACCAGCTGATCAATAGACAACAAAAAGCATTTTCTAATCAATCAATCAAATCGAATCAGAAAAATGATGACCACACATATGAGAGGCGAAGGAGACAAACAATCACAAAATGATTATGTAGAGGAAGAAATGATAGGGAGAGGGAGACAGAGATAAAAGGAGAGGGAGAGAAATACAGGAATGCAGACGGTAGTATCTAGAGTATGCGAATAGATATAGGAGGGATAAGATTCGAGATAGGGAAGGAAGGGGAGAAGTAGCGAAATGAGAATGGGAAACATTCCAATCACTCTCTTCCTCACAATCAAGCAGAAGGATAGACAGACAGTTGAGATGACCACTTCTCAGGGATTGAGAGAAGGAAAGGCAGAGGTAGAGATGAAGGGAGAGGTAGAGAGGAAGAGGTAGAGGGAGAGAGGAAGGGAGAGGGAGAGATGAAGAGGTAGAGGGAGAGAGGAAGGGAGAGGGAGAGACGGTATCAGAATCTTCACCCCTCAGGGCAGTCGATCGATTGCACACGATCCATCTCCATCTTATTTCCCTCCCTCTGTCAACCCATACAATGAGGGAATCTCTCCCTCTTCCTCTCTAGGAGAGAATAGACAATAGACTCAACGAGTACAGAGATAGAGACAGTGAGAATGCAGGGGGATCAAGAGGGAGAGGGAGAAGGATAGGGAGAGGGATAGGGAGAGGGAGAGGGGGAGGGAGAGGGAGAAAGAGAGAAGGAGAGGGAGAGGGAGAGACAGTCTCTGATTCATCCATCTTGACTCATCTCTCTCTCGGTCGGTAGTGGTGGCCAATAACACCCCTCCTCCTTCCCTCCTTCTCTCTCTCTCTCATCTCTCATCTCTCCCTCTCCTTCATGGACGACTGAATACCATAACCAATTACGAGGGTCTACAAACCTACCCCTCGAGTGTGGGATACATAGCAAATAGTGACAGTCGTCTTAAACAAAATATGTGCCTATATCGAGGCATACAAGAGATGTTGTAGAGAGGCATTGCGAAATAGTCTCTATCTTCAACTACAGAAGAAGAAGATGAAGAAGTGGATGGAATAAAAAGTAGAAGTATATGATCGTAGAGAATGCGAGGGAGTGACAGACAGATAGGCAGAGTGACAGAGAGAGAGAGAGAGAGAGAGAGAGAAACAGACAGACAGAGTTAGATCAAGAGTGGCACTAGGCCAAATAAGGAGAGAGATAGAAATGCAAGCGGTTGGTTGATGGTGTACGTTTGTTGATAGAAAAGTGCACGAAGGAGGATCGAAGAAGGGGAAGGGTGAACATCGACCAAAGAGAGAAGTTATAGAGGAGACAATCATCCAAAGAATATACATAAATGTGATGAAGAAAACGACGACTTAAAGCGACTATAGATCATACATTTTCATACCCCCATAATGTGAAGATCAACCCACTATATAAGGCACATTTTTTTCTGCGAATATTACCAATTAAGCGAAAAATAACGATTTTTCTAAATCGACACACTATATAAAATAAAATTCTATGAGATCACCGAAAATGTATGCTATAGATCGTGCTTTAATTCAGGGGCAACTTCATGATCCACAGTATTTTACTCACTATTTATTTGTCCTCTGCCTTCGGGAAAACAAGGTGCGGTGTAGGGACAGTTGGCAACAAAGTTTTTGATTAGCAGGCGGGAAAATGATTGCAAGTCCCATACCCCAGAAACAAAGGTTAGTCTAAGACACGATCGCGTACATATTACACACCGGAAAGGACTCGCCCCCTAAGGGGTGAAACCGAGTAGGGGAGAGGGAGGAGGAGGAAGAGGAGAGAGAGAAGGTGAGGGAGAGGGAGAGGGAGAACATGAGTGGCATCTGGTTACAGGTATAATTGGAGTTGAGGCAGGAAGAGAGGGAGAGAGGAGGGGGGGGGGGTGAAGGGTAGAGGTTGAAAGCGAGATAGGTAAAGACGGAGAGAGAGAGAAGGTGAGGGAGAGGGAGATAGATAGATAGAGAGAGAGAGAGAGAGAGAGAGAAAGAAAGAGGGAGAGAGAGAGAGAGAGGGAGGGAGAGAGAGAGAGGGGGAGAAAGAGAGTCTAAACTGAAACTGACATGATCCGTCTGCAATCCTCACGGAGAGACAACGTGTATGCCCCTTTCAAGGATCACAAAGATAAAGCAAATATTCAATTTATTAAATGCTACATGAATTATCTAATTAAACAGCATCTGGGTACCGGTTCATACATTGCCATACCCTCGCAGTGCGAGGATTGACCCACTATATAAGGGCCATTTTAGGCCACTTGATAAAAAAGGAAGCTAAAAATGACGATTTTTTAAGCGAAAATAACGAATTTTATGTATGAACCCACCCTATTTCGAGAATTGACCCACTATATAAAAATAGACGGCGAGGGTAGCGAAAATGTATGGTACCGGTTATCGAACCATATTCACCAAAATTAAGCCAAAAGAGCGAAACTGCAAGCATAAGAGGTTGTAAGGTATACAACGGTTTATACCATGTTTCTCGTATCTTTGTCAGATCGCAACTAAATCAACAAATGTCCAATGTTCCTTTAAAGTGTATTAGAATAGAGTGGTTAGTAATGAGAGTGAGACAATTCACCCAATGAAATGAAATGAACAGATTGAACATGAAATAGTGACAGAGGGAGAGGAGAGGGAGAGAGAGGGAGAGGAGGATGTTTGGAATGCATATAGAGATGGAATGGTGGAGATAAGGAAGAGATGAATCAAGAATGGAACGAATGAGAGAAAGAGGGAGAGGGAGAGAGAGAGAGAGAGAGAGAGAGAGAGAGAGAGAGAGAGGCGAAACGTGAAGATATGAGAAGTCTCCAATGAATTACATGGACAATAGTGCAAATGCATCGACTGTAGATCATAGGTACTTGATTTAAGGAAAACTCTAGGTTCAAGAATATTTTGTAGAGCATGGAGGACTCTATCCGATGGTCGAGGGCGAGACAGGGATATAGAAGGTGAGAAAGAGACAGATAGAAAAGGAGAAATAGAAGGAGAGGGAGAGAAAGAAACCCAGTACTCTTGAACTAATAAATGAAAAAACTCTTAAAGAGTAACCATATTCCCATGGCTATCCCACGATATCTCCATCTCTAATACATTTCATATATAATTAATCTCATTTATGTGATAAAGTAAGTATAATAGAATAAATATAATACAATGGAAGAAGAAGACGAGGGTCAAGGGGCGAAATGGGATGCGTTGCCTATGCGAAATGGAAATGAAAGAGAGAATGGAACCAAAACGGACAGGGAGAGAGAGAGAGGGAGAGGGAGAGAGTGTCCACACTGATTCGTCCACTGGAGAAGACCACCTGCTGATTTCTCTCCCTCTCTCTCTCTCTCTCTCTCTCTCTCTCTCTCTCTCCCTCTCCCTCTCCCTCTACCATATCCCCTATATCCATTCATCTACACCCAAACTCCATCACAAATCACACAGGGAGGGAGTAGCGGTTTCCTTTCATTCTAGTTACAGTACTTCCTACAATCTACTACTTGCACAACAATTCATTTAATCTCTACTCATATACCGTAATCCGATCAAGCGCCAAATGATATCATCATCATAAGCCCCACAGGCATAATACTATAATACAATAATAATAATACAATACATCAGGTAGACAAGCGAGAGCAATAGGATAAAGCGATGCTAGATCATCTCGTGAAATGGATATAGAGCTCTCATCTAGAGCCCAAATACAACTGTAAACTAGGGGTGGAGAGAGGGGATGTAGGAAAGCATACATTGCCATACCCTCGCAGTGCGAGGATTGACCCACTATATAAGGCCCATTTCAGGCCACTTGATAAAAAATGAAGCTAAAAATGACGTTTTTTATGCGAAAATAACGAATTTTGTGAATCAACCCACCCTATTTCGAGAATTGACCCACTATATAAAAATAGACGGCGAGGGTACCGAAAATGTATGGTAGGAGAGAAGGAGAGAGTGAATGAGAGATAGAGATGGAGAGAAAAGGAGAGAGAGAGAGAGTGGTAGAGATGTATTTAGCTCTCGATCCCCCTTCATTTCCTCTCACCTCTCCCGCTGATTCCCCGTTTCAACTCTCACTTATTGCTCCTCATTCCTAATTCCTCCTCTGCACAGATACATACACAACACGCGCGTCAAGGTCATAACCCTGCAGCAGTCACGAGAAGAAGGGGAAGAGGGAGAGGAAGGGATATGAAGCTCGGGGATGACTATGGGAATATAGGATAAGGTTGGTTGATCAGTGACAACAGCGGGGGGATATGCCTAGACTCTAGGCTTTCAGATCGTGACCACTTGTCACTGACTACTACGAATCAGGGCTGGGAACACAAAAAAACACAAAATCATATGTATGTAAAAGTTCTGTAGTTGGATCTCTCATCTTTCTTTTCTAAAATGACTACATGCCCCCAAAGTATTCCACGGTTACATAATAGAGCGGGTAGATTAGTCCGACAAAGCTGTAGTATCGATTTTGTGTCATTTTTTTGTGTTTTTTGTGTAAACACAAAATCGAAAAAAGGTGGCGATCAAACCACCCCTGCCACTTCGATTAAAAAATAATACAATCATATGGAGCATAAGTTCCTTTTAAACTACTAACAAGAATAGGTTTCACGGTAGGATTTCTCTGTAGCAATCATTTTGTGTATTTTGTGTCCCAGCCCTGCTACGAATAGAAGAGGATTACGGTTTGTGCCAAGGAAGGCGACTACGGTATGCTCTGGGAAACGACAGTCATATACAATAGTTCAAAGATCAGTAAAAAATTACGGTATACTGTACCATGGTGTACGGACAATTCAGTGCCGATAAACCTCACGATGAGGACGTCAGAATGTGAAGTAGTACATCGAGCTGTAAGAGAATAATAATTAGAATAATAAAATCATCAAGCAACTAGGGGCAGGAGAATCGAGGTCAAGTAGCAAACGCGAAACGGGAATCTAACAGGGAAATCGTCACATATCAAAATTTCGTGGAGATCGAAAAAAAACATTATGAAAAATATCCTAGAATGACAAGGAATGAAAATCGAAATGAAACGACGGGGAAAGAGCGAACGATGATTGAGCAACACGAATGAAATTAATTTCGATAATGACGTAGGCGTCTGTTAATTAGCACAATAGATCATCGTTCATAGGGTTAGAGAATGGACACACGAAGGGAACTAGAAGACGGGGACAGTGGAATAATAGTACTACGATTAATTAAGTCAGAGATGATGGCAATTGCTAGTCTTGATGGACAAAAGATTGATTGAACACCAAAAATCAAATCACCAAACATTATATCAGTTCAGAAAAGAAATCAATCAATGAAGAATAGGTAGTTCAACCAATATTGAAAATGAACTCTTGATAAATGTATTATAAATGAATATGTCCACGTTTCGATAGAATGAATAGAATGAACAGGGGGAAAAGGAATGTGTGAACAATCCAATGGTGGAGGTATTAAGAGAAAGAGGAGGGTGCCCTTTTTGTAACCTCATAGGCGCTGTTTGTCTTGTACGTGAGAATTGAATAGAACAAGAGAAAGGGGGCGAACATAGGATTGGAGGGATGAAATCGAGCCTATCACGATAATAGCAATGTAATTGACACAGACAATGACAATAACAGTGACAGGGACCATGCAAGATAGACCTTGTTATTGTACCAGAGAATAGACAAAAATCAAAGAATGACAGAGGGCAGAGAGCGAGAGTTGCCTCGAAAGGAAGAGTGTCTAGAGAAACAAAGGGGATGGTCCCTTGAGTAGGCCTTGAGGGTGCCTCGAACAATCATGAATACCAATAGAATGGAACACGCCGGAACACTTGATCATCATTGTAGAATGAATGAATGAAGAAGAAGAAGAAGAATGGAGAAGAAACGACCAATACCAAACTTTACGAGCACTATCTAACTATACCGAATCAAATTTAACGATGCCCCCCCCTCGGGTTACTGTAGGCAACAACATGTTAAACGCATGTAATACACATGTCAAACGTTAATTTGTCAGATTTATAGGTATTATTATCGGGGAACTTCGGGAAACTGTAGTGAAGTTGATGATAGTTCATTGAACTATGAAAAATGAGACGACAAGGACAGAAAACTCGTATCCTTGACACGCTATTTATATCGAGTTCAGAACATGACATTGGACGAGCTGTCAAGATGATATTCTCAATACTTCTAAACTCACTATCACTACTCACTAGGAAACTCTATCGTTATTTTAAAACTCCATCTAGCATTCATTGCGAGATATCATACTGCAAGAAAGTTAACAAGTGTAACAAGCGAATTGTTCCACCACACCTCGGCCACTTCCTCACTTCATCCCATTGTGTATCGATTGTCTCATCAAATTATCGTCACTATCAATTTCTCAGCGTACATGGTATTTCAGCGAACTTTCGAGAAGAGCAATTTATTTTATGCGACAGCGAATGACATCGATCATGGTCTATTTCTAGAATGCGTACTTTATTTTACATTTCAGAAACCCAAACTCCAAACCCAGGCTCGATCATATCAAATGTTATATCATCTGTTAAATAGAGAGATCGTAAATTCCTTCCTGATTGAGGGATAGAAACACGGAGAGAAAGTACGAGAGCGCATTGCGCTGTATTACATTTACAACCACATCGATGATGGAGAAGACGCGAGTGAAGAGACCATACATCTATCTCTACACGATCAATCGAGGGGACAATAACATTCACCGACAGACAGCCGGAAGGGATATCGAGAGGAAGACAAAGATCATCCATTATTCACTCCGTCATATCCGGTGATGACTACTCGACCCCATGGGATTTACGACTTCTTCATCATCATCTACCGAACGTCGTATACCAGCTCCTTTCAAATGACCGCTAACATGGTTCCAACGATCGTAAAGCCATAACGACCCCACCGGAAACGTACAGTAGTTGAGACAATTATGGAACTGACGCTGAAACACATGCCCCAATTAGGTTGACAGCTCTTCTTCCTCCGGGGTGAAAATGATGATGATGAGAAGTGGGCTAAGCACCCATCATAAACGACAGGAAGGAAGGAACGAAAGAGGAGGAGGGTAAGAGTAATAGGAAAACTAGGTAAAGCTGTTCGCCCTCTCTAACCTACTCTTCCTCCCTCTCCCACCCTTCTCTCGCTAAGTGTGCCCTCCAGAACGAGTGAAGCCAATCTAGACTAGTGAATAAGGGCAGATTAACTCGGATGCACTTTTTGCCGGCCTATGCCCTCCTTGCTATACACTGGCAAGAAACGATGATTCGTATCGTATCAAATCAACCTTATTAACCCCCAAGCTTACTCCAGTGCAACATTATTAACCCCACTACAGCAAACCACCACAACAACGACTATAATACAGTAATCCGAAAATCACCTAAACATTAGCCAACAACACCTTTCATTCTTTCGCGCCAACCAAACCTGGCTCCATCACATAAATCGCCCATTTCTCACATCATTTACATACGTAAAAAACGATCGTGATCGATTCATTCAATGCCCATGGACAAGTGAATGGAAACAAATGGTGTGAATTGTGATTAGCCACAAGCAAGGATTAGGGGAGGAATAATAATACCATTGTGGCATATAATGAATGGCATGGTCTGGTTTCGGCCATCCATTCAAATGCGAATGCTTATGTCTCCTCTATCCCTCCTTTCCAGTCATTCTCAAGTAGCGTGAAAGAGCCCTCTCTCACACACAAATCGAGACTTGTATGCGTATACCAGTCAGAGATGAGAAGAGCCAAGATGCCAATGGCCACAGGAATACACACCAATATAAATACAAACACCCGCATACACCTCACTAATTGTCATAACAAACCATTGGCGTCATAGGTCGAATAGCTAGGTTATCGGTTTTCAAAGTCCGGTCAGGTTTTTCGATTTTTGGCAAATTTGGCTCAAAATCCGGTCAGGTTTTTCGATTTTTGTGAAATTTTGGCTCAAATCCGGTCATGTTTTTCGATTTTTGTGAAATTTTGGCTCAAATCCGGTCATGTTTTTCGATTTTATGAAATTTTGGCTCAAAATCCGGTCAGGCTTGGTACTTTGTAACATACTTTTCAACCTATGATTGGCGCCAATTTCATTCTAATGCAAATGCCACTTTCAGTTATTTCCTAATAATAGCAGAAAATACCTGTCCCCGTTCGCCCCTCGCTCTGTTTATGCAGGTATGACCGTACAAAAAAATATTATAACCATGGGAGAGCACGTGCGCCAAAAGAATACCTACCATAGCATAGAACAACTTCTCAACAAGCGGACAAACAAACACAACGTGCACCAAGACCATAGGTGGGCACGTTAGGGGAAAGGCTGTGCGCAAACCGGGAAATTGTAGGGCAAGGCTATGCGCATGGCCATTTTTTAGCAAATTTGACTGGAATTTTTCCAATTGTTGGGTGGCAAAGCTATGTGCAAGACCCTGCAAGGGAAGGCAAGGCTGTGTGAAAAAAGAATTCGTTTTCACGCGCCCACCTATGACCAAGACGGCATTTAGGAAATCTCGTCCACGGAGGGCGAAATACACACGACACACGATATCCTCCACCCTCTCATAGATGGATGCGGATACATGGAGGATCTACTAGATTTACATGGGAAAGACCAAGGGATAGATTACATGTACCGTGATCTACCATACAAAATAGAATCCACCAAATCGGCTAAATAACATCCAGCCCGCAGTTTCGATCCCGACCAGAGATTGGACGAACATGAATAATAAAAACGAAACCTAACCAAATCAGAATAGGTTCAAACAGATGTCGATCGGTATCTTTTAGATCGAAAACGATTCTATAGACAAGAAAAATAACCATCGGAGATGAACAAGTGGCAAGATTCATGGTTGGCCCTTGCAATAAGATCAAAGTGTCGAATTACGGAGACTCAACTAGTAGTCCATGGGCAGATGGGCTACTAATGAGTGAATTGAGAGATGAGAGAGTGAGAAGAAGGGAATGAGACAATCGTAGTAATCTCTCTGTCTATGGCTCTCTCCCTCCCTCACTCTCCATCTTCCTCCCTCCCCCCCTCTCTCTCTCTCCTTCTCAATCGCTCATGAGATTGCCAGACGGGTGGATGGACAGAGCATTTAGTCTTGGCCCTTCATTTAGTGTCCACCTCGAAATGGGTATGCAAGCGTGTACAAGAATGGATGGGAACTATATAGTAAAGGAGGAGAGAGAGAGAAGATAGAGATAGAGAGAAAGAGGGGCAGACAGACAGAGAATAAGTAAAAATAGAATGAATGAGATGGACTGCACGGGGAGTAGGGAACAACAACAACAAATAACAACAAGAGGAGGCTTCAATCTTGCAGCGCACAAAATATTCGTAGGTATCATCGTGGAAATTCACTGTCATACTCGGACATGGTCTAGAAAAATCTGGATGTCAGGCAGATCGTAGCTAATTTAAATAATAATATCTTTAATAATAATAACAAGGAAAATTGATAAAAAATTAAATTAATCAAAATTAAAAATAAAATAAATTATTAAAATAAAAATAATAAAATTTGGAATATAAGGATAATTGATACAAAATTATTAAGAATAAAAATTGAAAAATAATTAAATTGATAAATTGATATTGTTAATGATAACCAGAATTTTTCAGGAGTCAAGAAGAAGGGGGAGGATTGGGAAATATAGAAATGAACTACGTAAGAGTAAAAACAAAAAGAAAAGAGGACGAAAGCGCTTGAAAGGGTGTGAGAAATTAGCCCACTCTTCCGAAACAAAGTGAAGAAGAGGAAGAAGCAACCTTACAAAGAGATATAAGAGGAAGTGGCTTGAACCGAAACGTAAAAGTAGATGAAGGCATATTAGGATTACGCCAGACGTTGACCAGGAAATAAAAACAATATTCAATGGTGAATAAGCATACTCGAATTTCAACAAGTGCCGCTGAGTTACTGTATCGCTTTATAATCAATATTTAAAGATTAAAACAAGTAATCAAACTCTACTCATAAGTCGAAAAGTAAGTTACAGACTACGAAGCCTGGCCGCATTTCGGATTTTTTTTTTGAAAATCTATCCGCATTTTGAAAATCTGCAACGCACTACTATGACTACTAGATAGCGGTTAACCGGTCATCGATCAGTGATCGTATCTGCATAACACACACAATGAATGAAAAGAGAAGAGGGGATGAAGGGCGGCCCAGTCATGATTTGCCCCCCGGAAGAATGGTGGAGAATGGAATGGGGGGTAAGAAGAAGAAGAGAATAGGAATATGAAAAAAAGACTAAAGAAGAAAAGGATGAGGAGTAGAAGGCGTATGGAAACCAGTCAATGTTCAAGTACGAGGGAGCTAAGAGAATTAGAGAAAAGGAGATAGAGACAGTTAGATCATTGTACGAAATGAATGGAACCTGGCTTATCTATTACTCAATACATTTCCCGACCGAATAAAACGCGAGTTCGGAATGTAATTCAATCGAAAATGCACTAATTGATTTTGACTCAAATCACAGACACCGATCCTGAGTCCTCGTCTCAATAATTCGTGACGTACTGGACGATCTTAGGCGCCAGTATTTGTCGATACGCTTTTAGGCGCCAGTAGATGTCAACAGGGCACGGCTCAGGACCTCGTCGTGTAACACTAAGTCTAATATGCTCAACATTGACATTTCTCTGGGCTTCGTGCACATATGGCAAAAGTGTATAGATAGCAAGCCGACTGGTCATCTTTACATCTCCTCCATTCATTCACCGCAGCTCTGTCCCCTCCCATTCCTCATCTGGTCATTCAATCGTATATATCTACGATGGCCATTTGAATGCACATAGTGTACAGAGAGGCACAAAAAAGCTGGGCGGAAGAGCACGAGAGAAGGAGAGGGGAGAAGAGGACGGGGGGACGGAACAAAAAGTGCGCCAACGGAGCTGTAAGACGATGCCAGTACACGTGTGCAGTCGAGAGCGAGAGAGAGCTCAAAGAAAGAAAGAAGGACGAGAGAGAGAGAGTATATGAATAAAGAAAAACATCAAGAACAGTTCGTGAATCGAATAGCTACGTTACAGATTTGCAAAATGCACACGTGTTTTCAAAAAAATTCCAAAATGCGGTCAGGTTTCGTAGTTCGTATCGATGATTTAATCATGTCTATTGATTCATTTCTATATCTCGGAAAGCTCTACAAATGTTAGGCCACCGGCTACTTTTCCCTTACATTTCCAGAATTCTTGATACATACTCTACTAACCAATGGGTTCGAGCAAATGCTGGTGAAATAAATAGAGTGGGAGATGAATAACAATTCATTGTGTATATGTTTTTAGATGAAAATCAGCAGCTGCCGGAGATCTGCGTTCTTACTGAGAAAAGTGTCATCGTGAATTTACTTTCGAGTAGTAAACGACGGGAGGAAATGGGGGAGGAGGATGAACAGCTGACTGAACTGGACCCACACAGGAGAAAAGTGAATCCTTTCGTCGGAAATCGTATCAACAAACATGGGCTTAAGTCTCATGCGAGGAGGAGCACGCTTATAAACACACAGGGAAGGTGAACAAGAGCGGAATGGACAATCGAAGATGAAAGCAGAGGGGAGAGAAGAACAACTATGCAAGCGCAAACACTACTAAATACTACTACAAATCGATTGGACAACATGCATGCATGATCAATTAGTTGTGCTAGAATTATCGATTAATTTAAAGCGACAATTGATTCGGAATGTACGAGGATACGCGAATCATGATGGCACACAGCGTTCTCATGACTTTCAAAGCAAGAACGACCGCTCAACATACAAATTCTCTCGAATACAATGGTCTCTCCTTTGTCTTGCTTTCGAAGAAAAATGGCTTGGACCAGAATACTGTGGGCATTCTTATCGGTTATCGGGGTAACACGAAATAAGGAGGGGTTTAGACGACGGACCAGCCGATTAGATTGATAAGACTAGCAGAGAAAGACAATGGCGCCAGATGTTAGTGAGCGATGGGAGCAGTGACGAAATCAATCGTGGAATAATATACAACAAGGAAAATTTAAATGATAATTTTTAAACAAATCAAGTATGGCATAAAGCATTTCTATACTACCCGGTAGACTCTAAACAGCAATAAATCAATCGATCTGGATACTATGAGCTCGAAACCACCAGAGAGAATGTTCAAGAAGAAGTTAGCAAAAGCAATGGCCAATAAAACGATAAAATAACGAATTGATAGAAATTAAGGACGAATAAACGTGGGATACTAGTCATAAGTGGACACCCAAACCAACCGAATAGACTGAACACAAAAAAGACCCATCGAAAATAAAGAAAAACGCAGAAAACCAAGAAATTAGAGGAGGGTGCCCATTTTTGGCAACGATCCAAGAAAGGATAGAGTGCCAGAGAGAACAGAGTACTGGAGCGTGGGTCAGAGACGCAGAGACAAATAGAGTAAGCGCGGGCTTGGACACTTCTCCTTAATTCTTACTGAATTATTTTCTGTCATACATTTTACATTTCAATATTAAAGTATGGTGTAAATTCCGTTTTAAATTAAAAATAAACAGATCAAATTGAAAAAAAAACTGCATTTACGAAGAAAACAGGAGAAAATCAATAAATAGTGGTCAGAGATATCGATCTACCTACCAACCATTAATGGAAAGAAATAGATAAAAATTAATACAACTGGAAGACACGAAAAATTCGTAGTCGGATTCAATAATGCAATACCTTTTATAATCTCTGATGCATTTGTTGTTAGCTAGTCGCACATATAATATATAGAGGGCATAAAATTTGTTATTCCAGATATGTTAGCATATATTTTGTACCAAAAGAATGTCCTTATAACACGAAAACAACACGCAATCCCTTGAGAGGAAAATGATTCACACATTGAAAACAGATTAATGGGAAGGAAAACAGACGTAATATTGCGATAATAAGATTAGTTGGGGATAACATAGAGATATTAGGTTGGCGAGAAAGTAACGGCCAAATTCCACTCTCATAAGAAAGTAAGAATACCTATGAAAAAAATCTAGGAATTGCAGCATGCATACAGCACATATGAACCAACGGCATCCACTACTTGAAGACACACACAGAGCAAATTTTACTATCCGCTCTGACAACACTCTCTTGTAGACAAAGAAAGCGGGAGAGTGTGGCTAGAGCGGAGAGTTTCAAACTCGTTTCTGATCCACCTCTAGACCACAAAACCTTCAACCTCTAGACTATTTTCAAATTTCCAGGGCACAGCAACACAAAATCTAGAAAAGGTAGGATCAAATTACCGTATAAATCTTGCCACTATTCATTGCTACTTCTTTATGTAAGCCGTTAAATAATAGGAGAAAGGGAGGATATTTTGATTGAATGAAATTAATAGAATATTTATCTGAGAGTGAGAATACGGTAAAACATTTACGGACATAAATCACTGTATTTCTCTCCTCGAAATGATATTTGAACGAAATTTCAACTATATCAATTGCATCACATTTCCTAGGTAATATGTAGGTTTCAAAAATTTTCGAGTCCTTATCCCAAATCTTAAATATACCAAGAAGCAAAAATGATGCAATGATTTTTTTAAATGTCGAAAAACACTTCATTAGAGAATCGATCTCATTTATCAGAAAAATTTTATGATGACACTTCGGAGGGAGCCATAGCGAATAAACTAATGTTTGAAAATTGAGATATACGAATCGGACCCAACAATTATCTTCATTATTCATTATTCAGATCATAAACCAAAGTAATTTATTCGTATGTAGCATAAAAAAGAGCAAAGAACAGAATTTACACAACAACGATTAATATGAGAAAGATTGATAGGAATGAACAGTTAGTTGACGATTTAAAAAGAAACTCAACCACAAAAATTAAACAACAAAACAAAGACCAAACAATGAACAAATGAGCTTCTCGCAGTCATGGAAAAAATAAACAAAAAAATTATAGAATTTAAGGAAAGAATTTTTCAAATGAAAAATCGAACTATCGATAGACAATCGAACTACCGTAATCGGAACTTTCGCAATAAACGAAATCATAATTACCAAGATTCTTCTTGCTCTGCTCGTTGTAGCAGCATCATATCCAATGCACATTTAACATGAGGAGAAATATTCTGAAGAAAATGTGTCATTGAATATACTGACCATTGAATTATGAGGATTTTTAAAAGATTTTAAATGCAAATTCATATTACCTTTTTTTAAAGAATCTGTTATATTACTTACCAATAATAACTCAGCAGCAATAACTTCGAGCCGTGTATCGTATTGGATATAACGAAATACTGCATCGAGCAGGGCAGATAGGCCATAATGATCGTAAACATTCAAAATAGGTCCAACAAATTCGTCCTCTTTATAATAAGTCTTACGAAATTCCTTGAAGTAATAACTTGATCACAGCCCTGGTCCCCCCCCCCCCTTGGAGGGAACCAGGGCTGGGAGTGAAAACGTTAAACGTAAAATAACAGCCCTGCCCGGAACTAGCGGCTACTTGTATAAAATGTATTAAAAAAACAAAACTCGTTTCAATTTACTATAACCCATAAAAAAAAGATCAATAATTACCTTCAAGGCTTTAACACATTCCCACATAACCTTATCGATTTTGAACTTGCAAGCCAAGTTTAAAATAGAAACAGCATCATCACTATTTATCTGAAATTCGGAAGACACATTAATAGAATAATTTTCAAATTAATAACCTCAGTATTCTCAGGATATACACATTTGAGCAATAATTCGAATTCACGAGGGGAAACATCTTCGATAAAAAGCTAAATAAAAAAATGATAGTGTGAAAAACCTTGTTAACAATTGTATTTGACCTCGTTCACAATTTCTGATGACTCCGGATAAATCAATGAAGATAAAACAGGAGAGTTCATTGCTATTATCGATCTATAAAATTATACAAGTTCTAGTTCAAAATGGAATATTAGAAACTGACTTGTTCACATAGAATACAGTATCCCCTACAGTAATCTTAAGATCAGTTAATTTCGATGGCGAAGAGAATGAGCTTAGAATGTAAGGTACCACACCTCTCTTTTCTTTCATCTGAAATATATTTACCAAGTTAATTAAAGAAACAAGGACCTACCGTTACAGTAACAATAGCATTAACTTCATCAAAAATGTCGAGCTTATTGATAGGATCAAACAACTTTTCATAACGTCTGAATTGAATGAGAAACGTCTGTCTTATTTATCATCCATCTCTCCTTATATACTACAGTCCAGTGTCTAGGACATAGGTCGAAAAAATAAGCATTTTGAGCCGAAAATTCCCGAAAAATCGAAAAAAACCTGACCGCATTTTGAAAATGTGTAACGTATTATACATTATACGTATTTCGATATTATATTATACGCTATTAGATATATGGTCTAGGACCAGGGGTGGTATTCTTTCGTCGAATTTTCGGCTTGACGAAATATTTCGCGGCTTGCCGAAATATTTTGCGGATTGCCTACAATGAACACTCGAATCTCGCAAAAGACACGAGCTTGGGAGGGGGAATGTACAACCGACCACCCGCATGACAACTTATAAATTAACCACTACACTATGTTGCTTCATTTCATTCTCTATCATTTCTCTTCCTAGTAACTAGTAATTTTAATTCTTATTCTTTTCGATTCCTCTCTCATTCATCATTTCACCCGTTATTCCCTTCGCCGCTCGGTTGGTTGTGATGCTGAGGTGCCGCTCAAGGAAAGAACAAATATAAAAAATGAAAACCATGTCTTGCCGAAATCCGTTGTTCTCCCCTAAAATATTTAGGCTTTCGAAAAAGTGCGCCGAATTTTTCTCTTACGATGTCTGAATCATTTTGCCGAATATTTAGGCATTCGGAACGCCTCTCTCGTTTTCGGCAGACCGCTCTATCTCTCAACGTGTGCGCGAAATATATTTTGGAATGCCGAAAAATATTTCGGCATGTGCCGAAATTGACGAAAGAATACCGCCCCAGGGACACTGGATCTTTTTTGACTGATTTTCGTTTTTCTTAAAAAAATTCTAACATAATCCATTTGTAATATCTCCCTTTGTTTCTTTCTTTATAATAATAGTTATGACAGTGTTTTTGTGTTCGCTCACGGACATCTTTTCAATTTCTATCTCGTAAAGATTTATTTAAAAGCTTTGCTTAGTCTTAGTTTTTAAAGGCAGCTGGCATAAAAATTTTCGATTCGAAATAGTTAAAATAGTTGATCTCATGTTGATAAGCTCAAAGAACTATTCAGAAATATGTATTTGAAAGTTTGAAAAGACGCTCTGGTAAGAAGTTGGATTACTGTAGCCTGCTCCACACCGCGAGCGAGGTTTCCGAACTACAGTATGCTAACTCCATCGAAAAGCTCAAAATAGCCCATTATTGAGTTTTATTCTTCATAATTCCCCACTGTGGATAGAATTATCATCAAAATCTTCAATTTCAAGTCGTATCCAAACAGTTGGTGTGGCAATTAGGAAAAGGCTCCCGCTATCTGGAGCAGACTGTAGTTTTTTTTTAACTGCGCCGTTCTCCTTACCACAATTCTTATGATATAAATCACGCTATCTTAGAAAATCGACATATGTGCGGTATCGATGAAAAATGAATTTTCCTGTTTTATGTGTGATAATTACAGGCTCCATAAGTGAAGTATACTGGTACTTGGAAATTGCTTCCAATTGAAAATTCGCTTCAGGGGGTGACCACACAACGATTTGGCGCCTTTTCCTAAAAGGTTTATTTCGATGCCAATCGATTCGGGAGTGGGTGCAATGGACTCCTTGGCTAATTCTAAGAAACTATTGTCCAGGGGAGTTTTTTGATCAATGATCAACCAACGCCGGAATCGGGAATTTTCGAAAAAAATTTCACATTTAATTAATTTTCACTAGTTCACCATAACAAGCCTACAACTTTTTATTTGCTCAATCGCTTCTACATATCATAACACAGCTTCAGTTTAAAAATCATAATTTTTAAAAAATACATTTTTTGTGAAAATATCGTTTTTATAACGAAAATCGTAATTATGGTGTGCACCTACAGTAATCCCAAATCGGTTAATTTGAAAATTTGGTAGTTTTAAACATATTTCACCGCTGTTCTTGACGTGACTGAGGTATACGACTACTCCTCGTCTTCGGAGTGCATCTATTCCCAGGTGCTGATTTCGCTGAAAATTGACATTTTTCGTAAATTGATCATTATTCCGTTGTTTGTTATTCATTATCGATAAAAATTGGATCGCTATACCATAGTATCATCTATACAAACATACTAAAAAATGAAGAGAAACGGTTGACTTTGAAGAAAGTTATTGCTGAAAAACCAAAATATCATAAAATGTTGACCAGCACTGAACCGTGCAGGTGCACTCCGAAGACGTGGAGTACTTATATACCTCAGTCATGTCAAGAACAGCGGTGAAATATGTTTAAAACTACCAAATTTCCAAATTAACCGATTTGGGATTACTGTAGGTGCACACCATAATTACGATTTTCGTTATAAAAACGATATTTTCACAAAAAATGTATTTTTTTAAAATTATGATTTTTATACTGAAGCTGTGTTATGATATGTAGAAGCGATTGAGCAAATAAAAAGTTGTAGGCTTGTTATGGTGAACTAGTGAAAATTAATTAAATGTGAAATTTTTTTCGAAAATTCCCGATTCCGGCGTTGGTTGATCATTGATCAAAAAACTCCCCTGGACAATAGTTTCTTAGAATTAGCCAAGGAGTCCATTGCACCCACTCCCGAATCGATTGGCATAGAAATAAACCTTTTAGGAAAAGGCGCCAAATCGTTGTGTGGTCACCCCCTGAAGCGAATTTTCAATTGGAAGCAATTTCCAAGTACCAGTGTACTACACTTATGGAGCCTGTAATTATCACACATAAAACAGAAAAATTCATTTTTCATCGATACCAAAAAATATTCCAGTTATTGAATTCTCTCAGATAGTGCTTTATAAGGTGTATATATTTCGAAACAGAATTTATTTCAAGCTCTTTTATATGAGATCAACTTGTTTTTCGTTTCCCGGTCCCTTTAATAAACATACCCAATGTATAGCTTGAGAGGGGTGATGTGTCCACCATAAAAATGAACATCGCTAGCCGAGAACTCATTGATTAAAGATTCTTCTGAGCTAGAAATATTATAATTTAACAATTGATACTTTCTCAAGTTACCCTAACTACTAGATACAATTAAATGGATTATTCATTTATAAATATATCACTTACTTGTCTTTATTAGTCTTCATGAATTGCAATTTCACATCGAACAAACATTCAAAGAATGGAACAATCTCATCGTTTCTGAAAATTAAATTTTTAACTATCCCAGACCAAAAAACAAATAGAATCGAAAAGGTAACAAAGATCGTCCAGGGATGTTTTATTAAATATTTTTAGTAATTCATCGCTAACATTAAATATATAAATGTATTTTATTCATGGCAAAGTAGTATTCGTATAGCACTACAAGGAGTTTTCATGCATCGTTATCTGAGAAAAAGCCGAGTAATACTCACGTATGAAAGAAATCAAAGGAGAAAGTATTCACTGAATGAATGAATTAAATTACCCATCACGAAGGGAAAGAACAGCAACAATGTCGTGGGAGAACCCCTCATCGAAGTTCACATCAAATTTGAATGGAACACCGATAATGGCAACTTCATTTGATGTGCCAACTAAAATATTGCGCATTTTATCAATTTGATTCAGCTAATTTCACAGAAAAATATGCATTTTCAAACATATAATAACATATAGTAGCATAGAATTACCTATAGGTTGGAAGACCTCCTAAATTTACACAATTTCTTCTCAAAGGGATTCGAATCGATCTAGAATTGATGAATTCATTGAATCGATTATCATCTTTAGCCAGCTCACTCGATGACATTTCTTTGATAAAAAGGAATGTGAAGATTTAATTTTAAATATAAAAAATAGTGATATTCAAATCGAACCAACGAAATTCAATAGGAGTAATTTTTAAGATAGTAAAGTGAACGAATTTATTCAAAAATCAGTTACTAACAATGTAATATCGAATTACAACAATTATTACCAAAAAGTGAAACCAAGCAAAGGCAGAATTCGACATGAAAGGAACAGAAAACGGAATATTGATTAGTCTAAAATTTTCTCCATTGATCGATTTTCTCTAATCGATAAACAAATTCCTCACTTCTTCAGTAAATAGTGAAATACAAAGTCATCAATCAATCAATAATTACAAAAATATAAACTTGAAATTTGTCAAATAATACAGTTTCTTTAGAGCCTCTCCTAGCCACTCCTCCATTCTCTTATTACCAAGACAATTAAGAAGTTCTCCAGTATCCGCTGTTATCTAAGAAGTATTGATTGAAATGAAAGTATTGATTGATTAGGTGATAACCATCATACCTCCATTATTTAAGGAAAAATAGCATGAAGAACATATACCATATCTTCATATTCAGCATCAACTATTGGAAACTGATACCAATCAATAATTGAAACTAAATCAATCAATAACATTATACCGTATCTTGCAATTAACAATATAACCAAAAGAAGAACACAATTTGTACAACAACGATTAATATGAGAAAGATTTATAGGAATGAAAAAAATAGTTGGTAGGACAAAGATCAAACAATGAACAAATTAGCTTCTTGCAATCATGGATAAACTAAACAACAATTTTTTTTAAATCGAGTATTTGAAGGAAAATATCGAAATATCAATAATCGGCACTATCGTTATCGGAATCTTGATAACTAAGTCTTATCATTTCTTTATGTAGCTTATTCAATGCACTTTTAACACGAGGAGAAAGATTCTGAAGAAAATGTGTTACTGAATAGAATGAATATTGATTGATGATGATTTTTCAAAATTATTTTAAATGCAAATTCAAATTATTTTTGACAGAATCTATTATACTTACCGGAAATGTGTTGGAAGAAATAAAATTACGCCATGTACAGTCTTTGATATAACGAAATACTGCATCGAGCAGGGAAGATAGATCATATTGATCACAAATATTCAAGATGGACTTAATATATTGCTCGTCATCAATATCAGATATACGGAATTCCTTCAAGAAATACTTTGATCATAGTTTAAACCATACATTTTCTTATGCGGTGTTACATTTCGAAACGGGTGACGTGTCCGTCAACTTCAATTTCGGAGTGTTTTGGGTCTCGAGTAGAAAACCCTGATGGGTCATGAAATTACTGTAAAAAGTTACGGTAGTCAACACATATTGATCGATGGTTACGGTAACTTCTTACCGTATTCCAATTGTTTATCAGGGTTTTCCACTCGAGACCCACCACACTTCAAAATTGAAGTTGACGGACACGTCACCCGTTTCGAAATGTAACACCGCATTACCCTCACAGTGTGAGGATTTACCCACTATATTCGGCTAATTTTCAGGGTCGACCCACTACATAAGGCTCATTTTTATGTGAAATATTACAATTTAAGCGAAAAATAACGATTTTTCTAGATCGACCCACTATATAAAAATAATTCGGTGAGAACACAGAAAATGTACGGTTTAAACATAAGCAAAAAAAGTTTGTATAAGCGTAATAAATTGCAATAAATTGGATCATACATTGCCATACCCTCGCAGTGCGAGGATTGACCCACTATATAAGGCCTTTTAGGCTACTTGATAAAAAATTTTAGGCCACTTGATACAAAAATGAAGCAAAAAATGACGATTTTTAAGCAAAAATAACGTATTTTGTGAATCAACCCATCCTATTTCGAGAATTGACCCACTATATAAAAATAGACGGCGAGGGTTCCGAAAATGTATGAATTGGATTATTGCAGCATAAACGGTTACACTTTCATATATTGTATAAAAATGTGTAAAAACAAAACTCGCTTCAATTTACTATAACGAATAAAAAGATCAATAAATACCTTCAAGGCTTCAACACATTTCCACATAACATTATCGATTTTGAACTTGCAAGCCAAGTTTAAAACAGCAATAGCATCGTATTTCTTAATCTGAAAATCAGAACATATATCAATAAAATAATTTTAAACTTAATAACCTCAGTATTCTCAGGATATATACATTTGAGCAATAATGCAAATTCACGAGGGGAAACATCTTCGAGGAAAAGCTAAATAAAAAATATGATAGTGTGAAAAGCTTTGTTGAGAATTGTATTTAACCTCGTTCACATTTTCTAATGACTCCGGATAAATCAATGAAGACAAAACAGGAGAGTTCATTGCGATTATCGATCTGTAAAAAGATACAAATTGTTGTTGAAAATTCAACATTTGAAACTGACTTGTTTACGTAGAATACGAAATCTCCTACATTAATCTCAAGATCGGTTAATTTCGACGGAGAAGAGAATGAACTTAGAATACAAGGTACCACACCCCTCTTCTCTTTCATCTGAAAAATATTAAATTAATTTTTTTTTAAACAATAAGATAACCTACCGTTACAGTAATAATAGCAATAACTCCATTAGAAACGTCGAGTTTATTGATTGGATCAAATAACATGAACGTAAGACCGGTTGTTGTATTGAAAATTACCTGCCTAAATTATGATCTATCTCAACTTATCATATGCTACCATAGTTACAACAGTGTTTTTATGTTCACTCAATGTCAGATTACACATAATTATACGATCGTTTCAATTTCTATCACATAAACATCTTTTTTTAAAGCACTGCTTATTTTTATTTTTAGCATAAAAACGACACATGCCCGATATGTAGCTCGATAGGGGTGATGTGTAAATCATGGAAATGAACATCATTAATAGAAAACTCATTGATTATAGATTCTTCCGAGCTACAATTATCAATATTCAAATTTCAATTTTTTCTCAAGTGATCTGAACGACTAGGTACAATATAATGCATTATTCGTTTATAAATATATCACATACTTGTCTTTGTTTGTCTTCATAAATTGTAATTTCACATCAAACAAACATTCAAAGAATGGAGCCTTTTCATAGAATCTGAAGGTTAAACTTTTAACAATCGCCGACAGGAAAACAAAAACGTAATAAATCAAAGAAGAAAGCATTTACTGAAAGAATGAATTCAATTACCTGTAAATCGAAAGAACAGCAACTAATTTGCGGGGGTTGTCCACATATACGGGGGTAGGCAAATCTGTCATCAACTCAAACTGGAATGGAATACTGACAATTGTCTCTTCATTCCGAGATAGCCTATAATATTGCGCATTTTATCGATTTATTTCAGCGAATTTCACAGAAAAAAATGTGTTTTTTTTTGAAACACATGAGAGACTATCTGACTTAGTGAACATTTGTGGCTTATGGCTTGGCACTTGACCAAACAGGGGGGAAAATCGTCAATTTATGGTCGAATTTTGCGGGTCGGTAACCATGAAAGGCGAATTTTTGCCCATGGGATAACCATAGACCATGACTGTATCTGCACTCTCGCTAAATAAAAGTTCGATAAGATGGCATCAAAATTTCAAAGTTTACGGATTGGTTCGATATGTGTATACGACAATGGGAAATAATAAGCAGGTAAATTCTAAGTGTCATCTCGATCCAAAACCGTGAGGTCCAGAAAAATTTTAAAACCAATAAAAAGTTTTAATGCATAAGCGGGAATCTAATAAAACAAAATATTTGTATTGGTTAAAAAGTTTTTGTCTGTGCCTCACGTTTTTGGATCGAGATGACACTTGGAATTTACCTGCTTATTATTGCCCACCGTCGCATACACATATCGAACAAATCCGTAAACTTTGAAATTCTGATGCCATTTTATCGAACTTACGTTATTTAGCGAGGGTGCAGATATGACCAAACTCCGTCTGCGAGGTCATGCCACCCCTTACTACAGCTGTGCACGATTTGGGCACGATTGGTTCATATCACTTTTTGGTCAAGAGCCAAGAGAATATCACTTGAGCCAGATAGTCTCTCATATAGTAGCAGAGTATTACCCAACGATCCCATTATCTTTTCGATCTGCACGATATGATCTCAACTGGAGTCCGATCGTTTCAGATTTGATGAATTCAAATACATGATCGTCATTGAATCGATCATCATTTTCAGCAAGTTCACTTGATGACATTTCTTTAAGAATAAATGGAGATTTAATTTTAAATATAAAAAATAGTGATATTCAAATCGAACAAACGATATTCAGTAGGAATCATTTTTAAGGTAATAAAATCAACGGGATTTATTCAAGTATATTAAAAAGGATGAGTTTACAAATAACCGTGATGAATAAACCAACGGAATCAAATAAAAAAATCAGTTACTAAGAATGTAATCGGCAATGCCGAAGTACAACAATTATTACCAGAAAGTGAAACCAAACATAAAGATACAATTGAACATGAAAGATACACAAAACAGAAAATCGATTAGAAAATTTTGTCTCATCGGTTTTCTCCAACCGATAAACAAATTCCTCACTTCTTCAGTAGATAATGCAGTACAAAGTCATCAATCATTCAATAATTACAAAAATATAAACTTGAAATTCGTCAAATAATGCAGTTTTATTAGAGCTTCTCCTAGAAGGTATTAAAAATATATAAAGATATGACGAGATAGAGGTAATTGACATAGGAATGATATCTGAATTTAATCAACATAGTCAATCAATCGATATTCTGACATGTAGAAATCGATGCTCTTATTAGCCAGACAAAGAAGAAGTTCTACAGTATCCGTTGTTATCTAAGAAGTATTGATTGATATGAAAGTATTGATTGATATGAAAGAATTGATTGATGAGGTGATAATCATCATACCTCCTTTTATTTAAGGAAACATAGCATGAAGAAGTTATCCAATATCTTTATATTCAACATCGATCAATGGAAACTGAAATCAATCAATAACTGAATCTAAATCAATAAATAATATCACTCCGTATTTTTATTATTAGCATCAATGAAAATGTAGGGTTGATCAAAATAGGTAATAATACGAAGTTTTGCACCATTTGCATGCAATACCATGGAAAATAATTTGATATATCGATTTATGGAAAACTACTTACCGTAATCTCGACTTCCATTGTACAGTTTGTAGTTAAATATGTGTTCTGTACAAACACCACCATAGACAATTGCCTACAAAGAACATAATTTCTTCAAATTCAAAAATTTAAATCAATAGCTAACCCAAAGCCGAAGGAATACTTCGTCCTTTTATATTAAGCATTCATTCCATCAATCTTTATCCTTATCGATTGATTTTCATCCCATGATACAGTAATCTCAGCTGAATGCATGCATGTCCATAGAGTTGAATACAAACTGCAATCATAGCTCGATAGTTTTTGTTCTTTTAAGACTATAATAATATCATTGAAAACTTTGGTGCAATCATACATGGGCGCCGACATGGGGGTGCCCCCTGTAAAATTTTGATTCTGTGGAATGCCCCCTGTAAAAAAATGAGATCTAGGCGAAAATTGGAAAAAAGTGAAAAAGCACCGATGAATCCATGGAATTCCCCCTGTAAAATTATCAATTTTTGTTGGAATGCCCCCTATGGAATCGAGCTCCAGGTACCCCGCCCATGTATGGGTGCAATCAACTTCGCATTACACAATATAACAAAATATTATGAGCCAATAAAGAAAAATTTCAAATATATTGAATGATACTAAAGGTGTTTTCATTAGCTAATAAGCTAACTAATATAAGTATTTGAATGAGATATATGAAATAATAATTGTAGTGTAAACTTACTCATGATTGCAACAAAATAGTACTTCAAGATCCTTTTCTCCTTTCTTTGCATATTCCTCCTTCTTTTCCTCTACACAGAATGGAAAGCCATTGATTGTGATAGTGATACATCTAGTCTTCAACTTGTACCTGAATATAAAACGATATTCATAAAGTTCTTCACACATAATTATGTTGCCATTGAATGAACAAATGAATCAATAAAGAAACTAACATTTCTCCTGCTTCTTCGTTCACTGAAAGATCAAAGATCAATCCAAAGATCAACGATCAATCCAAAGGTCAAAGATCAATCCAAAGATCAAAGATCAATCCAAGAAATATGAAATGGATTCTGCTTTTGATGTTTCAGAATCAACGGACTCAAATTCCTGATCATTATTGAATTGATCACTATTATCAGAAATTTTTGATGATATTTCTGACAATGAGAGAACCATAAAGAATAAGCAAATGTTTTTAAAAAATGAGATATATGAATCGGACCCAACAATGATCTTCATAATTGATTATACAGAAAATAAGCAAAAGAAATTTATTTTAATATACCAAAAAAAGAACAAAGAACACAATTTACAAAACAACGATTAATATGAGAAAGATTGATAGGAATGAAAATTTAGTTGACGATTTATAAAGAACCTCAACCAAAAAAAGACCTAAACAGCAGGACAAAGACCAAATTATGAACAAATAGCTTCTTGCAATCATGGAGAAGCTAAACAACAATTAAAAAAATGAAAAAAAGGAAAATCTATCAATTATCGGAACTATCGTAATCCGAACTATCGATAATCGGACTACCGTAATCGGAACTATCCTTATCGGAATCAATCTCTTCCATCTCTTCCTGTAGCATTTCCAATGTTTAACACGAGGAGAAAAACTCTGAAGAAAATGTGTTACTGAATAACTAATGATTGATGAGAATTTAGATTTTAAAATGTAAATTCTCATTAGAAAAAAAAAGAATCTATTATACTTACCGATATCATGTAATAATAATCATCGAAGTTTATACGGTTACTTGCTGCTTCGAACAGGGAAGATAGATTATAATGATCACAAATATTCAAGATAGATTTAATATATTCCTCTTGATCATCATAAGACGGACGGAAATACTTGAAGAAATAAATTGATCACAGGTTAAACGTAAAAAGTTTGGATAAGCGTTCCAGTATTAAATTGGACTACTTTAGCCTACTCTGATACACTTTCATGTATTGTATAAAAGAATATAAAAACAAAACTCGCTTCAACTTACTATAACCTATAAAAAGATCAATAATTACCTCCAATGATTCAACAAATTTCCACATAACATTATTGATTTTGAACTTACAAGCCAAGTTTAAAATAGAAACAGCTTCATTTTCCTTGATCTGAAATTCAGAAGGTGCATCAATAAAATATTTTTAAAATTAATAACCTCAGTATTCTCAGGATAGATACATTTGAACAATAATTCGAATTCACGAGGGGAAACGTCTTCGAGGAAAAGCTAAATAAAAATATGATAGTGCGAAATACTTTGTTAAGAATTGTATTTAACCTCGTTCACAATTTCTAAAGAATTCGGATAAATCAATGAAGATAAAACAGGAGAGTGCATTGATATTATCGATCTATAAATTACCCATTCGTGATCATAATTCAAAATTTGAAACTGACTTGTTGACGTAGAATACGGTATCTCCTACAGTAATCTTAAGATCAGTTAATTTCGAAGGAGACGAGAACGAACTTAGAATGGAAGGTACTACACCTCTCTTTTCTTTCATCTGATAAAGAAATATATTTACAAATTTAGTTATAGAAATAAAAAGATCTACCGTTACAGTAACAATAGCATCAACTCCATCAGAAGCGTCGAGTTCATTGATTGGATCAAATAACAAAAGCTCCTCTCCGAGAAAAGTGCGTGCCTGTCTAATTTATGATTCATTATTTTGTTTTTGAAATGTGTTTTGTTTTGACATGCCAGTCTTGATGTATACAGATCAGATAACACGCGTGTCACATAAGGATCGAGATAAAATCGAATGGTGGCAGGAAAAATATAAAACCTATCATATTGATTATAATTATCTTTTTTCAATCACCTAAAAAAAAGAAAGCTTTACCCACTCCTAGTTTTTTGAGCATAAAAAACGAATAAACATACCCAATCAGTAGCTTGACAGGGGTCATGTGTCCACCATAAAAATGAACAACATTAACCGATAACTCATTGATTAAAGATTCTTCCGACCTACAATTATCGATATTCAACTTTCGATACTTTTTCAAGTAATTTTTAACGACTATATACGATAAAATGCATTATTCATTTATAAATATATCACATACTTGTCTTTATTAGTCTTCATCAATTGTAATTTCGCATCCAACAAACATTCGAAGAATGGAACATTTTCACAGTTTCTGAAGATAAAATTTTTAATCCCTGGTCAAAAAAAACAGAATGAGAAAGGACAATGATCGTCCAGCCACGTTTTTATTTTTAATCATTAATTGAAAAAATCAAAGAAAAAAAGTGTATAATTAAAGAATGAATTAAATTACCCATCAAGAAGCGAAAAAATAGCAAATACGTCATAGCACGCGCGTCGCATAAGGTTCGAATAAACGGTGGCACATTGCAAAAGTCGAAAATGAGCAGATATGATTTTTTGGTAGTCCATAGGGTCCCTAACAAGATAGCCAGAGCTTTTTTGCATATCTTCATTTTCAAAGTCGAGAGACGACGTCAAACTTTTTCGACGTCGAAATGAGCCGACTTTGGGGCTCTGTAGCTCTTCGGGGTGTGGTTTTGGTATCGAGTCTTCAACAGAATAGTTCACTGGTATGACAAGGAGAATGAGCCTGCATCATTGTCAAATCGATATTTTAATTAGTATTTTTGTAAATCGATTTTGTTATATGGTTCTTAACAAAAATCGAAGCCAAAAGGTTTTAATATCTCAATCGACCGATCTCGAGGAGAGCTTTTCAACGGTATGCCGACGCTTTCTACAAGTGGTAGCCTTCGAGAGATATGAGCATTTCAAGATTTTCATTGCATGCGATCACACGAGATGAGAGTGACTGATTCGGTGATCTACCCTCTCTTCTGCCTCGTGTGAACAATACGCCCATTTCGCCCAAGTTTCACTGTTGTTCTATTAGATTTCCAAGATATTTTTGATAACTTTCTAGTATTCCTTTTTATTATTAAATTCATAATTTATATCCAATCAATGAATATTAATCATCCTGAATGCAAATGACAAAAAAAAATACAAAAAGGCTTCAAATTCACAGGAATATTTTACCACACTCTTCCTCTACTACCATCCTAAAGAAAAAAATCTTCGTGTTGTCCAAAAATCTCCTCGGCCCCGTCCTCCTCCTCATCTCCCCCTCCTCTAAAACGTCGTCGTTCATCTCCGAGTCCTCCGACTCATCCACAACTCTTCTCTTCCCCGTCGTGTTAAAGTTTGCACGCTCTGACAAGTTAAAAAGTATTCTCTTTTCTGGATTTCATAATCACAGAAAAACATTTCGACAAAAACAAAATCAGCAAAAGAAAACTGCGGCAAGGAGGATCGAACCCTTGACAGTCAAAACTAAACGGCGACCTTATCCACTACACTACCTAGCAACTTGCTGAGATGGTTGATAGATGAGTCCATCAACCAATCGGTATGGATGGTGTATGAAATTACACGAATTTTTCCAATAAAAAAATCTTGAAATGCTCATATCTCTCGAAGGCTACCACTTGTAGAAAGCGTCAGCATACCGTTGAAAAGCTCTCCTCGAGATCGGTCGATTGAGATATTAAAACCTTTTGGCTTCGATTTTTGTTAAGAACCATATAACAAAATCGATTTACAAAAATACAAATTAAAATATCGATTTGACAATGATGCAGGCTCATTCTCCTTGTCATAACAGTGAACTATTCTGTTGAAGACTCGATACCAAAACCACACCCCGAAGAGCTACAGAGCCCCAAAGTCGGCTCATTTCGACGTTGAAAAAGTTTGACGTCGTCTCTCGACTTTGAAAATGAAGATAAGCAAAAAAGCTCTGGCTATCTTGTTAGGGACTCTATTGACTACCGAAAAATGCATTAATATGTGGGGGTCAAAAAATGTGCCAACGAACCCCGGATTTTACTCGATTCTTCAGTGACACGCGTGATAGGTGAATCTCTCTTTGTCAGCTCTCTTTGTTAGTTCAAAGTAAAACTTGAATGGAACACCGGCAAATGTATCTTTGTTGTGTGACCATCTAAAATATTTTGCATTTCATCGATGTGTTTCAGCTAATTTCACAGAAAAAAAATATGCATTTTTTCAAACATATACATAGTAGCAGAGTATTACCAGTTGAGCACATTAGCTTTTTCAATTATATCATATTCTGTCAACTGAAGTCGAATCGATTCAGAATTGATGAATTCAAATACATGATCGTCATTGAATCGATCATCATCTTTAGCCAGTTCACTCGATGACATTTCTCCAAGAATAAATGAAGATTTAATTTGAAATATAAAAATTAGTGATATTCAAATCGAACCAACGATATTCAGTAGGAAACATTTTTAAGATAATAAAGTCAACGAATTTATTCAAAAAAATCAGTTACTAACAATGTAATCGCCAACGTCGAATTATAACAATTATTACCAGAAAATGAAACCAAACAAAGGCAGAATTGAACATGAAAGGAACAGAAAACGGAATATCGATTAGTCAAAATATTTCTCCATTTATCGATTTTCTCTCATCGATAAACAAATTCCTCACTTCTTCAGTAAATAATGCAATACAAAGTCATAAAACAATCAATCAATAATTACAAAAATATAAACATCAAATAATGCAGTTTCATTAGAGCTGCTCCTCCATCCTCTTATTAGCCAGACAAAGAAGAGGTTCTACAGTATCCATGGTTATCTAAGAAGTATTGATTGAAATGAAAGTATTGATTGATTAGGTGATAACCATCATACCTCCATTAATTAAGGAAAAATAGCATGAAGAACATATACCATATCTTCATATTCAGCATCAACTACTGGAAACTGATACCAACCAATAATTGAAACTAAGCAATCAATAACATTAAACCGTATCTTGCAATTAACAATACAACCAAAACAAGAATACAATATGTACAAAAACGATTAATATGAGAAAGATTGATAGGAATGAGAAGTTAGTTGGTGATTAAATAAGAAACTCAATCAGAAAAAGACCTAAACAACAAAACAAAGACCAGAGAGTGAACAAATTAGCTTCTTGCAATCATGGATAAACTAAACAACACTTAATATATATATTTTTTAAATCGAGAATTTGAAGGAAAATATCGAACTATCAATAATCGGCACTATCGTTATCGGAATCTTGAGAACTAAGTCTCATCTTTTCTTCGTGTAGCTTATTCAATGCACTTTTAACACGAGGAGAAACATTCTGAAGAAAATGTGTTACTGAATAGACTGAATATTGATTGATGATGATTTTTAACGATTTTAAATGCAAATTCAAACTGTTTTTGACAGAATCTATTTTACTTACCGGTAATGTGTTGGAAGTAATAAAATTACGATATGGACTGTCTTTGATATAACGAAATACTGCATGGAGCAGGGAAGATAGACCATAATGATCACACATAATCAAGATGGATTTAATATATTGCTCTTCATCAACAGAAGACGTACGGAATTCCTTCAACAAATAAATTGATCATAGTTTAAACATAAGTAGCAAACAATTTGGATAAGCGTAATAAATTGTAATAAATCGGACTACTGTATCGGATAAACAAACAAAACTGGTTTCAATTCACCCATAAAAAAAGATCAATAATTACCTTCAAGGCTTCAACAAATTTCCACATAACATTACCGATTTTGAACTTACAAGCCAATTTGAAAATGGAAATAATATCATTTTCCTTTATCTGAAATTCAAAAGGTACATCAACAAAATAATTTTTAAACTACTAACCTCAGTATTCTCAGGATATATACATTTGAGCAATAATTCAAATTCACGAGGGGAAACATCTTCTAGGAAAAGCTAAATAGAAATATGATAGTGTGAAAACTTTGTTGAGAATTGTGTTTAACCTCGTTCACAATTTGTAATGAATTCGGATAAATCAATGAAAACAAAACAGGAGAATTCATTGAGATTATCGATCTGTAAAAAGATACAAATTGTTGTTGAAAATTCAACATTTGAAACTGACTTGTTTACGTAGAATACGGTATCTCCTACAGTAATCTTAAGATCGGTTAATTTCGATGGAGAAGAGAACGAGCTTAGAATGCAAGGTACCACACCCCTCTTCTCTTTCATCTGAAATATATTAAATTTAATTTTAAAAAAAAACAATACGACAATCTACCGTTACAGTAACAATAACATCAACTCCATCAGAAGCACCGAGTTTATTGATTGGATCATGTAACTTCAACTCAAATCCTAATTCATTGAAACTTGCCTCTCTAAATTATGGTGTATTTCATAGGACCAATAGCTACGTTATTGTTACAGATTAGGAAAATGCGGTACGCTTTTCACAAAATGCGCTAGAGTTTTCAACATAAAAATTCCGAAATGCTTTCAGGCTTCGTAGTTTGCAACGTACTTTCGACCTAAGGTGTATTTTACAACACTGCGATAAATAACTGTGGTAACATATGTGTATTCATAGAAAACGTAAGTTCTTTTCAATACCAATCACACAATGTTAGAAAAAAATATTGCTTATTTTTAGTTTTAAAGAATAAAAAAACGAAAGAAGTACCCAATATACAGCCTGACAATGGTGATGTGTCCACAATACCAATGAATATCATTAGCCGATAACTCATTGATTAAAGATTCTTCAGATCTGGTATAATGATTATTCAAATTTCAATACTTCCTCAAATAATGCTATGGCACATTAAAAATCGTGGAAAAACAAAACAGGGGAGAATAAAGGCTTTTAAAAAAGCACATGGAAATTGCGCTGAAGTTTTAAAAATTAATTAAAAATTATATTTTCCCTTTTTTTTCCACTTAGATTCTTGAATATATTTAAAATCGAGTTACCATTTTCGGGTTTCCAGGTGCTTTTTAAAGCCTGGAACTCGCCTATTACATATTATCAATAATATATTATATATTATATCATGTTCTTTATCTCTTTAAATTTTTCTCATGTCTCGTTGCGCCTCGGGCGTAGATAAATTAATTAATTAATTACGGTTTTTCACTATTTTAATGCACCATTAACGACTGGATACAATAAAAATACATTATTCATTCGTAAATGTGTCACATACTTGTCTTTATTAGTCTTCATCAATTGTAATTTAACATCGAACAAACAGTCGAAGAATGGAACAATTCTTAAGTTTCTGAAGATAAACTTTTTAACTACCGTCAAAACGAAAAAAAGTGAAACATTTGTGACAATTTGTGACAAATTGTCACAAAAGTTCACAAAGTGCCTATTTCAAGCGTTTTTCACCTACCTGATGATGTATTTTCTCAGGTTTTTTAGTGTGGATGTGTTTGCTCAATGGAGTAATATATGACAAAAGTGAAAAAATTAATCGGGAGCGCTGCGGAGAAAAATTGGTATACTGTACACAGTGTTCTGGTTCAAGCCATTTTGTTTCCATAGCCAGACAAGCGAAAGACGATTGCATTTGAGAGAGTTTCTATGTTGAGCGGTCGTTTTCGCTTTCACAGTCTATAGAACATTGTGTGTAGCATACTGTAGAATTTTACTGTAAAACTGCTACCATCGCGCTTTCTTCGCCTAATCATGGATGTGTCTATCATTTTATGACTCTTTACAGTGAATTTGCACTGTTTGAACCATGGCATGGATGAGGTTGCAAAGCTGGTATACGGTAGAAAATCCTACCGTATACCAGTTTCACCAAACAGCATTCACATTGAATTATTTAAATCGTTTTCTTCACATGAATATTAGGGAAGCCCAGTGATGCTCAAATACCCTATTATCTAATAAATAATTTCAAACCGTGTTTAGATATCATGATAGAAAATTTTCAAAATCTTGTGAACTTTTGTGACAATTTGTCACAAATTGTCACAAATGTTTCACTTTTTTTCGTTTTGACGGTATGACCGGAAACAAACGCAGGAAAGAAATCAAAGAAGAAAGAATTTACTGAATGAATGAATTAAATTACCTATCACGAGGCGAAATAACAGCAACTAATTTGGAGGCCTCACTGAAGTTCAAGTAAAATGTGAATGGAACACCGGCAAATGTATCTTCTTCTTTCCTATACCACCTATAATGTTTTATCAATTTTGTCAGCTAATTTCATAGTAAAATATTCAATTTTCAAACTTATTCTAACATATAGATAACACCAAAGTATTACCCTTCTATCACATTATCCTCTCGATATTCATCATATTCTCTAAACTGAAATCGCATCGATCCAGATTTGATGAACTCAAATACATGATCGTCATTGGATCGAATATCATCTTTAACCAGCTCACTCGATGACATTTCTTTAAGAAGAAAGGAATGTGAAGATTTAATTTGAAATATAAAAATTAGTGATATTCAAATCGAATCAACGATATTTAGTAAGCGTGATTTTAAACATAATAAAATCAATGGAATTTATTCAAGGATAACAAAAAGGAACAGTTTATGTACAAACTACCATTTTCTGTAAAGGATATAACAAGAAGCCAAATAAAAATCAGATTCTAACAATGTTATCGCCATGTCGAATTACAACAATTACTACCAGAAAGTGAAACCAAACAAAGGCAGAATTGAACATGAAAGGAACAGATAACGGAATATTGATTAGTCTAAAATTTTCTCCATTGATCGATTTTCTCTCACCGATAAACAAATTCCTCACTTCTTCAGTAAATAATGCAAACAAAGTCAACAATCAATCAATAATCACAAACATATAAGAGAGACTATCTGACTCAGTGAACATATTTTGCTTATGGCTTGGCACTTGGCCAAAAAGTGATACGAACCGATCGGGCCCAAATCGTGCACAGTTGTAGTATGGGCTGACATGAGCTCACAGACGGAGTTTGGATTCGTCATATCTGCATCCTCGCTAAATATCGTAAGTTCGATGAAGTGTCATCAAAATTTCAAAGTTTACGGATTCGTTTGATATGTGTATGCGACGAAGGGCAATAGCAAGCAGGTAAATTCCACCAAGTATCATCCCGATCAAAAACCGTGAGACCCAGAAAAAAATTTAAAAAGACATAAAAAATATTTTTCAATTTTATTTTATTTTTCCTACAATTGCCTATCGGTGAGGGTCATTTTTTATTCCTTCAATTTGACGAGTATTCATTAGTGTAACTACTGTATGAAAATGAATTAAAACAAATTGGGAAAAAGTTGCCTTATTCCCGAAAAACCACGATTAATTCGCCTTTTTATTGCAAACTGAGCCGATTAAGCGTGTGCCGGATACGGTAATGCAAATGCGGAAATTAAAAATTCTGCAATAACTGTTTGTTTTCATTCGATTTCGGTATTATATTATTGTTTCTTTTATCATTTGTTAGTTATCTGAATATTTGAATAGTAATATCACACTGATTTTCGGAAAAAATATCAATTTTGAAGTTTTGAATTTGCATAACCGTAACCGGTAAATGCTTATTCGCTCAGTTGGCGATAAAAAGGCAAATTAATCGTGGTTTTTCGGGAATAAGGCAACTTTTTCCCAATTTGTTTTAATTCATTTTCATACAGTAGTTACACTAATGAATACTCGTCAAATTGAAGGAATAAAAAATGACCCTCACCGATAGGCAATTGTAGGAAAAATAAAATAAAATTGAAAAAATATTTTTTATATATATATATATTTATCGACATGCTCAGCATGAAACAATACAGGTTTGTAAATCAAAGAGAATAGATCACATAACACTCTCGACATAAATTTATATTGAAAGAGGGTTATGTCTTTTTAAATTTTTTTTCTGGGTCTCACGGTTTTGGATCGGGATGATACTTGGTGGAATTTACCTGCTTACTATTGCCATTCGTCATATACACATATCTAACGAATCCGTAAACTTTGAAATTTTGATGACACTTCATCGAACTTACGATATTTAGCGAGGGTGCAGATATGACGAACCCAAACTCCGTCTGTGATCTCATGTCAGCCCATACTACAACTGTGCACGGTTTGGGCCCGATCGGTTCATATCACTTTTTGGCCAAGTGCCAAGAGAATGTCACTTGAGCCAGAAAGTCTCTCATAAACATGAAATTCGTCAAATAATGCATTTTCATTAGAGCTTCTTCTAGCCGCTCCTGCATCCTCTTATTACCAAGACAATTAAGAAGTTCTCCAGTATCCGCTGTTATCTAAGAAGTATTGATTGATATGAAAGTATTGATTGATTAGGTGATCATCATCATACCTCCATTATTTAAGGAAAATATCATGAAGAACATATACCATATCTTCATATTCAACATCGATCAAAGGAAACTGAAACCAATCAATAATTGAATCTAAATCAATAAATAATATCACTCCGTATTATTTATTGATTTAGATTCGATTTTGTACCGTTGGCATGCAATACCACGAAAAATAACATGCTATATCGATTTATGAAGAACTACTTACCGTAATCCCGACATCCACTCAATTGTTCAAATTCAAAAATATAAATCAATAACCACCCCAAAGCTGAAGGAATACTTTGCCTTTTCATATTCTGCTTAGATTCCTTCAATCTTCATCGTTATCGATCGATTTTCATCCCATGATACAGTAATCTCAGACGAATACATGCATTTCCATAGAGTTGAATACGAACTGTAATCAAAGCACGATAATTGTTGTTCTTAACTATAATAATAACCATCTTTTCAATGAATCCCCCATTGTCAATGATCGACAACTTCTGTATAATCAACCTCGCATTACATAATATAACAAAATACTGTGAAGCAATAATGAAAATTTCGAAGATTGAATGATACTCAAGGCACTTTCATTAGTATTTGAATGTATGATATACTTGGAATAATAATTGTAGAGCAAACTTACTCATGATTGCAACAAAATACTATTTCAAGATCCTTTTCTCCTTTTTTGCATATTCCTCCTATCACTCTACCCCGAATTGGAAGCCATTGAATGTGACCGTGATACATCTAGTCTTCAACTTGTACCTGAATATAAAACGATATTCATAAAGTTCTTCACACATAATTATGTTGCCATTGAAGGAACAAATCAATCAATAAAGGAACTAACACTTCTCGTGCTTCTTCGGTCACAAAGACTGATTCGGTTCTCGACCTTATAAACAACAATATTGAATGAATTTCAGTCGATTTAAGCGGACCTCTTACAATCTTGTTCTTCTTGCCAGCTGGTTCACCAGATTCCATCTTACTGAAAGCAACAATTAATCCTTTCAAATCGAGTAATACGTCGAACTTGGAAACAACCACATAATATAAATCAGGTCATTCCAGAGCACCCATAATAGGATAGTTCAAAGAGCAGTTGGATAGCCAAAGCAATGAGAGAAAAGATACGACAAGTAAAATTCGAGAGATTATAAATTAGAGAAAGAGAAAAATGGTGTGAGAGGGAGCGCTAATAGAGACAATGAGACGTTCTCTTGGCAGTTTGCCAAGAACACACTGTGGGAATGACGCCAACTATACTTCGAGATGCAGCAGGATGTAGCGTAGTAAACAAGTAATAAAATTAGACTTAACCGTATAGGACGGATGTCCGAAAATGCCGCGGCATTTTCGGACGTCCGTCCTATACGGAGCACCCGTAAAGGACGGACGTCCGAAAACACCGTGGACAGCGGGCCGCGGCGGCCCACTGTCCACGGTGTTTATAATAGACTGTTAATGGTGGATAGATCGATGGAAAAATAGATTTGTGCGTTTCACAAGAAAATACGGTAAATAATAGTAGATGAATAAATTAAAAAGATTGATGAACACATAACAACACAACAAACCTGGGCACGGCGGTTCAATGAAGAGAAATCCCTACATTTAACTTTGGCTTGAAGCCTCTTGCATTACGAAAAATCAGCAAAGTTGATTTGCACTGGGCGGGATTCGAACCTACGAGGTTCGGATAGATACACAAAAGCTCTATCCACTAAGCCATATCGGCATGTCTCGCGAATCGTAAAACTCGATGATAGGTTTAGTCAGAAGCGAGCGCCCAGAAATACCGTAGTCAACTTTCGCGCTGGGAGAACCTAGATGTTTTAGTGCTTATCATCACTCAGTTTGCGATACTTTCTTTCTCCGGCAAGAGCTTCTTAGTTACTATCATTGAGCCGCCGTGCTGGGGGTTGAATAATTGGCAAGGGTCTGTCGGGATAAGGCAAATATCTTGTCAATTTAACTCATTACAGTATCCTAAGTTTAAGCTAAAGTCATAATTAAAGGAATTCGATTGACTGATGATAGTATGGATCGATAGAGTAGCGTTTCTATAGCATGAGAATTTGGCAAAATGCCATGTAAATATGATATAACCCGCAATTTTGAATAAGTCGATGCGCCACAATTTGGAATAAGTCGGGGTTGACGAGCAGTGAGTGTGCATCTGATTAAGCCTCGCCCGCAATTCTATTCATTTCCTAGTCGTCCCAATGGAAAAGTGTCATCTATGCAATGTTACGTGTAATAGGACCAGTCATATGAAGGATCACTTGATTTCATCGCATGAATGGACTAATGAGAGATGGATAGAATACAGAAGTCAAAGGAAGCTTGTAGAAGCAGTCAGTCAGAAGAAAACAGCGTTCAGCTGTCCGGATTGTGAGCGTATTCTATTTTCTAAGACAACATTTTATGATCACGTTCGAAATACTCATAAAGAAGAACCCGATATTTTATCGATCGAATGCCCTGTATGTCCACATAAGATGAAGTCGCATAATATGTTAGTGAAACACTGAAATGCTGCTCATGGTTCTCAGTTCATAGTCGAGCAAAGATCATTCGAAAATGAAGAAGAATTAAGCGATAGCGAGGAGAGTAATGGTTCAATGGAAACGGAAGAATGCATTCATGTCCCCTACACTATCCCCCGTATAATGTCAGATAGCGAATCAGATTAATTAACTAAATTGCTTAATTCCCAACCATAACACATATACGACTAAATAATTCTCATGATTCACTATTTTTACCTAAATACGACAATTCAAATAAGTTAAAATAAGAAGATTCAAATTGTATATATTTCATTAAATTTCGTAACTGTAAGCTTCGTTCATCTACAATAAAGCACTTGATGTATAATCGTAAACATGGTTAGTCCATATTAAAACGTAAAGTCCAAAACAGACAACAAAATGATAAATGCAAAGCAGAGAAATTGTAAAAAAAACAAGGAGAATATTTCGCAAATACAACACAATTTTTCGTTCCGGTTGTGTCTTCGTACACGACGGAGGTACAAAAAGGGCGCGGATATTAAAGGAACTCTGCTGATTTTATAGAGTAGCTGAATCGATAGAATATTTAAATGGATTAATAGAGTAGTGCGGACTCTAAGCCTAAGCATACCTTAAATGAGGAACTCTGCTGAGTGTGAACAGTAACTGAATCGATAGAATATTTAAATGGATCAGTAGAGTACTGTGGACTCTAACCCTAACATAAGCAAAACAATAATAAACATAGTCAGTCCATATTAAACATAATGAGAAAATTTCATAATACAACACAATTTTTCATTCCGATCGTGTAATCATTACATTCTACGCTAAATATCCGCCGCGGCATTTCCGGACGTCCGTCCTATACGGATCACATAAAATTAGGCAACAAGATTGATTGCGAAATCAGAAAGGAGTAAAGAAAACTGGCTCTTCAACGAATTGCGATGTAACATTCCCCTTCGAATAAATAGGCAATGATAATAATAAGGAATAGGTATGGTTATAGGAAGAAGAATCGGCAGGTAAATTGAGGGAAACAAGTATTTCACGCGAAATTGGAAGTGCAATCATTGAATTGAACAGGAACATATAAATCATATGAGCACAGTCTCACGTAAAAATTAAGATGAGAATCGAAACAGAAATTGTTAATCACAAAGGTAAAAACAGAGTAAAAAATATACAAAATCAAAACCAAACAGAGTGCATTAAATCAGGCGACTTTTCCACTTACAGTAATTTCACGCAATAATTTCACTCTTTCACAATAATTGAACATTTTATTGATTGAATTTAAAAAATATTTTTAAATATTTTGCTTTTTTATTTTCAGGATTAATTTTTCAATTAAATAAGCACTAATTTTGCTGTCTCTTCAAGGTAATGATGGAGAAACTTTGTATAAACAGATTTAAAAAATTACCAACACTTTGCGTCGACATACAATTTATATTTAAGAACTCATAGATCACACTCAAAAAATTCTTATCGTTTTTGACAAATCGAACTTTAAAAAAAGGAGTAATCTCGACAATAGTATTGTTTGTACCCATCGTGCTAATGTAGTTAAGTCTCTTATTCGTGGCTCATGAGTTCATATTTTTCAAATATTAAGTCATAAAGGAATTTCCATAGGCAAATGTGACATCGTTGTCCCGTCATCATTCCTATCGCTCTAGTCGCACTAGAGCGGTCGATCCACAACAGGTGCAGTCATGCCGTAATTTTTTTTTTGAAATTTTGCAAAATTTTCAATGCGCGTTTCCCCTTAGTTCAGTTGGAAGCTTGGGCTCTGAGAAGGCGGACTTTTGTGAAAGGATCCTCGTTCTTTCTTTAATTTTTTTTAAAAGAAAGATCTTTTTTTCATTATTGTCTGATGGATTCTATTATTCCTTTGTTCAGACAAAAGGACTGTTTTTTTTCATTTTTGAATAATGCTCAAATTTCAAGACCAAATTCGAGAGCTGACAGAAGCCTATCGCTATCATTGATGTTCTTAGCGATCAAAAAGCTGAATCACCATAAAATAAATTGTGTACGATATGTAGAATTTCTATTGTTGCCTTTCTGTCTTCACAGAATGTTCATGAAAATATTCTAGAGACTCCACCATAATTCAGTTTTAAACTGAATTACGGACGAAACTTGACTGATTTATTGGACTGGTTCATTGCTCCACACCCTTCGCAATGTTCGCCGACGTCATTGATTTATTTAATTTACATAATTTAATTTATTTAATTAAAGTTGCGTGAATGGTGACATCATTGCATGATAACGATAAATTGTTTTATACAACATTTGATGAAGCTTTTCGCTCAAAAATTTTTATTAAAAAACACAACACTTTTTTAGCTATAAAAATTTGACTTATATGCCTTTTGATAGCATTATTTCGCTAACTACAAATTTATTGATAACAATAAAATGCAGAAGATGAACGGTAATGTATGTGAAAATAAATAAAAATAATCTAATACGAGGCGTCGACAAATAAAAACAAACAAAATAATGATCTTTCCTCCATTTTCATGTTTCAAATAAGTAAAAAATTAAATAATTAAATATATACAGCGATTAACTGAATAGCGAACGTCTATTGCCCTATAAACGATGGAACAAAATTAATTTTCTCTATTCTTTGTCTAGAACAGAGAGCCGAAACATCGGACCAAGCTGTTTTTCATAGATCCCTAATCCTTTTTCTTCTATGTTTGTTCACAGTCATTAACAATTCATCTTCTCTTCATCTAGTTAATTTGGCTATTGCGTGATCCGATTGGACGGCGGAACCGATTGCCAAGAATCTGCGTAGTTCTGAAAATTTAATATAATAATATAATAATAATATTAATAATATAAAATTTAGTAATCACTCTACACTCAAGATCCGTGATTTGTCTACTTTATGATTCTTTTATACGAAAATAGACTGGTTACATGAACAACCGAACTATTTTTAATCTCCGCTCTGACAACGCTCTCTCGCAGACAAAGAACGCGAGAGAGCATTGTCAGAGTTTCAAATCGGTCGCTGAAAATATCACCTGGAAATAGATATCATGCTCCTTGTGGGTGTCAAAATTGAGTCGAACTCCGGTTATGGAACGCACTTCTATATGGCCTTTAGTGGTGATTTCGCTCACGGATACCTCGTTGGGTTTGCTGAAAGTGCAGGGGAAATCGTACTTCGTCTCAATTAAATTAATATTATTAATGGATTTAAATTAAGAATATTAATAGATTTAGGTGTGCAAGTATTCTAAACCGTATTTCAACGACCTACCGTATCTCATTACGAATTTTCATTAATTCTTTATGGAGAGAAGGGTGGAGTTTGATCGCTATCATCATGGAACCGATTACCTTCAAAGGAGATCTTTTGAATATGTCGTGAATGAATTCCCCATTCACATTGTCCCATTGTCCCCCATTTGGTTTCTCCTTGTGCACTTTTTTTCCATTTCAGTCGTATTTTCACGTTAGCTCAAAATATGAAACAGATGGAAATAGCGGGGCAAAAGGAATGCTGAAGGCGACTTTCCAAATCTGTGGTGCGCGCCTTGGTGTGCTTTTGCAATAATAAGACGATAGTCATTAGACAGAGCGGCGCACCTCAGACAGGTTTGATAGCGCGGCGGAGATTGCGATAGAGACAATCATTGGATGTCATCGCGCACGCACATCCTCTCTAATGACTCCCACCAAACCCGTCTGGCATCCGCCGCGCCCTCTTTATATTCAATCTTTTTTCTAAAACTTCTGCCAGCGGTGGAAAACGATATTTCATTGGTGCCCTGCTATTACAGAGGCTGAACTAACGTGTTTTACTTGTCATGGAGACCCTCGAGTTTTTCTCGTAATAATACTTTTCGGGTAGAATTATAGAGATTCATCAGAACAACCGAAAGATGTATTTCATTATGATACATGATACGTTTGAAGCTTGTTATGCGTATTGAAAATGCATCTTTTAAGGCAAGTAGAGATCGCCTGTACGATTTGCATACTTGACACTCTCAATTTCACATTGTCCCTCTCGCTAATTTCCATACAATACAAAGATTACTCCCCTTGTTAATCGTTGCGGGAGTTAGTGATACAAACTCGAGGGTCCCCTTCGTTAAAACATCTTTATGATGTCTCATAATTAAATGGACAAATAAATAAAGTTAACTGACCCTGGGACCGAGCACAATGTACATTGCCTGCGTGCTGATCAAATAATGTTGGGGATTTTGTGGTCGAATTACGATAGCTGTACTTATGGCGTATATGATCATAACTGTATTGAGAATTACCTAAACGTATTCATTTAAATTAAAGATTTTTTATTTTATAATCTTTATCTATCTCGTATTCTCATGCATATGAACACTTTACACAGCAACAACTACATCGTCCGAATTGTAATACTGTAGATTAGAGAAAAAAGTAAAATTTAGAACGATATTTTCATCTCGGTTTTGAATTTTTTAAATGAATTGAATATAAATGTGTCCATCGGCTGTCAAGAATTTGTTCTTTTATCACTTTGATCTACAGAAAATGTATTCAGGCCAATGTGCTCGGGTACGAAAAAAATCGTGGCGAGCACAATATCTAGCTACAATATTAGCTATAATACTATTATACTAGATATAATATTATTATATTAGCTATAATAGTACAGGATTATATTACAATATTATATTTCATCACGCAAGCTACAATCAAAATGAGGAAAGATCTAACTCTTCTTCATCTATATCGTTTTTTTTCCACGACGTATGATAAATAAACAAATAAGTAAGTAAATAAATAAATAAATAACCTGATATGGCATGTACCATTTAAGCATATTAGCACATCGTTGAGCTTCGATCATCTGAAAGCGTCCAGCGATTCGATTTTGACTCAAACGAAATTGATAATCGGCAACACGCTTTGTGCGTCGGGATATGTATATGTTGTAGAGTATGAACACCTGAATCAAGTCCATTGTCGTATTTGAATAATAATTTTTTTTGCGAAATTTTGAAACAATTATTTTTTTGACTTCTCAATGTGTAGTATTTCTTTGCTACCTAAGATGTGGCATTGTATTTTGTGTAATTCATCACGCTATTAATTGTACACTATTTCTTGTTATCCTTGTAACGCATAAATTAATTATTAAATTATGATATTACTGAATTATTGATTGATGGTACAAACAGCGTATTGTTAGTGAGTTTCGATTTGAATGTCTGAGAATAAAATACCCCAAAAGTGAGAATGGCGAAGTAAATGAACGTGACTCCGTAAACATGAAGAGGCAAATATCCTGAAATTAAAAATGAATATGTTAATGTTGCTTATGACGTAGTCTATGAAGAGTTGGGTCATATAGTTTTATCGGTCAGAAAGGAATATCGTCTTTAAAAAACACAAACCATAAAAGAAACTGTCAATGAGTCATCAAAAAACTTAAAGGCACACCCCATCTAATTTGAAATTCTCCGTTCTGACAATGCTTTCTGTATACGAGAGAGTGTGCTTGGGTGTGTCCCTTTAATATAAAATTACGAAATTCGAACCTTTGTGCACAGTAAAAGTGAATCCAAATATAACAATGTATTCCGCGATCAGCGTGACCGTGCATACAACAGGGAAATTGTAACTGCTCTAAATATTAAATTCATATTTTAAAATATTATAAAATAAGAGAAATTAAATTAATTTAAAAATTACCTCATCGTAGGTTCGATATGAGTAAACGGCATAGATTCGTTCAACAAGAATTGTGAGTAGAACCGCTATTGCGAAGTTCCAACCTGAAAAATTATTATTATTATTATTATTATTATTATTATTATTATTATTATTATTATTATTATTATTATTATTATTATTATTATCATTATTATTATTATTATTATCATTATTATTATTATTATTATTATTATTATATTATCATATTTCAAAAGATTGGATTGCGAGCACGATCTCTAATGTGTCTGATTTAATTTTCTGCACTATGCGCTGATAAGATAAATTATACTAAATAAATAATATTTATAATATCTGCTATTATAAGGAAAGGGCAACTTGCGTAGTAAGGACATTTCCAACTAGCAATAAGTCTGTAAGAGTCAAAAATAGTTGATCACGGCTTTTAAGGCTCATCCCGGGCTAATTTTGCTCTCCGTTTTGGCAATACTCTCTAGCAGTCAAAGAGAGCAGCGAGAGAGTGTGGCCAGAGTGGAGTTTCAAACTAGCTTGAGCTAGCTTCACTTTAAGAAAGGTGATTAGTGAACATAATTGGAGTAGTTTGAGTTACTAATGATACTACGCTATTTTCGATGTGTGGAACTCTTTCCTAGAATCACAAAATGAATCCACAACTATGATATTATTATATGTCCATGATGTATGAATACTCTTATCTAATACTCTAATCTTTTGTAATACTCAAAAAACAATGATCAAGTAATTTGTAATTATTCTCTTCTTTAATGCGTTCATTCACTACAAATGTTATGAAAAAATATTATTTTAGTACCTTTCATGTATTACATTATTTAGAGAATATATTATCATATTATTGTTATACTCACTTGTTCGCCGTAGCACAACCACGACGAATTTGTCTTCTATCAGTCCGGAAAAATCGACAATGTCAAAGATTCGAATGAGCAAAATGAAATTGTCATTGATTTGACTTATCATAAACAAAAGACGTAAATTGATATGGAGAATCTGAAATGACCCAAATGTCGTTGAAATCAGAAAACGCACGAAAAAAACAATTATGCCACTTTACCGCCAAAGACTAAAAAAAAGTACCGAAAGGAAAATATCCAACCTTAGTTCTGCACAAAATCCGGAGAAACACAACAGTTATTAGAGTGGTGGCGACGAGAAGTAGTACCTGAAAAAATATATGATTTTTTTAATTTGACTAGTAGATTGTAAGAAACGATAAATATTAATTGTTATTATTAATATCTTCATTATTTGCTTTTCACTTCCATGTTTATGCGAACCACTACGGACTGAAAGGAGAAGTTTATAGAGCACTCTTGCAGAAAGGAAAGGCAACAGATTATAATCGCGGGTTCGAAACCTATTGCTTTTCATTCTTCAAAAGCGTGGTACGGTATGCAGAACATCTGGTCTTTTGAACTTTCAGTGGCCACAGTTTCTACACGGATAGATGCGGAACTTTACCTTTAAGTTGTAAACAGGTAGCATAACTTGTAATTGTGCATTAAACTTTGGGTGCTTTTAAGGACACACACCTCCGCGATTTTACTCCCCGCTCTGGCAACGCTCTCTCGTAGGTAAAGAAAGCTAGAGAGTGTGGCCAAAGCGGACAGTTCACATTATCTTGGGTAAGCGGACACATACCTCAAATGCTCGCATAACGATAATGGAGTCTCTGCAACACGATACGTCATAGTGCCAATCGGATGGGCTCACAATCCAATTGGACATTATCTGATAGATTAAATTAATAATTAAATTAACAATATTAATATGCAGATGTACAAGAATAAATATACATGGACTTTAAATGTTAATTTTAAAATGAATAAGTTAGCTAATGATGTAAGAAGAATAGTTCAAACGGTATAAATATATGTTTTTCAGGGACCGTAAAGTGAAATTTTCGTGAAAATTTCTTGCATCTTGCTTGTGCAATAGCATACAAACAAATAGCGTAATGTATGTAGAATAATTTTTACCAACTTTCTGTCCACACAGTTTGTTCACGAAAAAACATATTCCCTGGAGTAAGTACGAGTAGAAAATGTTAAGGGTGGAACCCCTCGAAACATTTGGCGGGGGGGGGGGGGGGGGGGGGGGGGGGGGCAATTTTTGAAAATTTTAGGATATTCGGCAATAGGTTTCGAACTCGCGACCACGTTTACCACTATAGGATAGATAAGACGGCCCCGCTACCTTCTCGCCTTTCACTTACCATTTGCGCAACAGAAATGCGAGGGATTTACATGAACATTCGCGGGTCTCCTTCTTTAAAGGTGGAGTCCGGCGAATATTTTCGTGAACAAACTGTGAAAACAGAAATATAGCCAAAGTGATTCTGCATACCGTTCATAGATTATTTTATGCTAATTCAGCTTATTGATCGCTAGAATCATGAACTAATCATGCTTGATGTACAGGCAAAGGCGCGAAATTTTGAAAATAAAAGGCGCGAAATTTTGAAAATAAGAAAGTTCGACAATAGGTTTCGAACCCGCGACGTTACGCTAACTAGGCAGCGCATTTACCACTACACCAAGGGATAGATGCCTGGCCACGCTAATTTCTTGCATATCACTAATCTCTTGCACAAATGATGTTACGTATTTGCATAGACATTCGAGGGCCTCCATCTTTAAAGATGGGGAACCACGAAAAGAAACATTGGCTCCTACCAGGATGGGAATGAGCCTCCTCAGACATATACTGTAAGTAAAAAGTGTGTTTATGTTCAGTTTGCAACCGGCACTCAACCTTTGCCCTCTCATTAGGCCCCTTCCCATCTCTCTTTCTCCATTCCCTGCACTATTGAACATCTTTCAATCGTGATTTTGTCAATCAATACGCAGAATCATTACAAAATAAATAGTATGTGGTGACTTATATGACTTTTGCTACCATCTTGTCTTCACAGTTTATTCACGAAAATATTCGTGGGACACCACCTTTAATAAAACAATAAAGCGGGGTTTATCGACAACATTATTCAGTTAATTCAAGAAACTATTGAACTAACTAAATCAAGGGTCCGATCCGACAAATCATGAGAAATCGTTCTCGAAAAAAATTCAAAGGTAAAACAAGTGCGATACGTAGGCACTTAATGGGAACGGGTGTGGCTACGATAAGTGAAAGATCTCGATTAATACAGAGGTATAATTGAGTTTAGTAGTTCCCACAACGATGTTGCGATTTAATAAAAGGGGGAAGGGGCTAGCAATTGCATGATGGAGTTTGCCTCCAACACGCCGTTAATAATTGTAGTATCAATCATATGATTCACATTGAAATGCTAGACTGATATATACTATGTAATTTATTCACACAAATAGGCAATCGTATAATTAAACAATAAAATGACATGTAGACGCGAGAGATCACTCGTACAAACATGTGCATTTTCCGTTTTTCGTTTTTCGGTTTTTCGTATTTTTCCGGTTTTTTTTCGAATTTTTTTCGCAAAGCCCTAATACAAATATATGAGGACGAAGGAAAGAAGGGAATAAATAATGAGATATTTATTAACAGCTTCTCGTTACATCGGGAGTATTTTGCAAAGGCGTCAGACATTCAATAGTCAATAACAAACCACTTCATTTGCGAGAAACTTTTAATGAACTCCATAACTAAGATGGAGTACTGTGAATAGTTTCGAGAACAAAGTATGAAGACAGAAATATGTTCAAAGTTGTTCTTCATACCGAACATCATTCCTTTTAATTAACTGCTTCGAACGGAAATTTTATTTCCAACATTTCAAGAGGATTTTTCGCAGATATATTTCTTATAACTAAGAAAATGAAAAGTAATGGATTATAAATTGAAGTACATTTTCTGCGTGCGTTTTCTTCACTTCAAATGGTAGTATGAACTATAAAAAAGTATGTCGTATATTTTATCTAGCATAAAGGTGAACGCACTAACAACTACATTATGATTCTATATAAAATATTACTCCAATATAATCAAAAGGGTAGAGGAGTCATACTGTCTATACATATTTAAATATTACAAGTAAAGACGGTGTGTAAATACAAAGGTTTGTTTATCTCTGAATGCATATTGTCGAATAAGAATAAGAATAATAATTATAATAATAAATCATGGTAATAAAAAATAATAATAACACGTTGTACTACTGCACGTTTGTTTTTTATCCTCTAATAGTTGTTTATGATACAGAAAACCTGTGTATTATTGTGAAGTTTAACTAGTGGGAGCAATCCTAAGCTTTGCCGGAAAAGATCTACACGAAACCGTTAAAAACGATCGGAACAATGACATAGTTATTTAATAATAACAATAATAACAATATATTTTATGATGTGCGATAAAAATGAATTCGAAAACGTTATGATGACACATGAATACGATGTTTGAACAACATTATATTATAACGATCGTAAATAATCTATGGTAATGTCATGAAAGGGTACACTCCGACCAAATTTGAAACTCTCCGCTCTCACTACGGTCTTTCGTTTTCTTTGTCTACGAGAGAGTGTGGCCAGAGCGGAGAGTATGACATTAGTTCGGGTGTGCCATTAAAGGACAACCTCCGCGCTACGATTCCCGAACATTGAACCCAACGATTGGATTGTGCTAACTGCGTAGATTCGCGATAATGGAAATATATTGGCGTCTGTCTCCGTCTTCGCATATGCATGTTTATTCTAGGAACGAGAACTCAAGAGCCAACAATTATACTCAGAAGACACAATATATATATAAATATTAAATTAATCTGTCTATCGTCCGCATCCGCTCGTCCGCTTTTCGCTGTTTTCATCACAGAATAGCTGGAATAAATTATTAATCGAAAGCATTTGATAATATATAAATATATATTATATTTTATTTACATGCACACGCATACAACAATAAGACATGTTTTATACATTTGAATGCGCCTGAAAAACATGTTCAACATGTTTTTTGAGAGAAATAAAAAAAATTGGCATCAGCTCGTGGACGGTATTTTCAACTTTTTCATGTTCGAATTTGGCGCTAGAAAGTATAAAAATTTCACATCGTGCTCGTGGGAACCACCGCCAGGGCGCTCTACCTCTCAATGGATTGAGTAAATCGAAAAAAACAAGCAAACAAGTACACCTCGCCATTTCCAGCTTGGAACCCACTAACGCTTTTCCAGTCTGGAACCTGGTAGCGTTTTCAGCCTGGAACCCGGTAAATTTCCAGACTGGATCCATACGGTTGGCCAGGCTGGAAATATACCGGGTTCCAGACTGGAAACAAATACCAGAGTCGATCTCAATCAGAAGAACTTCCCGAGGAACCCCCCCCCCTCCGTCCGATATGTTTACCAGAAACGTATCTATTGTCTGGCGCAAAAAACATATATTGTCCGTATAAAATGAACTTGCATAATTGCCTTGCTACTGTTGCTAAACAGAGAAAGAACTATCGATCGAACCCCCCCCCTTTCCATCCCTTCTCTTCTCTTCGCGCTCTCTGATCTACGTACTATCTCGCTTGGTCTCTCTCACTAAACACAGAAATTCATTGTGGCTCTGGCTCGCAACTCTCGTACCAAATAAACAAGTGCATTTTATACGGTCAATATTACTGGAAAGCTTGTATTTCACTCTTGCTTGGCAGAAGTTGTTTGATCTGCTAAATAAGGTCGAGAATGATTTCATTCGAGTGCTCGTCAAGATAACATAACTTTTCTTTTTTCCCCCGAAAAAAACATGTTCTAACAAATAAATCATGTCCTAATATGAACTTTTCCCGCCGACAAAGGCGATTTTTTCCACGAACTCACAATTTCGCACAAATAAAGATTGCTTTCACATTCACATACCACAACTCACGAGAACTTTTTAACCGACAGGGGGAGGGGGGGGGGTCTAGGTAGTAGCGTGCATATTTTGAGATTAACTTAGTTGCAAGTGGAAAATACAATAGCATAAAAACAGGTAGAGCATTAATCAACTTTGACAATTTTTTGCGGAAAATATGTTGTTTTTACGCAAAGAAGTTAACGTACTGTTTATGCAACAACAAAGCATAAAAGAATAAACTAATGACATTTCAGATGAATTTTAAATAGTTATGGATCATTCGGAGCATGCATAATTTGCTACAGAACTTTGTTTGATGAATCTCGGAGGTGAGCTGAGTTTACGAAAAAACTGCATTTTAAAAAAAAACGTCAAGACTTTTTGTTGTGGAAACATGCGAATGTATGTATGTGAATCTATATTTTCTTAACATTCTAGTTCATTATTGATTTGTGTAATACATATTATAGAATTAAGACTGTCCGAATAATACAAATTCCGCTGTTTGCCGCGCAATACTCAGACTCCGCCCACTTCTTCGCGCGACATACCTTTATCTCTTATTTTATCGAATTTTATGGCGTTTCCTCGTCATTTCACAGGACTTTCAATAAAAATAAAATTATATGCATTGAAAAAACGTTCGAAAAAACCTTCCGAACAATTGGAGTGCGTTTTTCTTAACGGTGGAGAAGTTTACTATATTCGGCATTTGGCGCGGTGTGTGCAAATCTTTTGTAATTCTATAATATAAAACGGGTCAAACTAATTTGTCCGAGACGCAGAGCGAGTTTGGCCAAACAGACCATGCAGGGCATGCATTATTGTTAGGAAATGGTAGCTTGAGTACATTTTGGGAAAAATCTCTATATTCAAACAACATTATGTCCAAAATATTCCGTATTATAGATTTCTTTTAATAATTGTATTTCTTTCGCAATTTGAAGCTGTTTAAATTTGAATTTGAATTTTAAGCAATTTGAAGCTAATTTCATTTTTTATTATTACTATGTACTTTCTTAATGTTATTTCTTTTTCGTATTGTATTGTACAAACGGCATATTTTACATGACAAATTTATCACAGTTATTAGAACAATTCACTCAATTATGTAAAGAACTTTGGGTTTGGTTGAGGGAATACACTCGTTCAGCAATTCGACGATCACTGTGGACTCGGCGCGCGTACTTTTGATGTCGATCTCGTCTCTTCAATTCATCCCAAACTCCATCCACTGCCATCCACTCCTTCTCTCCTCTTCCGAATGCTCCGAGAGCATGAGTCATTCCGTTTTCATATCCACCTGAATTTAAATTCTGATATTTAAAATTGCTGTGTGAACTCACTCTTTTACTTGTCCGTAACATGGATTACGATAGTATTGGCAGGATTTACATTTTGTTCCAGTACCCCCCATCGAGGCAGACTGATCCACAACGATGTTCAGATCCTGCAAATATATTTTGTAAAACATCATCCACTACGGTATACGTTACCTGATCTCCGTTAGTGATCACAAAGACAGGCAATTCAAGGAAGTCATCGATAGATGTGATTGATTGTGTAGTATTGCTTGAATACATGAGACATCCTAAACATCCTAGAATGCGAACTCAACGTAAATTTGTTGAGGGCTCTATTACGGGATTTCAGACTCTGAAATCCCGTAATACTGTTCATTCCTTTCTCGCTCAGAGGGAGGGGTGCGGTCGCTATTACGGGATTTCAGACTCTGAAATCCCGTAATACTGTTCATTCCTTTCTCGCTCGGAGGGAGGGGTGCGGTCGCTATTACGGGATTTCAGACTTAATTCTCGAAAATCGACTTACTGAATGTATTTGAGCATCTTCTGTTCTGCATACCGATCTCCAGGGAAAGTTGGCAGTGCGATATTGTGATTACATCTCAAATATAATCTATCATCTATTAATCGTCTAGAGAAAAAAAGCAAACACTCACCATTTCACGCCACCAACCGACTCCAATAATGGCATTTAGAGGAAATGAAACAGGAATGAGTAATTAGGCGACCTATGCGATTGAGATACATTTCTCGTGTGATAGATATGTGATGTTGGTTTCTTCTGGATTTTCAAAATCTCTGAGCGCAAGTAAGACATTTGATGAATTCCAATTAAATTATTATCCCACTTTTAGGCTTGATAACATGAAGGAATCTATTATCAATGGAGAAACGAGAGTGATTCATGGAAATTATTTCACTCTGAAAACTGAAACTAAAACAACAGACAACATAGGTATGTTTTTTTCTTCCATTTTATGCGTATTTCAACTTATTATTCAGAATTATAAATATAAAGATGTTCTTCGATGCTAGACATCGTTTGTTTTTCCTAACAAAATAGGTTTAGATGTATTTATTTTAAGAATAATTGCGAAGCAATGCGGCATCAAATCGATAGGGAGTTGGAAATATTCTAAGAAAGTAAAAAAATTATTTCGAGGACTAAGGTAACTAAGGTAACTTGGTGGCTGGCATACTATGACAGTTTTAGTTGTATTAATGCTATGCTTTGCAGTGCTCCTTGACGAGTAGATGTAGCCGAATCAACTGTAACACTATGTACGGCTGCAGAGTAATTTTATGAAAAAATGATCAACCCCAACACTCCCTCTGAGAGAGGAATGAACTGTATTACGGGATTTCAGAGTCTGAAATCCCGTAATAGCGACCGCACCCCTCCTTCTGAGCGAGAAAGGAATGAACAGTATTACGGGATTTCAGAGTCTGAAATCCCGTAATCTATGAAAGCTGGAATTGAGTAAGTGAACGGATCAAACAACTACCTGCGAGTGGTATGTTTTCATAATTTATAAATAAATAAAATATCATTTGCAGAAAATCGACAAACAACACTTCTCCAGTTGCTATCATGAAGATCAAAACGTGTTGCTGAAGCAATCATCGCTTGACGACTTCTTAAGCCAATCGAAGACGTCAAGAAAACGAAAAATGCCCGATAAAGAATAATATTAAACGATAAAATTGTATTCATGAATATATTCGAAGAAGCATTGAAAACATCAAACATACAGAACACAGTTTGCCAACCTGTATCAAATACAGAACACACAGAAAAAATCAAATTTATAAAAATGAGGGTAAAAAGTGTTATCCCGTTACGTAAAATTAGTGACATTTGCTTACTTTTTGAAAAGATCGAAAAGTCTGTATTTAAAGGTTGGGCACGTATGAGTTTGGCCAAACTCACTCTGCGTCTCGGACAAATTAGTTTGACCCGTTTTATATGTATATGTAAACTTTTTTATTCTGTCGCAAATACATTAATTAGACTCGAGTGTCATTAGAACGTGGTTTGATGTTTGGGTTTGAGGTTTGATGTCTGTTTAGGGTGAGACGAAGTTTTTGATTTCGTACAATTTATCTATGTATTCAACACAACATGCAATCTAATGTGAAAGTTGACATTATTCACAGCGAATTGTCTCAGAAGGGTCGATTCGTTACTTCAAAGGGAGAGAAACCACCTCAGAATGACGGAGAAATAATGAAATGAGCAAAAATTTCTCTCTGCTGTGATCTAGAGTTGAAGGCACCATGAGCAGCAGGTTCTTGTTCGATAACATAAAAAAATCGATGGTAAGGTTGAAATATGCTGAGGGAATTTATAGTCAGTATGGTTGTTTAGTATTTTCAACACGATAAAGCTCACATATATGAGTAATATGTATGTGGTATGACATCTCCACATCCGACTTGTGCTGTTTCGTACACATAGAAGACGAAAAATAATAAAAAAATAATAATTATGAAAAATAGTTCTCTTAAATACCTGATGTGGAATGGCGCCGCAATCAGAATAGTGAGATCAGCATCGATAATAATGACTATATGAAAGGCTTCAACCATTTGGAGAGGTTGCTGTAATCTTTACATAAGTGAGAATCGCAAGAAAAGTGAAGAAAAAAAGCTCACATAGTACAATGAGTTTTGTTTTTTTTCCAATTCGGTTGTAAGTTTGAGCACCTTCGATTGTTGCTACCTACTGTCAAGCCGAGAAAACGAGACAATAAGGAAATTATACTGGAAAACCTCCTACTTTTCCATGCTTTTCAAAAAAAATTCGGTCATATTTCCTTGAAATACTGCGAACCGTGCAATCTCCTGTTTGTGTAGTTTTCTCTCGTTTTGACGGTATATTCTTCAAATTAAGGTTATATTTTGCCACCCAATTTCCTTCCGTTGTTCTCATGACGCAACCAATGTATGCAGTGTGGACGATGGAGCCAAGGATCGGCAGTGAAAGGTAGATCAAAGATTGATGACTCAACTATTTGTCTCTTGTTGTCAACTCATAGACACCCGTAGTGTTCTAATTTCCCTGTCCAGTTAAATGCGGAACATCTTCTTCGATGGTAGTAGTTTCAAAAGATCAAAATATCTATATTTGTGTTTTTCCTAATAGTAAGCTTGCCACTGTCGAATTTGTGCTTTGGGATATGTTGCCAACTATATCGTTTAAGTATCGTTGATGGTATAACTCTTACTTTCAATAAAGTCACTATATCTCTCTATCTATCTCTTAACTTTTCCTTAGACCGTTTGGAATTCGAACGAAAGAAATCCAACAATAAGGCTAGACCGACTCATGTACTCAAATACCCATTCTACCCAATTCTTCAATCGTGCCTTCACCCTTACATATGCCAAGTCAAACAAAAACATATTATTCTAGACACACTATGGCCCCTTTTTTCATTGCGAAAGCCAAAAATGTAGAGGAGTCCGAGGTGTCCGAGGTATATGGTTCATAGATAAAATGGAAACTACGCCGAATATTCATTGCAGACTTCAAATATTCCGTACCGACAAAGGAGTCTATCATCTAGTGATGTGTAAGTTGGTTTTGCTTTAATGATCTACCGTAGTTACTTGTTAATTTTAACACGGATCTCCTGTAAGAATGAAAGAAGCCAACCGACAGTTTTTAAACTTTTCTCACCGATTTGGATGAGATTTATATGATTGACCATAGTGAGGTAAAGGAGAAGGCCTAGGCACTTGATTTCGCCAAATTTGCACTTTTATCGATTTTTTGATCTTCCACTTCTGGCAGCCATATCTCACTCAATTTTTGACCAACAACAAAAACATTGTTTTCCAATCGATTCGAAATGAACTAATCTAGAAGATACTCAAGAAAGGATACGTGCAAAAACGCGATCTTCTACCTGTTTTCTTCAAAAAACTGATTTTTTGAGTACAAAATGCTAATTTTCTCAAAACTTTTCCACAAAGGATACGATTTTTATTCGCGATTCTGATTCCCCATCCTCGAATTGAGGTGTGTACATATTTCATCAGTCACAACTCACGACAAGCCATATCGATCCTCAGAGAGAGCCGGCCTTAGCGTTATTTTCATTCAAAAATACATTTATTATCTCACCTCTCCTCATTTTCATGCAAATTCTCAAGCATAGTATACCAATCGAAAGCTCTCGACGAGCTCTACAAAAATGATTTCGTAGTAAAAGTCATGAAATTTGACCGTATTCAAGATATTCTAGAAAATCCGTTTTTTCACTGGCAATTGTTGTGCAGTGTAATCGATTCACAACGAAACATTGCTTTTTGCGTCTTTTTTTAATGTGTGTGTTTTTAAAAAAATATCTGTTAATAATGTTAAAGGAAGGAACAATAAATAAAATTGCAAAAAGATATTTATCATTGAAAAATAAACTTTCTGAAATACGAAACTATTCATCGATATTTCCGATATCGGAATCGGAATGATCGAAAAATTATCCGGATCATTGAAATACTCCTTGAGATCGGTGTGAACGAAATCATAGATAGCCTCAGCAGTGATCTCTCTATCATCCTCTTCCACATCGACCTCCTCCTCGATCTGAATCTCTTCGTCCTCCAAATCCATGAGCATATCATCCAGAAGTGCTCTTCTTCTTCTGCTCCTCACTCCCTCACTCTCGAGTTGTCTCTTCTTCGCTGCGACGAGAGTTCTGATGAGGTTCTTGCTTTGTTCGTGGGTCATTTTCTCAGCTGGAAGGATGTCCTCTCTTTCTTTCATTCTTTTCTCGACCTCCTCAGCACGCAGCTTCTTGGCATCATTGCAGTACTCGTTGAAAAGTGCAGTGACCAGATCCTTCGCCTTCTGGTTGTACTTCCCTCCCTTCTTCGTAGTCCTTATTGTTAGTGCCCATCCAATCGGCTTGGGATGATCAGCAGCCTGCTGGCACTCCTTGAAAGACTCAACAAGAAGATCGATTCCCACTCCTTGCTGCACTTCCTCGCACTTTACATTGCACAACAATTGCCAGTGAAAAAACGGATTTTCTAGAATATCTTGAATACGGTCAAATTTCATGACTTGTACTACTAAGTACTTTTTGTAGAGCTCGTCGAGAGCTTTCGATTGGTATACTATGCTTGAGAATTTGCATGAAAATGAGGAGAGGTGAGATAAGAAATGTATTTTTGAATGAAAATAACGCTAAGTCCGGCTCTCTCTGAGGATCGATATGGCTTGTCGTGAGTTATGACTGAAGAAATATGTACGTACCTCAATTCGAGGATGGGGAATCAGAATCGCGAATAAAAATCGTATCCTTTGTGGAAATGTTTTGAGAAAATTAGCATTTTGTACTCAAAAAATCAGTTTTTTGAAGAAAACAGGTAGAAGATCGCATTTTTGTACGTATCCTTTCTTGAGTATCATCTAGATTAGTTCATTTCGAATCGATTGGGAAAAAATTTTTTGTTGTAGGTCAAAAATTGAGTGAGATATGGCTGCCAGAAGTGGAAGATCAAAAAATCGATAATAATGCAAATTTGGCGAAATCAAGTGCCTAGGCCTTCTCCTTTACCTCACTATGGTCAATCATATAAATCAAATCCAAATCGGTGAGAAAAGTTTAAAAACTGTCGGGAAAAGGTCTCATTTTCCTACGTTTTTACAGGAGACCCGTGTTAAGCTTTCAACCTGATTCGACAGATAAGAATGAAGAGGACGGTCGAAATGAGCCCAAAAAGACAGTAACGGGCATTGGAGCATTGGATTGGTTGGATTCATTGAAGCTACCAAAAGATGAAGAATTAACCGAAGCTCAACGTCTTCGAAGAGATTCGCTACTCAAATATTATCAGTATGGCTTTATTAACTTTATTTTTGCGCTCTCAAAACATACAGAAATACATTTATAATAGGAGTGATGAATTAAGGAAATGCCAGGAGAATATGAGAAACAGAGGCCTCGGAAGTTGTCCAGAGCTAAATCTTCTCACTGTCTATCTATCACAAGTATACGCCATACCAGTAAGCCATGCCCCTTCGTTTGCTCATTTACGAGCAGTATCCGCATATTTTCAATAAATTATTATTATTTTAGATTAAAAAAATTTTTTTTCAAAGCTCAAGAAGCTGCATTTTAGCTTCCTCAAGCAACTTTGAATAGCATAATCAGTGGTAGCAGCAACTACAGTATGCCTCCTCTTGCCCCACTTCCACCAATTACGGCCAAACCATCCGGCAGTACGTGAATAATTCTCTTTGGAAATGAAAACTAATATAAACAATAACTCAGGATTCAAACGATCGATCTACTATCTCGCTTCAAAGGATGCCTTTACTCGTTTTCGACATTTATTTTTGGTTTTCTGGCTAGTCACTTATAATCTACTCGGAATGGCGATATTCTACGGTGTCGAGGGGCCAAATGAACGAATGGTTAGAACAGTTTTCCAAAAAATGGATACTATTTTTTTATTTGAAAAAAATGCGGCGCTGAGACTGCAGATCAGCACCGTAATCATGCACAGTAATGTACCCAATTTGACAAATTTGACAACAATATCATGATTCACGTGACATTTCGTTCATTAACGATTATATTTATTGCAATTGAACTCTCAACTCTCGCAATCATGATAGTTTTGTTGTCATGCACCCATATGTTGTAGTACTCCATTTTCAACACACTCTAGGCGTCGCGAGTTCAAAGAACTGAATCACATTGTACCCAAATAAAGTTTAATTTATATTTTTTTCGTAAAAGGGGTACGCGCACCTAATACGAAAAGCCATTGGGAATAATGGGTCCATAGATTCATGCTCAATCTGTTCAAGAAAAGATCATAAATTGTGGGGAAAGCAGTCATCTATTTGAAAATCGACGGTGATCATCCGTCGAGGCTTAAACTTTATTATACTTATTCTAAAATTGAAACCAGCCACATAAACAGTTGTACGTGAAATGTTCTTTTCCTCAGGTCACAGCCAGCAACAAAATTGAAATCGATGCAGCTATAATGAAGTTGTCGAACAAACTGAGTACCGATGAACTGTCAAATACTACTGTTTTTGATATGATCAAGGTATTCAACAGATATATAAAAGAAGATAAATATATTAATAAATCATTATTTATTGTAGACAGAGTACATAAAAATGCTCAAGATAGACGGGAAATATTCATTTTCGACCTTTTCAAAATTGAAAAATCCCGAGGAACCCAATTATATGTGGACTCCTGCCAGTGCCTTCTTCTATTCGTACACACTGTATACTACTGTAGGATACGGTAAGATTTACCATATTTGTCGTTGTCCAACTTCAGAAACAGTTCAGTGACAAGATATTATCATGAATGCATTTAAATTAATAAAATTAATAGATGTACAAGAATGAGTATGCATGCACTTTAAATGTAACTTTAAGTTAGCTAATAATGTGCCCTATGGTGTTTCGAATAAACTGAAAATAAATTGATTCAGGCTCGATATTTCCCTCAACCGATCTTGGTCGATATCTTTCGTTGATCTACTCCGTTATATTCTATCCCATGACACTCGTTGTCCTCCGTGATCTCGGTCAACTTCTGCTCATCGTCCTCACCAAGCTCTACGGGCATATTCTAATCAAAGTTCGGTAAGTTGAAAGTCAAATAATCAATCGATAAAATCAATAAAATCAATAATTGCATGATTTCAGAGCTGCCCGAGGCTATCTCACATCCGATAATGAGCACATATCAATTCCTGTGCTTCTGTGCGGTTGTGGAGCTCTGTCATATGTATTTCTAACAACAGTATTCGTGTATTGGTACGATATCTACTGGATTGGTCCGGATGACAGTATGCCCTTCGCGCACTACTTCTACTTCACTTTCTCCTCATTCTCTACGGTTGGATTGGGTGATATCATGCCGAATAATTCGCCGGTGAGATACGGACAATTAATTCGTCAGGCAATTCGATCAAAATGTGATCAGTATAACTGTTCAGATTCTGATTTGGTCTGATCAGTTTCTAAAGTGGTCAAACTCATTTATTTTGAATGAATTACCTGATTCTGTGTAGCACGCTGAGTTGTTGGCACTCAAGCATTACATAGCACTATGTATTGACATGTTACAGTTCTCACCAGTTGTCGAGATAGCAATTCTCTCCGGTCTTCCGTTTATGAGGGTGTACAATCGCATAATGTACGTCACACTCGAGAATGCATTCTTCGGATCGTTCTTGTGGGTGGAACACTTCCTACGAAGAAAGGCTGGAATCACTCAAGACGTTGAGGTATTTTGAATTCACACAGCTCGTCCTCCAATATCTTCAAAGGGATACTTCGAGCTAATTTGAAACTCTCCGCTCTGGCCATACTCTCTCGCTTTCGTTGTTTCCGAGAAAGCGTAGTCAGAGCGGGTAGTCAAATTAGCTCGGGTGCGAATTTAAACAAAAATACAATGTAAAAGAGTCGTCCTTCAATGAATTGTTTGCAGGTGTCAAAATCTAAAGTATTGCCAACAATCACTGAATCGAAAGAAGAAGATGAAGAAAGTGATGATTTCGACACTGAATCACTTAGAGCAAGGGAAGAAGAAGATGAAAAGTAAATTATTGTTTCAATAATTTAAGGTCCCCTTATGTCTTCACTCTAATGCAATGAACACGGTTCACTTTTTTTTCTGTGGCCGTATGCAAGAACAATTGGAAAACCGTTTCCCGGGAAAATGTGACGTCATTAGCGTAGGCGGAGGATTTTTGGAAAACGCCTCCGCCTACGCTAATGACGTCACATTTTCCCGGAAAACGGTTCTTGCATACGGCCACTGGTTAGAAGCAAATCAACAACCCACCTCTGACCAGAATAGAAAACTCCATATAACAATTTCTGATCAGTTGATGTTTATTTTAGAATTCGTAATGAGATGATGAATAACTTTACTATTCAATCCTTGGCCAGTTTCGTTAATTCTGGCGTTGATATATACCATGGAGATTATGGAAGAGTCAATGTCACTAAGAAGGATCTATAAACAATCTCTTGAAGTATTTAAATTTACATAATGTATTCTAAATTAAAATTGGTAATTTGGAATACTTTATGCATGTTTTGAGTCATTGCTGAGTAATTCACTGTATGTTGTATGTATATATTTCCTTTGTTAAATGAACCGCAATTAATGATATTATTGCATCCGATGAAAAACCCTGTCGCTTGTACAAGAAAAATGTAAAAGTACATCTCGTTATTCAAGGCACTTCTAGGCCAGTGATAGTGATAATGCTAGAGACAAGAATGTTGCATTTCAAATGATATCGATACATTATAAAGTATCTACAGTTGTATCATAATGAACTGAACTTCCTTAAAAAATTTGGCACGACTCAACATATATAGTTTCGACTAAATAGTTCCAAAATTCAGGTCTCAATGATAATGCAAAGTTCAGCACTACCACGCTCCTTGGCGACCTTTTCATGTCCAGTTTGAGACGTGATATCACCTTTTCTGTTCACGCAAACGTTCTGAACGTGCAAAGATTTTTTCTTGTGAATTTCAGGTACACGTAAAAAATCAACGTGTCGTAAACTGAAAACCTAATGCGACGGTGCGCACAAAACTGGACTATGTAATATTCGCCTTCTTGTAGCCAAGTCTATGTCGTTTTCAGTGCACGATTGATCGCTGCCTCACTTCCAATTGGAATTCTGTTACCCTATGCTTTTTTGTAAAATGGTCTAGGACTTTGAACAATGTAAGGTTCTCCTTCTTCTTCACAGCGAACGCACGAAGAACTGTTTGAACTTCACATTAGATTGTGTTAAATACATTATCGTTTTCAATATGGATAGTCTAACAACAATGCTCTTCCACTGTTGCGCTGGGATATGTCTTTAGTCTCCGTAGTCTTCCGTAATTGTCAGCTAATGATTGCTAGAAACGACGACCTTTTCCTTATCACACGCAGAAGGTACCCAGGAAACACGTGATTCTATTTATGTAAGTGTGGATATTTTAAGAAGAATGTTGATTTTGTTGATCTTCACAAACATGCATATTTCACTATGAGGGAAAACCACTCAAGAGTCGTATGCGTAGCAACTCACTAATTAATGCTGATCTAGCTTACTATATCTGAAGTAGACAGAGCAGACAGAGTAGATAACACGGCATATCGAGAGACCATGACTAAGTTAGAGAAATCGCAGACCATTAGAGAACAAAAAAAACGAATAGAATTCCTGGAAGTTTGAAAATGGTAGTTGAACCCATTGAAAAACCAAGCACATAGTACGCCCACTGTGTCATATGCTAGACCTTTTCATACATCTCATCACATTCCTGATAATTGGTGACTGGAATTTACTTCTCATAGATACTTGTGGTTGTTAATTACACCAGACACCAGGTATGGAATATTTCGTGCCAATACTTATATTTCTTTTGATAGCTACGAAGTTGACTACAGTTACCACACTTTTTAGCGTAACGATTACAGTAACCTCTAAAAAATGGTCAACGCCTTTCAAATAGTCATTATTATTACTGCTGACATCACTGTTCTGATAGCCTTGCCGTTCCATATCAGGTAATTATGAGAAATTTTCTATTTTTTTCATAATTAATCATTTTTTCGACTCCTTTATGTCCTTCTCGCTAAACAGCACAAGTCAGAGCTGGAGATGCCATACCACATACTCATTACTCATATAAGTGAGCTTTGACTGACTTTAAGCAATCATTAAATGATTCTTTCAGCCTATTTCAACCTTATCACCGGTGTTTTGTATATTTTCGAACAAGAACCGGCAGCTCATGGTGCCTTCAACTCTTTCTTTATGGTAATTGGCGGATTACTGTATTCTTTAATCTGCTGTATTATTTCAGAATTACGCACAAATTATCGGTCGCATTGAATTGATAAAGGTAGTCCATTTGTGCTCTGATATGGAAATCAATATCCCTTTCAGGCCACAAACTTTGCTGTTCTTTTGAGTTTTCACTTTGTCATTGCCTTGAACAGAATGACAGCGATAGTTTTTCCCCTCAAACACTCCGTTGTAAGTTCATTACCTCGAAAAACACGTTTAAAAAATTAATTTAAATAAATCGATAACTGATTAGTTTTTTCATAGCTCTGGACCACTCGACGTACTAGGTCTATCTGCTATGGCATATGGATTGCAATGTTGATCACAACTATTCCCATAATCGTTGGAAATTCTACTTCATACAATGTAAGGTTTGATATTTCCACGCCGAACCAAAATTAGCTTGTTACGTTACAATTTTGATGCTATTTTCTAATTTTTTAAAAAAATACTAGGCTATTTCAGGTAGGAGTGTCCGTATTCGGAACATCCTCAGTTGAATACATCTTCATAGGCTGGTTTGACACAGTCTATCCGGTATAATCATTTTTATCCGATAGTAGTAAACATAAGCTCAGAACCATCGGAGGAAATGGTTATCGCTAAATGACTTACTGAGATCCAATAGAATATCTTGAATATTTCATTCAAAATATTATATCAATATTATTCTGTTTAAGAAGTTCGCATATGCAAACACGATATCATACGAGAGCTTGAAAGTGGCTACATATATTACAATTCTGGTAATGCTGAGAAGATTCAAGGTATATAGGTTTGTAACTTCATAATATGATTGTCATTGATTCTTACAGAACATGTCGTCATACGGTAACATCAGTAAGAATATTTACAAAATGACTTTCGCAGCTTTCGTAAATAGTATTGGTAGTTTTTTTTTATTATTTGTTTTTTACATCATCATATATCGAAAAGGATTATGTGATGTGGTAGTGGGTCTCAATGAACTAACAATAAGTTCATAAAAATCCTCGGAATATGCAAATTACATTGAAGAAATGATGTTACAGGTGGATATCTCATTTGTGGTTTCTTCTTCGCATATTATTTTACTTTGATTACAACAGGGACAAAGATTTTCTCATTTCATTATTTCTCCGTCATTCTGAGGTTTGTTGAGGTTGTGAGGTAAAAGTACTTTAGTAATTTAGAAATTATCAGAATGGATTGATTTTGTGTACAGTACGAATAGTTTGCGAAATATTTAGTATTGCATTGTTCTTTTTTCACGGTTTTCTTATTATTTCTCGCATACACAATATAAATATGAGAGCTCATGTTTTGCCTCAGAGATGGTCTCTGGCCATCCCTTGGCATATACTCCGCTATTTTAGTGGGGCCAATAATTTGGTCGAAGTTGATCCTAAAATTAGGCTACAAGACAAGCACCACTTTTTTTAAAAGTTGAGCCAATAATTTGGCCCCTAATTTGTTTTGAAGTGGAGCCAATAATTTGGTCGTTTGCCCTAAATTTGCTCAAAAGCAATAATTTGGACTGAAATAACAGCCCCACTTTCAACCAAATTTAAGGCCAACCACCTAATTACTGGCCAAACTTAAAAGCGGGGCTTGTCTTATAGCCAAATTTTAGGCATTCAAAAAATGTTCGACCAAATTATTCGCCCACTAAAATTGCGGAGTACCCACGCGCAAACATTTCCCTTCATGGGTGCCCACCAGGGCTGTACATTTTTCGTTTTTCGATTTTTCGAATTTTTCGATTTTTCGACTTTTTTCGGACAATTTTCTTCAACGAAATTAAAAAAAAGAACTGAAAATAGCACTTAAAATTGGATTTTTTATCAATTCGGTAATATTTGAAAGTTCTGTAGTTGTATTTCAGGCAACGTTTGTAATATATTGAATTTTTTTGTTGCAACTGTAATTGTATTATTTTGTCTTGCAAATTCTCTTAGAGATAGGTTGTCTAACTGAATTACCATAGAAAAAAATCTCTCTCAAAAAGACACTTTAGATAGTATTCTTTAGCTTGACATAGTAACGGGGACTGGTGTGAGCCAACCAATTTTTACTGCATAAAGTGAAACAACGATCAACAACAAAAAAGACAAAGATAATCGTGATTAAACCCTCAACATATTGTTAAAATATACTTTGCCGAATTTTAATATATTGCCGAAATAGCCGGTTCGGCAATTACGGCCATGAAAAACCGGCAATTTCGGCAATTTCGGCAAACAGGCAACGCCTTGCTGCACAGCCTCCTGTCTGGGATATTGATAGACCATCACTGTTTGGCCTTGTATACCCATTTTTCCCCAGTTTCCCGCGTCCATAGCCTATCTGATATACTTTACCGTTAACTAATATTGATTTATTAACAGATTTCTGACGGCAATCAATAATGCCCTCACCCCATTCGTTATGATATCCACATTCAAGACTGTATGTCATTCATATCATTTGTATATTAAAAAAAACTATTTTTTTGAAAATTTGATTTGCAGATTCGAGACCCATTTCTGGGTCGAAAGAGCGATTCAGTTGTGAATATTACGAAGAAATCAAGCAATGCTCAATAGGAGATAGATTAAATAATCCCATATTTCTTTCCTAAATTTAATAAAGTCCAATTTCTTTCAAAAACTTTCTCGTTCATCTTTCAAATATTAATTAACCACATTTCGTTTAATTGTAAGTGTTATGTCCTTAGGCACAACTCGTGTAGTAGAATAGAGACTTTATTAGTAGACGAGAGAAAAGGTAGAACTATGATAAGAAACTGGGAATAGAATGAATGGGCTAGTCAATAGTATGACAACAACATAGATGGGAATCGACTAGCGGTGATCTACCTCGCACGTCAGACTGCAATGTACGTGCGGGAGTTCAAATAGACATAAGGGTGGTACGCTAGGTCAGACTTTGGAGCGTACACAACACCTCCGCCGTAAGATATGAACTAGGGCATATCTGACAAACAATAAATATGTACATATAATATGGTACAGAATCAATAATGTGATGGAATAGCATGATCAACGATCGATAATAGGTAATAATGAATCAATAATCAGGAAAGTATGAATCAACGATAGGATTGACCACTAGTAGATGAAATATTCATACGAGATGGTGGTTGTCTACTACGGGAAGGCCTTGTAGAACCTGGTCTAACCAAGGTAGGCTTAGGGATATTCTTCTTGTTGTTCTCCACATTGTTTGTGGGTACGACGACAGCATCGGCATCGACATTAGTAACGACAGCATCAGCGGTAGACGGCGTGACGTTGCACTTGGCGGGCTCGACCTGGACGTTGCACTTGACGGGCTCGACCTGGACGTTGCACTCGACGACGTTGTCGGCGGGAACATCGAAGCTCTCCAACAATACACTCAGAGGATCACAATCCTCAGTCCATCGCTTCCTCAACTGGTTCGTATGCGCAGTCACAAGACTACCATCCAATCTCTTTACTTCATACATCACATTTCCTTTCTTTCTGAGCACTACGGCTTCAGACCATTTCTCGTGATTCGGACCATCCCGATCACGATAATACACAGTGTCTCCTTCGGCGAACTCTCGTGTCACCTTGTCCTTTACTACTCTCTCCTCTCCTTCCCTGGGAGACATGAGAGTGAGACGACATCGCATCTTCCTTCCGAGGAAGATCTCCGCTGGAGTACACGTCTTCAGTTGATTGTTAGGAGTGCATCTGTACATCATCAGGAACTTCTGCACGTTCTCATCCTCCGGTCCTTCTCCTTTCATCTTCAACAATGACCGCTTGAACGTATCCACGAAGCGTTCAGCCTGTCCATTACTCTGTGGATGATACGGTGGCGAGAACATGTGGTTGATTCCATACTCCATACAGAATGCTCTCATCTTCTCAGATTTGAATTGAGTTCCATTATCCGATACAATGGTTTCAGGACTACCGTATCTTGATACGAAGTCTCTCAATGCTTTGACGGTTGCATCAGCCGTAATCCTTTCCATAGTCACGACCTCTGGCCATCTACTGTGAACATCAACGATAATCAAGTAGTAACGACCATTCATTGGACCGGCGAAATCCATATGGACTCGCTCCATTGGTCGACTTGTCTCCGGCCATTTGATAGGCTCAACCTTGGAAGGATTCTTGGCAGCACTTGCACAACCTTCACAACATCTTACTAGGCTCTCGATATTCTGATCGATGCCTGGCCAGTATACATATGAACGAGCAAGAGCCTTCATACGTACCATGCCTGGATGACCACGATGCAGTTCCTTCATGACTGCTTCTCTTAATCTTGCAGGAATGATCACTCTTTCTGCCATCATCAAACATCCATTCACATAACAAAGCGATTCTCTCTTCAGGTAGTACGGTAGCATATTCTGATCCTTCGGAGGCTTGGAAGGCCATCCTTCATCCAGATATTCCTTCACCTTCAGAAGAATCTCGTCATCGAATGTAGACGATTGGATATCAGTGACAGTTATGGGCATCGCCCTCACTCCTTTACGCAGGACTTCTCCAATGTCCTCCTCCAGTGACACATGAGCAATAACCATGTCTTCATCTTCACGTGTGTACGAAGCCATCAATCGAGAAAGCATATCAGCCTTTCCGAAATCCTTCGTATTCACGTACTCGATCTTGAAATCGTAGCTCAACATGAATATCGCCCATCTGAGCAATCTGTTCGCAGAATGAACAGGAATTCCATTCTTTGATCCGAATATCGCAAGCAATGGCTTATGATCAGTCTGAAGAAGAAATCTTCTTCCGTAGACGTACTTGTGGAACTTCTTGAGAGCGAAGGTCAACGCGAGACCTTCCTTCTCGATCTGAGAGTACTTCTCCTCAGCACCATTGAGGCGCTTTGAAGCATACATCACTGGTTTCTCAGTTCCATCCTTGTATCGATGACTTATCACTGCACCAATACCATACTGGCTTGCATCAGCGGCAACAACGATATCCTCGGATCGTAGTGCGCGAGCACAGTCTTAGCACTGATAGCGTTTCGGATATTCTCGAATGCTCTCTGACACACAGGAGTCCATTCAAACTTGGCATCCTTCTTTAGCAATCGATCAAGCGGAGTACGCAGCTCCGACATATTCTTCACGAAAGCTCCATAGTAGTTGACTCCACCGAGAAACGATCTCAGTTGAGCAACATCCTTGGGTACTTGCATCTCTTTGAGTGCATACACCTTCTTGGGATCGGGGTGACGTCCAGATTCATTCACGATGAATCCAAGGAAGTGAACTTCATTCTGTCCGAATGCACATTTCTCAGGTCGGATTCTGAATCCAGAATCACGAATCTTCTCGAGAACTCTCGTCAGATTCTCGTCGTGCTCTTCCTTCGTCCTTCCACTTACAATGACATCATCCAAGTATGCCACTGTCCTGCTCATTCCTGTCAACATCTGGTCCATTATAGACTGGAATATACCTGGAGCAGGCTTAACACCGAACGGTAATCTACGGTATTGATACAGTCCACGATGCGTATTGATCACGAGGAGCTTCTTGGCTTCTTCGTCTACTTCAACTTGGAGATACGCATCCGAGAAATCAATCGTGGAGAAGACTGTTCCACCATTCAATGAGGCGAATATGTCTTCCGGCAGCTTGAGCGGATGAGTGCAATCTTCCAGACAGTCATTCAGTCCTGTCTTGAAGTCGGCACACAATCTCTTTGCACCATTCTTCTTTGCGACTAGCAAGAACGGAGCCGCCCACTCCGAGTGTTCTACCTTAGAGATCACTCCCATATCACACAATCGATCGATTTCTTCATCACACACCTGCTGGCTGGCATACGGCACTGGCCGCTTGTTACGGAACACTGGCTTCACGCCAGGCTTCAGGTACAACTTAGCTGCAGACTTGTTGTACTTGCCCAGTCCAGGCTCACAAACTTCTGGGAAGACATCCTTTACCCAGGTTGTGTAGTCTCCTGACTTGATGTGTGCAATCACCGTTTCATCATTCTCATCTGAGAATGCTCTCTTCAAGTCTAGCTTGAAGAATACATCATTGCCGACTAGTCGAATCGGTCTTGGGGTGACGTGGACCCATGCGTCACACTCCTTGCCACAGTATTCCATTCTACTACGGAACTTGCCGAGAATCTTCATACCTTGTCCGTTTGCACATGACACGGCACATGGAGCAGTAACCAACTTAGGGTTCTTCATCTCCTTCCAGTCAACCTCCGAGATGAGCGTCAGATCAGATCCCGTGTCAAGTTGATACTCCATCTGTGTTCCATCCATGGATACATTCACGTACACACGATTGCCTTCAATCTGATTGCAATCCTTCATTTGTACTGAATGATTCTTCCTTGGCTTCTTCTTCGGCCTCATTTCAGGATGCTTCAACCAGCATCTCTCTTCAGTATGACCATTCTTGCTACAATGTGTACATTTCACATTGGCATTTGATCTCTCGGTCTTGGGCTTCTTACTATTCTTTCCCTTATCATTTTCAGATCCTCTGACCATATTGGCTGCATTCGTCTGAACCGCTGAGACTTCACGCTCAAGTGCTCTCAACGACGAATATCTTTCTAGAAGCTCTTTGAATGTGATATCGGCCTTCTGACTAACAGCATTGAATAGTTGAGTACGTATAGACTTCAGTTTAGGCAAATCCAATCCAGCAAGGAACATCGTGATCTTCATCTGATCCTCCTTAATATCCTTCAGATTGCCTTTCTGATACAAGCGATTCACTTCAGAAGCGAATTCCATCACGTCCGTACTACCATTCATAGCCATGCTCAGTTTGAAGAATCGAACACGCAGTTCGAAATCTGTTTCTTTCTTGCCAAACAGAGCCTTGAGTGCCTTTATCGTATCATCGAACGATAATTTCATCACATCACCGGGTGCTTTGTGATCACGATACAATGCATTGCACTTCACACTCAGATGACGCAATAGTATTCTGACTTTGTTACAGTCGTCCAAATGCTTTGCATCATACTCGAAGAAGTCTCGATAACGATCATACCAGTTATCGAATGTGCAATCATCAGCATCATAGTCGAATTCCACAATGCGAGCTTCCATCGCATCAATAGATGGTCCTTGAGTAACTTGACTTTTAATCTCTCCATTAACAACTACTGTCTCTCTACTCGCTAACATCTCGAGTATTTCATTGTTCTTCTTATTCTGCTCCTCCTGCTTACTCATGAAATCCTGCTGCATCTTCATAAACATCTCCATTACAGTTGCCATCGTGACTTCCGGCTTCACTTCTCCAGGCATCCTTACTACGAATTACTTGAGTACACTTAGCTCAAAGAAAAATTCGCGATAGCCTTCGGCGTACTTCTTGAAAAGTACCACACAGAAGACGTACAATCACAAAGTTTGTACACTGCCACGCTCACAAAGTACGTGAAGCAGTTTCCACAGAGAAGACGTACAATCACAAGGCTTGTACACTGCCACGCTCACAAAGTACGTGAAGCAGTTCCACAGAGATTTTGACAATAGTTCTTCCACAAAGTGAACTATCGCCAATCACAAAGACTTTACTTCCGCCCTTTCACAAAGTTAGGCTTCAGTTCTCACAAAGAATCGACACCGATTGTTTCACAAAGTTCAATCGGTACCACCACAAAGAGAAGAATGACGAATGAAGAAGAAAGAAAAAAAAAAACGAGAAAGAATAAGACTTACGTTAGCTCGTCAAAGATCCTGGTCGCCAAATGTTATGTCCTTAGGCACAACTCGTGTAGTAGAATAGAGACTTTATTAGTAGACGAGAGAAAAGGTAGAACTATGATAAGAAACTGGGAATAGAATGAATGGGCTAGTCAATAGTATGACAACAACATAGATGGGAATCGACTAGCGGTGATCTACCTCGCACGTCAGACTGCAATGTACGTGCGGGAGTTCAAATAGACATAAGGGTGGTACGCTAGGTCAGACTTTGGAGCGTACACAACAGTAAGTTTGTTGGATAATCAAGTGCAAAAAAACCAAAAAAACCTCTTTTTTCCACTTTATTTATTTGCGAAAAATAGCCAGTTAAAAAAAAGTGAAATCAATGGGGAATTGGTCCAGATCGCATATAGATAATTCGATTTTACCGTTATTTCGGCCGAATCCTAACAAGTCATATGTGACGTTGCAAGTACGTTAAAGGTGATGCTGTCGTTGAAAATGGAATTCAGAAAGTCAATAAACTTATTTATTCAACAACTTATTCATTTTTAAGTTCAACAGGCTGTTTCAAATAAAAATAACGAACGAAATTCAAAATAACCAATGAAGTGTAGCTCATTTTCATGGCACTGGTTTTATTTCTATTGTTGAAGATGACTGTGGAGGGCGACTTTTGCCCGATCTACAGACAAATAAAAGAAGCATTGAACTCTGTAATGAATAGAGATGAAAAGATCACACCATTTTTCAAAACCTTTTCTGGGGAAGATACTTTTTTGCAATTCTGGCACGTTTTTTTTTGTTAGGTGAAAATGGATAGAAGGGGATGAATTTCTTTTATAAAGACTCCATGTTCTCTTCACTTTTCGGTATATGTACTCTGGAAATTTTTCCCCGCGGGGCACCCTGTCACTCGCCCCGCGGGGCACTCTGCCGGGCACCCTGCGGGGCCAGTTGCAGGGCACCCTGCGGGGCCAGCTGCAGGGCACCCTGCGGGGCAGCTTGTTGAGTCTCTGAAAATGACAGGGTGCCCCGCGGGGAAGTTTCTCTTCGACAGGGTGCCCCGCGGGGTGGCTTACTTTCTATTTGAGTTGACAGGGTACCCTGCGGGGTGGCTTGAGGTCTCTTTGATTTTGACAGGGTGCCCTGCGGGGTGACTTCATAGTTCGACAGGGTGCCCCGCGGGGTGGCTTCGTTTTTGGACAGGGTGCCCTGCGGGGCTGATTTCATTATTACTGTATACCCTCAGGCCATTGCCATGGTCTGGGGATAGTGTTGCTCATAAACTTGCGAACGACGATTAATTTATTCGTACAAGGATAAAAAATGATGGAATGACAAGAAAATGGATTTCATCGGAGTAAAAATGTACAAGATTCAAAGTAAAAATAAAAATCATAACTTCGAATAGAAAAATAACAAATCAATAACAATGAACATGTACATGAACGGTAGCGACAATTAAAACTAATACATTACAACAATGGATAAATATGTAACAGATGGTGATCATATTCATTTACAAAAAGTCACAATTAGGTTCTTTCTTAATTAAACCTCTGCAAAATTAACAATGCAAAAGTTAACTAGTTATTGCTGATTAGAAATATCTAATCTTAGCTAGGCATCGTCCTCTCGCGGACTTGTGTGCACGATTAGATCTTGTCTTCTCATTATTACTTCCCGACATAACCGTTGAAGACCTGTAATAAATTATTAAATAATTAAAAATTCCGATAAATATTCCGTGCTTGGTCCCTCATTGGAAGATATTTTTTTCTAAAATACTGTAATGTGGTGTTAATTTCTCGTAAATGGAATTGGAAATTGTAAAAAGGGTGTTAATTTTGTCCACTTGTAAATAGCATGGTAAAAAGCAAATATCTCGGTTCTCTGACTAGTTAGAGACTTGTAACTTGGTTTTTAGGTTAGAAACCATGAAAAAAGCTTATAAACGAAGTTTCAAGTCTCTATCTCTACAAAGAGCGGAGCTATTTACGTTTTACAAGAATGTTCGAGTTTTTCCTGAAAAATCGTGTAAAAAGCAAATATCTCCGTTCTTAGTAGAGCTAGAGACTTGAAACTTCGTTTATAAGCTTTTTTTCGTGGTTTTTAACCTAAAAAACCAAGTTTCAAGTCTCTAACTAGTCAGAGAACCGAGATATTTGCTTTTTACCATGCTATTTACAAGTGGACAAAATAAACACCCTTTTTACAATTTACAATTCCATTTACAAGAAATTAGCACCACATAAGCTACAGAAACTCGCCTACCGTACCCCTACAGTACCTATTGTTCAACCTAGCGATGGAAATTTAGTTCTTGGTCCCGCCTTGAGTAATTCGGTACGATAAATTTTTCTAAAATATTTTCAGCTACCGTAACCCTCCTACCGTACCCCTACAGTACCTATTGTTCAATCTAGCGATGGAAATTTAGTTCTTGGTTCCGCCTTGGGTAACTCGGTAAGATAAATTTTTCTAAAATATTTTCAGCTACCGTAACCCGCCTACCGTACCCATACAGTACCAAGTTGGGATGGAGCGAAGCTTTATGCTAACGATGAAGATACATATGCGCAAAACTCTTTACAGGAGCTAGTTGCAATCAATCCATACAGTAACCGATATTTATGAGTATCAAGACAAATCGTAATCAATCCCTATAGAAACCGATGTTTGCAATAAATATTTCAAGAAATCGAAACATACGATTTCTTGAAATGATGAGATGATGAGATGATGTGATGCGGCCCGGATGTTCTCCTTACAACGTGAGCCAGGTGAACTACAACAACCAATTGTAATAATTTATTAGATCCCCTTCGTTACCCCATTCAAACAACAGCACTAACAAAAATGCCTTATTAAATTGATTCATAAGTCTTGTCGCATTTTGGAGGGGTATGTTTATGCTATCAATGCTCAGTCGCACGTTATCAATTACCCACCATGCTGTTCTTCTTATCCGAGCTCAAACCACACGATGTCCACACTCGTATGACGGCAGTATACAACACCATAGGTGGGCACGCTGGGAGAAAGGCTGCGCGCAACCTGGGAGGGGAAATGCAAGGCTATGCGCATGGCTATGTGTAACAACACTAAGGCCCCTAGTACACACACCGTGCAACAACGTTGGATCAAACGGATCGTAGAAGGGGAGTACGTCGTAAAAGACGAGGGCAGGTCCGGACGGACGGCCCCACGAGCTGGACTTGAACGAGCTGGAGCAGCACCGTGCCCATAGGTGGGCACGCTGGGGGAAAGGGTGTGCGCAAACCGGGGGAATAGGGAGGCAAGGCTGTGCGCACGGCTATTTTTTGGCAATTTTGACTGGAAATTTTCCAATTTTTGCGGATGCTACGCACCGTCAAATGTCATGATCTTGACAAGGTCCAGAAGTTGCATCGATGGGTACCCCAACCGACTGACAGACAAGCAGAAAGACAACAAAGGTCTGAATCTACTTTCGTGCGCTCGTACAACAGCTTGGATCGACGGGATCGTCATTGGGGTTGAGACGTGGAATACGTAGTCTGCCGTGCTCAGTGTCGCCAACTACAGACCCTAAAGTCCAAGGTTCTCTCCGTTCCCCGGCTGCTCGACTTTATTCACTTCCAGTACTACCCCTTATCTCAAGGAGAACCAAAAAGGTCGGGTTGGAATTTGGCTGGTACATCGGTAAGTTGATTGATTAGCCTTTGCCGAGAAAAAGCTATTTTAATTTGTTTAAAGGGCCAAAATGCGACAAGACTTATGAATCAGCCTAAAATATAAATAATCAACACTTGATTTATCCGATCCCTACAGTGAACGATGACTAGAAGACTTAATATCTAATACTCACTCATGGGTAGCATCGATTGTAGTCGAGTCATCGAGTCGTGATTCACCACTGCAAAGATTTCAGTTAGAATTTTAAATATAAAAAGTATACATTGATTACTTTATGTATCGGTAATGTTGTCCATAGATTACTATATGTGTTGGCGATTGCATTTTTTTCAATATATTTTCAATAGAACAAAACCATCTAAAGGGAGAGTAACCTTTGCCAAACTCGTGGGGACTCTCACCACGACGTTACAATGGTGGAAATAATAGTGAGAAAGTTAGACCAGAAAAAACCATAAAAGAGGAGACACGGGAAGATTTCGAACCACTGACGATTAGACAGGCAGACCAAATTATTTATCCTACTCTACTCCGCTTCTACTCCGATACCAGTCCCACTTCGGTCATGACCAGTAGGCGTTTCGGCAAGATTCGTTCGCCAATCACATGACAAAATCGACCCAGTCGTTCTTTTTCACTTATGAACTCGGCTAAATCCATCACACTGAATGACTTCCGAACTCCCCCATCTCAACCTCATCGACTGTAGTGCTTGGAGGCATTGCATGCCAAGATTTCCTCTACCAAGCACCAGACCCTCGACTCCCTCAAGGCATGGGACGAACTCGATGACAACTACAAGCGGGAATAGGCAATCGCATATGAGAGAGACTCAAGGCCGTGTCAGAGCTAAAAGAGACCACAGCTAAATTCGCTAGTACGTTACTACTGCCCATAGCTTTGATAAACTTTGTCATGAACTAAATAACTCAAGTCACATTCCCAATGGGAGAATCATATGAAGACAACAGTCCGGGTAATGGTGGCGAACAACAACGCTTATATGTGTACTTCATTGACCCCGCTACACTTGCCATTACACAAAGTTCTTGCCATTACACTAATTGTAAGCATTTTTTTTCAAATTAGCAAAATCGTACATGATACATGGATCTTACATTCAAAATGCAATCAAAGATTTACCTAGAATATTAAATATAAACTAACCGAACTATACACTAGCTGATCGTTATCTTCACCCTCTTTATCATCATTTTCTTCATTATCATCTTCACCATCATCATTGTGTTGAAGCGTCGTCAATACTGTAATAGAATGTATCCTTGAGGGAAGGTGCATGAACGACGTGAGATATATAAATAAATTTCTTCAGTCGTTATTTTAAAGTGTCTCGTTTCGTGTATTAGCATGTTGATAGAATATAAACTACGTATATAAATAAAGTGATGAATCAATGAAATACCTCTGAGGTTTAATCCCGGCATGGTGAAGATCACGGCGCGGGAATGATGAAGGGCGCTGAAATAAGTCAGATTTAAACGTGGTATTCATGATCTGGGGCTATTTTTTGGTTTACATAGTGTCGGAGATCGCAAATTTACCAAACACATTAAGTTTTAACTGCCACAAAAATATTAAAATAAACAAATTTCGGTAGACCCCTATTGGGAAAAACTACAAAGAAACAATTACAACAATATTCATCACGTATAGTGAAGGGGGAGATGTGCTATTATAGAATTACAAAAGTTTTGCACACACCGTGCCAAATGCCGAATATAGTAAACTTCTCCACCGTTGAGAAAAACGCACTCCAAATTTTCGGAAGGTTTTTTCGAACGTTTTTTCAATGCATATAATTTTATTTTTATTGAAAGTCCTGTGAAATGATGAGGAAACGCCATAAAATTCGATAAAACTAGAGAAAATGGTATGTCGCGCGAAGAAGTGGGCGGAGTCTGAATATTGCGCGGCAAACAGCGGAATTTGTATTGTTCGGACAGTTTTAATTCTATAATACTCGTAATGCTTTCATGTCAACTGTAACGATAATAAATATGAAAACGGCAAACCTGTGATGCGAGATCCGGGTACGTCGCAGAAAACACCAGTCACCGAGTCAAGATTGGTTCTTCTTGATCTGAAAAACAAGTCAATCAATTATATAACAAATTATTACCGCATACAGCCAATAAATTTTGAAATTAAACATCAATAAGGAAAATTCACATAATTTGCACAAACTAGAAGAACCTATGGAATCAACACACTCATTCTAGCTTCTATTCACTCAAGCTACTAGGGTTACATCAAATGAACACAAAACTAGTTCGAAACTAATATCAAAATGCAAAAGAAACAAACAAATAAACAAAAACATGAAAAACGAAACGAAATTTTGAAATCACCGTAAGATGGTTCAATCAGCTTAGGAGCGCACCATGGAGCGCACTCATGACGAGCTTGGACAGGGTACCCCGCGGGGTGACTGAAGACAGGGTGCCCCGCGGGGCGGATTGTTTAGACAGGGTGCCCCGCGAGGTGAGCAACAGGGTGCCCTGCGGGGAAACTAAACGCAGGGTGCCCCGCGGGGTGGTGTGCTTAGACAGGGTGCCCCGCGGGGAGAAATTACCAGAGTAATAAATATCCCTTCCTCATCCATCTTCTAAACCCTTTCCTCGCCCTTTCCTGCGCTTTCACGAAAAGACACACCCCGAGCTAATTTTAAACTCTCCGCTCTAGCAATGCACTCTCGCTTTCTTTGTCTACGAGAGAGTTGCCAGAACGGAGAGAAAAAATAACCCAGGGTGCGGCTTTAACAACATAAATCATTTATGTCAAACCTGTAGTATAGGTACAAGGTATGTTGTGAATGTTATCGAAAGCGTTCCCAGTCCTAGATCATTTTGCGTTACTATCTCCATAACTATAATTCCAATCGGAATTGATGACGTCACGAGTGGAATAAAACACTGACAAGGGGATGGTCGCAACTGGTCCTGGCCATATGAGGTGGCAATAACATGACTACGATGAGTTTTCTATGCTGATTACGAATCCGCGTTCAGAAAGTGCCTAATCGACCTGACTTTCGAGAAAATCAGTATTGAAATTTGGCTTGTTAATTCGAAAAGTCGTGTAGTTCCCTTCACAAACTATCTGGATTGCATCGGAAAGATCCGGCAATGTAAGGTAAACTATTGCGAGAGTTTATAGATGAGTTCACCAGCCCACCCGGACGGTTTGCGCAGGAAACCACACGAATTTCCGAATTAAAATATCGATTTCCTCGAAAATCAGGTCGATTAGGCACTTTTTGAAAACGGATTCGTAATCAGCATCGAAAACTGGTCGTAGTCATGTTATTGCCATCTCATATGGCCAGGACCAGTTGCGACCATCCCCTTGTGAGAAATTTGCACAATTAGTCTAAACCAGAGAAATCTAGAACCTGTAGAATTTGCATTCTAAAGAACGCTCTCTGCATCCCCACGGTTTTTAAACTAAACCTGATACCGTACGCATTGAGAAAGTGTCGGATCTAAAAATCATAAATTTTTAACTCTGCGAAAAAGTGGACTCTACCTTTAGTATAAAAGTGATGAAAACTACGTAACTAATAATAAGAGTAGGAAAGGAACACAAGCCGACAATAATAATCAGTGAACGATTTTTCTGAATAATAAAATGTTTGAAAAATGTTTAACAGGTTTAAAATTATTTTGTATTTGACTAACATTTTTCTCGTCTGGAAGAATTGGACATCCATATGCTAAAACTGGAATATCTTCTGATATGTGGTATGCTTTTCTTGAAATTTCTGCGAATAATTCTGCATAGAATTCAGTAGGAATAAGATTTATCGACATGTACTAAAATATGCATTTTCTCCGAAGAAGTGAATAATTCAATTATTGAAATTTATAAAACATGTAACTCTTTCCCAAATGAATTAGCGAGAAACGTGTACAGAATTTATGCAAGATTGATATTCTAATTATTTGCTTTTTTAAAATTTATTTTTTCTTATGAAGGGAATTGTAACAAAGTACACGACCAACCATATCCAGTAATAAGAACGCAAAGGGCATGGAGTAGGCTGCAATAAAACGTTTGTGTAGATCCATTCGATTTCTGAACATATATTGTATTTTTCAAAATATTTTACGTGATATAGCAAAAGTATTTTTATGATCTCCAATATGTAAGAAGTAGTGCCCTGAAATCCTTGTCAAATGTTATAAAACCTATGTATTACCCCTCCTTGACTTCGCTTCACCATTTTGGAATCCACATTACCTTTCCGATATTCGTTCCCTTGAGAATGTTCAACACACTTTCACTCGTCAAGTTTTCTACCGTTGTTTCCCCTCCCCTACATATCCTGAATCTATGCCCTCCTACAATGATCGGATGAAAACCCTAGGCCTGCGCGCGTTAGTTGAGAGGAGAGTCATTAGTGACCTTTGTATGTGTTTTTCGATTATGTCCGGTTCCACCATTATCGATCGCTCATCTTTTTATTTATACAAACCTTTACGAGATCGAACGTCCTCATTCGGCATCCATATCGAAGCGACCACAAGCACTGCCCGATTCCACTCCTTTCCTGTTCGAACGGCCAGATGGTACTCCCGATTACCTCCACTCATCACTTCATCACCCAATCCCAGTATATTCAAAAACCGGCTTACCCATCACCCCATCATTCACGAATTACGTCCTTTGTAAATTCCCCCCCCCCCCCCCCCGCCAGTCTGGAGAGTCAATAATATATTATATCATGTTCTTTATCTCTTCTATTTTTCTCATGTCTCGTTGCGCCTCGGGCGTAGATAAATTAATTAATTAATTAAGGCCCAGCGTAACCTGGTTAGCGCGAGGTACTGCATGACGCAGGGTCCGGTGATCAGTTGAAGCGTCATAGTTGCACAAACGCATGCAGTCATCACGATAATATCAATAAACCATTTAGGAAGTAGGTGTACTAGCGGATTGAGCAGGGTAATCACGAGATTGCCATCAAGAAAGACATGACCCTGAATGGGAAGTTTCGTATTAGGATCACTAGTGATTTTAAAGGAACATCTGAGCTAATTTTACTCTCGTCTCTGGTAACACTGAGAGCATTGGCAGAGCGGAAATTTTCAAATTAGCTCAGGGTCAGCTTTTGAAATTCTTTTCTTATTTTCGGGTCATGAATACCCTCGAAATAGGCTTACCGCGAGACATATGAACAGTGTTGAAGTGAATACAAGAACATGTACTGTGAAAACAAGAGCGACAATACGAAAGCTCGACGTTATCCCATCCGATCGTCGCTTGTAAATTTCGATGAGCAGGGCTACACTAAGAGTGAGCGCTACCGAATGCTCGATGAAGATTATTGTCCGAATTACAGTAACCAACGAGCTCATAGGGGATACAGAGACTCAAGGATAATTTGTTATCCAACTGAGTCTCAAACTGAAGGCTTGTGAAATATGCTATCAGAGATGATACTATATTTTCTCGTTCGTTTCCACGGTAGTTTGATTGTAAGTTGATACTAGACTTCCGTCACCAGTAAAGAAATTATAAGAAATGGAAAAAAATATCTGCTCATTGAAATCTATCCGAAGAGATAGTTAGTTGTATATGATGTAATTCTTTATTTTATTATTGAATGGAAATAGGTTTTAAATGAGTCGGCGAAAAACGCGTTAGATACATGGAAATGTCTCTTTTTCTTTCACATTTGAAAATTCAGATCTGTAGTTATGCTTTGCCAGTTTACGTACGAAAATACTTCCAATGTTTGGTTGATGTTATGAATAAGAAACAATACAGCTCCCGATTAATGGTTGCTCATTAGTTTACTTCACGTTACGGATCTGTAGCTTATTGTTAGTTAGGAATAAGTGATTCAGTTCTACGGCAATTGCGTCTTTATTTACATTTCTTGTTTCCGGGTTGTGTTTTAGTCATGGTGTAATCTCACTGTTTTTCTCTAATCTCTCCCTATATTGCATGCACTTTTTCTACTATAACTCTATCCTCTATTGACATCACAAGTGCTTTCACTCCACTTGAGATTCTTCGCCCATTCTACAGATCAATAATGCTAACTATACTAATGAGCAATCATGAATCAGGAACGTTATCTGCATATTCATAACTTAATCGAAACATAGGGATCGTCGAGTTTTTCGTGATTAAACTGGTAGAGCAGAACAACAGATACTGCGGAACATCAGGAATTTTCAAAAGTGAAAGAAACAAGATGAGATTTTTGCATGTATCAAAAGCGTTTATTTTCGCACAATAATATCTTATTGACCGTATAAAATACACTTGTTTATTTGGTACGAGAGTAGCCAACCACTCCCACAAGAGACTTTCTTGTTTTGCATGGTTCAGAAACTATGCCGATCTCTTTTATATATAATATAGCGCGCGGCGAAGGTCAGCCGGGTTAGAGAGAGGCAGCTGAGAGACAATCGCGAGGCGGGGCGAGATGTAGAAGGCTACATCTCGATCGCCTCTCGATTGTGACTTCCGTTCGTTAGCACCATTTGTCATTTTCTTATGCAAGTACATTTTATACGCACAATATTTGATGCTGGTTTCATACATTAATAAAGTAAAGAATTCATTCGTTAAAGGCGCATTCCAAGCTAATTTTCCCACTCTCCGCAGTGGCAATACTCTCTCATAGACAAAGAAAGCGAGAGAGTGTGGCCAGAGCAGAGAGTTTAAAATTAACTTGCGCCTTTAAATACACTCTTGTGATATCGGAGATCTCGTTGGAGCTGATTTTTTTTTCGTTTTCTTATATTTTCTTGACTTTACTGATGACGGAACAAATCGTCTCGTGCTAGATACCTTAGAATCAACACTTCCAAACGAGAAAATATAGTATCATCTCTGATTGCATACCTCTCAAGCCTTAGTTTTAGTCTCAATGTGATAACAAATTATCATTGTGTCTCTGTATCCGTATGAGCTCGTTGGCTACTGTAGTTCAGACGATAATCGTCATCGAGCACTCGGTAGCTCTCGCGCTAAGTGTAGCTCTGCTCATCGGAATCTACAAGCGACGTTCGGATGGGATAACGTCGAGCTTTCGTATGGTCGCGTTTGTGTTCACTACACATCTTCTTGTATTCACTGTCTCCTTCTCATTATGTCTCGCGGTAAGTTCATGGGACATTTACGACCCGAAAGCATAAAAAACTTATGATATCATAACCGATATGATATGCATTTGCATTTACATTCGAGGTCTTCCATTTTTAAAAGCTCACCCCGAGCAAATTTTACTCTCCGCTTTTGCAACTCGTAGGCAAATATAACAAGAGATCGCGGAGTATTTCAAATTATTATAGCTCGGGGTGTGAACAGTGGTACCCTTAATTTGAAATGTCCCATTCAGGGTCATGTCTTTCTTGGAGGAAACTTCGTCATTACCCTCTTCAATCCGCTAGTACACCTGCTTCCTAAGTGGTTGCTCGATCTTATTTTGATGATAGCGTGTGTTTGTGCCACGATGCTGTGGCAGCTGATCGCTGGACCGTGCGTCATGCAGTACCTCGTACTCACCAGGTTACGCTGGACCTTTTTTTACATTTTAACCTTATAATAACTACTTCTTACATATAAGTGACCATCAAAAACTTTTAATATATAATCGCAAAGGTTTTAGAGATTTTTTCATGCGACTGAGAAAATAGAATGTAATTATTTTCTTTTTCGCAAATGTTTATCTTTGAAAAAATACAAAACAGATGAAAAATACTAAACTTCCATTAATTATTTTGTTGGAAATGAACATGAGTTTGTTAACGTGCATCCGAAAAATTCACCTATTCCAGAAATAAAAATGAGATCCCTCTGGAGTTTCGGTAGCTACGTCAAAAATGAGTAAATTCAGGAGTCGAATGTCTCTACACAAACGTTTCATGGCTGCGTACTCCATGCCCTTTGCTTTCTTACTACTTGATATGGTTTGTCTTGTATTTCGTTACAATTGTCTTCAAAAGAAAATTAAAAATAAATAACTAGAGCCAAATCTGAATAACAATCTTGAATTATACATACAGTTTAAAAAAATCTTTCGGCAAAGTGTTACATTGTGTAAACTTTGCTGGATCTGTAATTTGTGAGCAAAATCCATATTTTAGTGTATGTCGATTAACATTATTCCTACTGAATTCTATACAGAATTATTCGTGGAAATTTCAAGAAAAGCCTTCCATATATCAGAAGATAGTCCAATTATAGCATATGGATGCCCGATTCTTCCGGACGAGAAAAATGTTGGTGAAAGAAGAAATATTTTAGCATGTGTGAATTTTTTAATGTGTTTCTTTAAAAAAAGTTTAAAATTTTTTTTGTTATTCAGAAAAATCGTTCGCTGATTATTATTGTCGGCTTGTGTTCCTTTCCGACTCTTATTATTAGTTACGTAGTTTTCATCACTTTTATGCTAAAGGTAGGTCCAATTCTTCTAAACGATCTAATTTTACTCTCCGCTCTGACAGCGTTCTGTCATCTACAAAGAACGTGAGAGAGCATTTTCAGAGCGGAGAGTTTGAAATTAGCTTTTTGAAGTTGAAAACTTTATAATTGAAATTAAAATTTGAAATTTTGAAATTTCTAGATTCGACACTTTCTCAATGCGTACGGTATAAGCTTTAGTTTAAGAACAGTGGAGATGCAGAGGGCATTCTTTCAAATGCAAATTCTTCAGGTTTTTGGATCTTTTTTTGGACAGAGATTGATAGCTAAAAACGGGAACTGGTTTGAAAGTTTAAAACTAAGCGACTAAATTCGTCAAAGAGTTAGATCTTTTCTGTCGAACTAAAGTTGAGAGATTTTATTGGGTATACTTTACAAATTTGCAGTGTTTCATTCCACTGGTTACGGCATCAATTCCGATTGGAATTGTAGTTATGGAAGTGGTAACGCAAAGTGACCTGGGACTGGGAGCGCTGACGATAACTTTCACAACATACTTAGTGCCTATACTGCAGGTTTGACAACATCTATTATAAATGATTTCTGTTGTTATTGTTAAGTGAAAACGTTTAGAGAGTAATTAGAGTGGATCGGATCAAGATTTCTTTAAAGGCTCACACCAAGCCAATTTTACTCTCCGCATTCTCAATACTCTCATAGAAAAATAAAGCGTCAGAGTGCGACCAGAGCGGAGAGTTCCAAATTATCACAAATACGACCAACCGTCCTATTTTTAGGGACAGGAACACTTTTAGATATTAAAACAAAACTTTTAAATATTACTCTTAAAAAGAAACAAAGTTACAAAAAAAAGTTTCTTTCACATAAAAAAAGTATGATGTAAACTATTGATCTATATTCATAACAGAGTTCAATGCTTCTCTTATTTGTCTGCAGATCTGGCAAGAGTCACCCTCCACAGTCATCTTCAACAATAGAAATAAAACCAAGAACATAAATTATGGTTCTCTTAAATTTCGTTCGATATTTTAATTTGTATTGTAAATACATGTTGATATTTAAAGTCGTTGAATAAATAAGTAATGTAAAAAACGAAGTTAAATAAATAGACAATACATTAAGAAAAAGAAAAAAAATCTACTTGACCGACTTCCCTTTTAATGTAGGGAGGCCAAAGGATAGATCTTGTGGTTAAAACGATTCAACCTGTTCTGGCATTTAAATAAATTAATTCTTATTTTTTAGAACTATTATATTTGCAGAATATAATAATTCAAAATTTGTTTGCGGAGTAGTAATAGTAGAAATAGTATATGACATAAAATACAATTTGTATTATCAGCCGTGGTTCTTTAATGCTCATTGTTAGAGACAGTCGTCATCAACAGTAGATGAATGAGCCCGTCAATAAATCCCAAGATATCTCTATCAAAGAAATGAGAAATTGTTCAATCACTGCAAGAAATATTCAGTGGTTACTGTTTTAGCAGTTACTAAACGAAAAATAAATACAAAGAAATTATTGTAATCATCAAAACCCTAATCGTATAATGAGAAAATACAATATTTAGTACTGTAAAAGCTGGTAGCTGTAAAAGGATCAGATATCAACTTCATAACGTTCTGCTTATTCTTGTCTTTCTAGCTAGAATTATTTTATTGTGAATTTGTCACCTATGTGTCTTCTTCGAAATGAATGAGAGTTTGATGGAGAGACAAAAAATCCTTGTCAAGGTACCTCATGGGAATTATTCCCAGTCAGGTAAGAATAACCTTATATGCAAGAAATTTTTTTATAGGGAAACATGTCAAGTCATAAAAGCGGATTATTTCCTTCTATGACTGGTGATATTTCCCATGGGGTAACTAACAATGAGTCTCTTTGGCTCATTGTTAGTTACCCCATGGCTATTTAATGTATGAGTATCAACCTTCTAGAGTACAAACGCATGTTTTATATAATGCTTCACCTTAAATTATTCTGGCGATGAGTGAAGACTTATAGCTTAAAAGCCCGCCGTAACTTTGGAAGGCTTTAAGTCCGTACACTTACCTCTGTTGCGTTTTAATACAAGATTCTTAATCTTCAGAAAAAGGCTTTCGAAGACAAATGTGTCATCACTCATTGACAGAATAATACCGAAGAAACTCTTTGTTAGTTAGTGAATTGTTGTTTTAGTGCAGAGAATATCCAGTTTCGCTTCATTCTTTAGTTAAACATAGTCTCCTTGGAAAACTAGGCTAGATGGATTGCAAAACAATTTACCTTGTTTTTCGCTCATAATTGAGGTTGTAGCCACACTTTATCGGACCATTCTGTATGGTGTACTATTGAGCTATTGAATAAACATTAAAAATGAGATGATGATCAACTCTTAGTACAGCTATAGTAGACAGTACAGGAGTGCAATTCTGAAATAGTCATAAATCACTCAGTGAGCAGGACGTAAAGTGAGATACCATGGTGGGCAGAACATTAAGGTTGGCTCATGTGCAATTAATTCCGTGAATCCGTGTGGCAGTAAAAAGGTAGTTTAGATATTGTACAGTGTTTATTTTTCGCTAATTCTGAGAAACTCGAATGAACTATCAAGGAACCACAGGAAAGGCATAGGAAATAAACATTTTTTACATTTGAAATATGTTTAGAACCGGAGAGAAGAGGATAGCATTTTACCAGTACGCTAATATTAAGGGATTGATGAGCGTTCGCTTTTACTTCGTGTGTATCTCTTGGCACTTTATAAGTTTGATGAATTAGATTTACATTAACATTCGCGATTCTCCACTTTTAATTGATTCGTTTTGTTTATCGTATAATATGATTATCATGCATGCGATTAGTGCAAGACAAGAATTCTATGGTGTTCAAGACTATTAGAGATTCTACGGATGCACTTTGTGGTCCCATTGGAACTGCAAATACAATTGTCTTTGCACCAAGTGTCGTGCAAATTTATTTAACAGACTGTTAAGCATAATTTTGCATATATATATATTATCAGAATGCTGATTTTTTTTCTTATTGTTAGAAGTTTGTAAATTCCCGCTTTTCTCAAACACATAATATTTAAAAAAATATTTTTTCAAATACGGTCATTGTGCGTGATACAGTTTACATTATTATAATGTTTGAAAAAAAACGTTTAACAAAAATGTATTTGGAAGTTGACTTTTCTGATATTAACCGTCATATTCTTGAAATAATAAGATTTATGATCGGCCAGATTACAAATTAGAATTGTTATTGCTGTCGAAAACTACACTTTGTATAAGTAGAAAATAAACCATAGTACATACAACATTACAGGCACTATTAAACTAGCGAACCAAAATACCAAAATATTACCAACTCAATGTGTATTGTTATACTTCCAAACCGCCCATTATAAATTCTCAGTTACATTTATTTCGCGATGAATGAATCAGTTTCTCCTCTACAAAATGGCTGCGAACTATATACAGAATATATTTTGGATTTCGTTTTCAAGTAAGTTTTTTCTTTAACGTTATTAATAATCAAGTATACAAATTTGTTTAGTATTGAAACCTACACGATAATCATTGCTTCATTAACTATTCATCCAGCAGTTTTGTTTAATCTCTATTCCAAAAGATCTTCTATGCAAAGTGACATTACTTGGGGCTATGTCATTTATCACGTAAGATTTTCTGAATTTTATTGTGTTTAAGAGAGCATGTCTGAGGGAATTGACATTCTGACCGGGGGTGGTGACATAGCGAAAAATAAATATTTTTGTTTGATGTGGAATAAAATAGTACACTGCCAGGTGACCTCAGCCACACATATGAGAAAGTTTGATTTTGTGTCTGAAGGTTACTGTAAGCGAAAATGTTCATTTGGTCGAAAAAATTATTTCGGTTCCCAAGCATCCGATCGACTCGGGAGTGGTACCAATCGATTCCTCGAGCGAATACAAGCAACTTTTACTCCGATCGCTTTTTAGTCAGGACTTCGAAGAATCGAGTTATTACGAAAACAAACTTTTGAACGTTAATTTCTATGCGACGGTTCTCTAGGAGGAAGAAATTAAATTTGCTTAAATCGTTCTACATTTAATTACCTACCTTATATTTAAATATGAAGGCAAACAAACCTGGTCAAATTTGGTTACGAAAGCAAAATATGACAGTAACTTGGTAAAAAAGTCACTTCACGATCCTTATTGCTTTGTCATACTGTAGACACCAGTCTCTTTTCACGACTCTATGCACGGACTCCCCCTATAGGTTTAATTTTTTTCGTTTTTACATGTTTTTTTACTTAAAATTAAAACACACAATAGGGGGAAAACATTTAAAAACAGAATAAATTGAGCAAAAATAAACCAATTAATGGGCCGGGTATAGAGCCGTGAATAAGACAATATGCTCTGGCGTTTGAATCCATGCATGATTCAAGTAAAATTCGTGCAATTAATGACATGATCTAGCATGGAAAATACTCGAATTATGCATGGGTTATCCGTGATCATGCATGGATTTTGAGACTCCATGCAAGATCACGGAAAATCTATACACGATCACGAAGAATCCATGTATGATATCGAACCGTGGATATCCCATGTATGATCATGCATTTAATGTCGAATCATGCATTATTATACTCGTATCCGTGATCATGCATGGATTTCAACACCAGAGTGACAAGGCACCAAAATAATATCGTGAAGTAGTCTTAGACGGAGTCACTGTCATATTTTGCGTTCAAAATTTCTGTATTTGCTGTCGCACCTGTCACGGGTGTATCAAATAAATAAATAAATAAACAAATACAAACTTGTCCTCTTTTGTTGGTCTTCATATTTTAATATAAGGTTTGGTATTAGATGTGGAACGTTTTAAGCATATTTACTTTCTCCTTTCTTTAAAAAGGTTCTATAGCAATTGGTGCCCTGTCATATTTTCTTATTCACAGCGGATAACCCATGCATAATTCGAGTATTTTCCATGCTAGATCATGTCATTAATTGCACGAATTTTACTTGAATCATGCATGGATTCAAACGCCAGAGCATATTGTCTTATTCACGGCTCTATACCCGGCACCATTAATTAGTTTATCTTTGCTCAATTAATTCCGTTTTTAAATGTTTCCCCCTAGTGTGTGTTTTAATTTTAAGTAAAAAAACATGTAAAAACGAAATAAATTAAACCTATAGGGGGAGTCCGTGCATAGAGTCGTGAAAAGAGACTGGTGTCTACAGTATGACAAAGCAATAAGGATCGTGAAGTGACTTTTTTACCGAGTTGCTGTCATATTTTGCTTTCGTAACCAAATTTGACCAGGTTTGTTTGCCTTCATATTTAAATATAAGGTAGGTAATTAAGTGTAGAACGATTTAAGCAAATTTAATTTCTTCCTCCTAGAGAACCGTCGCATAGAAATTAACGTTCAAAAGTTTGTTTTCGTAATAACTCGATTCTTCGAAGTCCTGACTAAAAAGCGATCGGAGTAAAAGTTGCTTGTATTCGCTCGAGGAATCGATTGGTACCACTCCCGAGTCGATCGGATGCTTGGGAACCGAAATAATTTTTTCGACCAAATGAACATTTTCGCTTACAGTAACCTTCAGACACAAAATCAAACTTTCTCATATGTGTGGCTGAGGTCACCTGGCAGTGTACTATTTTATTCCACATCAAACAAAAATATTTATTTTTCGCTATGTCACCTCATATGTGAGTTCCCTCAGACAGGTTCTCTTAAATATTTCTTTATTTTTTAAAAATCAACAAAACAATTAAGATATCAGTTATGATCAACGGTTGGTTCGTATCTTTCATGTTTCGTTTGTATCCACTCTATCCTTATCCTGTTTTGTACTGCGATGGCCCGATATGCAGAACCAATATTACAGTACCATGGCTTATGGTTGGTATATCTTTCTTACACATATATTCTTGATATGAAAATAATTCTGAAAATTGTGGTCATTGAGCTGATAATGTGGGCAAACTGGCCCATATAACGGGAATCTGTATCCCAACTGTTATTTTGATAGTCAAATAGTGATACAATCCTTGGTCTAGACACCGACCACTCCCCTAGGATGTAGACAAGCCCCAGGAGAACAATTATTTTAGTATTTTTTAAAAAGACATAACGCTCGAATTTCCTAGAACAGCACGCAAAGGTCGCATGAGAGAGATCTCGGAGAGTAAAATAAACCGACAATAATCTTATAATCATAATAAAAATATTTATCGTTTCTTGCAATTTACTTGCCAAATTAAAAGCGAAATCATTGATAGTTTGATAGTGTTGGGGGGAGGGGTTAAAGGTGGACTCCCGCGAATATTTTCGTGAACAAACTGTGCAGACAGAATCATAGCAAAAGTTATTCTACATACCGTACACTATTTATTTTATGATGATTCAGCTTATTGATCGCTAGAAACATGAATGAACCATCAGGCCCCGTGCAGGGAAAGGCGCGCTTTTTGAAAATAGGAAAGTTCGGCAATAGGATTCGAACCCGCGACCATGCGCTTTCTAGTCAGAAGTTTTACCACTACACTAAGGGAACGATAAGTAGTCTCCCTATCTTCTTGCATATCACTACACCCTTGCATAAGCGAGGTGTAGGAAATTTGCATGATCATTCGCGGGTCTCCACCTTTAAAATAAAAAGAAACGAAACGAACTGCAACTGCAAAGTCACAGTATTAAATTACGAATTAGGGAACTAAAAACCACAGGATTTTGCAAAGCTTTTCTTGCAGATGGTTTTGAGTATTGGAATGGTGATTGTCATTCCTTCTTATTGTTTTCTGCTCATGAGAATGCATGATTTGATCGTTACAGGAATATCCAACAGATTGGTCTTCCCGATAAAGTTCGTCATATTTTTTATACCTTTATTTAGATTATTTCTAGAATTCAATACATTGCAACATTTATAATTTGCATACTTCTTGCTTTGAACGTATTTATGATCATGAATAGCATTGAATTGGATTCTACATCAAATACGACGTCGATCTTGAAAGACTTAGAGAAGGTTTGTTCATGAAAAGAATGAATAGTCATATTACAAGTGTAAAACAGCAAAAACAATTTACAAAATTTGCAGATGATAACGAATCTGACTATTTGCAATTTGCAAAAAAAAAATTGTAGAGTGCCTTATCATAATCAATGATCAGAATTTTTTCAGATCCCCGAAATGGCGGCACTTCACAAAAGAGGCGGACGTCTGATATTTCTTGAATTCGGGCCAAATCTACGAAGATGTTAGATATTAAAATGTTATTCTTTTTTATGATGATTCTTATTTAGTCATCTACACGTTGTTTGCTACGGTAGCAATCATCGTACCGGTGCTTACTATATTAACGATCGATGCGATTATCGTGATTACTAGATACAATCCGGTGAGAATACATTAGTGATATAAAAAAAATCGTCGTTATCACGTTCGTACAATGGTGCGGTAAGTTATGGCAGTGAAATTTGTGATAACGCGCAGAATGAAGTATATTTGAATGTTGCTTATTGTTAATTTATTTGATTACCGCGAAGTTAATGCAAACTAATACATAAGATGCCGCTCAAACCACGCATTTATTGTTCATTAAAATACTTTTTTTTTCGAATATTTCCCAAATCACGAGGATTTTTGAACCATAGACATATTACGAAATTCCAGGAAAATGGAGACCAAAGAGATATGTCCAAAGTGCAGTTTCGCATTAGAGGAGTTTTCTTTGCTCAGGTTCACTTTTTCGTTATTAACTAAATAATAATATTAATTTATCCGCGCACGAGGCGCGACAGCAATGAAGTGAACGTTAAAGCGACACCCCAAGCTAATTTGAATCTCTCCGCTCTGGCCACATTCTCTCGCTTTTTGTCTACGAGAGAGCATGGCTAGATGGGAGAGTCGTATAAGCTTGGAGTATGCCTTTTTAAAAAGATATGACAAATAAACGTCTCGCATTAGATGGTGTCAGTGTTGCTGCTCTACATTCTGCCCCTTACTTTATTCTTTTTCTTCATCATAAGTGACACAACGAAATGGCCAGAGAGCCTATTGAGAGTGCTCAGACCAACGATCATAGTAAGCGATTTGAATCTCAGATTTTTTTAAATATGAAAAATTAATATTTAGATAATGCTAACAATTGAGACTACAATTCGAACTCTAATATTTCTGATCAAAACCCCTGGCGGTTCGAATGTCTGTTAAGTTTAAATATTGTTATATTATAATTAAAAGATAAGTCATTGCCTATTCATCAAGAATAACTTCCGAGTTTTCAGAGATTGTAATTCAAATTTTTCGTTGGAAATTAACAAAAATATATGTTTTCAGATATTCTGTCGAATTTCTTCTGCTATCGTTCAGTGGCTTCGAACGTTCGGCTCACAACAACGTTGCCAGCTCACTCGAATATCTCGAATATCTTCGGAACAAACCATTTCTGTAATATAGCTCTGCGTCTCGGAGAAATTAGTTTGGCCCGTTTTATATAACAAATTGTTTTTAAACTCGTAATAATAAATATATGAGATACAATAAAAGTTGCGATAGTGGACAAGTGCACAGTCTCTGGTATTTTGCCACTTAAAGTCTACTTAAACTACGTCACAGACTTTAAGTAGACTTTAAGTAAACTTTAAGTGAAAGAACATTTGACGAAATGCATTACAGTATACCACACCACTTTAAGTAGACTTACGTCTCACTTTAAGTTTACTTAAAGTCTACTTAAAGTGGGAAAGTTTAAGTAGACTTTAAGTGGCAAAATACCAGAGGTATTTCTCTGAAATTTCAAAAAAAAATTGTTTGTCTCTCACTCATCAGATGTCAGAGTGTTTAATTAACAACAAACAATCAGAGTATTTAACAGAGTAAACCACCGAATATTTAATTTTCCTCATTTATATACAGTATCGGCCAAAAGTCTCCGGACACTTTTTTGTACCGAGTAAAGATCATAATACAAAGATCAAAGATCAAAGTTCAGCAATAGTGTAAAAATTTTTGTGAACATCTCTAACACTCATTGGCACTTTGAAACTAAGAGATTTCATCAATAGGCCCAGAGGCGAGAGCAGTAAGAGAGAAAGCGCAAGAGCGCGCACCGAGTAGACCTCAGCATAACGTTTGCTGCGGGTCTGAAAGGAATCGGAACTAAACCAAAATAAGGGAAATTAATATATGATACATTGCAAAGCTGCATGCGGTGGTACCATAATTTTAGAAAACCTACCATCTGAACGGTGGGGTCTCCAAATCAGCCCGTCCAAAAAGATTTTTTTCATGCCCTGAGGGCGAATGAAGAGCTATGACAACCATAATCTGGGGCGTAACATCACTCCTAACTATTAGGGTGTTCGGAAAGTCTTTGCACTTTTTTCTGCACCTACTTTGGACCCCTATTACTCGGACGAGAAGGAGCGCTATACCTTGTTGTATTTTTCCTACATGGGGGACATATTGATCAGCAAATGTGATAAGTTTCAATTCCCAACTCTCTTTCCCTGACTATATTTTATTTTTTAAAGCTAAGGGACAGTTGCTCACTGTTTAACATGTCCTTCTTCATTTGTACCGTACAGGGCGGACTGCATTAGAAGCGAACCAATAACTACCCCAGTGAATGAAGCCTAAAGGGAAGTGTCGTGTAACAGTCTTCTCCTGGTATTGTCAGTTCAAGAAAAACCATTTCTGTTTGGTTGAAAAACCAAGTCCTGGTTCTTCGCACTTTCACAAGTCAGTCGAAGCAGAGTTAGATATGCATGGAGCAGGCAACTGGTACTCCAAGATCCACCAGCCACTTCCTCTCCCCTTCCTTTCCTCGCCAGAGGAAGGTGAGTAAGAATTAGTCTCTCGTATTGATTGATTGGCCAATCAATCGTCCACTTCCTTTGACAAGATCTGCCTTAGAATTCGAGAGGACTCCCAGTAGCAGACTGTTATGTACCGTTAACAGTGATAATCTAACATTCGGTACCGCATCAGGTGATATTATGGAATCGCTAAGAACGTTACTCTCTCCTAAATCCCATTCTACTACTAGCTCGGTCAACAAGCGTGCGCGTACTCTTGATGATGTCGAACAAGAAGATGGCCTCTCACTCTCCGATATCTGCCAACTCATCGTCAAGATGCAAACCGATCTGCGTCGCGAACGACTAAGAAATGATCGATTGGAAAAGACAGTAGAAGATCTTCAAGGTGTTGTCAATACACTCAAGGTGAACAGCTCTGTTTCAACACCACCCGATACTGTTATGGTTGAACCAAATACTGAGTCTGACAATTCTGCCACCCCATCCAATCATAATCATACAGTTGATACAAATCATGATAATGAAGATAAGAAAGATCTAGAACGTTCTCTCGTTATTGCTCGCCTCCCTGTCAGCACCTCAAATGATCCATATGATGCAACTTTCGATGATTTCAATTCTGTCGTTCGTATAAGTAGTATTCTCGGCTGTACATTCATTCCTATATCTGTCTATAGAATGCCCATAGGATCTGATGACTCCTCCTTCCCTCGCTTGACCAAAGTAGTATGCCCCACTCGTAAGCATCAACAACTTATGCTAAAGTTTGCCCATCGTATCCGCCATGACCCCCATTTCGGTGATATCTACATACGCCCCTCATTTGCAAATCCAGCTGATCGTAAGCCCACTCCTCCCATTCCTCGTCCCTCTACCAATCGTAATAGACATGACTCCACCCACTCTAGACATTCTACGCATAGCAAGACCCCTATTCGTCGTTCCCATAATAATGCCCCTCCACATCCTCGTATTCAACCTAACTCTTATCATTCGTTGCGCCCTCTATCTCATCCCAATTATCCCCACCCTCCATTCCAACCATATCCATATCCTACTCCATTCATGAATCATTTCAATCATTACGGTGCCCCTCCTAATCTCGGTATACCATTTTCATCTAATATGTCAAACTGGTAAATAGTCACCGGTCCCAACGAACATGCAGATCATATATTCTTAAAGGGTTCTCTTCAAATTGCCGCTCGGTTAAAAACAAATTGCCTTACCTTTCTCAACTCCTAACTAAAAACTATTCGATAATTTGTCTATATGAATCCTGGCTAAGTCCTAATTTTCCAAACTCATTACTGCTAAATGGCCATGATCATAATTATAATGCATTTCGTAGAGATCGAAACCAAAATGGCGGTGGGGTTATCATTTTAGTCCATTCCACCATCAATGTTATACAAGTATCTGATCAATCTATCAAAGGAAGCCATGAGCTCCTAGCACTAGACTTAGACATAAACGGCGACTTCATTAGAACTATCTGTGTTTACCGTAATCCTAAGGCTAATACAACACAGACTGAATACCTTATAAAGTCAATAACTGATCTTTCATCCTGCCCCCAGCCTTCCATCCTTACTGGTGATTTCAATTTTCCTGATATCGATTGGTCCATCCACCCACAACACCAAAACTGTACCCCGTCCTCCCGCTTATTCATTGATTTCTGTATCTCTACAAATATGGCCCAGCTAGTGAAAGAACCGACTCACAAGCTTGGAAACACTCTCGATCTTTTACTATGCAATCATCCAAAATTGATCGATCGCACAGAGGTTGGTCCACCTTTCTGCACATCTGACCACTACTCATTAGAATTCTCTCTCTCTATTAACCACGCATCACCCTCCTATATCATCAAAAGAAACTATAAAGCTGCAGATTACGACCTTATCAATATGCAGCTAGCAAATGTAGACTGGACAAGCATATTTTCCACTACTAAATCAACTGAAAAAATGTATGATATATTTATCAGAACCATAATAAAATCAATAGACACGCACGTCCCATGGTGTAGAGTAAACGTAAACCATGGGAAGCTGCCACCTCATATGGAGCGCCTATTGAACAAGCGCTTTATAGCATGGCAAAGATCAATTAGTCAACCTTCCACTGAAAGGTTACATACTTTTGAGAATCTAAATAAGAAATTCCGAAAGGAGCTTATTCGTCATCACAAGATCATAGAAAAAAGAATTATTGATAGTGAGGATAATAATAAGTTCTTTACTTATATGAAACGTTGTACAAGTAATCAAAAAGGTATTGACGGCCTTAAGGATGCAAATGGAACTTCCGTCCTAAACGACACTGAAAAAGCAAATCTACTTGCTAAAACTTTTGTCGGTGTCTTTACTACTGACAACGGTATCACTCCAACTCCTACCCCTCTTTCGCACACTGGAAATTTTGAGGAACCTATCTTCCTAAGACATGAAATCTGTGAATTCGTAAATAAATGGAAAAAGTCCTCCTGTAAAACACCAGAAAATATTGACTTATATTTTATCAAACAAATATCAATCCCCATTTCCGAACCTTTAGAGATAATCTTTAGAACATCTTTCGAAACAGGCATCATTCCCTCTCAGTGGAGGCACTCAATTGTTACACCTGTCAAGAAATCCCCTCCTTTCTCAGACCCATTAAATTATAGACCAATTTCTATCACTTCATTCTTCTGTAGAGTCTTTGAACGCATTTTAAGCAAGTCCATAATTGCTCATTGCGAATCATTAGAAATCTTCCCCGACGAACAGTATGGTTTTAGAAAACATAGATCCCGTGAACTCCAGATGCTTGAGGTCCTTGAACACTGGTCTGCTTCACTTAGTAACGGTCAGCCTGTTGATGTAATCTATTTTGACTTTGCAAAGGCCTTTGATAGAGTATCACATCCTAAACTCTTAGCCAAACTCAATACAATAGGCTTATCTCATAAAACTACAAACTGGATTACTAGCTTCCTTTCTCAAAGAACTTTTCAAGTTAGAGTAAATAATAAACTATCAGAGTCCTACTCCGTATCCAGTGGAGTTCCTCAAGGCTCTGTGCTTGGACCCTTACTTTTCCTTATTTTTACATCCGAATTACCTTCGTTAGTCCAAAAAGATGGAGTACTAGCTCGTCTATATGCAGACGACATAAAGATATATAAATCATTCGGTAGTAATGAAACGCCCCAACCGCTTCAAGCGGCCGTGGACACTATCGTCCAGTGGTCTGCTGATTGGCAATTACCCCTTGCTTCACATAAATGTAATTCACTGCATCTAGGTAGGGCTAATCCTAAAAGGATTTATACTATAAATAATGTAAATCTAGATCAAAAAGATCCCGTCAAAGACCTTGGCTTCATTATTCAAAGAGGCCTAACATTTTCAGAACATTGTAGATCAATTTCGAACAAAGCAAAGTCGGCTTGTCATATAATTATGCGAGCTCTTCGGACTAATAACCCTAAAATTCTCCTTAAAGCATATTCAATCTACATCAGGCCCATTCTAGAAAGCGCATCTACGGTGTTCAATCCTTATCAGAAAAAAGATATTAAAGTCCTTGAACAGGTACAGAATTACTTCACAAGAAGGCTGTTCGCACGTTGTTTCAAATCAACGTGGGACAATATGCCGCGGGCAAATGTTCGCAACGAAAAACTCGATCTAGAAACCCTCGAACATCGTAGATCCATCATAGACATTAGAACTTCTATTAAACTACTTAGAGGCAAATTTAGGATTTCAAATAAGAAAAATCACTATTTCAAAACATATATTACAAGAAATGGGTTGAATTTCTCCAATTCAGGGTCCCGTTTCCAATACAGGCACAATAACTTCTTTTTGCGAGCGGCCCGTTTGCTTACAAAACCCGAAAATAGAATCTCCTTTGATGTTGGAGACTGATCTGCATGTCCTGTTGTCGCCTATTCATACAGATTCTCTTCCCTCCCCCCAATTCTATCGTCCCTTAGGAACACTGATATCTCCTTCTAGGCTCAATCCATATGCATTATTTCATTCCATTCCTTATTTTCTTCATTTGTTTATTTATTTGTTTCACATCATTTGTTCGCTAAATGTGAATAAATATATATATATCAGCCATCGTATCCTCATTAGGTCTTCTCTTCGCACCAGGACACCTTAAGTGTTTCCCCATGTCATCTCCGCCCCGCTCCCCAGAAACAGAGTCGACATCTCCACTTAAAATCTCTGCCGTTCTCGGTCCACTTCTCAGCCGAAACACTGGATCGTTTTTTATCTCTAGATAGTCAGTCTTTACATAGTTTATTTTCTAACACAACCTACTTTAAAACCATTCTTTCATTACTTTAACTCTAATTTATTGGGTGATGTATATTGCCTGCCAAGATGATAAGTGGGTGTCGTACGACAACCACGAAATATGTCATATTGATGGAATGGCTGCCCGCTTGGAAGGGTGCTAAAACCGTTCCGATACGCTTTCCGAACGGAAGAAATGAGTCGCTATTTTTCTTCTTCTGCTCTCTTGGTGAGGTGTATCTCGAACTATTACCTGATTGGGTGACTGCTAACATCTATGTCTTCTGCGATCAACTGGAGGAGATGAAGGGCCGAGTCCTTCTCAGACACTTTGTGTGATTAAAAGTATTGATTTCAATGGGTAACGCAAGGATACATCACACTAACAAGGTACAGAAAAAAATGGAGAATTTAGATATCGACTGACTTCCCCATCCACCGTATTCCACCGACTAGTACCCTTGTGATTGCCATGCTTTTCGGTCTCTCGGGCACTGCTTCAGAGGAAAAACCTTTCGTAATCAGACCGATGTGAAATGTGAGATCGGCCTATGATTTGATTCGCCTCTAAAGGAGTTCTGGCAGAATGGTGTTCTGCTGTTGCCTACGAGATGGAGGACAGTTATTGTTGAACATATGCTGTATATCTCAATTTAAATGTAGTTGCTTCGTTTGTTATTTGAAAAAAAATTAATGGTGAAAAAATTGCAAAGACTTTCCGAACACCCTAATAGCATCATTTTGACACTTAGAACGGGTCGTTAGCACATCTAGAAGCTGAGTTTCAAATTTTGAAGGTCAAATTTGCAACCCCGCTACGGCTTGAAATAGGAGTCGGAGTTTCCGATTTTTGACTGCGTGGCTTTTTGGCGATTTTTGACTTTTTGACTTTGACTTAGTGTAGTTCTCCACTCTCACAGTGTTTCAGAAGAAAACGACATATCACTTTAAAAAATGTAAATTTTCAAAATAGTGTATTTCGATTGCATCATCATTACGCAACAGTGAACTGATTTAGTAACCCCAACACATCATGGTTGTATTCCTTGATAAATTCTGTACATTGGCTGAAAAGATCAGCTAGATTGCTTTCCTGGGTCAAAAGTTATAAAAAAATGAAAAAGTGTCCGGAGACTTTTGGCCGATACTGAAATAGAATTTCCCTCAATAATTCGTTGCGAAGGAATTTGTAGCACTTTATGACTTCTGCCAAGGCATACCAAGGGAAATATTGATCATGATTTGTTTAACTCAAATTTTGTTTCATTATTCAGTTTATTTGATCTCGTTCTCAAATTTACCCAATGTAGTCGGAATTACCCTATAAACAGATTTGGTATGGTGTGCTTAATATACCTATGTTATGTAACAACTTTATGTATTCCGCGTCCGTTCAGTATTCATATTCTGTTATTTTGAAACCGTAGCAAAATATTTATTGGCGGATTTGAACCATAAAAATCTCCAAAAGATTTGACGGAGGTGGTATTCGAACCCACGCCACGAATGACTGGTGCCTAAAACCAGCGCCTTACAAGGGAACCTTTCGGTCTCGTTTTCATCACATGAAATGGCAATAGCATGACAGAAAGAAGTGTTCGATGCTGATTAGGAATCCGTTTTAAAACGTCGCCCATTCGGGCTGAGCTTCGAGAAAATCGATACTGAAATTTGGGGGGGGGGGGGTCGATTTGAAAATTCTCGAGGTCTCCTTCACAACAAATCCCGATGGGTTCGCTAACTCATCTATCAAACACGAAACCAACTGGCCGTGAAGTGCAGTGGATAAGGTGTCTGCATTCACTTTTGGCTGTCAAGGGTTCGATCCCCCATGCAGAAGTTTTCTTTTGCTGATTTTGTAATTATCAAGATCAACCGTTCAAGCTTGTTTGTCAGTGTAGATCACTATCGATTGAGTTTATCTTTGATGCTTGATTGCGCTCTCTTCTATGCCATTAAAAAGCCTTTGTGCTTCTTATTCAACCTATATCATGACGATCACACCTTCAATCGTCGTTGTCCTTCTCGCAGAATTCTGCCCTTCATCGTTGGATCCTTCTGACGCTACTCGAAAAGATCAAGTCATCATCTCCAAGCTTCGGGCTTCATAGAGATTCATAGAGATAGATAATAAATAAGATATAGAGCTACCGATAAAGTGTGTTCTATTTATTGATTTCTTTTAAGAAAAAAAATCACAGTAAAACATTTTAATATTTCGGCAAGAACAAAATCAGCAAAAGAAAACTGCTGCAAGGGGGATCGAACCCCTGACAGCAAAAAGTGAATGCAGACACCTTATCCACCACACTACACGGCCAGTTGGTTTCGTCTTAGCGAACCCATCGGGAATTGTTGTGAAGGAGACCTCGAGAATTTTCAAATCGACCCCCCCCCCCCCAAATTTCAGTATCGATTTTCTCGAAGCTCAGCCCGAATGGGCGACGTTTTAAAACGGATTCCTAATCAGCATCGAACACTTCTTTCTGTCATGCTATTGCCATTTCATGTGATGAAAACGAGACCGAAAGGTTCCCTTGTAAGGCGCTGGTTTTAGGCACCAGTCATTCGTGGCGTGGGTTCGAATACCACCTCCGTCAAATCTTTTGGAGATTTTTATGGTTCAAATCCGCCAATAAATATTTTGCTACGGTTTCAAAATAACAGAATATGAATACTGAACGGACGCGGAATACATAAAGTTGTTACATAACATAGGTATATTAAGCACACCATACCAAATCTGTTTATAGGGTAATTCCGACTACATTGGGTAAATTTGAGAACGAGATCAAATAAACTGAATAATGAAACAAAATTTGAGTTAAACAAATCATGATCAATATTTCCCTTGGTATGCCTTGGCAGAAGTCATAAAGTGCTACAAATTCCTTCGCAACGAATTATTGAGGGAAATTCTATTACAGTATCTACCAAAAGTCTCCGGACACTTTTTCATTTTTTTATAACTTTTGATCCAGGAAAGCAATCTAGCTGATCTTTTCAGCCAATGTACGGAATTTATCAAGGAATACAACCATGATGTGTTGGGGTTACTAAATCAGTTCACTGTTGCGTAATAATGATGCAATCGAAATACACTATTTTGAAAATTTACATTTTTTAAGTGATATGTCGTTTTCTTCTGAAACACTGTGAGAGTGGAGAACTACACTAAGGCCACTCAGTGAAAAATCGGAAAAGGCTCCGACTCCTATTTCAAGCCGTAGCGGGGTTGCAAATTTGGCCTTCAAAATTTGAAACTCAGCTTCTAGATGTGCTAACGACCCGTTCTAAGTGTCAAAATGATGCTAGTTAGGAGTGATGTTACGCCCCAGATTATGGTTGTCATAGCTCTTCATTCGCCCTCAGGGCATGAAAAATGTTTTTTTGGAAGGGCTGATTTGGAGACCCCACCGTTCAGATGGTACATAGGTTTTCTAAAATTATGGTACCACCGCATGCAGCTTTGCAATGTATCATATATTAATTTCCCTTATTTTGGTTTAGTTCCGATTCCTTTCAGACCCGCAGCAAACGTTATGCTGAGGTCTACTCGGTGCGCGCTCTTGCGCTTTCTCTCTTACTGCTCTCGCCTCTGGGCCTATTGATGAAATCTCTTAGTTTCAAAGTGCCAATGAGTGTTAGAGATGTTCACAAAAATTTTTACACTATTGCTGAACTTTGATCTTTGATCTTTGTATTATGATCTTTACTCGGTACAAAAAAGTGTCCGGAGACTTTTGGCCGATACTGTATATAAATGAGGAAAATTAAATATTCGGTGGTTTACTCTGTTAAATACTCTGATTGTTTGTTGTTAATTAAACACTCTGACATCTGATGAGTTAGAGACAAACAATTTTTTTTTGAAATTTCAGAGAAATACCTCTGGTATTTTGCCACTTAAAGTCTACTTAAACTTTCCCACTTTAAGTAGACTTTAAGTAAACTTAAAGTGAGACGTAAGTCTACTTAAAGTGGTGTGGTATACTGTAATGCATTTCGTCAAATGTTCTTTCACTTAAAGTTTACTTAAAGTCTACTTAAAGTCTGTGACGTAGTTTAAGTAGACTTTAAGTGGCAAAATACCAGAGACTGTGCACTTGTCCACTATCGCAACTTTTATTGTATCTCATATATTTATTATTACGAGTTTAAAAACAATTTGTTATATAAAACGGGCCAAACTAATTTCTCCGAGACGCAGAGCTATATTACAGAAATGGTTTGTTCCGAAGATATTCGAGATATTCGAGTGAGCTGGCAACGTTGTTGTGAGCCGAACGTTCGAAGCCACTGAACGATAGCAGAAGAAATTCGACAGAATATCTGAAAACATATATTTTTGTTAATTTCCAACGAAAAATTTGAATTACAATCTCTGAAAACTCGGAAGTTATTCTTGATGAATAGGCAATGACTTATCTTTTAATTATAATATAACAATATTTAAACTTAACAGACATTCGAACCGCCAGGGGTTTTGATCAGAAATATTAGAGTTCGAATTGTAGTCTCAATTGTTAGCATTATCTAAATATTAATTTTTCATATTTAAAAAAATCTGAGATTCAAATCGCTTACTATGATCGTTGGTCTGAGCACTCTCAATAGGCTCTCTGGCCATTTCGTTGTGTCACTTATGATGAAGAAAAAGAATAAAGTAAGGGGCAGAATGTAGAGCAGCAACACTGACACCATCTAATGCGAGACGTTTATTTGTCATATCTTTTTAAAAAGGCATACTCCAAGCTTATACGACTCTCCCATCTAGCCATGCTCTCTCGTAGACAAAAAGCGAGAGAATGTGGCCAGAGCGGAGAGATTCAAATTAGCTTGGGGTGTCGCTTTAACGTTCACTTCATTGCTGTCGCGCCTCGTGCGCGGATAAATTAATATTATTATTTAGTTAATAACGAAAAAGTGAACCTGAGCAAAGAAAACTCCTCTAATGCGAAACTGCACTTTGGACATATCTCTTTGGTCTCCATTTTCCTGGAATTTCGTAATATAGGGCGATGTAAACAATAAATTTTGGCAAACTTGTGCTTTTTGCAGGTGTGTGACAACGGCAAACGATTGACAACTTTATCGGAGAAATTTGTTGTCAGACTTCAAAAAGTAGAACGATTGTAGTCAATGTATGAAATAAATAAATGTGGCAACAGATAGTGGCTATTTTGTAGACAGACAAGAAAACTGAGGATGATACAGTACTGGCCAAAAAAGTGTAACATTTGGATTTTTCGCCATAACTTTTTTCAAACTCAACCGATCGAGTCCAGATTTTCAGGGATAATTTGGTAGAGTTTTGACGTGTTTTACACAACAAATTAGCCCGGGTTATCCCTTACGGTGAAATTTATTTAGAATTTATCAAAAGTCACAAAAGTGAGATTTTCGGTTTCTTCAATTTCGACTTAATTTTTTCACTAATTTTGCTAGCAATGTGTGTTGTATCGTTTTAAAAGTATGAGACGGATTCTTGGGAGCAAGAAACTACCGAGATCCGAGCGAGAATCCATTAGTCGTGGACGTCAGATGGGACTGTCACTGGCACTCTGTCACAGCAGTTCCCAGTGACTGTTTCGACTATCCTGAAGGTCATCAAACTTCAATCCGTGCTCAAACAATGAAGAAGGATAATGTACGACCTCGCAAGTCGACCACGACATCGGATCGTCTGATTACCTGCATCTCGAAGGAGAAACTGAGGCTCACTGCAATGGACATCAAGCGAGCACTAGCGGAGATTCGCTAATTTGAGGTGGCTAAGGTTTCTAAACATGGCTGAAAAGATGTTTGAAGCAATGAAAAGTGTCTCTAGCATATCTCCTTCTTCATAATTCTCTTCACGTGAACCAGGGGTCCAACCCCATCTTCAGAGAAACAACAACACAACGATCAACGATCCTCCCCCATGCTTCACGGTGGTCCGTTGGTACTTCACATCCAATTTAGTGCCAACCGGACGACGAACATGATTTATTTCCACCGTACCAATCATCAGAAACTTGTTTTCGTCTGAGAATAAGACCTAATTCTACTGTTAAGGGGTCCAATATCAGTGCTCTTTTGCCCATGTAATCCATGCTTTGCGATTCTTTTCGGAGATCAGCGGTTTCTTGATATGTCGACGTTCGAACAGACCCGAAGCACGAAGACGATGTTGTACATTGTTCACGGACACCTCAAAGATCTTTTCAGCCATGTTTGAAAACCTTAGCCACCTCAAATTAGCGAATCTCCGCTAGTGCTCGCTTGATGTCCATTGCAGTGAGCCTCAGTTTCTCCTTCGAGATGCAGGTAATCAGACGATCCGATGTCGTGGTCGACTTGCGAGGTAGTACATTAACCTTCTTCATTGTTTGAGCACGGATTGAAGTTTGATGACCTTCAGGATAGTCGAAACAGTCACTCGGAACTGCTGTGACAGAGTGCCAGTGACAGTCCCATCTGACGTCCACGACTAATGAATTCTCGCTCTGATCTCGGTAGATTCTTGCTCCCAAGAATCCGTCTCATACTTTTAAAACGATACAACACACATTGCTAGCAAAATTAGTGAAAAAATTAAGTCGAAATCGAAGAAACCGAAAATCTCACTTTTGTGACTTTTGATAAATTTTAAATAAATTTCACCGTAAGGGATAACTCGGGCTAATTTGTTGTGTAAAACACGTCAAAGCTCTATCAAAATTATCCCTGAAAATCTGGACTCGATCGGTTGAGTTTGAAAAAAGTTATGGCGAAAAATCCAAATGTTACACTTTTTTGGCCAGTACTGTACATGTCAGAAAACATTAGTTCAGCCTCTGTAATAGCGCGGCAACAATGAATGGCTAATCACTTTTTCCAACTTATAAAGAGGGCGAGGCGGATGCCAGGCGGGTTTGGTGGGCTGCATTAGAGAGGGTGTGCGTGCGAGATGGCATCAAATGATTCTCTCTGTCACACTCTCCGCCGTGTCACCAAACCTGTCTGAGGTGCGCCGCTTTGACTAATGAACTATCGTCTCATTATTATAGGATGTGAAAATGCACCAAAAAATGGAATGACTAGAGAAATGTGCTTCTTTCTATTCAGACAACATAAAATATTCGTTTTGATGTCAATGAGAAGGCAAGAATCGATTGACATCAAAAAGAAGATTTTTTGTTGTCTGACTAGAAAGAAGCACATTTCTCTGGTCATGACTTGTATCATCCTCATTTTTCTTGTCTGTCAACAGTTCATTCATTAATTGCAACCACAAATATTTATTAGACACATTGACAACAATCTGTATTAAATTTGATGTCTGACTGCAATTGGGTGCGATAAAGTTGTCAATCCTTGTCACGCACCTGCAAAAAGCACAAGTTTGCCACAATTTATTGTTTACATCACCCTATATGTCTATGGTTCAAAAATCCTCGTGATTTGGGAAATATTCGAAAAAAAAGTATTTTAATGAACAATAAATGCGTGGTTTGAGCGGCATCTTATGTATTAGTTTGCATTAACTTCGCGGTAATCAAATAAATTAACAATAAGCAACATTCAAATATACTTCATTCTGCGCGTTATCACAAATTTCACTGCCATAACTTACCGCACCATTGTACGAACGTGATAACGACGATTTTTTTTATATCACTAATGTATTCTCACCGGATTGTATCTAGTAATCACGATAATCGCATCGATCGTTAATATAGTAAGCACCGGTACGATGATTGCTACCGTAGCAAACAACGTGTAGATGACTAAATAAGAATCATCATAAAAAAGAATAACATTTTAATATCTAACATCTTCGTAGATTTGGCCCGAATTCAAGAAATATCAGACGTCCGCCTCTTTTGTGAAGTGCCGCCATTTCGGGGATCTGAAAAAATTCTGATCATTGATTATGATAAGGCACTCTACAATTTTTTTTTTGCAAATTGCAAATAGTCAGATTCGTTATCATCTGCAAATTTTGTAAATTGTTTTTGCTGTTTTACACTTGTAATATGACTATTCATTCTTTTCATGAACAAACCTTCTCTAAGTCTTTCAAGATCGACGTCGTATTTGATGTAGAATCCAATTCAATGCTATTCATGATCATAAATACGTTCAAAGCAAGAAGTATGCAAATTATAAATGTTGCAATGTATTGAATTCTAGAAATAATCTAAATAAAGGTATAAAAAATATGACGAACTTTATCGGGAAGACCAATCTGTTGGATATTCCTGTAACGATCAAATCATGCATTCTCATGAGCAGAAAACAATAAGAAGGAATGACAATCACCATTCCAATACTCAAAACCATCTGCAAGAAAAGCTTTGCAAAATCCTGTGGTTTTTAGTTCCCTAATTCGTAATTTAATACTGTGACTTTGCAGTTGCAGTTCGTTTCGTTTCTTTTTATTTTAAAGGTGGAGACCCGCGAATGATCATGCAAATTTCCTACACCTCGCTTATGCAAGGGTGTAGTGATATGCAAGAAGATAGGGAGACTACTTATCGTTCCCTTAGTGTAGTGGTAAAACTTCTGACTAGAAAGCGCATGGTCGCGGGTTCGAATCCTATTGCCGAACTTTCCTATTTTCAAAAAGCGCGCCTTTCCCTGCACGGGGCCTGATGGTTCATTCATGTTTCTAGCGATCAATAAGCTGAATCATCATAAAATAAATAGTGTACGGTATGTAGAATAACTTTTGCTATGATTCTGTCTGCACAGTTTGTTCACGAAAATATTCGCGGGAGTCCACCTTTAACCCCTCCCCCCAACACTATCAAACTATCAATGATTTCGCTTTTAATTTGGCAAGTAAATTGCAAGAAACGATAAATATTTTTATTATGATTATAAGATTATTGTCGGTTTATTTTACTCTCCGAGATCTCTCTCATGCGACCTTTGCGTGCTGTTCTAGGAAATTCGAGCGTTATGTCTTTTTAAAAAATACTAAAATAATTGTTCTCCTGGGGCTTGTCTACATCCTAGGGGAGTGGTCGGTGTCTAGACCAAGGATTGTATCACTATTTGACTATCAAAATAACAGTTGGGATACAGATTCCCGTTATATGGGCCAGTTTGCCCACATTATCAGCTCAATGACCACAATTTTCAGAATTATTTTCATATCAAGAATATATGTGTAAGAAAGATATACCAACCATAAGCCATGGTACTGTAATATTGGTTCTGCATATCGGGCCATCGCAGTACAAAACAGGATAAGGATAGAGTGGATACAAACGAAACATGAAAGATACGAACCAACCGTTGATCATAACTGATATCTTAATTGTTTTGTTGATTTTTAAAAAATAAAGAAATATTTAAACACAATAAAATTCAGAAAATCTTACGTGATAAATGACATAGCCCCAAGTAATGTCACTTTGCATAGAAGATCTTTTGGAATAGAGATTAAACAAAACTGCTGGATGAATAGTTAATGAAGCAATGATTATCGTGTAGGTTTCAATACTAAACAAATTTGTATACTTGATTATTAATAACGTTAAAGAAAAAACTTGAAAACGAAATCCAAAATATATTCTGTATATAGTTCGCAGCCATTTTGTAGAGGAGAAACTGATTCATTCATCGCGAAATAAATGTAACTGAGAATTTATTCTCAAGAGAAATACAACGTTATTCTCAAGAGAAATACAACGTAATTTTAGTTGCACAGTACATTGTATTGTTGAGAGAAACTACGACATATTGTCCGTATTAAAACGCATTCTCCCATACAGCGGAAGGACGGCGGCGGGGGCATGGCACAATGTTTCAAAATCATCCTAGGTGACTCATACTTGATGGTTAGAGTCCCTAGGGGCGGTATATACTTCTGCCAAAAAGTTGACCAAAATTATCGATTTTTGATCTACCAAAAGTCGAAAAATAAAAGTGTGATTTCCATGGCATGTTATATACATTCGATAGAGGATCCAACGTTATATAAGAATACCAAGTTTCAGAAGATTTCATAACTTCATGTTCGAGAAATTACCGATTTTCCAAATTTTGACCAGGTTTTTTTTGTTTTGATCTCATCGCTTACCATGTTACCCTCATTTCCCATTCCTGGATCTTTGATATGTTATTTGAAAATGGATGGGCTATCCGAATATCACACTTATTTGGACCAGCTACAAGGCAGTCATAGTGATATCAAGCAGGGCTGGGATTTTTTGATTTTGATTTTTTGAATTTTTTGAATTTTTTGACCATTTCAAAAAATTCAAAATCAAAAAAGTTTTTTGAATTTTTCTCAAAAAATCAAAAAAAAATTTATGTAAAAAAGTACCGTTAAAACATGTAAAAGTGAAACATTTATGGAAAATTGTGACAAAATTTGACAAAACTTAACAAGATTCCCATTTTTATCCTTTTCACTGTCTTGATGAAGTGGATTCTAAAGGTTTTCGTGTGGATTAGTTTGCCCAGTGCACTGACGTAGAATTTTTAAAAAGTGAAAAAAATATAGTATCATGTTTTTCATGTTTCAGAATTCGGTTAATTGCGTAACTGACTGTTTTAACCACTTTTTAGGCAAAAATGATGTTTCTGAATTGCTTATTATCCTTTTAAACAAAGTAAAGATTTTTTCAAAATTTTTTTGAATTCAAAAATTTTTTGAGCCATTTTTTGAATTTTTTGATCAAAAAATTTTTTGAAATTATTTTCAAAAAATCCCAGCCCTGATCTCAAGTGAAGTCTAACCCCATTTTAAAACGCCGACGCAGGTTCGAATCCGGGCCCGAGCATAAATTTTTGCAATTTTTTTGCCTCTTTAAATTATATTTTCGTGCGATTCACCGTATTTTCACTAATGTATTTTACGACATAACCACAGACATTATCAGAAATACTAAAAAAATATTATTACTAATACGATATCGGGAAAATCCATGGGACGAGCGACAACAACGGATTTTCGACAGTGATATTTCTTTAAAATGTTTTTTTTGCTATTTTCTGTTAAAAGAAGATAAAAATACAATGAAACTCTTAGCATTGCAAATGTTTGAAGAATTGTAAACAAAGATCAAAGATCAAAGTATCGTACATCGAGAAATCATTGGATCATGAATCGCCAGAAGCACTCTGAGCCACTCTGGTGATTCAACGGCGATTATGGCTGAATGAGGGATTTTGGTGCTTATTCTTTCTTTTCATTGTTTTTTTTCCTCTAATCTAGTTAGTCCGCGAGAATCATGATAAAATATTGCCTTTTCACAAACTTAAGCTGAAACATGATTCAAGGGAAACTCTCCGTACCTACTACGTTTGTGGAAAGATGTCCAAGGGTTCCTATTGAAATGCAAGATTCAGGATCGAGAAGGGGATAAATACGTGGCGTATAATGTGATCTATTCACCGTATGGCCTGGTCATGCATATTAGAGCTCACGATGTCACAGAGAATACAATACCCTAGAAATGTCTCCCGAGGGAATTCTTCCCTCGTGATACTGTGGGACATAGTTGTAACGAGTTTTGATGAACTGACGAACTAGATATCAATGAACAATGGAACAATGTTTGAGTTCATGCTCAAAAGTTCTCTTGATATGATTTGAAGAATCTGTCCTTCAGTATAGGTATCCATGAACGTCGGCAAACCGTTTGCCGGCAAACGTGACGTCACAAACGTAGGCGGAGGCGTTTGCCAGAGATCCTCCCTCTACGCTTGTGACGTCATGTTTGCCGGCAAACGGTTTGCTGACGTACATGGATACGGCCTCAGAAGTCATAAAACGATTTTACAATAAATTCCTTCGAAATTAATTATTGAAGGAAATGAAGAATATTAAAAGCACACCCCAATCATATTTAACTCTCCTCATTGGCAATACTCTCTCGTAGACAAAGAAAGCGAGCGAGCGTGGCCAGAGCGTAGAGTTTCAAAATGGCTCGGGGTGTCGCTTTAAACAGTCAAGTACATCAATGAATGGGTTTGCTGGTCTCGAACAAGATTCTGCATACCAAGGTAAATTGTTAGTCATGTCAGAGAAATACTGAGTACATCTGCCTATCGACAACTTTAATTGCAATTACTATAGTACGAGAGAAAAATGATTTATGATTGAGACAAGTTTCGTTCTGCAGATATTCGAGATATTCGTATTTGCCGGCAACGTTGATGTGTGCTGAATGCTCTAAGCCACTGAACGATAGCAGAAAAAGTTCGAAATATTATCTGAAAAATATAATTCTCTTCAGTTCACCCGAAAATTTGAATTACATTTTCTGGAAACTCTCAAGTTATTCATGATGAAACATTAATATTAATATTAATATATGAAACATTAATATATTAATATTTTAACTATACCTAGGGGCCACAACGTGGATAACCGATTTTCGCTGAGAAAGTGGAAATTACATAGATTCGATGTGCCATGACCCCAATAAGACGATACTTTTTGCCGTTTGTCGATATCTTGTCTCTGAGGCGAGATACAGCTCGAAAACCACGCGCGCAACGCACTGTTGGAAAGGCAGGAAAAGTGAGATGAGAGAGTGAGGGGGCGGAGTCTTGTCTCTCTGCTCTCCCTCCCCCCTCTCCCCCTTCTTTCGCGGCTTCTCCTTTCTCTGTCCAATCTCGACCGTTTCTTCTGATTCTTTTTGTAATTTGCATTGCTCTCTGGAGTGATCATGTGTAGTATATTTCTTTTAAAAAATCGATAATGTGTAATGACAGTAGAAACAAAGAAAATGACAGTTTATCAGAGGAAAAGACTGTTTCTCAGTCACCAAGCACTTGTAAAAGACACATGACTACGACAAACATGTTTAAAATAAACGAGAAACGAACAAGAAACTAAGAAAAACGAAATGGAATAACAAATACACTATGACAACAGACAACACAAATCAGGTAGAGTAACAATTTCATGGGAACGAACATAAAAATTAAAAGTAGCATAATAATTAACAAACATAATAATTAAAGATTGATAGTTGGGAAGATATCGATAGATTATCGATTAGTAGACCATCAACCAAGAGTTTTGAGGATAGCCTTACGCTGCTTGCCCTTTCGCTTCCTTGCCTTCTTAGGATCCATAATGGCCGACTCGTCAAAGAGATGCACCTAAATTTAATAACTCAGTCAGAGATCAGAGATTAAAGATCATAGATCAAAGACTACAGATCAAAGATCCCGTTAATACCTCCTTCTTTTCTTCACACTCCATTTGTAGCAACTTCAACGCGGCCAGATTCACTACTTGTGCATTCTAAATCGATTAATCTATAGTAAGTCAATCAATAAACCGTGAGGATCAATCAATAATCTTAATCAATAATCAGTGAAACTAAACAGTAATCGATAATCAATAACACACATTTCTGCTTCCTTAACCACTCACTTGACCCCCTTATTACATTGTCGATTGGCATTTTCATATATATCGAATACTAATTGATCAAAACCGTGCGGGATATGAACCAACTACTAACAGTAATAATGTTTTGATTGACTGATCAGACCACAAACTACGAAAAGAGCAAATATCAAAGATCACACTCACCTCCTTCTGCATGAATCCCGTTCGAGTCTTGGGATCCTCGGTCCAATCACCAGTAATTCGCAGGCACTGTAATGACACTAATTCAGTGAACAACTTACATGCTACGTATTGTTCAAAGATTAATAAAGAATAATTAAAATAATCCTAAATTCTTCTGGGATTTAGGATAGGAGTGAATGAACAATTCTGATATCAAACTGGACGCTCCGAAGTAAAAGTAACAACAATAACTGACTCAAATAAACTTAATTCTCCAATGAAACATCAACTCACAGAGATCCAGATGTACTCCGGAGGGATATCACCGTTGGGAGGCTGTCAACTTCAACAGCCTCCCATATCCCTCTCTCGCACGCCAACATGCAGGTCCTAGAAGTACACAGGAAGAATAACGCAAAACACTCAAATGTGAACCGGAAATGAAAGTGGAGAACGCCGAGGCACACAATGCTGACAGAAAAGTGAAGAAAGAGTCGTATTAAGAAGAGAATCTAAGTCAAACGGTGCAATTCGAGCAAAGTGTACTTCGCCAATTCAAAGAGAAATATAACGAGTATATAGCGGCAACGGAGCAAAATGAGAGGAGCGATATAAAGGCGATAGAATAGACCATTTGTTTGATGATATTACTTACGTAAACAACATAAATAAATAAAATTATAACGATTTAAAATATTTACCCAAAAAACGACTGTAGCCGTAAAATTCGTGACCGGGAAAAGGTAAGGCTGAACATGTAAAATAGAGGGTTCGGAACGATTTATTTGTAATATTTTTCATGAAATTTTCAAAAGCAAAACACAATTCATGGGTTGAGATATTATGTTTGAATTTTGCCTAGTTGTTACTTTTATGGGTACTGAAATCGAATTAGAGTCGGCCGAGCATGCTGTGATAGCTAGAACAACACGAAATCGCACTTTCGTGATTTTGTTTTGCGATTTTGACCTAATTAAGCTCAACACACCACTTCCGGCCGGGGTTCATTTAATAGAGCTCATTGATAGCTACAAAATGAGCCCAAACACATGTCATGACGTTTAGAATTGAGCTTGTGTTTTACTCGTCTCGTTTTTCGCCGATTTTGGGTGCGCACAAAGTGGGCGGAGCTTGCGGCCCCTAACTATACCTTCAAATCGTCAGGGGATTTGACGAGAAATATTAGAGTTCGAATTGTACTCTCAAGTGTCATCAGTATCTAAATTTTAAACTTTAAATAACATGTATAAAATTCTCGGATCCAAATTATAATACTTACCATGATCGTTGGTCTTAGCACTCTTAAAAGACTCTCCGGCCATGTCTTCGCGTCACTTATAATGAAGAAAAAGAATAAAGTAAGGGGAAGGACGTACAGCAAAAACAATGATATCATCTAAAGTTAGATATTTTTTGTAGTAATTTGTTAATTTTAAGTGTGAACCTGAGCAAAGAATACTCCTCCAAGGCGAATCTGCGCACTTTGCATATCTCTTCGTCCGTTTTTCTAGAATTTAGTAAAAGGTCTATGATGTGCGGTCTCCGAAACCCCAGCAATTCGACTAGACTATTCATTTTTAGCGGCTCCGCTGGCCCCGAATTTTACTCTCCATTCTGGCAACGCTCTATAGTATACAAAGAAAGCGAGAGAGCTGTGCCAGAGAGTATAGTTTCAAATTGGCCCGGGTTTGTCTTTAATGGTCAGAATTAGAGAGGGCTATTCGGGGGTTGCTCACAATGACTTTGACTAGTATGGCTGAGTCACAATGACTAGGAATGACAATGACAATGACAATGACAATGACAATGGCAATGACAATGACAATGACAATGACAATGACAATGACAATGACAATGACAATGACAATGACAATGACAATGACAATGACAATGACAATGACAATGACAATGACAATGACAATGACAATGACTAGGAGTGAATGACAATGCCAGCATGACTAGAATACACTCACCGGATTGTATCTAATAAGCGCGATGATCGAATCGACTGTCAACGTTGCGAGAAATGGAAATATGATTGCTACTGTAGCATACAATGTGTAGATGACTAAACAAGAATCATCTAAAATTATAACATATAATATCGAACATCTTCGCAGATTTGGCCCGAATTCAAGAAATATCAGACGTCCGCCTCTTTTGTGAAGTACAGCCATTTCGGGGATCTGAAAAATTCTCTCCGCAATTTTAGTGGGGTCAATAATTTGGTTGAACATTTTTGAGTGCCTAAAGTTTGGCTACAAGACAATCCTCACTTTAAAATGGAGCCAATAATTTGATGGTTGGCCCTCAATTTGGTTCATAGTGGGGTTGTTATTTTAGTAGAAATTATTAGCCTAGCTTTAAGTAAATTTACGGCCAACGACCAAATTATTTTCCCCACTTCGAAACAAATCAAGGGCCAACCGCCAAATTATTGCCTCAACTTAAAAAGTGGGGGTTGTCTTGTAGCCACATTGTATGCTCAACTTCTACGAAATTATTGGCTACACTAAAATTGCGGAGCTGATCTTTGCTAGTGACATGGCACTCTACAATTTTTTTGCATAATACAAATTGTGCAAAGTTTTTCGTATGTTTATATAATATTATATGACGATTGATTGTATCTACACGCAGAGAATAAATTGTAATCCAGAGCACATAAGACCTATCAAGTGCTATATTTAACACTTTTGAGCTATTTTAACACCCAAAAGTGTTAAATATAACACTTCATAGGTTCTGTGCTCTGGGTTACACTTTTTTCTCTGTGCGTATGAACAAACCTTTTCAATGCCACTCAAGATCGACGTCATGTGTTCTGAATGCGAGTAAATGCTGTTCATGATCATGAATATGTTCAAAGCAAGAAGTGCGCAAATTATGAATGTTGCCATGCATTGAATCCTATGAATAATGCTTAAATAAAGCAAAAAGAAGATTGCAAACTTTCTAGGTAAGACCAATCTGTTGGACATTCCCGAAACGATCAAATCATGCATTCTCATGAGTAGAAAACTATAAGTAGGAATGGCAGCCACCAGTCCTACTCTGGTATTTTGCCACTTAAAGTCTACTTAAACTTTCCCACTTTAAGTAGACTTTAAGTAAACTTAAAGTGAGACGTAAGTCTACTTAAAGTGGTGTGGTATACTGTAATGCATTTCGTCAAATGTTCTTTCACTTAAAGTTTACTTAAAGTCTACTTAAAGTCTGTGACGTAGTTTAAGTAGACTTTAAGTGGCAAAATACCAGAGTATGCCCAAACACATCTACAATAAAAAGTAGTGGATTGATGTTTGATAGATTTGAGTCAAATCATTTGACGGTCGTTTGGGCCACCGGTTGCACGTAGATAGGCCAATATGCGTTCAATTAAAAGGACATGATTTTGTATAACTATTTTCATATAGGAAAAATTCCGTCAAAACAAGGGAGAACGATAATTAGGAGATTGTACTGAGATTTTACTGAATTTTAGGAAATTTTCCAAATTTTCCAATTTTCTTTCTGTGTTGACTTTCGATTTTGACTCAGATCCTCGCCAACGAAATTATGACACAAATTTAAAATTCATTGAAAAAAATAGATTTTCGGCTAAAGTATGCACGATTATGTAGAAGGCCTTTTCTCAAAAAAATTATATACGAGTCTAGATTTTTAAACCAACATAAAGTGAAATGGAGGATAGAATAAATTTCCAAAAATTCAAAGTGTTTTGCATCGTTATGCGCCTACGACGTCACGTTAAAAAAATGTTACATTCGCGTACGCGCGCATCTTCTTAAATATTGGAGTGCGTTGGTCCCAAGTGGAAAACATGACAATGAATGACAATGGGGATACGGTAGGAAGCTACCGTACCATCAATCAATAATGATTGACTACCTTAACCTTTTACAATAATTTCATGGACCACGATTTATGGCCCATGAAATTACTAATTTATGGTTATGGTTTTCCACTTGAGAGCCAACACGCTCCAAAATTTACGCACGAGTAAGCCAAACGTAACGTTTTTTACGTGACGGCGTAGGCGCGTAAGGCAAATGTAACGATGAACTTGGAATAATAGTCAATGAAATATATAACCGTTTAATTTTGGAAAAGTATTTAAAATTAAAATGTTTTGACGTATATTTCTGCTAGTGTCTTTCTCTAATAAAAGATAAACCATGAGCCAAGGAACTGTAATATTGGTTCTGCATATCGGGCCATCGCAGTACAAAACAGGATAAGGATAGAGTGGATACAAACGAAACATGAAAGATACGAACCAACCGTTGATCATAAATGACATCTTAATTGTTCAATTGGAATTAAATATTGTAAAATATATACAACAAATAAGTATCAAAATGCTATTGGAAAATCATACGTGATAAATGACATATCCCCAAGTAATATCGCTATTCATGGTAGATTTTTTAGCATAGAGAATATAGAAAACAGCTGGATGGATAGTCAAAGATGCGATGATGATAGTGTAGGTTTGAATGCTAAACGGACATCACACATTATTAGATAACCTATATATATATAACAAATCCACATTTAAAGTGCGTGCAAACCTATACTAAAGAATGAAGTATTTGATTCAATGAGCCTAACAATGGAATCAATTTACTATGCGAAGTTCTTAGTTATATGTCTGCTCATTTGATTGCACAGTATTGTACTGTGAACTACCAAGTTCGCATTTATGAGTGAACGCCCTCGTTTTAACGATATTTGCTAGTAATTTTATCGATCAGATATCTGATTTTTGATTTATAAGAAAAAAAATCATCAGAAAAAGTAGAAATATATAACTATCTAGGAGATTGTAGCATATGATAGACAAGTTCTTTTGTTATTATAGATATAGTTCATATATTCATGTTTGGGACGTTATTTTTTGGGTAGTTATTACTATAAAAAATCGGATAAACTCTTTACTTGCCTTAAAGGGAGAGTAACCCCTTGAAAAAAAAGAAAGTCCTGCAAATCAGTTTTGAATTCGCGCGAATCTAAAATTGGCGTCTTACAACGATAACTCTACCACAACATACGATGTGTTGCCTGAAATTGATTAAAAAGTAATTTTGCATGCAATTCAAATTTCGCATACAATTCGAACACCGAAAAGTAGAGGGGTTACTGTCCCTTTAAACGTTGTACCTGTAGAGCGCTCGTAATAAGCTCCAAACATATCATGAATCAATATCATATAAATCTTTCGGTTCGTGAGATAAATCTCTATCATTCTATCCGTCTTAAGAAAAGAAAACTCTATTATCTCCAAATTCACTACCAGTGTTTCGGGTCTGGTCCTACCAATTGAACCGGTCTGCGTGGATTTTGGGCTTTCACTGGATTTTGCCGTAGTTTTTTTAAACAATACAATGTACTTTGCAACTAAAATTAACTTGTAGTTTTCTAGAATATACTGTACAAGTAGAACAATATACCCTTCCTTTGAAACATAAATATAGTTTCTTACCAGTTTTATACTCGCAAAGTTTCAGTTTTTCTGTTTGTTACTTGTTCTCTTTTGATTTTTATGGCTACCTATTTGGATTTGCCTTTGGAAGAACATAGGCGGAGTGGCCGAGCGGTCTAAGGCGCTGGTTTTAGGGGCACCAGTCATTCGTGGCGTGTGTTCGAATCCCACCTCCGTCAAAAGAATTTTATTGTCCAAGTCCGCCAATATTTATTTTGATAGTGTTTCACAAATGACAGTTGTTTATCTAATAGAATAGTTCTGACGAATTTTGATAAACTAGGGAAAGAGATCAAATAAAATGAACAACGGAACAAAGTTTGAGTTCATAATCATAATTTATCTTATCATGATTTATGGAATCTAATAGGTAGAAGTTACGTACAATTCAATCATTCGCCATAAATTATTGAGGAAAATGCTATAAATGATGAACATTAAATAGTCGAGGTGGATTATCTTGTCAGGTTTGGTTCTCCAGATGTCCCAGAGATTCGTAATTGCTGACAACGTTGATGTGAGCTGAATGTTCGAATCCACCGAACAATAACAGAAGGAGTTTGAACGATTATCTGAAAAAATGAATTTCTCTTCAGTTTCACTGAAAATTTGAATTACATTGTCTGGAAACTTTCAAATTATTCAAGAAGAAGAGGTCATGCTTTAAAGCGACTCCCCAAGCTAATTTGAATCTCTCCGCTCTGGTCACACTCTCTCGCTTTCTTTGTCTACGAAAGAGTATTGCCAATGCGGAGAGTAAAATTAGCTTGGGGTATGCCTTTAATATTGACATAATAATAATACAATCACATTTAAACTATACAGACCTTCAAATCGTCCGGCGTTTTGATGAGAAATATTAGAGTTCGAATTGTGCTTTCGATTGCTAGCATTATCTCAATTTTCAAATTAATAATTTATAAAGAAATTCTCAGAGCCATATAACTCCCAATTTCCTCCATTTATCACTTCATCGCCCCAATCCCCATAATTTCAAGAAAGAACTTTCCAATCACCCCATTATTCATGATTTACGTCCTTTGTAACCCCCCCCCCCCCCGCATCTGGAGAATCATTACAATATTATGTTCTTTTCCTCTTTAAATCACCACATGTCTCGTTGCGCCTCGGGCGTAGATAAATAAATAAATAAACTTACCATGATCGTTGGTCTTAGCACGCTCAATAGGCTCTCTGGCCATGACTCTATGTCACTTATGATAAAGAAAAAGAATAGAGTAAGGGGAAGGATGTACAGCAACAGCATAGATAGCATCTAAAATGCGATTTTTGTTTGTAGTATTTAATTAATTTAGAACCTGAGCAAAGAATACTCCTCCTAAGCGAATCTGCGCACTTTGCATATCTCTTCGGCCATTTTTCTGGAATTTTGTAAAATTTCCATGATGCTCGGGTCACTGAGAGCGCACTTTTCCATATACAGGCATCCCATTTCCCAATTTTCCCTACTTGTGTTACCGATTTGCGTGGCCTAAAGACAACTATTTGCATAGGCTAACATTCGCCCGATAACTGGCAAACTATTCGCAGTAAAACTCTTCAATACGAGGAAAACGTTAGTCTATTTGAAGAAATCCCTCGTGATTTGTGAAATATTTTCAGACTTGCGAGTGAACAATTTGACAAAAGAAAGCGGGTAGAGAATATTTCCCAATTCGCATGCGGGTAACGCGGACTTGACACATTAATTCATATTTATTTCGCGCTGATTGAATAAACGAAACTTTAATCAAATATATAATTTATTGAGTGCTCACTAATATACACTGTGCCAGCGAAGATAGTTTCAAATTACAGGGGGGGGGGTGTATTCCTTTAACGGTCAGTCTGACCAATGTGCACTCACCGGATTGTATCTAATAAGAACGATAATAGTATCGACCGTTAGTGTTGCGAGAAAAGGGAATATGATTGCTATCGTTGCGCACAATGTGTAGATAACTAAATATTATAATATTTAGTTAAGTTAGGTAAAAAACAATATAATATCGAACATCTTCGTAGATTTGGTCCGAATTCAAGAAATATCAGACGTCCACCTCTTTTGTGAAGTACCCCCATTTCGGGGATCTGAAAAATATCTCTGGGGTCTGTCCAATCTGTCAAAAAAGATGCGAACAAAGTTGCGAACAAAGTTCGCAACTTTGTTCGCATCTTTTTCTCTAAATCTCTCGAAATACACGTTTACTTTTTCTGCTCCTAAAATGCCCGTTTACTTTTTCTGCTCCTCTTCAAATGCACACTCTCTCGCCTGCTCTAACCGACCTCGCAACAAAGTTCGCAACTTTGTTCCCATCTTTTGGTCGCAACTTTGTTCGCATCTTTTGTTAGAGAGAATTAGAGAGCGTGTATTTCGAGAGATTTAGAGAAAAAGATGCGAACAAAGTTGCGAACTTTGTTCGCAACTTTGTTCGCATCTTTTTTGACAGATTGGACAGACCCCTGATAGTTTATGTCGTTTCACTCTGCAAATTGTTATAAGTTTTATGCAAATTGTCAAACTGTTTGAAATCTGCATATTTCGATATGTTTTTTGCTGTTATTCACATATAACATGACGATTGATTATATCTATGAACAAACTTTTTCAATTTCGCTTAAGATCGACTTCGAATTTGACGGCGAATCCAATTCAATGCTATTTATGATCATAAACACGTTCAAAGCGAGAAGTATGCAAATTATAAATGTTGCCATGTATTGAATTCTAGAAATAATCTATAATTAAGCTAAAATAAAGATACGAACTTTCTTGGGAAGACCAATCTGTTGGACATTCCCGTAACGATCAAATCATGCATTCTCATAAGTAGAAAACTATAGGAGGGAATGACAGCAACTATTCCAATTCCCAAAACCGTCTACAATAAAATAAGTAGATCGACCTTATCAAAATTTCCTCGCTTGTTATTCTTGGATTTGACCGAATTGTTTTTTTCGGGCGCAAATGATAACGATTTTTTGATTTTTCATATCTAATTTTATAGAAAATATACGTGAAATGTAAGATAAACGAACCATGAGCCATGATATTGTAATATCAGTTCTACATATCGGGCCATCGCAGTACAAAACAGGATAAGGATAGAGTGGATACAAACGAAACATGAAAGATACGAACCAACCGTTGATCATAACTGATATCTTAATTGATTTATTGAAATAAAATCTTGTAAAATACAATAAAAAAACAGTTGTATGGAAAATCATACGTGATAAGTGAAATACCCCCATGTAATATCACTTTGCATGGTAGTTCTTTTAGCATAGAGAATATACAAAACAGCAGGATGGATAGTCAAAGACGTGACGATAATCGTGTAGGTTTGAATGCTAAACGGACATGACAGACATATTTTTAAACAAGAATGTAAATTTTACTCACTTGAAAACGAGACCTAGAGCAAATTCGCTATCAAATTCCGCTCCATGTATAGAATCGTTCATTAAGGAATGAAGTATTTCATTCAATGCGGCTAACAATGGAATCAATTTACAATGCGAACTTGACAGTAATATGCCTGCTCATTTAATTGCACTTTTACTATTGTACTATGAACTGCTTTTTGTATTTATGAGTACACATACCCGTTTTAACGATCATATTTGCTGATTAGATATCTAATTCTCGATTTAAAACAAAAAATGTATATAATTCAAAAAAATATAAGAAAGAGAACAAAAATAGAACAAAAATCATTTTCTAGGCGATTGCTGCCAAATTCTTTTTAAAATATAGCATATTCATGTTTTTGGGGTCGTTATTTTGCAAACATAAAACATTATATTCGGGCGCATTTTTTCCTAATGTTATATTGGGTCTTGTTTATTCTTTATGAAAAAAAATCAAAATATAATACAGTAAGAGTGAAAACAAATTTTCCTCATAAGCTTTATATATAGCAAACATTAATAGCTGCATTACATTTTATTTCACAGTCAGTGAAATTCGTTCATTGCGGAAAAATAGATTCGTAGTATTATACAATAAAGTTCTTTCAAAGAAGTAGAACGAATAGGTGATTGGCCGTTATGTCATAGTTTCATTAAACAATACAATGTTCTATGCAATAATTCTTTAGAAATATAACGTACAAGCAGTAAGGTGCACATGTCCATAAAACATAAGTGTAGTTTACATTGAGTTTGATACCTGAATGTTCGTTGTCCCGGGAATTTTGATTTTTGTGTTTACCTGTTTGACTTTCCATGCGAAAGATCATCGGCGGAGTGGCCGAGCGGTCTAAGGCGCTGGTTTTAGGCACCAGTCATTCGTGGCGTGGGTTCGAATCCCACCTCCGTCAAATGTTTTGGAGATTTTTTTTTGCGATTGTAATTGTTGTCTATCAAGTTGCCTCATCATTTTTATGTTATGATTTTGAATTTAAAAAAATAATAATTATGCGGGTACGTAATGGACAATACATTTTAGGAATGTACAAGAAAATGGTTGAATACATAATTTATTATGCCACAACGGGGAATGGTAGTGGAGATCGAGAAAAAAAACATGCAAAGATATCTGACCATTTCATACTGATTGCATATTATCTCATCTGTGAACATACAAGGCACAGGAAGTACTGCGGGTGATCACTGCTACACCCTCAAAATGTCCCCAACTTTCTAACCAATCTGATAAATATGAAACACAGTTTATCACAAATCTGCCACAATCTCTCCTTTTAATTGGTGCATTGAAAAATAAGAGGTAATAAATTTGATAATAAAAAAAATTAATAATAATAATTAAATAATATACAGATGGAAGTGAATAATCCAGAATGACGCTCAATCACATTTATTTCGTATCAGCTGCCTAATAACTGTATCACATTGTTACCTACACTGCCAAGTATACTATCTAGCGTACCAGTTTCTTGATAAACGGAATAGAGGAAATGAACTGAACAATTCAACAAAATTTGAGTTCATACTCAGAATTTCTCTTGTATTTCCAAACTTAGTCTACTTCAAGTCTGCGCTTGAAGTACTTAAAGTCTACTTCAAATCTGTGACGTAGTTTAAAGAAGGAGACCCTTGAGTTGGCATGACTGACTCCCGCAACGATTAACATGGGATTGAATGTTAATATTCTATAGAAATTAGCGTAAGTGACAATGGGAAAGTGAGAGAGTCAAGTATGCAAATCGGATAGGCACTCTCTACTTGCATGAAAAGTTGTACTTTCAATGCGCATAACAAGCTTCAAACAGATCATCACGCAATATGAAATATGTCGTTCGGTTAGTGTGATAAATCTCTATCATTCTACCCGAACAGTCATGTTACGAAAAAACTCGAGGGTCTCCATCTTTAAGTAGACTAAGTTTCGAAATCCCTGAGGAACTCACAAAGCGCTCCTACAATGAATCCTTCACAATAAATTATTGAGGGAAAAATACTAGAAAAGATGAACATGAAATATTCATTGGTGGTCGATGGGTTTATTGGTCCCCAACATGATTCCTACATCAACATCAGATTGATCATAGTTTTTTTTCAGAGCCAAACAAATTGTTATGGCTTTCAAGGAAATATTGTTTGAATATATCGAGACAACTTTAATTGTAATCATTACATTTAAGATAACAAGTGAAAAAATAATTTGTTATTTAGGCATGTTCTGTTCTGCAGATACTCCAGATATTCGTAATTGCTGGATTAAAGGTTGATGTGAGCCAAATGTTCGAAACCACTGAAGGATAGAAGAAGAAGTTTGAGTGATTATCTGAAAAAGAGATTCATCTTCAGTTCCACTGAAGATTTGAATTATATTCTCTTGAAACTCTGAAGTCACTCTTGATGAAGAGGTAATGAGCTCATGCTTTAAAGGCACGGCCCGAGTTAATTTTAATCTCTGCATTAGCAACACTCGCTCGCAGACAAATAAAGCGAGAGAGTGTGGCCAGAGCGGAGAGTTCAAATTATCTTGGTGTGTGCCTTCAATATCTACTTAATAATATTTAAACTTTATAGACCTTCAAATCACCAGGCGTTTTGATAAGAAAGATTAGAGTCCGAATTGTAGTCTCAATTGTTAGCATTATCTAAATTTTAATCTTTCAATTTAAAAAAATCTCGGATTCAAATCTCTTACAATGATCGTTGGTCTTAGCACTCTCAATAAACCCTCTGGCCATTTCTTCGTGTCACTTATGATGAAGAAGAAGAATAAAGTAAGGGGAATGATATAGAACAACAGCATTGATATCATCTAAAATTAGATTTTTGTTTATAGTTTTTAGTTAATTTAGAACCTGAGCAAAGAACACTCCTCCTAAGCGAATCTGAGCACTTTGCATATCTCTTCGGCCATTTTTCTGGAACTTTGTAAAATGTCGATGATGCTCAGTTCATAAAAAATCCTCATGATTTGGAAATATTTTCTTTCTCGTGCATGACAATTTCAGCAAAGAAAAGTAGGCAAACAATTTTTCCCCCATCGCAACTGTTTAAAAAAAGTGAAAGTCCCGCGAATATTGTCGTTAATAAACTGTGACAGAAAGATTCTGGTTACCGTACACCATTTCTTTTTTGCTGACTCTGACTGAGGAATGATCGCTAGACGCATGATTGAATTTACTGGCACTAGTAAGGCAACGGCGCGCTTTTTGAAAATTGAACAAAAACCTCGAAACCGCGAACATGCGTTATATATATTCGGCAGTGTTACCAATGGCATTCGGGTTGGTAACATTCCCGAATACCATTGGAAACTCCTTTTGATCTTTAGCGGTATATGTTGTGTGCGTTGCGTGAAGACGTATCACTAACATATACTCACCGGATTGGCCTTGATAAGTACGATAATACTATCAACCGTTATTACAGCGAGAAAGGGAACTATTATTGCTATTGTTGCGCACAATGTGTTGATAACTAAAAACAAAAATCATCAGCAAAAAATAATAATATAATATCGAACATTTTCGTAGATTTGGTCCGAATTCAAGAAATATCAGACGACCGCCTCTTTTCTGTAGCATCGACATTTCTGGTATCTGAAAAAATTCTGTTCATTGATTATAACATGGTAAATTTTCAAATTGTTTTCAATCTGCAAATTGTGCTACTTTTGTGCTGTTTTTCAATTATAATATGACGAGTGATTGTATCTATGAACAAACCTTTTCAATATCACTCAAGATCGACGTCTCATTTGAAGGTGAATCCAATTCAATGCTATTCATAATCATAAATACGTTTACAGCAAGAAGTATGCAAATTATAAATATTACCATGTATTGAAACCTAGAAATTATCTTAAAATAAAAGTAAGAGTAAGATAACGAACTTTATCGGGAAGACCAATCTGTTCGATATTCCTGTCACTATCACATCATGCATTCTCATAAGTAAAAAACAATAAAAAGGAATGACAGCAACCATTCCAATACCCAATACCATCTGTCATGAAAGAAGTAGATTAACCTTATGAAATCTTCTATAGTTGTTTCACGCAAGTTTTTGCGTTGCTTGTTTAGCACACAGAAATTGTCAGAGTGTGTACAGTTGGATTTGCCGTATTCCGGCAGAAGCTGTCGTGTACATATGGGCAAATCGATTCTATTATATTTGGGAATTAGTATATGAGACCGTTTGCGTAAGACTCGACTCAAATATGTAAAATCTGGCACAGTCAAAAAATCAAAATTTGAGGATCGGAATCAGGGCTGGTATTTGACGTTTGACGTTTTGACGGATTTGACGGATTGACGGTATCCATCCGTCAAATTATTTTTTGACGGAAGCCGTCAAATTTTATCCGTAAAATTCGTCAAAAATTAAAGCGACAATAAAAGCTGAAATGGCGAGAATAATCAACAATAATATGTAATTTTTAAATTTTATATTTTTCGATTACCATCCCCTTATTTCTTGCGATAAATGAAATACTGTAAATGTGTTCAGAAATGAACAAAATCGATTTTCGTCATGTAATAAGAACATTCAAATTTATGATTTTGAGTAATTATCTACGACTGGCTGTTTATGTTATGTTGTTGTGCTTTTTTTGTTGAAAACCCTTGTTAAAAGATGATTTTGAATTAGGCAAGAGGCATTTATAATATTTTGACGAATTTGACGGTATTTGACGGATTTTCTAACCGTCAAATTGACGTTTTGACGAATCCGTCAAATTTTCATTTGACGCCCAGCCCTGATCGGGATCGAGAAAAGACTAAACGCGATTTCAACGCGACGTCGTCGGTGAATCTAGGGCTAAATGAACATGACCATCGTCGTCAGCACCCCTGAGAACACAGATTTTCCAGATTTTGATTTTTTTACTGTCACTTAGTCGAATCCTACGCAACTTTCTTCATATAGGCCAATTTGCATTCAGTCAAATGACCATGATTTCTAATAGTCATTCTCATAGAGTATATGTCTATTAGGGTGGTGGGAACGAATCACGGACGAATCGTATAGGGGAGAGAGGCAGGTCATACAACAGCTCATAGCGGACAACCGTTTCCAGTGGCATTTATGACCTCTCACCCTCGGACGAATCGGAATTTTTTTCGGACAGATTTCTCTCTCTACTCAACCGAGAGAGGCACATTTACGATCTCTCGCGCGACGGTTAGTAGTGATGAGGTCATCAAAACATTAGTGAGTAATTTTAGCTACTCTTTTTTTACTCCTTTTGGGGTTTCTCGGCAATCAGTAATCAAAATTTGCAAATCTGAATATTTTTGGAATCTACAAGCAAAGGGCTATTCAACAAGCCTAAATTGACTGTCAAAGATAACTTTTAAATTTCGTCGAATTCTCATGTTATGCATTCCAGCACTTCCGATAAGACGGATAGGAAGACTATTATAATATCATTTATGATTATCACGTTAATAAAGTCATTCGAACCACAATTAAAACTCTTCCTTGTCGTCATTTAACCTCTTGCATAGTGATAGATTCCGCCCACAATCGTCATAAACAACCAAGCGGCGTCTCTAATCTTCTTTGACATCCAATTTTAGGATTGTTGGATAGCCCTTGACTTGTAGATTCCAAAAATATATAGATTTGCACATTTTGATTACTTAGAGCCGAGAAAAAACAAGAAGAGTAGAAAAAGAGTAATTTTGCTACTCAACCGTGACCCCAACGCACGGCTGCCACAGGGGACAGAAGAGTAGCCGAGAGAGTGGAAAAGATTACGCACTAGTTAGAGAGAGAGAATAATTAGTGACTAGTGACTGGTTCTCTCCACCCTAATGTCTATGTGTAATAAAATATAAACCAACCATGAGCCATGGTACTGTAATATTAATTCTGCATATTGGGCCATCGCAATACAAAACAGGATAAGGATAGAGTGGATACAAACGAAACATGAAAGATACGAACCACCCATTGATCATAACTGATATCTTAAAAGTTTACTTAAAAATAATATGTGTTAAAATTTAATAAATAAATATGAAAAATACAATAAAACAAAGAAATCATACATGATAAATGACATATCCCCAAGTAATGTCACTTTTCAGACAAGCTCTTTTGGTATAGAGAATATACAAAACCGCTGGATGAATAGTTAATGAAGTGACGATGATCGTGTAGGTTTCAATACTAAACGAATTTCATATACTACACAGTATTTTGTCCATTTTGGAGTCTAGAAAGACCGCCCAACCTCTATAATCTGTCAAAATTGAGCTTTCAAAAAAAGACTTACACCAGAATTATGAGGCAGTGGCTCACATTGATTGTTGAATGTGGACCTTTTTAAAATCCATCACGCGACAGAGCGCCGCATATCGCCCCATAACGCGAGGAGTTTTTCTCAATGAAGGAAGTGTTAAAAATTATGTGGCAAAAATACGCCATAGTAACCAAAAGTTTTTTGTAAAGATATTTTTGAAAAAAATGTTCAGAGTCAAAGAATATTTTTGGTTACTATGGCGTATTTCGGCCTTACAATATGTAAGCTGTTATGAATATATTTTTTACACATTATTCACCGAGAAAAAAAGCCTCGCGTTATGGTGCGTTGGAAGGGACTACGGCGCGTGATGGATTTTGAAAAGGCTAACGTGAAAACTTACATGAAAACGAAATCTAAAATATATTCTTGAACTGATTTCCAGCTATTTTGGAGAGGAGATACTGTATCATTCATCGCGAAATAAATGTAAAACTCGAAAAATATTCCAAGATAATACTCCACCAAAGTTAATGACCATATTAAATGTACTCAGGTGAAATATTTATAACTATAGCGATTTGATGGAGTTAATTGTTGTGGATTAACGCACAACTCGAAGTATTATAATAGAGACTTTATTAGAGAGAGGGACACTAGAACCGAACTAGGGAATAGCATAGAACAAGAACGAATCATAATGATTCTAAGAATGTGCTGACACCATTTACATATAATAGGGAAAAACGATATGCAAATAGGTACGCTAGGTCAGACTACAATAACGGCGTAGACATCAATAATCATAAACTTTGCAAAACTAAGAGGTTTGTATCAATGGAGAAGCTATAAAATCTGGTACTATTCCTGATATTACATATCTGCTCGGTAAATTGTGCTCGAGTTATTGTATTATTAATTGTTGTCCATATGTTATACAAAAGAGTTATTATAATAACAATTCTCGCTTGTCTAGGACTAGAAAAGATCTAGATCTAAATTTAGAAAAGGAAAAAAATATTTAGCAGCAAGGCGAGGTTAGAATATCGTGATTGCGAAAAGGCGTCGGTACTTGTGGGATGTTGGACACACGCGAAAAACCCTGAAATACGGTAGACAGATTTGTCAATACCGAAATAAAAAAAATAGTACTAGTAGAAAAAAATAATGTCAAAATAATGCAAATTGTTACACTATGAAAATACCGTAGGCATTTTACTCTGTCCGTTCATAATATCAATGCAGGTGGTTTATATGTACAAAACATATTCCTATAACATAATAGCAAAATAATTTATTATTCGCAAGATTATTTTCCATTCAGTTTTCTACTTGAATATTCGTTGTCTTTGGATTTTTATGTTACCTATCTCTATAATATTAGCCTGCGCAAGAACATCGGCGGAGTGGCCGAGCGGTCTAAGGCGCTGGTTTTAGGCACCAGTCATTCGTGGCGTGGGTTCGAATCCCACCTCCGTCAAATATTTTGGAGATTTTAATATATATGAGAATATAGGAATATCAAGAATATGAGAATAAGAATACTAAACGGACACAGAATATGTATAGTACATGCTATATATTAAATTGAGTTTTTATGACTATTTTGTATTAGAAAGTTCTGACGAATTTTGAAAAAACAAACTAGCGAAAGAGATCAAATAATAATAATAAAAAAATGGAACAAAATCTAAGTTCATGGAAGCATTCTCAAAATTTATCTTGCTATTCTTTACAGAATCTGAATGGCAGAAGTTATAAACCGGTTATTCATGAAATTCCTTCTCAATAAATTATCCAGGGAAACTAGTTGCTTTGTCAGTGAGATGTGAGGCAGCAACGTTGGAAAAGGAGCTCCGATGGTCGCACCTTTGAGTGTGTAGGTTTTTCCTTGCGTATCAGTTTAACGAAAGACAGAACCGGCAATGTGTACGACCGGAACATAAAGTGAATGTATAAATCATGAACACTAAATAGTTGATGGAGGTCGGTGAATTTGATTGTCTTCATAATTCAGGAATCAACACTAATCAGTACCATACAAATTATTCAGAGAAATACGTTATTTTTCTTTTTGATAATAATCTACTTTAATAGTAATTAATATATTTATGAATGCGATAGAAAAAAATATTTTGCTATTTAGATGTTTTTCCTTCTGTAGATGTTCGAGTTATTCGAATTTGTTGGCAACGTTGATGTGACCCGAATGTTCGAAGCCACTGAAGGATGGCAGAAGGAGTTTGAGCGATTATCTGAAAAAAATGCAACTCTCTTCAGTTTCACTGAAATTTCATTGTCTGGAATATCTCAAGTAATTGGAAAAGTCATGAACGCAGGCTACATATATACGTCGTTATATTTGCCTACATGCCCACTCTGTCACTTAAACGAGCGTTACATTTCTCTTACATACACGTTAACGAAAATTTTTGGGACCCACGTGGAAAACACTCATGTCACTGTAAAAGGTTACGGTAGGCAACGGATAGTCAACAACTATTGGTCGATTGTCACTGTAGCTGTCCTTATTATATCCTTATCCGTATCCGTATCCTTATTGACAATCAGTTTTTCTACTTAGGACTCAAAATTTGCGTGGACGTATATGTAAGCGATATGTAACGCTAGCTTACGTGGCAGCGTAGGATGCTAAGGTTAATATTACCATAATAATATTTAAATTGTACAGACCTTCAAATCGTCAGGCGTTTTAATGAGAAATATTAAAGTTCGTATTGTTGTCTCGATTGTTAGCATTATCTAAATTTTAATTTTTCAATTTAAAAATCTTAGTTTGAAAACGTTTACTATGATCGTTGGTCTTAGCAGTCTCAAAAGACTCTCTGGCAATTTCTTTATGTCACTTATGATGAAGAAAAAGAACAGAGTGAGGGGAAGGATGTATAGCAATGACATAGATACCATCTAAAATAAACTGTTTGATTGTAGTAGTTAGATTTGAAGTGTGAACCTGCGCAAAGAATACTCCTCCTATGCGGAACTGTGCATTTTTCACATCTTTTCGGCCATTCTTCTGGAATTAAAAAAATAATTTATGATATTCGGAGCACAAAAATCTCGCATGATTCGGGAAATATTTTATTTATTTGTGAGTGAATAATTCGGCAAGAGAAAGTAGAGATTTTGTCTGTGGGTGTACATCAACTTACAAGTTACAAGCTACTATAATAGTTACTTACCATTTACTAGTCAACTTGATAGTGCTGGCCGTATCTGCGTGTTGCGCGAATGATAATATATTTATACTCACCGGATTGTATCTAGTAAGCATTATAATACCATGGTCAGTTAAGGTTGCGAGAAATGGAAATATGATTGCTATCGTTGCGCACAATGTGTAGACAACTAAATAGGAATCATCAAAATTTTTTAACAATATCATATCAAACATCTTCGTAGATTTTGTCCGAATTCAAGAAATATCAGACGTCCGCCTCGTTTGTGAAGTACCGCCATTTCGGGGATCTGAAAAAATATTTGTGATCACTCTCGAAATTTTTTTTTTGCAAATTGCAAAGTGTAAAATTGCCAAACTGTATGCAATCTATAAATTGTGTTAGATGTTTTTTTTTCTGTTTTAAGTTTATATTATAACGATGGATTGTATCTTTCAATAAACATTATCAATGTCGCTCAAGATCAACGTCGAATTTGAAGTCGAATGCGATTCAATGCTATTCATAATCATAAATACGTTCAAAGCAAGAAGTATGCAAATTATGAATGTTGCCATGTATTGAATCCTAGAAATAATCTCTAAAAAAGCATTAAAAAGATATCAAACTTTATCGGGAAGACCAATCTGTTGGATATTCCCGTAACGATCAAATCATGCATTCTCATAAGTAGAAAACTATAAGTAGGAATAACAGCAACCATTCCAATACCCAAAATCATCTGTAATAAAGGAATTGGGTTTATCGTGTAAATTCTTCATTGTTTCTTGTATGTGAACTTCGACCGAATAGAGTGCTCACAAGGGAATGCTAAGAACTCACCATGAAGTTATGATTAGAGGCATATATCACTGGAATCGATATGAAATTCTGACTGGATATCCGTCGAGTCTATTTGCCACGAACTTCTGGTATTCGAGAAAATCGATAACGAAAACCCGAATATTGAAGGCATGAACACTTCATTATTGATATGGATAGCCATATCATCCCGGTTTTCAGCTCCAATCCACTGCAGGAGAAGTGCCGGTGACATTGAAGATGAAAACTGAGTTGATATGGCTATCCACATCGAGATAGTAGTGTTCATGCCTTCAATATTCGGGTTTTAGTTATCGATTTTCTCGAATGCCATAAGCTCGTGGCAAGTAGACTCGACGGATATCCAGTCAGAATTTCATACCGATTCCAGTGATATATGCCTCTAATCATAACTCCATGGTGAGTTCTTAGCATTCCCTTGTCAGTGCTCAACTTGGCTCGTTTTTCGATCATAGATGCCAGAGTGTGGATAGTTGGCTGCGCCCATACATATGCAAATTCTAGGAAAATCGTCCCTATTTGGGATACCGAAGGCCCGTATAAATGCCAATTTGCTCTTACAAGTAAGTGTTAGTTAAATGGTACTTAACTGTTTTCATAGAGATAATATAGATAAACTAACCATGAGCCATGGTACTGTAATATTAGCTCTACATATTGGGCCGTCACAGTACAAAACAGGATAAGGATAGAGTGGATACAAACGAAACATGAAAGATACGAACCAACCGTTGATCATAACTGATATCTTAATTGTTTAATTGGAATAAAATATTGTTAAGTATAATAAATAAATATAAAAATACAATATAATAAAGTTATACAAATGAATAATCATACGTGATAAATGACATATCCCCAAGTAATGTCACTTTTCAAAAAAGCTCTTTTAGTATATAGAATACCAGCCGGTGGCGCGCCTACGGCGCGCGTTATCGACTGCTCTGGTTGTGCGCTAGGTTGAGTTGTGTACTGTTTATTGACCTTTGTAGAAAAACAGCAGTTTTTTTGAGAATTTTTTCGTATTTTTGAATCTATCTGAGGTGGATGATTTGACGATGACTTCGCAGAATTTTACTCAAATCTGGCCAATCGTACTTATTCTGACCCACTGAACCGGGTTACGGTAGTCTACCATAGGCATAATCATATAACTCGAATAATGCCTAGAATGACAATTTTTATTCACAGCTGACCATCGGTACTTAATCTGACCCACCGAACCGGGTTACGGTAGTCTACAAAAGGCATAATCATATAACTCGAATAATGCTTAGTACGACAATTTTTACTTAAAGCTGACCATCGGTACTTAATCTGACCCACCGAACCGGGTTACGGTAGCTAATAATCATATTCCTTATCCTTTATGTGAGATGAGTGGTGCTACCGTAATCGGTGATCTGCTTGGTTGTGTTACAGTATTATGCACCATGATGTATAACACTAAAGTTAACTTACCTTCCCGTAACTTAATTTACGTTAGCATGACTTAATTTCACTTTGTTTACTTAACTGTACTTAAAACGCGTTCTCCGTAAGAGCGGCGGGGCATGGCACAACGTTTCAAAATCATCCTAGGTGACTCATATTCGATGGTTAGAGTCCCTAGGGGCTGTATACAGTTCAGACAAAAAGTTGACCCAAATTATCGATTTTTGATCTACCAAAAGTCGAAAAATCAAAGTGTGAATTCCATAGCATGTTATATACCATTCGATAGAAGACCCAAAGTTATATAAGAATACCAAGTTTCATAAATTTTCATAACTTCGTGTTCGAGAAATTACCGATTTTCCAATTTTTGACCAGGTTTTTTTGTTTTGATTTCATCGCTTACTATGTTACCCTTATTTCCCATTCCTGGATCTTTGATATGTTATGTAAAAATGGATGGGCAATCCGAATATCACACTTATTTGAGCATCCTGCGTGACAGTCATTGTGATATCTGCTGAAATCTAAGCCCAAAATGACGCCCAAACGCCAACGCTGGTTCGAATCCGGGTCCAGGCTTAAATTTTTGCAAATTTTTTTCACGCCCAAATTAGAATTTAAATTATATTTTCATGTGTTTTAATGTGTTTTCACTGGTTCGTTGTACGAAATAGCCAAAAAACATTATCAGAAATACTAAAAAAACGTATAACTGATATAAGTCATGGAACGCTTTTTTCTTTTTTTGTAACTTTACATACAGGAAAGCAATCAAGCTAATCTTTTGAGTCAATATACATTTATGATGTACTAATGATATTTTGTAACTTTACATACAGGAAAGCAATCAAGCTAATCTTTTGAGTCAATATACATTTATGATGTACTAATGATATTTTGTAACTTTACATACAGGAAAGCAATCAAGCTAATCTTTTGAGTCAATATACATTTATGATGTACTAATGATATTTTACATACAGGAAAGCAATCAAGCTAATCTTTTGAGTCAATATACATTTATGATGTACTAATGATATTTTACATACAGGAAAGCAATCAAGCTAATCTTTTGAGTCAATATACATTTATGATGTACTAATGATATTTTTTCATGCAGCACTTATCAAAAAAATCGCTATCAAACGAAAATAATGACAAGAATAAATTGCAACAACGAATGAAATATCAATAATATTTGTTACTTATTCACCTATAAGTAGAATATTCTTCTAGTTGAACAGTAGCAATTGATAATGGTCGTTGCCAAGACTCTTACCGTATTTCTTTTCGTAAAACAAACTGTGAAGACAGAAAGTTAGCAACAATTATTCTACATACCGTAGACTATTTATTTCATGCTATTTCATCTTATTGATATCGAGAATCATGAGTGTATTTTCGGCAACCAATTTCGGCAATAAAAAGTCTGCAATTTCGGCAATCGGTAACTCAGTTGCCGCATACCCTTGATCGGAATGACTCTGACTCTAATATCAAGCTGCAGAAAACCCCAAAATTAAAACCTCGGTTTATAAATGTGCTAACAACCCGTGCTAAGGCCTAAATGATGCTTGTGGCAAATGATGTTTGTCCACAGATCATGATAGTTTGATTGCGGACTGAAAGGTCTGATTGTGAAACCCTATCGTTCAGAGGGCAGGCATTATAAAATTGTGACGTCTCCACATTAAATTTCGTAATATATAAAATAATAATTTAAATGATTGAACCGAAACAAATGTTCTGATGAGGCGTACTCGATTTCAGCGCGTATGTATAGATTTAGGCTTTCCCTCTAGCACTGCTCTCGTCCCTCTCTTATTTTCAAAGTGCTGAACGTTGATCTTTGTTCCTTTTCCATAAATTTTCAAATAATAAGCGAAAAAAAATTTTTGAATTTTTTTAGAAAAAAAACAGATAAATCTTGCATTTAAAAGAAAAAAAAGGTAAATCTTACAACACTTGAAATCTCGATTTTTTTTCTTCTAGTATCATTTTGGCACTTAGAACACATCTAGAAGCTGAGCTTTCATTTTCGAGCTCAAATTTGAGCCCCGCTAATGCTTGAAATCGGAATCCGAGCAATACCGATATGTTTGCCTGTGCAGCCCTAGTGGATGTCTTCACTCGATGTTTCAGAAGAACAGGACTTTTCACTAAAGAACTATAAATTTTCAAAAAGTGTACTTAGATTGCGTCACCATGGCGTATTGGTTTCATTAAAACGGTGAGCTAATTTAATGAAACCAATACGCCATGGTTATAATCCTTGATAAATAGTGTAAATTGACTCAAAAGATTAGCTTGAATGCTTTCCTGTATGTAAAGTTACAAAAAAAAGAAAAAGCGTTCCATGACTTATAACAGTTATACGATTTTTTAGTATTTCTGATAATGTTTTTGGCTATTTCGTACAACGAACCAGTGAAAACACATTAAAACACATGAAAATATAATTTAAAGTCTAATTTGGGCGTGAAAAAAATTTGCAAAAATTTAAGCCTGGACCCGGATTCGAACCAGCGTCGGCGTTTGGGCGTCATTTTGGGCTTAGATTTCATCAGATATCACTGATGATGTAAATACAGGGTGCGCCAAAATTACCCGGACTGATTTCACCATTATGATTCCCAGGCCCCCAATGGAAATGCGCAACCCCTATTGCAGCATCAGACGCGTGATCATTGGCCACTCCCTATTCAAGGTTTCAAGTCAGTTAGTCAAGTCTTCTAGTAATGGGGAAGTCAAGTCGACTGCGACCCCTCATTCTCAAGTGTACAAGGTAGATTGTCATAGTTCATCAGCTCGGGTTTCACGAGTCGGCTGTATCCGATACCGGTATCGTGTACCAAGATCTTGGTACTGACAAGGAACGTTGGGGCAGAGGTAGACCGATTTCAGTTTCCACCGCTACGAACCGAGATCCCATCCGAAAGATGGTGTTTTGAAACTACAAGTTTACGATCTGGAGACTCGATATCTCGAAGACTTCCATTCTTCGTCTCCTCAGGTCTCTGCTGACTCTTGTCCCTTACAAGTACAGTAAACTGTTAGAACCGAATGAGCGACAGATCAAGCTCCGCTGAGTACGGTGACCTAAACTTTTTATGCGTTGTGTTAGGTCCGCGCACTTCAGCACGATGTTCAGCGAAGAGAATATCTTACCTTCAAAGACAACCTGAATATCGAGAACAACAGAATCATTGCCTCTGATCCTGAAGAATCCTACAAGACGGCTGGGGTCATGGGTCATATCAGTCTTCCACAATACGTCAAGGTTTTAGCTGCTGTTTGCCCAACTGGAAAGTCCACTCTTGTTTTGCCACTCCATGTGTCTAGATCAATAAGGCATATTATACCAAGCACATCCTCGAAGACGCGCTTCTACTCCGATACCATACCCACTTCGGTCAGGACCACTAGACATTTCGGTAAGATTCTGTCGTCAATGACATGACAAAGCTGACCCAGTCGTGGTTTTTCACCCAGGCACTCGGCAAAATCCATCACATTGAATTACTTCCGAACTCCCCCAATCTCAACCTCCTCGACTGCAGTGCTTGGAGGTGTTGTAGGCCAAGATGTCCTTTATCAAGCACCAGACCCTCGACTCCCTCAGTGCTCCCCTTCTCAAGGCATGGGCCGAACTCGATGACAACTACTTGCGGGAATCGGCAGTCGCATATGAGAAGAGACTCAAGGCCTGTGTCAGAGCTAAAAGAGACCACGGTGAGATTCGCTAGTACACTACTGCTACCCATATTCTTGATAAGCTTTACCATGAACCATATCACTCAAGTCACATTCCCAAGGGGAGAATCATATGGAGACAACAGTCCGGGTAATTATGGCGCACCCTGTATAGAAAGATTCAACAATATCTTCTTTCTCAAAAAGGTTGCATTTTGCCGTTCATTGTTGTTGAAATGCCAATTTGCTTTCACATACATATGCACAAATAAATAATCCAGGACGTAATAAGAACGAACTCGTGAGAACGTTTGATATCAAAAACGTTTAACACTTTCGGCGTATTTTACAGCCCTTGATTTGACTTTCACAATCACATCACTAGGTATATGCAAAAAGTTATGAAATGTGTTCGCATGTTCTGTCTTATTCCTTCTACAATCATTCAGTCACTATTATAGAATTAAAACTGTCCGAACAATACAAATTCCGCGATGCCGCGCAATATTCAGACTCCGCCCACTTCTTCGCGCGACATACCATTTTCTCTAATTTTATCGAATTTTATGGCGTTTCCTCATCATTTCACAGGACTTTCAATAAAAATAAAACTATATGCATTGAAAAAACGTTCGAAAAAACTTCCGAAAATTTGGAGTGCGTTTTTCTCAACGGTGGAGAAGTTTACTATATTCGGCATTTGGCGCGGTGTGTGCAAAACTTTTTTAATTCTATAATAGACAGTTCGGTATATCTGCCGGATCCTAGTAACCACTCTTCCCATACTTCCTCTTTTGTAGTATTTTTCTCTGCTTTTTACGATGACGACCATTGTCACTTCGTCGTGAGAGTCCTCACTAGTTCAACGCATATATTGACAAAGGTAAATCAATAAAGTCATTTGAATATTTTTTAAAATTAACATGAATCTTATAGATGACGAAATAATGGCATCATAACATTTTTATTATAAATATTTCAGGAACTTTTTCAATGCAAATAATTAATTTTGGTATTGAAATTGATTAGTGATTGGGAAGTTGCCGCTGACAGTTCTGACTGCAGCTTTATTAGTGCACTGACGCGTTATCCAGATCATCCGGCGAATCTTAAACGATACTTGTAATAGTCAATTAAAGGTGTTACCCTAATTTTTCAAGCATTGGCAACACTTTCTCGCAGACAGAGAGAGCATGTCAACAACCGAAAAAAATCGCTCGGAGTTCCGGTTTAAACGCTTATACTGTTGAAAAGATGAAATAATAAATAAAAATCAGAGAAAAATCTCCTCGTTTTACACGCTCTCTGGTTTTTATCTTATTTTTCATTACCTTTCCCTTTTTAACAGCACATTAATCTCATATATATGCACTTACATGAGGAAAGAAAATCAGCAGCACCCAGGGAGTGAGAACATTATTGATTGCATTGAGTAATCTGAATGTGGCTGAGAAGTAGAGTTCAGTCAACACTGGATATCCATTTGCATATTGAGCGCCGTAGATCATTGCGAAGAACGCCACAAGGATCCAAGATCCTTAAAGGAGGAATCCCGCAAATATTTTCATGAATAGCATGTGAAGCAGGGCTGTGCGGCATGAGTATATTTTCGCCATACGGCATAACGGCATATGCCGAATATTTTTTTCGGCATATTTCGGCATATAAACGGCATATTCGGCATAAGTTTCCAAATGATAATTGATTCGATTTTAATCAACATTTCAATGTTTTTGGCGACAACATTAGAATCCTTTTCTAAAGATGTGTTAATCGATGTCTAAGATTTAATTACAGGTTAAAAAAAGCTGAAAAATACCAGAAAATTTTTTTGCGTATTTTTAATAATGAAAAATACTCAAATTTTGCCATATAGTTAATAGTTTTAAGCCGAAAATATTTAAAATTTTCATGCCGTTTTCGGCACGACGTGGGATCATCGTTGGAAATGGGGCTTCGGTTGTCGCGCGTTTGACTGTGTCATTTTTTTCCTGCGCATCAGTTTGACGAAACATAGATTATCGCGGCAATGTGTAGCATGACCGGAACAGAAAGTAACAAGGCATAAATCATGAACACTAAATAGTCGATGGAAGGCGGTGGATTTGATGGACCACAACATGATTCTTGCATCAACATCTGGATTATCAGTACCAAACTGATTTTTCAGAGAAATACTCTGTTTTATTTGGATAAACTTTAACTCAATTTTAACTGTAATTACTATATTTATGATTACGATTGAAAAATATTTTATTATTTAGACGTCTTTCCTTCTGTAGATGTTCGAGTTATTCGAATTTGCTCGCAACGTTGATGTGAGCCGAATGTTCGAAGCCACTGAAGGATGGCAGAAGGAGTTTGAGCGATTATCTAAAATATATTTCTCTTCAGTTTCATTGAATATTTGAATTACACTTTTTGGAAACTCTCAAGTAATTTAAGAGGTCATGGGGATTTTAATATTAACATAATAATATTTAAACTTTACATACTTTCAAATCGCTAGGCGTTTTAATAAGAAATATTAGAGTCCGAATTGTAGTCTCTATTGTTAGCATTATCTAAATTTTAATTTTTCAATATTAAAAGTCGCAGATTCAGATATCTTACTATGATCGTTGGTCTAAGCACTCTCAAGAGACTCTCTGACCATTTTTTCATGTCACTTATGATGAAGAAAAAGAATACAGTAACAGGAAGAAGGTAGAGCAACAGCATTGATACCATCTAAAATCAGATTTTTGTTTGCAGTATTTAATTAATTGGGAACCTGAGCAAAGAATACTCCTCCTAAACGAAACTGCGCACTTTGCATATCTCTTCGGCCATTTTTCTGGAATTTTGTTAAATGTTTGGGAAATAAAAAACGCGCAATTTGCCGTAATTTACATTAACTTCGCATTAATCAAATAAAATTTACTGTTCGCGGTGCGCGAATGCGGATCACTAATACCCTGGTTTCAAAACTTGAAGTGTACTTTCACTTTCACTTTGAGTAGACTTGTAAGTCTACTTCAAGTGAAACGTAAGTCTACTTAAAGTGAGATGCAAGTTTACTTACAAGGGAAGCACCAGTTGCGACGGAAACGATTCTGAAAGTGACCCATATGGGTCAACGCATGAGCGGATAAAATGTCATTACTATGTGTTCAATGAAGCTGCAGGTTTCAAACGTGGCCGAGACAATACCCCATGAGTGATACAAAACCTGGTCTAGAATGAGCCCTATCAGTTGAATTCTGGGAAATTTTAAAAGTTTATTTTTTCTTATTTTGAGAGGTACAGGCAGTACCTTCTCAGGTTAATTTCGATTCAATTTAAAAGCCAGATGTCTTCTAAATATAGTAGACGACAATATACTAGAGTTTCATGAAATTCGGGAAAAGTTATAATTGAAGAAAGATGGTAGAAACCAGTTTTTTTTTTGAAATTGTCTGAATTTGTCCGATTAGGCTTAGACTTTGCCACGACAATTATCAAGAAGACAAAAGATGATCCCTATAATAGAATAGCTATGGATGCTCTTTTAGTCCGACAACAAATCATTTTACTTTTTTAGACGTTCTGCGAGAATCGTGTATGTTCAAAATTGCTCAAAATTCAACCGATCGGGCTCATTCCCTACCATGTTTTGGAAAACTCGTGGGCTATTATCTCTGCCAAGTCTGGAATCTGCAGCTTCATTGAACACAGAGTTATGGTATTTTAGCGGCGCATATTTTAAAAAAATATTGATTGAAAATATCGATTACCAGAACAGTTTGGCAACTTTTGAAAACAGTTTTGGCGTTCTCCCCCTCAACCCTAACGACCCATATGGGTCGCTTTCAGAATCGTTTCCATCGCAACTGGTGCTTCCCTTGTGAAAGTGAAAATGTGACGTCACTCACTTGAAGTAGACTTAAAGTAAACTTCAAGTCAGGCACGTATTTTAAGTAGACTTTAAGTTTTGAAATACCAAAGTATATACTCACCGGATTGTATCTAGCAAGCACTATAATTCCATCGACCGTTAACACAGTGAGAAAAGGTATTATGATGGCTATCGTTGCGAACAAAGTGTAGATAACTAAAGAAGATTCATCAACCAAGAATAACAATGTAATATCAAACATCTTTGTAGATTTGGTCCGAATTCAAGAAATATCAGACGTCCGCCTCTCTTGTGAAGTTCCGCCATTTCAGGTATCTGATAAAATTCTGATCATTGATGACAAAGTACTTTGCAAATTTTGCTGTAAGTTTTTTTGCAAATTGTCAAATTGTTTGCAATCTGCCAATTGTGCTGTTTTTTGCGCTGTTTTACACATATAATATGGCGATTCTATGAACAAACCGTTTCAATATCTCTCATGATCGACGTTTTATTTGATGGTAATTGAATTTCAATGCTATTTGTGAGCATAAATACGTTAAAAGCAAGAATTATGCAAATTACAATTGTTGCAATGTATTGAATCCTAAAAATAATCTCAATATAAAGGTAAGATAAAGATTTTTTCTCGAACTTTCTCGGGAAGACCAATTTGTTCGATATTCCCGTAACAATCAAATCATGCATTCTCATAAGTAGAAAACAATATGAAGGAATAACAACCACCATTCCAGTACTCAAAAACATCTGCATCGAAATAAATTGATTTACAGTATGAAAACTTCGTTTGTTGTACTAGGACTACCACCGATTGGACAACTTTCTGTGATCAAGTTGGATTTGCCCCTATTCCGGCAAATGCTAGCCTCTATATGTATGCGCAAATCGGTTGCATTTGGGCTATGTCATGGTTTTTCATAAAATATGTATATATGTAATTAAATCTAAACCGACCATGAGCCATCGTATGGCAATATCAGTTCTACATATAGGGCCATCGCAGTACAAAACAGGATAAGGATAGAGTGGATACAAACGAAACATGAAAGATAAAAGCCAACCGTTGATCATAACTGATATCTTAATTGTATAATTGGAATAAAATATTGTTAAATAATCAAATATACATAAATACAATAAAATAACGAGAATGAGGAAAATCATACGTGATAAATGACATATCCCCAAGTAATATCACTTTTCATAGAAGCTCTTTTAGTATAGAGAATATACAAAACGGCTGGATGAATTGTTAAAGAAGTGATGATTACAGTGTAAGCTTGAATACTAAACGAATTTAATATACTTAATTTTGAAACGTATAAAAACTTACTTGAAAACGAAATCTAAACTATATTCTTGAACTAATTCCAAAACATTTTGAAGAGGAGATACTATATCGTTCATCGCTAATGCGGTGTTCAGAACTTGGAAAATGCAAGAAAATGCGGAAAATGCTGTTCAGAAGTTCAAGTGGAAAATGCCCGAAAATGCTCGATTTTGGCTCGAAAAAAGATGGTTTTAAACGCTTTAAAAAGGTTGAAACTTATTGTCTCTTGGAAAAAATCTAAATTAGGTCGCTTATAAAGTATGCAACTGAAACAAATATCGTATGATCCTTTTAAGGGAATTTTAAGCCGAAAAACAGCGAAAATGCTGCGAAAATTCAACAAAACGTATCCATATTTCAAAATATCAATTATCATGAATAAAATCTGTCCGAAACACTGTTTGCGATCCATAAACGTTGATATTAAACAAAAAAACCATTAAAATTTGCTTAAAATCCTCGAAAATGAGCATTTTCAGAGCCTTTTCCGGCTGAACTTCTGAACAGCATTTTCCGCATTTTCGTGCATTTTCCAAGTTCTGAACAATGCATAAAAGAATGTGAAACTGAAAATTTAGAATGGGCGGTCTGGAAGTATAGTAATACACATTGAGTTGGTAGTACTTTGATTCACTAAGCTAACAGTGCTCGAAGCTTTGTATTATGATTTATTTTCTACCTATTAGCACGCACTTGAAGGTTTAACGATAACAATGCTGGTTTGTTATCTGGCTGATCGTATATCATATTATTACTAGAATACGTAATGTCCTGGTAAATATCAGAAACGTCAGGCACGAAATACATTGTTTGATAAATATTTAACAAAAAAATATTTAACAGCAAGGCGAGGTTAGAATATCGTGATTGCGATGACGCGTCGGTACTTGTGGTATGTTGGACACAAGCGGGCAATCCTGAAATACGGTGGACAGTATTGTCAAGGCCGAAATAAGAAATAGAACTAAATAATAAAAAATGCCAAAATAGTACTAATATTTACACTATGAAAATACCGTAGATATTTTACTCCGTCCGTTCATAACATCAAAGCAGGTGGTTTATATGTACAAAAAAATATCCATATCAGGGCTGTGCGGCAAGGCACATTTTCGGCAATTCGGCAATCCGGCAACATTCGGCAATTTTTCCAAGAAAAATAATTTAGTGATTTTTAAGCTTTTGTAGACTTAATTAGAGCAGTAAACATTATTACATAAATTGTAATAATGGGCAACCAAAAAGAATACGATAGTCGTGAAAACAGAAAGGCATAGACTATAAGAGCAATGTTCCAAGAAAATAAACATCATCTGAAAAATTTCGGAGAAAGGACATTTCTGATCGAATATGATGTATTTTGAATTCAGTAGACTGAAAAATTCAAAATGCTTTGGAAAATTACCAAGAAGATACATAATACCACTGCAAATATGAATTGCCGGTTTGAAAAATATTTCGGAAATTGCCGGTTCGGCAATTTCGGCAATGAAAAATCAGCAATTCGGAAATTTCGTCAAACCGGCAACGCATTGCCGCACAGCACTGATCTATATAACATAATACAACAATAATATATTATTATTAACAAGTTGAGTTTCCATTCATTTTGCTACTTGCATTTTCGTTATCTTTGGATTTTTGTGTTTCCCCATTTCTATGTGCTTGTGCAAGAACATCGGCGGAGTGGCCGAGCGGTCTAAGGCGCTGGTTTTAGGCACCAGTCATTCGTGGCGTGGGTTCGAATCCCACCTCCGTCAAATGTTTTGGAGATTTTTTTGGTTTAACTCATTTAATAAGTTTTTTTTTGTGATGAATTCAAGAATATCAGAATAAGAATACTAAACAGACACTGAATATGAATTTAATATACATGCTATATATTAAATTGAGTTTAACACATTTGACTATTTTTTATTAGAAATTTCTGACGAATTTTGATAAACAAGCGAAAGAGATCAAAAAATGAGCAATGGAACAAAAATTTGATTTCATCGAATCATTCTAAAAATTTAACTTTTTATTCTTGATAGAATCTCATTGTTAGAAGGTATAAAATGCTTGTTCAATGAATTCCTTCGCAATAAATTATCCAGGAAAATTGGTTGTTTTGTCAGTAGGATGTTTATTTATATATTTATTTATTTATTTGATACACCCGTGACAGGTGCGACAGCAAATACAGGAGCGATAGGAGAAACAATGGATGTGAGACATCAACGTTCAATAGTCTCGGTCTGGAAGTATAGTAATACACATTGAGTTGGTAGTACTTTGATTCACTAACAAGGGAACCATAATGCATTCCCGTGGCGATATGACTAGTGACATACACCATTCGAATCAGTATCCGATTCTGATAATACACCGTTAATAAGCAATGTCAAAAGTTTAAGAGCTTCGAGAAAATCGATAATGAAAATCGCACAAATCCGAGCCAATTAAGATCAACTCGGCTTTGAGCTCCTCTCCCACCGACCCTTGTGGTGTAGTGGATAAAGCGCTCGCATATCATTTTGTAAGTACATGGTTCGATGCCTGGTATGCGATACTTTTTTTGCTGATTTTTTTCGAAGAGTGAATTAAAGGGATAAGGAAGACCAAATCAAGTTGAGTTCAGATTGTAGCTTTAACCACTCCGCAATCAAAAATCATTTTCAAATTTTTTTAAAAAAAAATTGTAAAAATGTACAGACCAACCAAATATTTCGTGGTGTAACTCAATGGACAGTTGAGTGGTGCACGTGGTGTGGCCGATGGGTCAATTTCCCAATTGGGCTCCCGTTATTTTTTTCGACTTTCAAAGAAATTTTGTATGTTTTTATGACATCTATTTAATGTTTTGACATTCCCATCATCAATTACAACTCAATTTCTCACATATATGCCGAAAAGCGTCGGTGTATGGTTTGTGCTAACAAGTTGTGACACTGGTGCGTTCCTGGGTAATACACAGCCTTTCCATCAAGTAGAATAGGCTACTGCATAAAATCAAATAAAGATTCATACAAACAACATTCATCTATATAGACACTGTTTATCTTGAATTAGTTATTACATAATAAATATAAAGTAATCAAGCATTGAATGAAGTCGAGGAAGAGTGTAGGCATGAGTGCATCCGATTGGCCTGGAGATAATCAAAATGATTCAATCTTTATCGCAGTCATTCAAGTCTTAGTGGGTGGCATTGTCGCTAACGACAAAACACACCCTGTTTTCACGACAACGGTTGACCACACATGAGGTGTATACGTGCATTCTACCTACTACTGTATGAGCAGAGCTCACTGACCCAGCATTAAAAACTTGCCAACCAATAATATCTTCCTCTTACCTTATTTCATTATCCGTTTCACTTTCGGCAGCCCTCATCGTACCAGTGTTCACTTTTACCGTTGCCCGTCTCGAAGCGCTCGAGGAGATTGCCTAATATTGATTGATTTGATGGCATTATGGATTGATTCAATGACATCAGTTACAACAGACTCATCACTAAGAAACTTAAACGACACCTAAACTAGCTCATCCAAATCATATTTGCCCTTGTAAAAGAGTGGGAGTGATGGGAAAGGAAAGGAGGGAGAGGGGAGGAAAAGGACGCTCCCGCAATCCCATTGTAGGCCCACAACTTCTGAATAACCAACTCTAGTTGCAACTATTACGTTAAGGAGAGTCCTCTAATGGAAACAAAATTATGTGATGAATAGAAAAATATATTGCATTGATCAAATAAAAATTAAGCCACGTTACCGTTCGCCCTTGTTAAAGTAGTTCAGCTTGCCCATTGCCAGAGCCGACATAGGTGAGCCTGAATGGGATACAATACGGTAAAAAGCAACGATAGCGTAAGGTCTTCCAGCAATTTTCCTCGATTATAGATACATCATTTATTATTATGTGATTATTAATTTCCGAGTATCGATTGACCGACCGTGGCTAATATCGGTAATCAGTTTGCGAAAAGAAAAAAAAAGGTGAAAGTATGTATGTATAAAAAGAGGAGAGATTACTACGATTTCCCTTGCCTTTCCTAACTTTGTAACATCAAATGATTAATCAATAGCAATCAATAATCCAATTACTTACTTATCGCTGATAGCAATTCTCAGCAGCCCGCTGCGCTTGAGCTCACTGAATATAAACTGCTTGCGTTTCCTGCAAATTATTACACATAATTCGGGGAAACCAATCAAAATATCTTTAAAACATGAAAATATTAGTAAGCCTATACCTTTTACCATTCGTGCAAAGCCTCTTCCTCGTCCTCTTCCGTCGGATGAGGCAACAGGGGGTCCATAGCGAATGCGTTGATCGACTACAATTGATTGATAAATCGATAAATGAAGATTTCTATCGACAATTCGACCGTAATATATCATGTGCGCATACCCTATAACATGTGTAACTACGATCGGCACCTTCACACGCCAATCCCACGATCGAATTTACAACAATAATCGTTCAATCGACAAAAAAATGATTCCAACGCAGATATCTCAAAAGTCACAAGGTCTAGCTATTATCATACATTTCCGGCGCTGTGAATAAACTTGGTTCACTTTCTATTTTGCAACAAAACAGAGAAAAAGTTGAATAAATTACTCTCGCACACTATTTCCACGAAAGAAAGAGTGAAAAAAGACGCAATATGAGTGATTGTGAGTTCAAACAAGAGTAAATAAACAGTTTAAACGTTCAAGAATAGAACAATAATGGAATAACAACAACAAACAACGAAACGAAGTGAAAATGTAGTCGAAATCTGCTCATCCATTGAGCGTCCATTGCGGAACTGTGTTATCTTATAGGTAGTAATCTAAGAGGTCATTGTCGGAACGATTTAATAAATACAAAATTTTGAAATTGCAAAAATCGTTCAATTATTTTTTCTAATTTTTTATTTCTTCAAGAATATGTCAAACATAACATAATTGACTGATACACATACACTTGTTTTGATCTGCACCTTCCCTTTAAAAGCAGACACAAAAGCGCGCGAGCAAGAGATCAGAGGTGAAGCAGACGATCGATAATGATCTACAAAGGATAACAATGAAACAATAGATCTGAACTTTTGAACTTGAAAAAATAGGCAAAAAAAGTATCGCATACCAGGCATCGAACCATGTACTTACAAAAGGAAATGCGAGCACCTTATCCACTACACCACAAGGGTCGGTGAGATAGGAGGTCAAAGCCAAGTTGATCTTAATTGGCTCGGATTTGTGCGATTTTGATTATCGATTTTCTCGAAGCACTTAAACTTTTGACATTGCTTATTAACAGTGTCTTATCAGAATCGGATACTGATTCGAATGGTATATGTCACTAGTCATGTCGCCACTGGAATGCATTATGGTTCCCTTGTAAGCTAACAGTGCTCGAAGCTTTGTATTATGATTTATTTTCTACCTATTAGCACGCACTTGAAGGTTTAACGATAACAATGCTGGTTTGTTATCTGGCTGATCGTATATCATATTATTACTAGAATACGTCCTGGTAAATATCAGAAACGTCAGGCACCAAATACATTGTTTGATAAATGTTTTTTAAATAAAAATTATAATTTTGTAATTGAATTTTCGAATTCAAAAAAAAATCATGTTTTCATTTTTATAGGGCTGGGTATCACTCGTAGCATCTGTATTTGACAAAAAAAAATGAAATGACAATGTATTATGAGTATCTAGCAATAAAAAGGCTTTTTCATTATCAATCATGTTTTCAGGAAATAAGGCCTAACAGTCTCCAACGAAATTTGTATTTTGCAAAGATAATCGTCTTTGTAGCTCCATTTCAAGCATAAAGTTCATTAGTAGAAATATCATTTAGGCTATGATTAGTTGTATAGTACCAGTTCCAGTTCTTGACTTGCATTTAAATTAATGTTATTAATAGATGCACACGTATGGGTCTGAATGCACTTTAAAAGTAAAAATATAAAAAAATATAACTAAAAATGTGCGCTATGGTGTTACTGCGTCTAATGTCATAATTCAAGAATAGCTATCAAATTAGATTCGCGAATTTTGATGTAAATATAATGCGTCTCACTATAAAAGTGCCCAGTGGTATACATATGTATGTACATACAAGTGCGAACACTCATCAGTTCCTTATTTAGCTATTATTTATATATTTATTTGTAACTGATCTCCTGTAAAAATGTAGGAAAATGAGATCCTTTTGCAACCGTTTCAAATTTTATCTCACCGATTTGGTTGACACTTATTTCATTAGTCATAAATGAGGGAAAAGAGAAGGCCTAACCACTTTTCGCCAAATTTGCATTTTCATCGATTTTTTGATCTACATCTTTGGGGAGCCATATCTCACTCAAATTTTGAGCTACAGCGAGAAATATTTTTCAATCAACTCGAAATGAACTAATCTTGAAGTTACTCAACAAAATGTACATATATGCGAAAATGAAATTTTCTACCTGTTTTCTTCGAAAAAACGATGCAAATTTGGCTAAAATAAGTGGTTAGACCTTGTCATTTCCCTCATTGTGATTAATGAAACAAATATCATCCAAATCGGAGAAAAAAATTAAAACGGTCGCATGGCGTCTTTCATTCTAAAACTTGGTCTATTCCCCATAGGATGCATAATGGCTCTTTAGTGTTTTTGTGATTGATATAGTTTTTATGGTTTAAAAAAATAATTGCGTCAGGCATGAAACGAGACAAATAACGAAAATGTGGTAAAATGATATTTAAATGGAAACTATCTGCCGACTGCACCAGTAGAGATGATTAAGATGAATTTGCAAAGGTTCTATGGGTTCATGTAAATTGCGAGAATGGAGAAATTTCATGGCAACCCAGCTACGAAATACCCATTATCTGATAAAGTTGTTCAATGTCAAATGTCTATGGGTTCTATGGGTATGGGTGGTTACGTTCTGCCCACGTTGATCACTAGTTCAACATGCATGTACTAGGAACTGAGATACACACCTCTCACTGTTTTTGTGTTTATTCATTGGACCAATAGTGCACTAGACGTAATGATCCGTTAGTGTTCACGATATTCACTATGAACACAATTATCATCGATAAACAAAGTAGAATTGTTTATCACAGAACTATGCGGAACAAGCTTCAGTTGGACGTTTAGTTATGCGTTTCAGTTATGCGGACCTTCGCCGCACTGCCATCGACATTGCAGCTCGTCTGCACGCCTATGACATCCCCAATGTCTTTGTACTGACTGTCTAGAGATGCCGGAATGCTGCTGAGTTTTGTGGCTACCTAGTAGTTAGCAATTCCCCGTCTATCGTGTTGATTGGGACAATTCCTTTTGCGCTGAGCGCACCCCAGATTATGGTCTCATTTCCGCCGTTCTTAAACGTAGAAAATTGGAACTTTAGTTGGTACCAAGTACCTTGAGCTATCCCCAAATACCTTATCCCATCGCTTTTGAACCATAGGAGCATACTCTGAATGGTCCACGGAATATTTTTCCACTATTGAGTAGTACAGTAGAGGCGCTCATTGGTAGATGGTACTCAAGTCTTCCTATTCTTCAGAGAACCAAAGGGCTTGGTAACTGTCCGCTAGCCAAGAAGGTCAGCAGCATTCAGGAATCTATTGACAGTCGGAACAGTAATTTTTGAGAAGTTATTCGAGAATAAGATTATTCCATTTCACAACACTATTTTGCGGTTTTTTTTATGGCGAGGTGCCACATTGTCATTTGAGAGAAAAGATTTTTTTCGTTTTTCGTTTTACGGTAGCGCAGACTATCAAAACGGCCAATAAATAAGATATTAAAGAAGGAAGAATTGTGAAAGAAGCAATATACATACGGAATGATTCCATTGCATATAAAAGAATGTCTTCAATGCTACTTCAATATTCATTCATCAACTATGAAGTTCTTGACTTGTCTTCTTCTCATCGTTTCTTCAATAACGACGAGAGCACAAGATGACTGCGGAAAGCCAGCTGGTAATATTTCACCGAACTCGGGCTTACTACTTATAATACTTACTTACTTACTTACTTGGGCTTGGACACTTGGGCCTACGAACCATTCACTAATTAGGCTTTTAATAGGGTGCTTACGAAGAATATAATTGTCCACTGAATATTCTAGAGGGTGATGATTTTTTTGTATGCGATCGCATGACCTGTTTTGATTGTTCAAGTAATTATGTAAAAACTGTCTTCTTATCAAAGTTGCCATGAGTTTGCGTGCAGCCTATCGACTCGAGATTTGGGAACAACTTTGAGAGTTCTTTCAATCAATTGAGAATTTCAAGATTAATTCCATTGATTTTATAATGGCAATCGATTAATACATGGAATAACGCTGGTGATCACTGATTATTTTCTCGTAGAAGCATACATATTGTTGTTTATCCTTACGTGCAAGGCATCAGTGTGCAGCTCTCGATGTTGATCCGTTTCTCTTTACGCAAGGGTGCATCCTGAAAATATCGATTGATTGGGTCACCTCGATATCGAATACCGTACCCCGAAGACTTGCTTGAGCGGTACGGGACCAATAATGGAGGCGCCGCGAATGTCGACGCTCGTGATCTGCTCGAACGACATCCATTTCGATATTCGACTCATCTAATCGATATATTTGATATATGATCTTTAATCTTTAATCTTTGATCTTTTGGTCCAACCTTTTTCCGGAGTCTATGCCTTGTTTACTGTAAGGTGAGGGGTAAGGAATGTTGATATCAAAGGTTACTGTGTACAGTGCGGGGTACGGGAAGGGAAAAAGGGAGATTTGGAGCCATGAAGTACGTCGTACAAAAGATGTGCTATTCTATTCTCTAATAGTTTCGAGATATGCGTATCCAGTGTAGTTCCATTTCATTTTTTAGTTTCACTTTATTATCCTATTTCGATCAGTACAAAAAAGATATCGCGAAAAAAATACCAACGTGAAATCCTTTTGAGCGCTACTGTATTAGGCTCTTCATATCTTTTAGTAGGCAATCACGACTGATATATATAATTACTTTCTAATGTATTCAAAGGTAAACAAAAAGGAAAATGCCTTTAGAACGAGGAGAATTTTCTGTTTTTTTTTCTTTTCGCAAGACTATTTGAATGGAATTTTCATTGTTTAGAAGAATGCTCTTCCGTAAGAGCAGATCGATCGGAGTGTGTCAATCACGTCAACATGCACACTCCTAGCAACGACCCCGATGACATTTGCGGTACTCCATTAGTGACCAAAAGTTCGATCACATGTCCCACTGATCCTTTCACTGCGCTTCTCGCCGTTGATGATGTGAGTTTTCCAATAGTTTGACCTTTTTTCGTTTGCTGAAGATGTCCTAACAAAAACAAAATATATTAGGGTTGTCCGTTAAAAAAACCGGAAAACGGAAAAGCGGAAAACCCTTACTGTCAATTGGGATACGGTAAGAAGTTACCGTAACCATGGATCAATAATGGCTGACTACCGTAACCTTTTACAGTAATTTCATGATCCATCAGGGTTTTCCACTCGAGACCGAAAACACTTCAAATTTCAAGTTGACGGAGACGTTTTGAAAATGTAACACCACATTAATTCGGAAAGTTAATTATTTTCCTCTCGTTCCGTAATAGATGCAAATTGGCTCATTTGTTCCGAAGAGGGGAGGGAAACGGGGAGAAAAGAAGGGGATAAGTGTGAAACATATTTGAAATATCAGAAATGGAGAGTGAACTTCGACAATACACCGATCAGTTTTGTCCGTGATCGAACAATGAAATTGATACGGAAAGAATACGGAAAGCTATCAATTCACTCTCATTCCGGAAAAATCTCATTTTACTCTCACTCGTTCCGGAATTTATGCAAATCTTCCCCTCCAAACGAAAATTTCGATTTCCATTTTCGTTTCCTTAACCCTAATATACATATATGCGTATATGTGTTGAGAAATAATATTACATTAGTTGACTTTCCACTTTGTTATCGCTGACTCGCTTGATCGGTATTTAGTCGACCTTTCAACGCAGAATGAAACAAAACTTTATCTGAATCATCGCTCAATTCATTTTTTGTGATTTGAAGAACAAAAATAATACTCTTCATCATTATTATTAACTTGAATAATTTACAGACAGGTGCTGTTGACGCAAGCGACTTTCGCTGCAACACTGACAGCTTAGAATGGGAGTACACTACCATTAACGACGGAAAAGTTATCAAACAAAGTGAATGGGCTGCTAACTTTAAAGTGTTATGCTTCGTAGATTAGGGTGTGCCAAAAGTCTTTGCATTTTTTTCATACTTCATATTTTTTCGAATAATAAACGAAGCAACTACATTCAAATGGTGACATACTGTCCACGTTTATAAACAATTGTCCTCCATCTCGTATGCAACTGCATGAAACCGTTCTGGCAGAACTCATTAGGGAGCGAGGCAATCCAAAGGTCTATCTCCCGTTTCTCATAGGTCAAATTACGGAAGATTTTCCCTCTGCAGCTGTGCACGAGAGATCGGAAAGAAAGGAAAAAAATGGCAATCACAATGGGATTGGTCGAGGGAATACAGTGGATCGGGAAGTCAGTCGATATCTAAATTCTCCAGTTTTTTCTGCGTCTTGTTAGTGTGATGTGTCCTTGCGTTGTTCATTAAAGGCAATACTTTCCTCACACAAAGTGACTGAGAAGGACTAGCGCCTCCATCTCCTTCAGTTGTTCGCAGAAGATATCGATGTTAACAGTCTGCCCCTCAGGCAACAGCTCGTAATGAACCGCACCAAGAGAGCAGAAGAAGAATAAGAATAACTCTTTCCTTCCATTCGGATTGCGTTTAGGGACGTGTTTTGCTTCCTTCCAAGCATGCAGCCATTCAACCTTCTTACCGTGCTTGTCGTACAACATCTACTCTTCACCGTGGTAGACAATGTACTTCATCCAATCAGTGGATCGAGAGCGGCCGAGATTTAAAGTGGAGATGACAACTCGTTTTTAGAGCTGTAGGGCCGAGTGTACATGGGGAACCAATTAAGGGGGGGGGGGGCGATTTCACAACGATCGATTTCACAACGGATCATAAATCGTTTGGGGGGTGGCGTATAGCAACCAAAGTTGCATCGTTGTTATTAGTGGGAGTATACGGTATTGTGCTACAGTAACCGTCAGGAATCGCGAACTGACTTCCCATGACCCGGGGTTCATGGTGGAAAATGGCCGAAGTCGAAAAATTCATGATACTCCGATACCAAATACAAGTTGCCAGTATATCAATAGCGAGCCAACTTTTATCTTTCTGGATACCGTAACCCGTACTACCGTAATCAAACAGGGATTTGCCGTGAATTTCGCTATAATATTGTAGGGTACGGTAGCTAGATTACGGTAGTTCGGGTTACGGTATCCATAAAGAGAAAAGTTGGCTCACTATTGATATAATGGCAACTAGTATTTGATCGCGGGCCATCATGAATTTTTCGACTTCGGCCATTTTCAACCATGAACCCCGGGTCATGGGTCAACTGAAAAAAGTCAGTTCGCGATTCCTGACGGTTACGGTAGCACAATACCGTATACTCCCACTAATAACAACGATGCAACTTTGGTTGCTATGCGCCACACTCCAACCGATTTATGATCCGTTGTGAAATCGATCGTTGTGAAATCGATCGCCCCCCAATTAAGGCGCCCCGGGACGAAGGGAAGACCGAATGAGGATGCGATGGATAGTGGATCCTGGAGTACCATTTGTCTGATCAAGGTCTCACATACTCTGCTTCGGCTAACTTCTGTCACTTCGAAGAACCAGACCTTCATTTTAGCTTGTAGGAAGTCATGACCTTGGTTTTTCAACCGAAGAAAAATGGTTGTTCTTGAAATGATGATGATAGCCAGGAGAAGGCTGTTATACGACACGGCACCCTTGGTTTCATTGACTGGGGTAGTTGGTGATACGTTTCTGTTGCAGTCCACTCCGTACGGTGCAAGTCAAGAAGGACATGTCGAACTTTGAGTAATAGTGCCATAAATAAAAATTTATATCTAGTCGAGGAAAGAGAGTTGGCAAATGAGACTTATCACATTTACTGATCAATAGGCCTCCGATATAGGAAAAAATGCCACAAGGCGTAACAATTGCTCTCGACTGAGAAAGAGGGGTCGAAAGTAGGTGCAGAAAAAAGTGCAAAGGCTTTTGACACACCCTAATAAAAGGAAAGGCTGCCCAGAACTATTATCTACCACTTATTATTCATCAAACTTATAGTTGCCCTTGATAATCATCTGTGTAATTACTGTATTCTGTAAAATGATTAGTCACGTATGTCTGTTTGTCTGTTTGTTGTCTGTGTGTTCGTCACACTTTATAACATCTCCGTATATAAACGCTTCACAGTAATCGAATCTTCTCAAATCTGTTTGCATATCCGTGCACATCAATATCAAAACAAAACAATAAAATTCAACAAAAACCTTGGTTTTCGATCTTAAAATCAAGAACTTTTCTAATTGGGGGGTTTAATATTGACCGTATAAAATACACTTGTTTATTTGGTACGAGAGTAGCCAATCACTCCCACAAGCGACTTTCTTGTTTTGCATGGTTCAGAAACTATGCCGATCTCTTTTATATATAATATACCGCGCGGCGAAGGTCAGCCGGGTTAGAGAGAGGCAGCGGAGAGACAATCGAGAGGCGGGGCGAGACGTAGAAGGCTACATCTCGCTCGCCTCTCGATTGTGACTTCCGTTCGTTAGCACCATTTGTCATTTTCTTATGCAAGTACATTTTATCACGGATCTCCTGTAAAAGTGTATGAAAATAAAAACCTTTTTGCACAGAAAAAAATAATTTTCCTCTTTTTTTATTGATATTTGTTAGACTGGCCTTACTGAGTGCGAAAACAACATTTTGAAATTTTGTTTTTCGTAATTTGCATAATTATGCAATTTTTTTACCGTCAACTTCAAATGAGTGTAACTCGCTTCGTTTTTGAGCAACCGTGTAAAATTTTTTTCCATTCGGTTCCTAATGACCTCCTCTACAAATAACTCAACTAAGGATATGGTCGGAAATGTTGTTCTTCATGTGTTATTGTATGAAAACTTTTTTTTGCATACAAAATGCGATGTTTCTCGAAATTTTTCTCTAAAGGATAAGAGTTTTATTGCAGATTCGGATTCCCCGTCCTCGAATTGGGGTATTCTGATATATCATTTAACCCAACTCTGTCCGCCCAATAGGGATACTGTATATCATCGTCCTGGACTTAGTGCAATTTTCTCTCAAATCACATTTTTAGTTGTAAATCAGTTCAAACTTATGTTTATGTACTCATTAGCATAGTTAAACCCTGTATCTCGACCAACCTGAAAAAATTGTCTTAGTGGTTCGAATTCTCAACAACAACTATTTTTGAGATATGAATTGAAAACTGATTTTTAACGATTTTTTAATTCTTTCGTGGAAGATCTTTTTTTAAATTCTGCAATTTCATTTTCACTGTTCTTATTTATCATTTATTGATATTAGTTTATTGATCGTTAAGATCGAAGAAACTGTTTGAATTAAGAATATCCATGGAACCGTCGGAAAACTCTGAGAAATCACTGTAGATCATATCATAGATGGCATCCGAAGTTATCACACTCTCATCCTCGGCCACATCCACTTCCTCCTCAACGGGCAGATCTTCTTCTTCGATATCCTTCTCCATATCATCCAGAAGCGCTATTCTTCTTCTACTATGGATTCGTTTAGCCTCCATTTCCTTCTTCTTAGCAGCAACGAGAGATCGAATGCAATTCTCAATCTGTTCATGGGACATTCGTTCAGAAGGAAGGATATTAGTTCTATCCTTCATTCATCGTTCTATCTCTTCCGCTCGAAGTTTCTTCGAATGAGTGAAGTAATCCTCGAAGAGATCAGCGACCAACTGTCTAGCCTTTGGATCCTATCTCGCTCCCTTCTTCGTAATATGCAATGCACATCCCATGGGCTTCGGATGAACTGGAGCCTGATGGAATTCATGAAGTGATTCATCTAGTGCGGCAATTCCTACTCCCTTCTGCACTTCCTCAAGCATTCCCTTGTAAAGCAGCATAAAACAAAACGAAAAAGCCGGTGTTTTTAAGTTGCATCAAGTCAGAAAGGCGAAAAATCGTTAAAAAAATCAGTTTTCGATTCATATCTCAAAAATGGTTGTTGTTGAGAATTCGAACCACTAAGACAATTTTTTCAGGTTGGTCGAGATACAGGGTTTAACTATGCTAATGAGTACATTAACATAAGTTTGAGCTGATTTACAACCAAAAATGTGATTTGAGAGAAAATTGCACTAAGTACAGGACGATGATATACCGTATCCCTATTGGGCGGACAGAGTTGGGTTAAATGATATATCAGTATACCCCAATTCGAGGACGGGGAATCCGAATCTGCAATAAAACTCTTATCCTTTAGAGAAAAATTTCGAGAAACATCGCATTTTGTATGCAAAAAAACAGTTTTCATACAATAACACATGAAGAACAACATTTCCGACCATATCCTTAGTTGAGTTATTTGTAGAGGAGGTCATTAGGAACCGAATGGAAAAAATTTTTACACGGTTGCTCAAAAACGAAGCGAGTTACACTCATTTGAAGTTGACGGTAAAAAAATTGCATAATTATGCAAATTACGAAAAACAAAATTTCAAAATGTTGTTTTCGCACTCAGTAAGGCCAGTCTAACAAATATCAATAAAAAAAGAGGAAAATTATTTTTTTCTGTGCAATGGCTTCATACACTTTTACAGGAGACCCGTGTTATGCGCACAATAGCTCAATCGACAGATCTCGACGAGATATTTTCAACGGTATGCTGACGTGCACTATATGAGGCAGCCTTCGAAAGATATGAGTATTTCATGATTTTCATTGCGTGCACTGAGCAAAAAGTTGCTTAGCAATGTCTCAGCTAACTACATTACTTAGAGCTAGAAATACCCCTTCAGCTTAAATAAACGATGAATAACTCAAAGATAGAAAACCATATATTTTATAGATTGAGAGTAGTTTACTCTGTCACAAGTCCAAGAAATTGTTGCATTCTCACTCTGTTGATTGTTTATTATTGTTTATTTTTTGGCCACTCCCCAAAAATAATTCAGAGCTAACAGCAAAGTAATAAATTTAACCGACTCGAAAGAACTTTGCGTTGCGGGAAAGATCTATCGAAATAGTATTTTTGATGTATTTACCGTGCAGGTTAATACTTATTCGTTTGAATGTTGATAACCGAGAAAATAACTGAAAATATAACATTTCAAAACATGAATTTCTTGATTAAACTGCACTAGTGCGTATAAATGTTATAGTAAACAATTCAGGATGCTAATTGGCCCTACAAAAACCAAATCTTCATAATATGCATGTTTGGAAGAAAACTGAAATGTTCTGATTACTTCTGAAGTCATAAGTAAAATCAACTGATGAGGTAAATATAGAAAGCTTCAATAACAACTTTTTGCATTTCCCGTTCACTGTTGTAAAATGTCAATTTTCTTTCATATACATGAATAATGACGTAATAATATGAACGGACTCACGATAACGTTTGATATCAGTTTGATATCAACTTTTAACACTTTCGGCGTATTTAGCTACCCTTGATTTAACTTTCGCAATTACACATATTTTGCATATCCACTCCTAATTTGAGTCTCCGTTGGGTGTGTTTGGGGGTCATGAGAAGGCCTAGCCACTTGATTTGGCCAAAATTGCAAATTATCGATAGATAGGTGGACAAAGAAAGCGAGAGAGTGTTTGCGGAAAATTTGGGAATAGCTTGAGAGTCAATCAGTGAGTGTAGGGAAATGACTCAAGATATGCAAAATTAGATGGAATGAGAGAGAATATCGAATCACTATATGTAAAAGTTATATTTGTTCGCTTGTTCTCTCTCATGTCTTCTATAAAACAACCGCTCAATAGTTCGGTATATCTATCGGATCCTCAGTAACCACTCTTCCCATGTCTCATCTTTAGTAGTCTTTTTTCTGACTTCTTCACCATGTCACGTCGTCGCAAGAGTCCCCATGAGATAAACGCGTATATTGACAAAGGTGAACCAATAAAGGCATTTCAATAAATTTTGAAAAAAATACATGAATCTAAACGAATTAATCTAAACGGAATAATGGCATCATAACATTTTTATGATAAATATTTCAGGAACTTTTTATATCTAAAATTTGTATTTTATTATGCTCAATAATTAATTCTGGTATTGAAATTGATTAGTGATTGGGAAGTTGCCGCTAACTGTGCCGACTGCCGCTTTATTATTGCATTGACGAGTGATCAAGATCATCTTGCGAATCTTAAAGGGAACTTGTAATAGTCAATTAAGTGCTCAGCCCCAGCTAATTTTGCTCTCCGCATTGGCAGCACGCTCTAGTAGACAAAAGAGAGAGAGAGAGTGTGGCAAGCACGGAGAGTTTCAAATTCGCTCGGGGTTCCACGCTAAGTTCGCTTATACTGTGTTCAAAAGATTCGAAAATGAATGAAAAGCAGAGAAAACTCTCCTCGTTTTACACACTCTCTAATCAATATTTTTTCGTTTCTTTTCTCTTTTTAGCCTCACATTAACCTTATAGATGTACTTACGTGAGGAAAGACAATCAGCAACACCCAGGGTGTGAGAACATTATTGATTACATTGAGTAATCGGAATGTGGCTGAGAAGTAGAGGTCAGTCAACACTGGATATCCATTTGCATATTGAGCGCCGTAGATCATTGCGAAGAACGCCACGATGATCCAAGATCCTTAAAGCGATACCCCAGCTATTTTGAAACTCTCTTTTTTTGCTCTTTTTTTGTTTTCAGTAAAATTAGCCTGGGTGTGCCTTTAACTATATCTTCTTACCAAGACTAATAATGCAAGCCGCGAATGTGGTCCTTACTACACCTCGCGACAGCTTGCGCATTTTACTCTCTCCCGTTTTTGTATACTTCTGCAAGGAAAAAACGAATTAAACATTAGTTTTAAACCATATTCCAGTTTTTGGGGTGGCTATATTATTACAAAAAGTTAGCTAATTAATTAACGGATTGCTGGTCCGAATATCTACCCATTGGTTAAATCACTCTTTTGGGACGTTTTTTTATTAATCGTTTCGAAGTTAACACTTAGCTAATAAAATGAAATTCAAATCATCTTTTTTTTTCATATTTTACTTTAATTTATGCTCATTATACGCTTTTCTTTATGAGACATTCTTGCCATTCTTACAAGTCAATGTGCTCAAGGCCGGTGGTTTAGATAGACAAGGTTGGACTGACAAAAGATTTTTATAAAATAAAAGCGTCTATTGAACATAAATAATAGTTACATGGGTTCGGACCACAAAATCTACTATATTCACCACCCCCAAGTATCCGAGTAAATAAAATAAAACCTACCCGGAAATCCCGGAATTTGAATAACATTCCTACATAGAAGAGCAACGCGATTATCTCAATAAATGCTCCTGTGAAAGAACAACCCATCTAAAAAAATGTTAATTTTTATTAACTGTCGGCAATGGTACCGAATAAAATTGATAGTAGTTCCCGAGAAAGGTGAACTCAACCGAATCCAAACCGAAGACGTTTTTGGTAACCTGAACAGAACAAAATACACGAAAGATCAAAGATCAAATTCAAAATATCACATACTATATGAGCAGTGGAGCCCGGCAACAGCAAAGGAATAGAGAGAACGATAGCTGTTGACCACATCCCAATGCAGAAATAGAGCAACTTGTTGCCGCGCCAATGCTGCAGAGATCAAAGATCAAAGATCATAAGGATATAATATTACACAAAATACTATATTTCACTCTATACAAATTGCAGTTAATCTAAAATTGTAGTCCAGTTTAGCTGATGTCATCGCGCCCCCGGAATTCTAAGCTTTATAAAGCTTAGATTACAAAAAAACTATAATCCATTTCGACATTTATAGTTAATCGTCACTCTTGTATAAGATATATAAATCCCTTCGCATTGAAATCTGCCTCCGTGCCAAAACCGAAATCGCCTTATGCCACGGAAATCCAACTATCATTATATGGAATAAATAAATAATATAAAAAAATAAATTTTTAATTAAATATCACACCACCAGTACCCCTCGTTTTCATTCTTTCCCACTCAGAACAGCCTGATTATACTCCCAATTACCAGTTATTATCCGAACAGCCCGAACATATTAGATTATTTAAAGACGGAGGCTCGCGAATGAATATTCTAATGCATAGCATATTTATTATGCAAGGGACAAGTGATATGCAAGAAATTAGAACGACCATTCATCAATCCCGTAGCGCAGTGGTAAAAGTGATCACTAGTAGTGTAGCATCGCGGGTTCGAAACCTATTGCTGAACTTTCCTATTTTCAAAATTTCGCACCTTTGCCTGTACATCAAGCGATTCATTCATGATTCTTGCGATCAATAAGCTGAATTAGCATAAAATATTTTATGTGATGTAGAATAACTTTTGCTATATTTCTGTCTTTACAGTTTGCTCACGAAAATATTGCTCGGACTCCACCTTTAAACGTCGATTGGATGCCCAGCCCCAATATCGTCGAATTATCACTTTCTCAATGAATCAGGAGAGTCTTCAATCATATCTTTACCAATATTGTTCACTTAATTGCTGTTGCGCATCGGGCGTAGATAAATTATTATTATTAAATATATAAATAAATTGATCATACCCCTGCATGTTTCGTCGGAAATGCAATGGCCGAGAATCGATTGGCGCCCAATACGAGATGAAGGACCACGCCAACTAACAAAAGCACAGTTGACTGAAATGATCTTTGATCTTTGATCTTTGATCTTTTTAAATTCCACCTACTTTGGTCATTTCGATCTTGGCTATGACTGGGCCGACGAACTGAAACATGGGAGATTTCTTTTTTTTTATTGAAAAGAAACGAACATTGTAAAAGTTGAAGAATAATCCGGTGGCTGCAGGTTCTTGTATGAGACAATAGACGAGGGAAAAGATAAGATTAACAAGGGCTGAAAAAAACTAATTTAAGAAAGGTATTATTATTGTTAATTATTAATATTATTCTTACTTGTATTAATCATCAACGTGTGAAACGATCCATCCAGACCAGTGGTAAGCCTGGGTTTTACGAGAACGTGGAGTAACCTAAAGATCGACCCTGCTAAATCTTCTTTTTCGCTCACACATAAATACTTTTAAGTACAACTAATTATAAGTTATGTACATATGCTTAACTTCGCATAAGTCAAGTTTACTTACTATTAGGATGTACTTAGTATACTTATTGTTAGTACCTGATATGTAGTGGTAGAGTCAGGTACATGAGAATGTCCGCAACAACAATGAAAGCGACAGCGACGCTCGTGTCTTCGGTATCCATAGCCTCTTGTAATCTAAGCACCGGCTAGACTTAAAATTAAGTTTGACCTTTTAAATATTCAGATAAGGAAGTTGCGATAATTATGAAAATAAGGCGCTTGGATTGCTGCCGTGCTGAGGTAGGTCACGCCCCTTCTAATCTAAACTTAGCGGATAATTAGCCCGTGACACGCTCAAGAATATGACAAAACCTAAGAGCTTGGACTTTAAAAAAACGGTAAAGTAGAGTGAGGTTTGTTAATAAGATGCCGGAAGAGTGGAACGCGTAATTAGGCTATATTGACGAAAGATTCAAGGTAGACAAAAAATGGATGAAGAAATTTCTATAATGAAGATTTTATTTATGATGAATGATACTACTGAGACAGTATACAAGTTTTTTCCCCAAGCTAATTTTACTCTCCGCATTGGTAATACTCTCACGTAGACAAAGAAAGCGAGAGAGGCCAGAGCGGAGGGTAAAATTAGCTCTTGTGCCCTTAAGAAGAATTGTTATTCTTATCAATGACACAAGTCTAACTCTGCATGTAACATGTTATCAGTCTAATCATAAGAATAACAATATACAAATATAAAATCATAGAAAACTCTTCGTTTAATCACTCTCTCTCTCTCGCCTCTTTTTCTTTTCTTTTAGTGTCTTCAAATCAAAGCGCAAGATGCTAACAACTCTAGTATTTCCAAACAAGAAGTCTACTTAAATTACGTCACCGACTAGAAATTTACTGCAAGTTTGCTACAAGTGAAGAACATTTGACAAAATGCAGTCTTATACACCATTTGCAGTTAACTTACGTCTTACTAGAAGTAGACTTGCAAGTCTACTTCAAGTGGGAATGATAAGTATACTAGTTTTGAAATACCAGAGTATGCGCACAAAATTACAGGTACATTGCTGAAAGATATCAGCTGGGCAGATGACTACAAATCATAATAACCTTTATATTCAGGCTAATTCAGCGTTCATTTTCGAGGAATTACATTCGAAATGCCATCCGATAAATGTACTATACAGGAGAAAAGGGACAAAATCTTACTTATTTGTGTGCTGTACAATTCGTGATAAAGATATTTGAATTTTAAAAAAAAGAACTTATTTTTATCGCAGCATATCACAAATTTTGCCGCTTAATTTAAAGTTAATCTACATAGTTTCAATAACATCAGTCGTCGTAGAAATATTTGTAGACTACATTTACATCGACGCTCTACGTGATATAAAGGGACATAAATGAGGTAATACCAGTATGTAGTCGAAATCCAATACCTTTTTTGCTCCTTTCATTGTATCTTGTATCTTATCTATCTGATCTGATGTATCTGAGGTGTATCTTGGGCAGTATGAAGTAAATTGACTACAAATCTGAAATTGCGACGAAAATAACTGAAGCAATGACGATAAGAAATTTTCGCCATATTTCTTTTATTAACCGTTTCATAAAGGCACACCCCGAGCTACTTTTACTGTCCTCTCTGTCAACATTCTTTCGTTGACAAAGCCTTATACATCGTTACATTTGCCTTACGTGCCTACTCCGCCGCGTCCGTCGTTACAGCAGATGTTACGGCGTAGGCACGTAAGGCCAATCTAACGATGCATTAATCTCTCGTTTTTCCTTATGATCTCGTTTGGCGAGCTCGCACACAGAGCAACGGACAATCGAAGTCACAAATATAGCACCTATAGTCTGCACTAGTGTTATTATATTTCTGAATGAATTCGTATAGAATTTTAAAATAATATAGAAAGCGTTGTCAGAGTTTTCAAAGAGCAGAGTTCCAAATAAGCTCGGGGTGTGCCTTTATAGAATATTATGAGCTCTAAAATAGTATTCTAACGTACGCTTCTTTTCAAAAACATCTTGAACTGAGAAATGAACTTGATGGAATGAGACATGAGCATAATTGTGCTGTTATCGAGCATTGCTCAAAAGATATACTAAAATAGATTATTATTTATTTATTTTAATAGAATTTTGCATCCATTTATCATAGCAAAAAGAAAACATGTGCACACGTCATAATTGTTCATTATAAATGTTTTTTTTTAAAAAAACGACTTAAAAACGGTAAAACAGCTATTGAAGATAATGTATATTCATATTGAAGAGAAGCTATGTTCAAGAGAAAAAAACCATCCTTATGCTCTCGTTTGACGAACATGTTCACAGAGCAACTGATTGTGAGGATCGAATATAGCAACTATAGTCTGCACTAGTGTTATTATACTTGTGAATGAATTCGTATAAATGCATAGGCTTTCGCTTATTCCAAACATGATAATCTTTTTTTTTATAAATTATCATTTTGTTGGTTTACTTTACTGATTAATGGACGAAAATGTGAGTAGGTAAGAAATATTAAATTCTTCTAGAATTTCACAGACAAATACAAGAACTGCTCTAAAATAGTGAAAAACTCTAAATCGAGTATCCACACACAGAAAGAATTACTTACGATTGATTGACTACAGTATCCATATTTCTACATTATTGATTGATTAGAAATTATTGGTCGTCTCTCGAATGAGCGAAGCGTATTGAATTATGCATGTGGTGTCCTGAAAAATACAATTTGAAAATTAACTAATTATAAATAACAGAGATAAAATGATGGATGTAATGGCTGTATATTATTTATGAACAAATTGTCGAAAAAAATGTGTATAAAATGGACGATTTTTGAGCTTTTTTGTCTCATCTAACAAGGGAAGCACCAGTTGAGACGGAAACGATTCTGAAAGCGACCCATATGGGTAGCTAGGGTTGAGGGGGAGACTGCCAAAACTGTTTTCAAAAGTTGCCAAACTGTTCTGGTAATCGATATTTTCAATCAATATTTTCAACGCATGAGCGGACAAAATGCCATTACTCTGTGTTCAATGAAGCTGCAGGTCTCAAACTTGGCAGAGACAATACCCCATGAGTGATACCAAACCTGGTCTAGTATGAGCCCGATCAGTTGAATTCTGGGAAATTTTAAAAATTTATTTTTTCTTATTTTAAGAGGTACAGGCAGTACCTTCTCAGGTTAATTTCGATTCAATTTAAAAGCCAGATGTCTTCTATATATAGTAGACGACAAAATACTAGAGTTTCATGAAAATTCGTGTTTTCGGGAAAAGTTATAATTGAAGAAAGATGGTAGAAACCAGTTTCACGTTTTTTTCGAAATTGTCTGAATTTGTCCGATTAGGCTTAGACTTTGCCACGACAATTATCATGAAGACAAAAGATGATCCCTATAATAGAATAGCTATGGATGCTCTTTTAGTCCGACAACAAATCATTTTCTTTTTTAGACTTTCTGCGAAAATCGTGTATGTTCAAAATTGCTCAAAATTCAACCGATCGGGCTCATTCTCTACCATGTTTTGGAAAACTCGTGGGCTATTATCTCTGCCCAGTTTGGAATCTGCAGCTTCATTGAACACAGAGTTATGGTATTTTAGCGGAGCATATTTTGAAAAATATTGATTGAAAATATCGATTACCAGATCAGTTTGGCAACTTTTGAAAACAGTTTTGGCGGTCTCCGCCTCAACACTGACGACCTATATGGGTCGCTTTCAGAATCTTCTCCGTCGCAACTGGTGCTTCCCTTGTAAAGAGTAATCTTTAAAGGGAGTGTACAACGAACAAAAATTACCAGAACTTATTTTATTCTATACGCTAAAAACTAATTAGCACTTTACAAGGGAACCACTCAACCTTACCCCATTTTCACCTAATTTTGATATCCTGCCCTAAATCTAGATGGAATACGGTTTCTAAAATGTAATGTCAAAAGTTCCACATTCGCGTTTTAAGGCCTGTTTCGGGCCTCTGAAAAAACCTATTTAGACCTTTTTGGGAATGTTTGGACATTTTCGGGCCTTTTGGTCCTATTTAGTTCTTCTTTTTTTTGTGTATTTATGACCATTTTTGGATATTTTTTTGGCTTTCTAGGCATTTTGGTACTTTTTGGCCTCATTTTGGGCAAATCTGCCTTAGGGCCTTAAAACGCGAATGTGGAACTTTTGGCATAACTTTTAAGAAGCCTTTTTCCATGCAGATTTACGCCAGGATATCAAAATTAGAGGAAAATGGGGTAAGGTTAAGTGGTTCCGTTGTTAGTTAAAAAAATAAAGATTAAAGATGGAGGCCCTCGAATGTCTATGCAAATGTATAACATATCTATTATGCAAGGGACAAGTGATAAGCAATAAATTAGCACTACCATACATCAATCCCGTAGCGCAGTGGTAAAAGTGCTCACTAGTAAGCGTAACGTCGCGGGTTCGAAACCTATTGCTGAACTTTCCTATTTTCAAAATTTCGCGCCTTTGCCTGTATATCAAGCATGGGTTCATTCATGATTCTAGCGATCAATAAGCTAAATTAGCATAAACTAATTTATGTAAGGTATGCAGAATAACTTTTGCTATCTTTCTGTCTTCACAGTTTGTTCACGAAAATATTGCTCGGACACAACCTTTAAAGGCACACCCGAGCGAACTTGAAACTCTGCGCTCTGGCAACGATCTCTCTCTTTCTCCGTCTACAGTGTTGCCTGAGCAGAGAGTGAAAATAGCTTGGGGTGTGACTTTAAGCGGAAAAAAAGAAAGATATGAAAATTCGCTAAACTTAGTAATCATGCCATATTTAGAACTCTTTTTTCCTTTAAACGGACCGGGAAACGAAAAACAAGTTGATCTCATATAAAAGAGCTTGAAATTCTGTTTCGAAATATATACATCTTTTATCATTAGAATTCTATGGTAAGGAGAACGGCGCAGTTAAAAAACTACAGTCTGCTCCAGATAGCGGGAGCCTTTTCCTAATTGCCACACCAACTCTTTAGATAAGACTTGAAATGTATATTTTGATGATAATTCTATCCGCAGTGGGGAATGATGAAGAATAAAACTCAATAATGGGCTATTTTTAGCTTTTCCATGGAGTTAGCATACTGTAATTCGGAGACCTCGCCCGTGGTGTGGAGCAGGCTACAGTAATCCACCTTCTTACCAGAGCGTCTTTTCAAACTTTCAAATACATATTTCTGAATAGTTCTTTGAGCTTATCAACATGAGATCAACTATTTTAACTATTTCGAATCGAAATTTTTGGATGCCAGCTGCCTTTAATGGGAACGTACCATCTAGGGTGGCGAGAATGAGTCTTCACTCACCTGTTCCCCTGACAGTTTTGGGCAATTAGCCGAGAGAGGCGCATTTACGACCTCTCTCTCTCGTCAAGTACTTGAAATGAGATCAGAAAAACACTGGTGAGTAGAAAAAAAGAGTTCTGGGTTTTCTCTGGTCTACGTGGTCAAAATGTGCAAATCTGTATTAAAAAAACATAAAATCGACTGTTAAAGTACACTTTTAAATTTCGTTGATTTTTCATGTTATGCATACCATCAATTCGGATCAGACAATGATAATATCATATATTATTATTATGCTAGTACAGAAAAATCTAATTACAATTAAAACTATTCTTCGTAGTCATCTGACAATGAGAGACTCTCGAATTGATGGAATGGGTTACATGAAAATGAACGAAATTTAAAAGTGTACTTTGACAGTCGATTTTATGCTTGTTGAATAGCTAGTGGCATGTAGATTCCAAAAATATTAAGATTTGCACATTTTGACCACTTAGAGCAGAGAAATCCCAAGTGGATCGAAAAAAAAAAGATTTTTTTCTTCTGCTCACCAATGACCTCAACGAACGGCTACCAGAGGAATTGGGTGAGCAGTTAGAGAGACTACTATCTCATGGTAAATTTGGGACAATATTTTTACGATTTTTTACGCATTTTACGAATTTTACGATAAAAAAATTTCGCAAAATTATGTTTTACAAAAATTTTGCGAAAAAGGATTGGTGTGAAAAAAACCATGCACTAAGGTGGGGATAATGATATTATTTATCTACTTTTACAATAATACAACTATATAACTCCTCTTAACCTTCCATAACTGGGCATGTTGCTAGAAATTGGGGTTTAGAAAGTGGGGTTTTACTAGTCAAGAAACACAAAAAGGAGTAAGAAACAAAAACGAAGGCGACCTCTCCCCATTTTGGCCTCTAAAGGGGAATAGTCCAAAGACCACGCCTCTGTTGATGGTAAGAGAGAGGTAGAGAAAGATCGGGCGAAGGAGAGGGAGATGACTAAAGAGGTAGAGTATCTCCACAAAACTACCGTAATAATTAATTAAAGGTGTTTATCAATTTTGAAATAAAAAGATTAGTTGAACAGAGCCTTGCTGAAACTGAGTACCTCACAATCAGTTCGATAAAAATCGATTCGAAGGCAGATTTGAAGGATGATAAACCATCCTTGTCAATGGTGAATTTCCATTCGTAATGATCTACCGTACATTTCCGTCGATATTGCCTTACCATGAGTCATTCTTCTTTTCATCGTGGCATATACGGTATATCCTCCGCTTCCTGTCTATCCATCATATCCTTTTTTATGGGACAGGATGGATGGTTTGATCGACGTGGTCATGGAGATGTCCCATGAAACATTCATTTTGTTTGAATCCACTCTCTATTCTGAATCCACTTCAAATCCCTCCTCCTCATAGGGCCTTCATTCACTTTTCTCATTCTTTCCCAGTCGTATAAAACTCTCTTAAAGTGAGCGCTACCTCTCTCAATGGTCTCTTCATTGCGCACACTATGTCTATGTTCTCCAACAACGAGAAATCCTTGCGCATCGAAGAGAACATTGAGAGAGGTTACGCGCTCTTTAATTCCTTTTCTCTATTCAGACTATGTCAATTCTCATCGCTCTATTCTTCTACTTATCATCAATCGCCCAAGCTAATCAAGATCATGGAGGCTGTCACGTGAGAGAGAAGTTCGTCGCTATGGTAAGCTACAGATTTTATCGTCTAAAATAGGATTGGGCAGAAATTGTCACCGGTTAGAAAATTGGTGACGGTTTATTACCGGATTACAAATCCGGTAAAAACCGGCAATGTGGTAGAAAACGGGAAACTTTTAAAAACCGAGTAAAAGACGAAAAAAATTTTCCGTGAAGATGGTCGCTACGTTTATTCATTGAGTAGAGACATAAAATCGCGTTCGGATACGGACAATTTCACGTATTCGAACGCGATCTTAGAATATATAAAACAATGCAAATTACCGGTCGGGAATTGTTACTTTCAGAGACCGAAAACCGATAAAAAACGGAAACAAAAAATGTCCGCCCAACGCTGGTGAACAGTACTGTATACAATACAGTACAACGAACTTTATCAAGCACATAACCAATGGTGGGGGGGGGGGCGAAAAAAACTGTTTGATGTGGGATTTTAACAATTGTGCACTATTAGGAAAGTTTCATCCATACGATAAAGTTTCTAAGGGGTACTGTAATTAATTTATTAATTTATCTACGCCCGAGGCGCAACGAGACATGAGAAAATTCAAAGGGATAAAGAACATGATATAATATAATATTGACTCTCCAGACTGGGGGGGGGGGGGGGGATTTACAAAGGACGTAATTCGTGAATGATGGGGTGATGGGAAAGCCGGTTTTTGAAGATACTGGGATTTGTTGATGAAGTGATGAGTGGAGGTAATTGGGAGTACCATCGGGCCGTTCGAACAGGAAAGGAGTGGAATCGGGCTGTGCTTGTGGTCGCTTCGATGTGGATGCCGAATGAGGACGTTCGATCTCGTAAAGGTTTGTATAAATAAAAAGATGAGCGATCGATAATGGTGGAACCGGACATAATCGAATAACACATACAAAGATCACTAATGACTCTCCTCTCAACTAACGCGCGCAGGCCTAGGGTTTTCATCCGATCATTGTAGGAGGGCATAGATTCAGGATATGTAGGGGAGGGGAAACAACGGTAGAAAACCTGACGAGTGAAAGTGTGTTGAACATTCTCAAGGGAACGAATATCAGAAAGATAATGTGGATTCCAAAAGGGTGAAGCGAAGTCGAGGAGGGGTAATACATAGGTCTTATAACATTTGACAAGGATTTCAGGGCATTTAACGGGGACGGCTTTAAATAGGAGAAACATCTTATTACGAGCTTGTAGAGCACGGGTTTTGACAGAGGAGGTATGCTTTAAATCAGAACGAACTTGGACACCTAGATCACGAACATTATTAGATAGGGGGAGGGGTATTGAATCAATATGGTAACGATTGGATTGTGACTGTGAGCCTATTCGAATGTGTGAACATTTGGAAGCAGAAATAGACAACTGGTTGGCATTAGACCAGTTATACAAACAATCGAGAGCAAGTTGAAATTCGGAAGTAAGAGCATCACGGTTCTTACGGTTATAGGAAACATACAACTTAACGTCATCAGCATAACATTGCACTTTGACATTATGATATCTAAACAGAGCAGCTGATAAATCAGAGAGATAAAGCGAAAAAAAGTATGGGGCCGAGAACGCTACCTTGGGGAACACCAGAGACAATCGGAAAAGAGTTACTGAGAATGGAAGATAGTCTAACACAAAAGGATCTATCGGATAGAAAAGATACTAGCCAGTTATACAAACAACCGTGGATACCGTAGTGAAGCAATCGTGAGAGTAATTTTGGATAAGGAACAACATCAAAAGCACGTGTATAATCTATGTACACAACATCTGTGACAAGTTTATTGGAATGGGCAGTGGTCCAATCATTTTGGCATTGTAACAAGTTGGTAACAACACTAGCGCCGGAACGAAAACCGTGCTGAGTGGGGGGAATAATGTTGAAACGGGAGAGATGGTGTACGAGATGGTCTTTAACTATACGTTCCATGGTCTTTGCTGCAGGGGATATAATAGATATTGGTCGGTAAGAGGAGGGGAGGTGCTTATCCTTGTCTACTTTGGGAATGGGGGTGATATAGGAATGCCTCCAAGAGGAGGGTACGGTACCTGATATGAGGCTGAGATTATATGAGAGGAATCGCGAGAAAATCGACCGTTTCGGAGGGTCCGCGGACATAGAAAATTCGACCCCCTGAAAAATTCAGAATAAGTACTTTGAACGATGCTCTATCGAACTGCGTTTTCCGAATTTGCATATCTGCTCTCATTTTCGAATAGCGGTAGGTCAAAGTTGGCAGGTACGGTTTTTTTGGCTCGAGTGTGCGTCAGAAAAATGATCATAACTCCGTTCAAAATAATGATAGACACCTTTTCAAAAAAAGCATCGAAAGAGGAGATCTTGCGCAACATTTACCAGTTGATGACGTCATTTTTCGACCATGCGTCGGTGCTGGGCGGTCGGTTTTATGAAAAAGTGACGTAACTTTCCTAATCGGAAAAAGTGCACTTTTCTTCTATGCGCGTTTTGTTGCACCCATATGTGTCTAAAAATGACCCAAGTTTCAGAGGATTTCCGAATTGGAAAAAAAAAAATTTTAGTGACGCGACCTCGGCTTATTCCTTTATTTAGTGACGCGACCTCGGCTTATTCCTTTATCAAGAAACAGCAAAGGAGCTAAAATGACTCAAAAACATCCGAAAAAACATTACGAGCTCAAAATACCCATATATTACAGTTATATGAAACACAAAATCACCAAGTTCCGAAAAATTTGAAAAAAAAACCGTATTTTGCTTTTCCACGTGGAAAAAACGTTTCAGTAATGATAATTAATCTTTATAATATTTCTTATAATGTTTTTGGAAGTGAAGGCCTACCTGCTCTTAGAGCCGAGATATCCGCCATCGAAATTACACGCGCGCGCCCCAACTCCGCGCGACTGCTCATCATCCGCTCTCTCACTCCCACACGCTCTTTCGTGAACAGACAGGGAGAGAAAAAAAGGAGAAGGGAGACTAACATCTGACAACTACACGAAATGGAGATGTTAGAAAACTCTGAGCGAACAGAGTTGCATTTGAACAACAAAGAACGAGTGTGAGCCCCCCCCCCCCCCCCAAACCTTCCTCGCTCTCTCTCTCTCTCTCTCTCTCTCTCTCTTCAAGGAATGATGAAGTACAATGTCAAAACTAATGTTAGATAAGATACATTTATTATAGAAATCAGTCATAATTGAAAACAATTAACATTGAAATAACATATTACAAAGAGAAATGGATGACAAACGGATGTTTTAAGGATGTTTTTAGTTTAGTGATCGAATGAGACAGAGACAAATTATATGTGTGATGGATTAACAATAATTTATAGTAGATTCCTAGCAGTGCTAGGGGGATCCATAAATTGTTTTACTTGCGAGCGTTTTATACTTATGTGCGGGAAGAGCATTTCGCTTGCGCGCCCATCCGCCTCTATTACCCTTTGAGAAGAGATGTTTTTTTTCATCGTACCAATCCTGATTGATCGTTGACCTGCCTTACTTCCATTCTTCAACATGGTTGTGGTTCCACTCATTGTGACACTACTTCTCCTGGGTGTCATTCCTGCTAGGAGAAGGATCCACGAACTTCTGTTCCAAGGGGCGGTGGGAGAGAGTGAGCTGACCGACCGTTCGCGATGAAGAAAATGAACGTGAATGAAGAGATGAAGAGAGAAGAGATGTGTTGCCATAAAATGAACGTTTTCCAGCTCAGAATGACTCAAAACAACTTGTTTCATCATTCTTAGCACGAAAAATACCGTGGAACACGTTTTTTGTGTCTGTAAAAATCAGCAAAAGATTTGGATCGAACCGGGGTTCGAACCCGCTCGGTGTTTTTAGAGTGGTACCTCTTTACCTCGACGTCTCGAATGATTTTGCTTATTTTATTTATTTATTTATCGTAGTTCGCTCAGAGTTTTCTAACATCTCCATTTCGTGTAGTTGTCAGATGTTAGTCTCCCTTCTCCTTTTTTCTCTCCCTGTCTGTTCACGAAAGAGCGTGTGGGAGTGAGAGAGCGGATGATGAGCAGTCGCGCGGAGTTGGGGCGCGCGCGTGTAATTTCGATGGCGGATATCTCGGCTCTAAGAGCAGGTAGGCCTTCACTTCCAAAAACATAAATGTTCAAAAACATTATAAGAAATATTATAAAGATTAATTATCATTACTGAAACGTTTTTTCCACGTGGAAAAGCAAAATACGGTTTTTTTCAAATTTTTCGGAACTTGGTGATTTTGTGTTTCATATAACTGTCATATATGGGTATTTTGAGCTCGTAATGTTTTTTCGGATGTTTTTGAGTCATTTTAGCTCCTTTGCTGTTTCTTGATAAAGGAATAAGCCGAGGTCGCGTCACTAAATAAAGGAATAAGCCGAGGTCGCGTCACTAAAATCAACGCTTTTTTTTCCAATTCGGAAATCCTCTGAAACTTGGGTCATTTTTAGACACATATGGGTGCAACAAAACGCGCATAGAAGAAAAGTGCACTTTTTCCGATTAGGAAAGTTACGTCACTTTTTCATAAAACCGACCGCCCAGCACCGGCGCATGGTCGAAAAATGACGTCATCAACTGGTAAATGTTGCGCAAGATCTCCTCTTTCGATGCTTTTTTTGAAAAGGTGTCTATCATTATTTTGAACGGAGTTATGATCATTTTTCTGACGCACACTCGAGCCAAAAAAACCGTACCTGCCAACTTTGACCTACCGCTATTCGAAAATGAGAGCAGATATGCAAATTCGGAAAACGCAGTTCGATAGAGCATCGTTCAAAGTACTTATTCTGAATTTTTCAGGGGGTCGAATTTTCTATGTCCGGGGGGTGGTCGAACCTCTGGCGATTCCTCTCATATATATCAGCGAGGGGGGTTGATAGGGAACTAGCACATTTGGAGAAAATTATCTGGGGAATGGCATCATGTCCAGTGGAACATGAAGGTTTCAATCTACGGAGGGCTTTATATACGGATTGTGGAAATATTGTGAACAATGACAGAGAAGGGGGGATGGGGGAGGTGGAGAGGGAAGGGATACTACCATCATCAATAGTGAAATGTGAGGCAAACTCGGAAGCAAGTAAATTGGCCTTAGATGATGAGTCTAATACAGTATCATTGAGGGAATTGCGTAGATCAGGTATTCTGTAAGAGAAAATGTACGGTAGGTGAAAGAGAATTTCGGTTCACCATTGTTCGATTGGTTGAAAAATCGGGGGGGGGGGGTCCAAAGTACATGCAAAGACTTTACGAGCACCTATTAGAGTGGTTCGAGAGCAACTCACGGATAATTTGCCATCTGGTCTTTTTTCTCTCGGGCTACCCTCGGGTTATTGATCAACGTAACGGAGTGTAAATGCGAGTCGAAATGTCGAGGGGGCAGCGCCCATTTCGGCAACGAATCTTAAATCGGTTGGAAGGTGGCAACAAAAGTTATAACATTGTTATCAGTAGAAGTGTACGGTGATACCGTAACAGTCAGGAATCGCAAACAGATTTTTCCAGTCAACCCAGGACGCTTTATTTATGGTTGAGAATGGCAGAGGTAGAAAAATGCATGAAGGTCAAAGACCAAATACCATGTATCATTATATCAACAGTGAGCAAAATTTTATTTATCTGGATATCGTTATCCGAACTACCGTAATCGTAATGCGCACACCTGCATTTATCGTGAACTTCGCAACAATACTTTAGGGTACGGTAACTAGATTACAATAATTCTGGTTACGGTATCCAGAAAAATAGAATTTCGCTCACTGTTGATATAATGGAAAATAGTATTTGGTTTCGGACCATCACGAATTAATTCGACCTCAGCCATTCTCAACCTCTGGTATATACAAAACTAGTAGTTTACTTATCATTCCCACTGGAAGTAGACTTGCAAGTCTATTTCTAGTGAGACGTAAGCTTACTGCAAGTGGTGCTTAACACTGTAATGCATTTCATCAAATGTTCTTTCACTTGTAGTAAAGTTCTAGTCAGTGACGTAATTTAAGTAGACTGCTAGTTTGGAAATACTAGAGACCACGAAACCCGGAATGTCGGGTCTCGGTCGTGTCCGATGGCTCATATGGCAGTCACTCATTGAAAAGCTATGTAATCTCGTTTGTCAGTTCCCTCATACAGTCCTATACTTAGTATCATACGTTAGTGTTGTTTGGTTATGCCATAGTCGAGTTGGGTCATATAGCTTTATCGGTCAGACGCGTTTCGCGTGTTCAACCCATCATCAGTGACATTACCTCAAACTTGGGTAATTGGTTTTATTTGGTGTAATTCAAGAAACGCGTCTGACTGATAAAGCTATATGACCCAACTCTTCATAGATTATGTCATAACCAAGAAACATCACTAACATTCTATCCGAATATGAAGATAACACAGTATACCATCTTTATTATCATAAGTATTAAAATTAAAATATTATACTTATTATACTGTAACTCTATCTAATAACATGCACATTTCAGAAGAACAAGGGGCTCTTAGTGCGAGTGTCAGGGATAGAACCGATCGATCTAATAAATTATGAATTCACTGATGACTTCACCCGCTGCATTCAATTTTGTGATATACATAATTGTCAAGTGTTCAAGTAAATTATTTTGAACGATATTTCAACAATCGATTTGTTTTAGCTTCAACCGATCGGCAGTTCTATGT